>CM053417.1:57304283-57330233 GCA_028644305.1 Xerus rutilus
TATGACGCTTGTTTTTACAACAACTGTTGCTGTTGAAGGGCTATGCCAGCTATGGACTAACTACCACAGGATTTCTTCTTATATGAGATAAATAAAAGGAAAATATACTACCTATTAAGTAACTGTTTGGAGTGTTTTTTTTTTTTTACTACTCTGCCTACAATAACCCAAGCTATCTCTCTCCTCTCTCCCTTCTCCCTCTCTCTCCCTCTCTCCCTCTCTCTCTCTCTCTCTCTCTCTCTCTCTCTCTCCCTCTCCTCTACTCCTCTCATCTCACTTATTCACTTAATTGGAATACTTTGTAATCATCTTTTATATTGCTTCCTAAACTGGCCTGACAAAAGTAATAGGTAGTACTTGTTTCCAGGTGTCATTTTAAACTTGCCACTCTCCTCTAAATATAATGCCACTTCGTAAGTTTCCTTTGACAGCAGTAGAGACTCTCTACTTTTTTTTCCTATAATAATCTCCAAAATGTATTCATTAGGCACCTTTTTCTCTTCACATGAATGTGTACCCTTTGCTGTTAGCATGAAACTGTTCTATTAAAACTTGCTCAAAATCAAACTAATTCCTTATGCATGATTTTAATAATGTTACTAAGCCTTCTCTGCTCCAGGTAATCATACCTATCTGCAACACATTAATTAAGCCCCTTAACATTCATGTGTAGTTATGTCTGCTTTTTCATAAAAATTTTAACTTTCTACTATTATTTCCATTGATGATTTTCTTACCTGGGACAAAGCAAATATTCTTTTTCAGAATCATTTCTAACTTCTCCTGGCATCCTATATATTTTCTATGCCATGGCCACTTAAGTGTTCTGGAGTGTTAACTGCTATGAAAAATTAATAAGAACAGTCCTAAGAAATTTTAAATGAATTATTAAAGAGCATTTCTAGATTTATATTCTTAGTTACTGGCTTAAAATGACACAATACTCCAATAGTACACTTTTGGGATAATCAAAGCTTTTTCCTCTGATCCTCTTTGGTCCCAATTCTCAATATTAATTTGAATAAAAGAAACCAGTAATACTTCTGTCATTTCCTGAATGCTGTGCTGAATTGAAATTTCTTCTGCCATGACTGGGCATAGCCTATAATACCAGTGACTCAGGAAGTTGAGGCAGCAGGATCACAATTTCAAAGCCATCCTCCTCACTTCAGCAGATCTGCTTCTAAATAAAAAATTAAAAGGGCTGGGCATATAGTTCCGTGCTAGAGTGCCTCTTAATTCCATTTACAGCACAAAACCAAAAACAGAAACAAACTATCATTTTTAAATTCAGCCTCCCACAAAATCTCAGTGTATGATGAAAATACTGTTGAATTTTTTTGCCCTAGTAGAGCAATAGTGGTCTCTAATCTAATTTCCAATGGAGTCCTCATTTCCATCTGAACCATTATCAGAATAGTCTTTAGCATTCACGTTCCTATTAGCATTCTAGTCTTCTGAGCTCCCACCAGAATTGTCCATTAAGATTTGCGTATAGTTGTATAGATTTTCTCTAGCATATTTCTCCCAACTTTTCTAAAGTTTCCCTTAAATGAGTTCCAAAGGATCTTGCACATCATTACACACATAGTAACATCACCCTACTTCTCAGTACCAATATTCTGTGCTAGTCATGTTTCTTCCATTATGGCAACACTGAGAATATCAACTTACAAAGAGCAAAGATTTATTTTGGCTCAAAGTTTTAGAAGTTACGGTCCATGATTTTATTCTCATTGTTTTGGTGCTTATAGCAAAGTGTCATATTATCATTAGCAATATGTATTCTAGCAAAACTGCTTACCTCACCATACTAGGAAGCCAAAAGGAAAACAGTAAGGGATCAAGTTCCCATAATCCCCTTCAAGAACACGCCACCATGACCAAGATCGCCCACTAAATTCTACCTCTTGAGGGTTTCCACAAATTGCGAATTGCACAAAACTGGGTATCAAACTTTTACTTATCAGGATTAGAAGGATTTTCCAGATCCAAACTATGCCAGAGCCATAGCAAAAAGCAAGAGTGATTAAGGTTTTTTTGTGCAATTACTACAAACAGTGATAACAATATGTGTTTGAATAATGGTCCTTCTCCAAAGATGCTCATATCCTAGTTCCTGAAATTTGTGAATGTGTTAAATTACATAGCAAAGGAGAATTAAAGTGGCTGCTCAGATGATATTAAAATAGGGAGACTATCCTGGACTTTGTGGGGATTCCCAAGTGTGGTGGCAGAAGAGAAGACAGAATCAGAATGAGATGTGACTACAGAAGGGAGAATTGAACAGATGGTAGCATGAGGATTTGTCCTGATGTTGCTTGTTTTAAAGATGGAAAAATAGGTATGATCCAATGACAGGGAGCAGCGTTTATAATCTGGGAAGGACAAAGAAAGAGACTTAACCCCCCCAAATGGAACATAGTCCTACCAATGATTTGATTTTAGCCCCATGATACTTAAACCTTCCCACTGTGAGGTAAATAAAGTGTATTGTTTTAAGCCATTTGGTTTGTGATAATTTGTAATAGCTGCAAAGAGAAAACAGATACATTGTGCATGTCTGCTGTGTTAGTGTCATGTCTCTGTGAAAAAAATACCTGATAAAATCAACTTAAAGGAGGAAAGACTTATTATGGCTAACCGTTTCAGAGGTTTTAGTCAATGTTTTGCTTGCTCCATTACTATGAGCACATGCTGCAGCAGAGCTTCATGGCAGAGATTCTTACCTCATGGCAGCTAGGCAACATAAAGAGAGGAAAGAGCCAGAGACAACATACACACATCCCAGTAACCTACTTCCTCTAACTAGGTCCCACCTTCTACAGTTTCCTTCTACACTTCAAAATTGTCCATTCATCTATGAAGACATCAGTGGATTAACCCATTGATAATATCAGAGACCTTATGATCCTATATCACTTTCCCAAATTTCCACTTCTTAGCATTGCTACATTGCAGATCAATTATTTAACACATTAGCATTTGATAGACATTCCAAATTGAAACTATAAGAGTTTTGTCAAATGATTCCATTAAGAATGGCCATTAGGGGCTGGGGTTGTAGCTCAGTGGTAGAGTGCTTGCCTCGCATGCGTGAGGCCCTGGGTTCGATCCTCAGCACCACATACAAAGCAATAAAATAAAGACATTGTGTCCATCTACAACTAAAAAAATATTAAAAAAAAAAGAATGGCCATTAGGGGCTGTGTTGTAGCTCAATGGTAAAGAGCTTGTCTAGCATGCATGAGGCACTGGTTTCAATCCTCAGCATCACATATAAATAGATAGATAGATAGATAGATAGAAAGAAAGATAGATGGATAAGGTACGGTGTCCATCTATAACTAAAAAAAATTAGAGAAAAAAAGAATGTTCATTATGCTTTTCTGTGGTAATACTCAAGATACTATAATGATACCAGGGTAATACTCAAGATACTATAGTGATACTAGGGTAATATTCAAGATACTATAATGCCATTTTATAAATTTTGTTTCTGACAGTGCAATCTACATGATGGGACTTACTCGAGTTATAAACTGTGATCTCCTTCCTTGGTCAAAGTCAATCCCTCTGAGCTTTGCACCTTTTACATTCGTCGACCTGGGAGGTTTTCTCCTGACTTAGGCTAGGGATATCTTAGCTACTCTAGCACATACTTTGTAACCCAAAGATAGTTGTATTTAATGGCAATTTAATTAATTTGAATAAGAAATTGTTTCCAGTTGTATTCTTGGGACTCTTATTGTTTATCATACTCTAGCCCCTTTCCAACAAAAGTAACCTCCTTGTGATAACACAATTTATTTACCCAAGTTAATGGGTATGTGTTTGTCAAGACTATTGATCTTGTTGTTCAGTGAAATTCAAGTTTTTATATTGATTATTTTCACACTTATTACCTGTGTGATCTTAACCTAGTTATGAAACCTTTACAAATCCCATTGTTCTCCACATATAAATGTGTATAATAACATGTAACTCATTGGACTTTTCAGAATTTTAAATTATGTAATATCAGGAGCTAAACTGACCTGAACTGAACTGTCACGTGCTAGAATAACTAATTGAGAAAATAGGTCAAAATGAAGGTAAATATTAATCCCTTAATCATTTATTGTGAAAGTATAATCAAGACACTAAAATTTCCAAAGTGCCAACTTCTTCATTGCTCTATTTTTGCCATGAAACTTTGCCAGTGCAGGGTCATGTGGATAAGCAGAGATGTGGGGAATGCTCTCCTGCCAAGGAAACTCTGAGTAAGACTCCTGCCTGGCATTTTATAGAGCCAAGGCCTGTAGTTAGAAGAGAAGAAAGAGCTAGAAGTGGAAAAGTACTGAACACTGTGTCATATTGGAGAAACTGTGTCAGGGTTCTCTTCTACCAACTTCCTCCCCTGTCCCATACGAACATCTTCCTTGAGGAAGGCCTTGGTCAAAGGCCCAAATGAAAAAGGAACAATGTTCCTGAGCTAAAAATGCAGTCATATCATATAAGAGCATGACTGCGTAGAGGTACCTGAGTTCTTGAATACTTCTGCCCTCAGGGACTCAATGCACTGTGTATTAAGTATGGTGATAGGAGGCATGTAGTCTTATGAGGCCCAAG
Organism: Xerus rutilus; assembly: GCA_028644305.1. Lineage (NCBI taxonomy): Eukaryota > Metazoa > Chordata > Mammalia > Rodentia > Sciuridae > Xerus > Xerus rutilus. The sequence continues at coordinate 57,308,895 of CM053417.1, forward strand.
AGACAAAAGATTCTTAACTAAATTGCCTATGGTTGGGATTAAAAAAGCATAACATAAATTTTTAGCCAGGAGTTAGACTTAACATAATTTATGTAAAGCATCTAACAGCAATCATAGTGACCTCTTGATAAAAGTTGCTGTTATTTTAACTATTAATTTTGCTCAGTTTGTGCAACCTGGTGGGAATCATGCATAAATCTATATTGCTAAGCCAATATAGATTCAATATAACTTAGAGTTAAATTACTTGAATTTTTCCCAATCCTAGGTGCATGTGCAGGAATGAATGAGATAGAAATTTCTATATTTTTGCTTATTTGGTGCAGAGTTTCCCTTAGGTACTCTACAAGAGGCACTTAGTTTCCTCAGTATTTTGCTTACCCTACTGTATAGGTCTAGAGGCAGTCAAGTGGTTCTATTTTGTCAGGCTTCTAGCTTTAAATAAGACAACATGTTTCACTGATAAATTGGAGATAGGATAAGAATTAGAGCTATGTCACACATAAAGCTCCTTTCTGATACTTGTTAAGCCTGGAGTATTTGAAGAACTTCAAATGATTTGAAGACAAGTATAGCCATATGTAATATCTATGTGGTCAAAAAGGAAAAAATGCAGCTAGTAATTTTAAGGCTTAGGCTGTTTAAAAGTAGTTTTATCTTCCCTTTTCTATATTCCAGGTACTCATTTATGATTTTACTAACATATCTGCAAAATTGTAGCAAATTTATTTCTGTAACAAAAATATTCTATACGAGTTGCAGGCTGAAATAAAATTTTTGGCATTCTGATTTCAAAAAAAAATTCTTACAGTTCAATAGTTTATGATTTATCCATTAAAATTTAATAACAACTTAAGCAGAGTTATGAAAATAATTATCAGAGAGAGTTATTTCAAATTTAAGAAGATAACTACCTTAAATTAAGAATAAAAAGCAGAAAAATAGTGTGTAAGCTAGATATGCCCTATATATTTTCTTTAATGATTAGTATGGCTTCATCAATACTTTACTATCTTATCTCATGTTTTTAAATAATTCTGTGTTTTTATGCACTTCATAGGTTATTGCATGACAGTTAAATTATTTTAATATTGTTAAACAAGTGTTGTTAAATATCTGGAAACAAATAAAATGGGACAGCTATTAATTTTTAGCCCATTTTCCTTAAGCATTTATGCATTTATATTATATGATTAAATTTGAACTGACATGCTAAGCCAATATAGATTCAATATAACTTAGAGTCAAATTACTTGAATTTTTCCCAATCCTAGGTGCATGTGCAGGAATAAATGAGATAGAAATTTCTAAGTCTAAAAGTCATCCTGCAAGAATCTTTGGAAGGTCTTTCCAAATACCATTTTACAATAGTTTCATTTTGCATAATAACTATTCTTTTTGTTTAACTCTAAAGGATTTTTAATTTTTTCTCTTGTATGTAATGGTTACATCCACCTTGCTTCTCCTACCTGTATTCTCTTAAAGGAAAGCCTCAGCTCTGAAGGCAAAGGATATCTTCCAATTAAAATTCTTTACATGAATTTTATTTTATTTTAATGTTGGCTTGGTATCACTTTGATGATCTTAGGTTTAAGCTCTAAAGTTCTGTCAAAGCAGAATGAGACACATTTAAGTCCCTGAAGCAAAAATATTACAAATTGACAAATTGAAGAGAATGTTTTCAAAGTTAGGCAACTAATCAATAATGTTAAAGTAATAAAATTTTATAAATATACCAAGTGTTGGAATTTCAATTTTCTTCCCTAATGAATGTTTAATTGACAAAATCTTCATTATCACTCAAACTTTTTTTTGTCTTTGATTTATATTTTAAGATGACTAAAATGTGCAAATAGAGGAATTATGCAGGCAAAATAATGAACTAGGAAATTTCAAACTCTGTTTCTCCCATGGAATTATTTCTTCAAAAATTAAAGACTGACAAAAATAACATAGTAGGGACTTCTGAAACCCACCAGAAACCTACAGCAACTAAGCAAATACCAATCAAGAAAAGACCAATTTATTGGAAGGAATATCTTGGCATTTTCACTCATCCTACTGTACCCACTCCTTGGTACAGTGAAGAGTATTCAAATGGAACTGCCCCAATTATTGTTGCCTTCCCTAGGACCTAAAGGGGCAGAGCCTCCGCAAGGTGTCAGGTCCTGAGGTGGGATGAGTGGTGTCAGCGAAAGTAGCACCAATGAGACACAGAGACCAGGTTTGGTGCAGCTGTGTCTGTCTAAGTTCAGACCAGTGCTTTATTTATAGTGATTTATGGCCATTGATTAAAAGAAAAGAAAAGGGGGTTACAATTCATCATGAGTTATTCATAAACACAGAGTGGTCATCATAATTGTCCTGGACAACTACGTCAGCTTCAAAGGATTTTTAAATCTTAACTAGAAACTGAAACTATAAGGGTCCACATGTCCTGTTCTTTAAGATTAATATCAAACTAGAGGTTACTAAACTTCCTATTATATTCCCCCAAAACGGGATGAAACTAACAAAGATATATTTAACTGTGAGGGTAGCATAAGACTACTAGACCATTGTGGTAACTATACCTAAAAACATGAGGTGACGTATTAGCATAGCTGTTGGTGCACATGTGGTTAATGGTTTCTGCTCATGTCTTATTATTTTAAGCTAGAATTGCCCAAAGCTGCAGGTAGTTAACTATTACATAGGTCATTAAAATACCATTCCTTAAACTTGCCCCAGCCCTATTTTGTAGCAAACATTGTCTACATAATTTGAGTTCAGTTTCTCTGGGCAGGCATCGAAGCCTTTGTTTCTTAATACTATCCCATGTAAACAAGGAACTATAATTAACATGTTTTCTATTAATCCAAACCATTCTTTCTCCAGTAATGTAGGATCCTGTGTATGGTGGGGGAGGGTCCAGTCTTAAGTTAGATTTTGTTTATACCTAGACACTTGCCGTCTTCTGCCTTTACCCATATCAAATATCACTGGGAATCCATTTTTGTCAGGGCCTGCAAGAAATATTGACCAGCATTTGAGCTTTAGGCATGGGACTAGTTGGAGTCACAATTTCCCATAGCTCACTTTATTGAAATTGCCAAAGCAGCCTTCTACAGCCAGGCCTGAGAGTACTTCCAAATGTAACTGGGGAAACTGTGGGCCTAAATGTTCTGGATAACATACCTAAAGTGAAACTATCATCAGGGGAATTTCTAGAATTACTTATAAGAAACATCATATCAGTAGTACTATCCTGATGGGGATTTTCTTGTTTATTCTCCTGAGTGGTCAAATGCCTCTCCTTAATTACAAGAGACTTTAGGGGATCAGGATTGACTGATCCTGTCTTTACAGGAATTAGAGTAGCGACACAAGCAAGCACAATTAATTCTGTCAAACTAAGAAGAGGCATCCCAACAAGAAATATACTGAGGAGTGCATCTCTTCACCCTGATCCATTGCAGGCACCAGAACTTTGTCAAACAGTGTCTTGAGGATTTTGGGCTATGGCAGACACTGAAGAATATGAAAGTTGCAAGGGGACTATAGAGCACTGTGATAAGAGACAATGGGTATAAAAAAGACAACAGAATGTCTAATATCCTAGTAAGGTCTGAGGTAAAGACCTTAGCAAATTAAAACATTTGAAAGCAGTAATGTTTATGGGAGAAATTTTTAAAATGTACACATATAAACCCAGGCAGTACACATTCCCAGAAAACACCCGAGAAGACATTAAATTTTTACAAAAGAATGGTCCCAAGTCTCAGAACATATAAGTTTTTGGGGGGAGAGGGGAACCAGTGATTGAACTCATAGGCAGTCAACCACTGAGCCACATCTCCAGCCTATTTTGTATTTTATTTAGAGCTGCTTAGTGCCTCACCATTTCTGAGGCTGGCTTTGAACTCACGATCCTCCTATCTCAGCCTCCTGAGTGTCTGGGGATTACAGGCATGTGCCATCACACCCGAAAAAATATATACTATTGATTAGTTCAAAGTCTTCGCAACCAGTCTGCAAAAACTTAGAGAGGGATCTATTTTGTCAAAACCAATTTTCAATGAGAAAGCTCAAGAAACAAGAAGCATTAGCCTGTTAAGTATAACAGAATCAATCTTCAGAAACTGTCCCCCAAATAACACAAGGCTGAGACTTACTAGACAAAGATTTTAGAATAGACATCCTAAATATATTTAAAAAGTAAAGTAGTAATATAGTATCTGAACAAAATAGTAGTCATGAAATAATATAATAGGACCGTATATTCTTACAAAGGGATGACATTTTGACACATGCTAAAATACAAATGAACACAGAAGACATTATGGTAAGTGAAATAAACCCAGTGTAAAAAGATAATTATTACATGATTTCACATTTATGAGTTGTACATAGTAGCTAAATTTCTAGAGAGAGAATGGAATGGTGGTTGTCAGGAGGTTTGGAGAGGATGGAATGAATATAGAGCATAGATAGATGATGGTGATAATTACACAATAATGTGAATGTGCTTTATGTCAGTGAATTATATACTTCAAATAGTTAAAATGATAAATTTTATGTTATGTATATTTAGCACAATGATGGAAACAGAAAAATACCATGTAAACATACAAAACTATAATTTGTAAATCAGTGTATCCTTTTTGATAATTCTGGAAATACCGAAAGCAGAAAAGGAACAACTTCTAGTTTTTATTTCTTCTTTCTTTTTCACAAAATGTCACTATATGTATAACATATTGTATCTTATGGGTGTTTTCAAAACAAAAAAACTGTGAAATAGTTGACAAAAATACAATCTGTGTTCTTTTCTTCCTAAGAGTGATCAGAGAATGAAAACAAAATGCACTTGGATGTTGTTCTTGATTTCATTGTATCACTCAAGATCAAAACCATGAATATTCCCCTGTCAGCTGCTTAAGCTCAAAATTTTCAATGAAACATTACCTGAAACCACCTTGTTTACTTTGAATAATGTGCTTGTATTGTTAAAAGAAGAAATAATGTTGGTATGTTTGTATGATTTAAGTACAGTAGGAGAGGAGGTTGAAAATAATTAATAATAACAATTCCATTCTTCTTATATTATAATATAGTCTATTTTAATTTGCACTTGAAATTTTACTAAATTTTAAAGGCAAGTAAAAATTATATCCTGTACACATGAAGATAACTAATGAAAACCAACATTTCTCTTATAATCACCAACATTAACTGAAAATAAGAGGAATCCAATCTGAATGAGAGAAAGGATTAAGAGCAATGGGTAGAGAAAACAAGATCCAAAAGACACTATATCCATTTTGGTTCCAGAATATCTTTTTTTTTAAATTTTTTTTTTAGTTGTCTTTATTTTACTGCTTTATATGTGGTGCTGAGGATCGAACCCAGGGCCTCACGCATGCGAGGCAAGTGCTCTACCGCTGAGCTACAATCCCAGCCCCCCAGAATATCTTTGAAGTCTACCTATCTCTTTATTATTTGGTTCCACATGATGACCCTACACCCTAAGCATAATTAATTTTCCCTTTTTCTTAAGTTAGCTGTAGCAGATTTCTTCTATTTTAAACTAAATGTTCTGAAATATGTACAAAACCGCATCTTTCCAACCTAAATTTCAAACTCTTTCACTACTTCAGTGAGTTCTATCCACTTCATAGGACACCATCTCCTTACAGAGCGATTGCATTAAGTTTTTCAAGCTCCTCAGCTATCACCAACCCCACAGGTTTCCACATGTCATTGCCCTCTCAGAAACTACTTCTTGGAAGAAGGAGGGCATAGAATTTCTACATCTAAACATCCAATGAGATTATGTATATAAAATATATAGGATAATCCCTGAAATATAAGAGGAGGTCAAAAAATAATAACTATCATGTAAAACATAAAACAAGCAACAGTTCTTTCAATTACTTGTATCTTCCCCATTAGGTCACAAATGATTTTAACCAACTCAACAATTCAAAACTGTCAGCAGACATAAATAATGCAACAATTAATGTAATATTTTATAAGCAGTTAAAATCAATTGAAGTTAATTACCTATGGTCATTGACTAATAATAAATGATAATGTCATATCCATTAGAAACAAACACATAAAAATACATTTCATCTAAATGAGGAAACACTTGAATCGGTTTACGGAAACACAAAAAAATTAAGAAAAATGAAACATTTTTCTTAAAAGATTTAGAGCTGTTTTGGCTTTATTTATATTGATGCTGTTTTATACTCCTTGGTAAAATTATATCATCAGATAGAATGGACCAGATTCATCCCGTGTTTCACTTTTTGCCATAGACTATAAATGAAGCTTCATTTGGATACTAATCAGTTCTAGAGATCTGACCTTGATGAGAGATTCCATATAGATCCTAAAAAGAAAATAGCTTTTTCATTAATTTTATTCACTAGGGAATATTCTTTGTTAATATAGAGTGTTAAATTTTCATTCATTGTCACTACTTGCAAGTGAATTTTATTATATGCTCTTTATTTCAATCTTTATTGCTAAATAATTTAAGGCATACTTAATTATACAATTAAGTGTAAGTTTCACTCCAAACTGAAATATGGGCACAGTGTGCTCTTCAAAGTGTACAATAAAAAATGCTTTCTTTGGTGAAAGATGAAAATTTGGTTGGGTATATTTTAATGCATCCTTTATTTGTTGTGGCATTAACAAAGCCATAAAGAAAATAGCATCTATTTGTTAGTTTCTTGTAGGTTTTTTTTTCCTTAATATTCTGTTTCCCAGGGACCAAGCAGTTAGATGGCAGAGATAATTGTATGGTTCATGCTAGGTTACCCTGATATATGGAATGTATTAAATGAACATTTTGTATGAATAGGCACTATGTTAAACACAGAGCATGGAAAGATGAATAAAACCTTTCCAGTGCCTTTGGAAGCTCAAATTCCAAACTGCCCTCTGCTACATGTCACCCCAAATAACACTTTCCAATTACCTTGAAATTGCAATAGATATTATATGGTTTTTAAATTGTTGTTTAATTCAATGACAAGTGATAAAATAAAAACAGCTTGATTCTTCTTTCTTGGTAATATCATTCCATATACAGATATTACCTCTAATTCGTATGAAATCCATCAATTTCTTGATGTGAAGTTGTTGGAATGCCTGTATTACCAAACATAATAGTAGGCCTTAATATGTTTTATTTATTTATTTGTTTAATTAATTAATTAGTTTTTGGTACCGGGGATTGAACTCTGGGGTACTCGACCACTGAGCCACATCCCCAGCCCTATATTTTGTTTTTTATGTAGAGATAGGGGCCTCATTGAGTTGCTTAGCACCTTGCTTTTGCTGAGACTGGCTTTGAACTCGCAATTCTCATCTCAGCCTCCCAAAGTGCTGGGATTACAGGTATGCACCACCACGCCTGGCTTTTAATATGTTTTAAAGCATTTTAAATGTCATTTTCAATGACTTTCCTGAAGCAATTTTGAAGTCTGTATTTTTGGTCATTTGCGACCATTAAAGTTCCTGCTTAGTTACCTAAGTGGTTAGCTAATTCTTGGGCAGGTATTTCCCTAAACAACCTAAACTAGTAAGGCTACCAGCATTTGCCCAGACCTTTGTGTGTCCATTGGGGCCTAATTTCAATGTTTTGACACACAGTGTATAGCTCTACCTTTCTCTTTACTTTTTCCTCGCACAGAGTTCTAAGTTCAGCCAAAGGGGAATGATAAGGGCCTCCCAGATCTTTCCTGGGCATAAGTACAACCCTAGGCATACATATATGTATACAAAGCATACTAGATTCCTCTAAATAGGCCAGGTCTTCTTAAAATTCTCAGTGAACACCTGACTCCCCAGTTTTTCTTTTTAAATTTCTTGATAAATTTTTTATTTGCCCCAATTTTAATCAGCACTTCATGATAAACAATTGCTGCTGACATTTTCTGAAAAATAACTTAAAGTCTATTATCAGTGAACAAATTTTGAGTCAGTTATATAAAAACAAGCTCTAGAAGAGTGTCGCTCTAGGTCCTTGACAGAATTGTCAGTTGATGAACATATTCTGCCAATGTTGCATTGAGAACCCTTTGGACCCATTTGACCTCATCCAGTGATTATGAAGATTCTATTTCCCATGGCTGTTTTGATTTCAAGTTTACCATGGAGCTCAAGAGAAAAAGACATGGAAATGCCTAAGCACTCTCTATTCTTACCAAGATTTAGTCACTGTTCTTACATTAAATGCCCCTCACAGTTTTTTTTTTTTCCATCTTTGGTTAATTCACACAGTTATAAATAAGCTGAGTTTGACATTTTTTTCTAGGGTCTTCACTGCTAATACAGTGAAGTAGATATTCAGATATCCTTTCTCCATCATCCTGGAAATTCTGTTAATTTTGCATATATATAAAATGTGCAGTATATACTTAAGTGACAAAGACACTGTTGAATATATTGAAAAATTATAATTGTTCTTTTGAGAAATAAAAAAGAATGTAAGTCAAATGCCATGTTTGTGTTTTATATTGGTTTCTGTTTTGTCTCAATATTCCAGTCCTATCCATTTAGTATTGTTACCATGCTTGTTTCCTTATTACTTCAATCAGGTCTTGTTTAATCTTAATTTTACCCCTAACATAATTTGAACCCATTCTCCCATCAATGGATAACTGGGATACATGAATTCTTTCCTTAGTAATTTTGACACCTGTTTTACCCTAGAGAATACTGATATGGAGTATTAGAGTACTTCAGTACTAAGGCTAGAAGTAATAGTCAACTTTGAAAACAGAGGCTATTTTAATGATTTTCTAGGCATTTATTGCTACCAGTTGTTCTTCCCACTTTTTGATATTTTATGTCTCAGCCATGTCCATTATTACATTTCTGCCTTTAATATCAGTCTAAATATTTAACTTCAAAGTTAGCCTTCTTGCGTCTGTTTAACTTTAATTTTATTAACTAGATTGTTAAATACATTCTGAATCCTAATCAATTTTTCTCTAGCACCCTAAATAAATTGGATTGTATTTTTTGCCCTTCATCAAAAAAGACAAGGCATTCTTCTTCTTCCAAGAAACAATAGATCTTTCTCAGATATCAAAATTTACATAATATTTTAAATATTATATCTTTATTCTTATTTTACAATGGTCTATGTTTTAAAAATTATTAAATTTAAAAAGGTTTCCTAGCCAAGTTTCTCCTATGATTAATATTCTAAATGATTTTGTATATTTTTCTCTACTAATAAGCCAATGTTGACATATCATTATTAACTAAAATACATACTTTATCAAGATTTACTCAGCATTCCACTAATACACTTTTGTTGAGAGTGAATCCCATACAGAAAGTCATGCTACATTTATTTCTCATGTTTTATTATTCTCTAAATGATGACAACATATCAGATTTCTTTGTGATAATCTTAATAGCTTTGAGGAGTACTCACAGGTATTACATGGAGTGTCCCTAAATTTTAGTCCATTTGATATTTTTCTCTTTGTTAGACAGAAGTTATGGGTTTTTGAAAGAAAGAGCACAGAGGTGAAGTTCTGTCCTCATTATATATCAAAGGTATGTATTATCAATATAACTTGCTTTTGTTTATGTTGATCTTGATCACCCACCTGAGATAGTGTTTGTCTAATTTCTCCAATGGAAATTTAATTTCATTCCATATTCTATATTGTATGCTTAATATGTTAAGCCATATTTATGAGTTGGAGAAGTTAACCTCCACCTCACTAAACAGGTAAATATTTAAATTATTTTAAATTCTGATATACAGATTTGATAGGATATTTTAAACTATTTTTAATTATCCCAGTCAATGCTATTATATTACTGTTTTATATAGTCATAATGATATGATATTCCCATTAGAAGCATCTGAATATGAATACAAAGTCTGAATATTTAACTTCATATAGAAAGCATAAATATTTAGCAGTTTTCTGTAAAAGTGCTTTGGTAATGAGTACATTTTTCTTAACAGAAAATGTCTTGATGTTACATGAATGTATCATGTGTAATTATGGAGTACTGATACAGAAGTCTCAAACCACAATATAATGTGTTTTTACCTGTATTTCTAATAGAATACTCTATGCCGTTTGTCAATTAAAATGTATTTGTAATTAAAGCTTTCTTCTTAAGCTTTATCCTGTTCTTGAAAATAATTCTCATTTACCACATATGATTAACAAACTCAGTATTTGCATTAATATAAACAGTGCAAACTAAAATGAAATTTAGAACACCAATATTTTGAAAATAGATATAATTACATTAATGGATCTAAATTACAATAAACAAGGCACATCTCTAATAATAACAAAAATATTGTTAGAAATATTTTGAATCTTCCATTTTTCTTCCTAAAATAATAAGGTGAGGCACTAAGTTTTGGTATCACTTTGCATGGAATAAGCATATCTGATTCATATAACAAATAATATCTTTGTTGCTTAATAAACCAAGAACATGAATGACTAAAGCAATGATGTCAAAAAGCATACAGCCTATGGGCCACATAATCTAGTGGTTTATTCTCTGTTGAGACCAAATAAGAAACTTACTTATCCTCTTTTGGAAATTTAAATTATATAGAATAAATACATTTGTGCATAGAACACTTGAATGCAATGTGTTCCTGTGGGAACCATTAAATAAGAGATGAATCCACATTGCTCAATTACATGACATGAATCTACCATGTATGTTTTTCTTGGAAACTTTGATACCACATTTCTCAATACTTTTTCTCAGTTTACTCCTTTAATATTGGATAATCATGAAAACAAGGAGGATAATGATTATAATAGTAATAACACTAACTTTTCCACCTAAAACTTTTGAGTACTTAACATATGTCAAGGATAGTGTCAAACTTTGTATATGCATTTTCTTTTCTAACTCTCAAAATATGCTACTTGCCCTCACTTTGTGGATGATAATGAACATATTACAAATAAAAATATATTATTAAAGAAAGTGGTAACATTTATTGCATCTATATCATGTGACAGGGAAGATTTTTAGGGAATTCACAGAAAAGCAAGTTCAGAGATTGAATGGTTCATTTTATGTGTCATCTTGACTGGACAGCAAGATGACCAGATATTTGGTTAAACACTGTCTGTATGTGAGGCTGTTTGTGTATGTGATTAAATTTTGATTCAAGATGCTGAACAAAGCATGTTGTCTTCCCTACAGTAAATAGGCCTCATAAAATCTTTGAAGACCTCAATAGCATGAAAGTCTAAGTAAAAAATAATTTTTCTCTCTTCAAGCTGGAATATCAGTCTACTCTGCTTTCATTCTTGAAGTTAGACTAGAACTATCCTATTGGTTATCCTAAATACAGAGCTTACTGAAAACAGATTTTGTATTTCTCACTCTCCATAAATATATAAACCAATACCTTATAGTAAATCAAACAAATTGTGTGTATATATAAATATGTGACTATCTACCCATATACTTATATGCATATATGTAATACACATATACATATATATACATATATGTAATCATAAATCATACGCAATTGATAAATCATATATAATGTTAAATTACATATATGTATACATATACACATATATGCAAAGATATATAAATATATGTATATACAATCTAAGAAAAAGATGATTATATGTTCAACTTCACTCATTAGCATTGGGCAGTCCTCTGGTCTGGTTCAAAGCAAATACAAATTTGCAATCTTTATTCAATACTGCAGCATTTTGGTACAGTTATTCACTCAGCAAGGCCATTTAACAAAGGAATTTTTATCATAAATCAAAGTTTCTTCATTCACTCTACTTATTTCCGTATCCTAAAATATTTGTATTTCTATAACTTTCCTGAGAAATTAAATTAATTCAGGTTCTCATTATTTCTCAAACAGCTATCTAACTAGTTCCTTGTCTGCAAACATTTGTTCTCATCTGCAAAGTCTTTACAATACATGTAAAGTTATAAATCATTATTTCATTGATTATTTATTGTGCATCATTGATTATTTATTGAGCATCTCTTATAAGCTCTGTATCTGTATCGATTGAGACAGATGTGCTGTTTTCACACATGGAAATCATATTCTTAAAGGATACAATCAGTCAAAAAGAAAAAAATGAAAATTTTATAAACTTTAGAAAAAATAAAACAGAACCATATTCAGAGAGGCATATAAACTATGGGGTTACTGAAATAGATTTTTTAAAGGGAGTATGTTGTAAAGAGATGACAGTTCAGCTGAAATTTTAATTACAAGGAGTTAACCTTGGAAGATTTTAAAGCAAACTTTGTGTGTTCAAGAAAAATAGAGGTAAGTGAGGCTGAAACCTTGTCAACAAGTAGACTTGTAGTACCAGTTGATCCTGAAGTTATTGGCAGAGGCCAAAAAATAAGCAAATATTTTCTTATAATTTCTTCTCTAGGGCAATGAGCAATGTGATGATTACATGTACCACAATCTTCTTAACACACAGAATTGCTTTGGAATTAGGGTTGTGGTTAAATAGGTGTGAAAATTCTAAGAATTCTTTAGGTATCTTGGAAGGCATTCAGTTTTTGACAGTTATCAAGAAATTCATATTCCAGCCTCTGCACTGTATATATTCCCAAATAAAGACTATTTTGTGCCTTTTGAAGCAAAAGAAAAAGATAGACTATACTTCAACAGTAACTCACTATTGCTTCTTGAAAGCAAGAGTTACTTTTTGTATATTTGTTTACTTTTTAAACTATCTATATCAATTGCAATAATTATTTTGAAGGTGTGTATTAGTATATAATAAAGACTTAAGAGACAACTGCCATTAAATTTATTTTATTATAGTTATTAATATTAATATTGCTATCATTGTATATAAAGTAAATATAATAATACTTCTGTATTTGCAATTCTAGGATTTCCATATGTCCCAGTTGTGTAAAAGAGATGTCTATGCTAACATGATCACAAAATAAAATATTTCTAATGAATGATGCTATGGTATAACTTTAAAAAAAGTTAATCACAAAAATTAAAGCAATTTTTCCTAAGTAATTTGAATGTATTATTGTTCATATACCAAGGTGCATAGGGCTAAAATTAATATGAATTTTCATTCTGTTCATGCTGAGATAACAAGAAAATCCATTCACAGAAAAATAGTGTACTTGGTTCAAATACATGTATGATTATGCCCCATTTATTCCCACGAAGTATCCTTGTTGTTAAGGAGCAAATTATCACATTTCATTAACATTACCCCCAGAGAGAGAGAGAGAAAGAAATTGACTTAATTTCTACATGTAGTACAATTAGAAATTTTAGAGGTTGTTATTAACTATGATATATTTCATAATTTGAGACTGTTGGAAAGCACAACTGGATATCTCCTCTCAACAGTAAGTACTTTTCATGAAATTATGTAACCCTTTTTATTTTTTAAAGAGTAAACATTTTTAAACACACTCACATACAGATTGATTCCTTTCAGTAGTAGCTTTTGTTGCTAAAAATGATACCTAATATTTGGAAAGACTTGTAAAGTAGAAAGGTTTCTGGGAAAATGCTTCCCTGAATTATTATGAAAGTTGTGAATTTCAGACAGACATTTGAAAAGGTATTCAAAAATATTACAGATTAGCTGAACAAAGGTATTTTGTCATTCCACTAGTTTTCAATATTGCTATCTGTATTGTTTTAGAGTTCATCATTTCTACTTCCACTGGCATGGCAGTAAGACACAAAAACATTGGTTGATATCTTCCCAGTGATATACTGCATGCAGATATGTGTATCTAAATGTATATAATATATATATGTATGTGAATACATATTAAAATTTGTATGCATAAATATGAATATTTTATAGTTGAACTTTTACTCCTAATATAGATGTTTTATTTTTTCTCAAAATTGTTTTGAAAAATTAGAGTTTCAAAATGATACTTTTTAAAATTCATTGTCATTATTGAACATTTATTTTGAAATTGTGAAGTATTTTACCTTATTTATACCATTCAGTTTTTGAATTTATTAATTCTGGTTATTATGCTAGAGAAAGTTGTCTTTACATATTTTCATAAAACTACATGCAATTAAGTTTGAGAAAATATACTCAAAGCATTTCTTCCCATCAATTTTGTGTTTGATATCTATAAAACAATAAAATAATCTACTTAATGGAATATATATAAGGGACATCTAGATCTCTCTAGTTTTAATTATTCTGGAAAATAGAATTTTACTACACATTCTACTATGGCTTTCTCTGAGACCAATACTTGTAATGTGTAATGTTGAGGTCGTTGGTTTGGACTGATGACTTTGTGTTGATGACTTTTTTTTTTGGTACCGGGGTTGAACTCAGGGGTACTTGACCACTGAGCCACATCCCCAGCCCTATTTTGTGTTTTATTTAGAGACAGGGTATCACTGAGTTGTTTAGTGCCTCACCATTGCTGAGGCTGGCTTTGAACTTGGGATTCTCCTATCTCAGCCTCCCAAAGTGCTGGGATTACAGGCATGCGCCACTGCACACAGCTGATGACTTCTTATTAAATATTATTTTTATGGGTTTAAATGGGATAAGGAAAACTAGGTTGGACAGATGCCTTCACTTTGGTTCTTTCTCTAAAACTCAGCATAAAGGTTTTGTTTTTTTTGCTTTAAAGATCCATATAGCAAAAATACATATTGTGTACCATGTGGCCTGTGATACGTACAAATTTGGCTTCATAATTATTGTGCTACAAGAATTGCCTTCAAAATTTAGTCTTGCTTTATTACTGTTATTCTGATTCAGTTGATTATCAATAAATTATCTGGCACATAAATAGATTTTTTTTAATATTTTTAGTTGTAGATGGACACAATAGCTTTATTTAGTTTTTTTTAATGTGGTGCTGAGCATCGAACCTGGTGCCTCACACATGCAAGGCAAGCACTCTACCACTAAATAGATATTTTTATATAGGACTTGCTCTATTAAAATTTTGCCTATTAAGAGGTCTAGGGTTGTAGCTCAGTGGAAAAGTGCTTGCTTCAAATGTGTCAGGGGCACTGGGTTTGATCCTCAGCACCACATAAAAATAAATAAAGTAAAGGTATTGTGTCCATCTACAACTAAAAATATTTTTTAAAATTTGCCTATTAAAATGGAATAACTTCACATAAATGTTTATCATTTGATTAAATTATCACATATGGCATTTATGATGTATGATATATTACATATGACAAAACAAAATAGCTTCACATTAGTATAAGAATAGCTATTACCTTGCTTTGGCATACGATTCCTTTTCTTGCTTTTTAAAATAACCCACAAGAAATGTCTTGAGTAGAACATTTTTTTAAATGGGAAATTTGATGCTTAAAGTATTTCTTTCTTCAAGATGATTATAAACCAGATTTTCCTTTCTGAGTTTCAGTTTTCCAAGAACACAATTAAACCCTTATCTGGTTCATATCATACTTCTGAGATATATGCTACTGGATAACTGAGAACTTGTCCATTATAGAAGAGAGTGCATTATACAAGAGAGTGATAAAATTCCAGAACTAGAAACTTCCATTATGATCCAGTACTTTACTCTTTTCTTGCCTCAGCTTAGGACAGAAATTTTTAAAAGGTGGCTCCAGGTATAAGTTCTTTATATTATTTCAACTATTTCTTTATTGCTTCAGTGTTAGAATTATATCTTAATGTAGTATTACGTAACTATACAATTCATTACTGTAAATATAGTTCTATATAGCAGGAAGATCAAATGGCTGTTAGCAAAACATGCCAAGAATATTAATGCATATATTCACTGAGGAAAAAATAAAGTGTTGATTTCGCTAGTTACAGATATCACTTATAAAACAGTAATAATTAATAAATTTACTAAACTTGACCATTTATATATACATCATTTTATATCCCATGTAATGAAATGGAAAGCATCCATATAGAATTTATGCCTTATACCAAAGGATACAATTCTTCTTGTTCTTTCCTTTTAGTGATATACATTTATTTTTAAAATAAATATTTGCTTATGTTAACATCTTTCAAATAAATAAAACTTTTCAAGGTTTATCTACCAATTTTTAATATGAAAAATTCGATAGATTCACCTTACATAAACAAGTTATTTGTAGTCCTCAATTTTAAGAGGTTTATGAGACAAAAATGCCTGAGGGTTGCTAAGTAAGTCATCTCCTTTTCCCTAATCAAAATTTCTAGGTCACATAACAAATGGATATTCCCAGGAAAATATGATATTAAAAATAGAAAACTTGGTGAAAATATTATGAAAATACAATAATTATAGTTTTGAATTCCACTTGGTAGTAGGAAAAGAAAACATGGGTAGCCAATATATTTAAATTATTGAATAGTACATGGCTGTACCTTTTGAAAATTTGAGTTAATTATCACCACCATTAGCCATTTCTACATTTAATTAACATTGTTCCCTCTTGCAGCAATATAGCAGAGTAGGAGATCACAGCTTTCCTTCCCAATACCAAGAAATATAATTTGGCAGTTATTCACACATGAAAATAAATTTGGGACAGCTTAGTTGTTCATTGAAAATATAGTAAAACAATGGACGTGGTTGGAAAAAAAAATATGAAAAGGTAGGAAGAAAAGTTTCATTTTGCTTGTATCACCCATTTCTCCAGGCTGGTGCTGCTCAGTATATAAAACTAACTCATTGACTCATGAGCTCCAGTGCAGGGAAAAGGAGAGCAGGGAAATAAACAGCTTCCTCCGCCCTTTGAGGCACTGCCTTAATGACCAACTTCAGTTTTACTCCACTCACTTTTCTAAGGAGACCAGTATAGCTGAGACAGAGGGGAAAAAATAGGATGTCGTTTATCAGTGTCCAGCATGAAGAAGAAGACATCGGAGTCCCCAGTGATCTGCTCTGTACAAGACTCTAACAGACTTTTCTTCTGAGAACGTCAATAATTTTCAGGGCCCACATGCACCTACCTTCCTTCACCACTGAAAATACAAAATCCCATAGGGTTCACTGGTGAAACCCTCAGTGGACTTAGGGCCTTCCTCAGGTCTTGCATCCAAGGACAATGCAGTTGTTGATATCACAGAACCTGGCTGCCTCAGTTGATGAAACATCACACCCTTCCCTGACCTAGAACCAATAAATGCCCAAATCCTTAATGGCATGTTTTTCTACGCTAGTGTTTCAGCATATGACAGCATACTTATGCTCCCACCCCTGCATGCAAGGTCTTTCTTTACTGAAGTCAAAATTTATTCCTAAATCTGGAAAAAGTGGCAGCTTCTAAAAATGAACCAATAACTTTTCAAGGCTTCAAGGATCACAAAGAATGGCACAATGGAACACAATAAAATTTCAGTAAGGGAGCCCAAAGAATTGAAAACTCATGCACTGCTCGGGGAAGAATTCAAAATTACTGTTGTAAAGAAACTCAGTGAAGTATAAGAGAACACAGATAAGCAATTTAATGAAATCAAGAAAGAAAACAATAGATAAGCAAAATGAGAAGCTCAGCAAAGGAATAGAAAACAGAAGTAATTTGAAGAGGAATCTTTCTAAATTAGGTAATCCCTTTCAAAGTAAAAGACTGAAAACTGAAAACACAGAATTGTTAGGACTCATCAATTAATCAGTTTTGTTATTATAAACTTTCTTATATCTGTGGGGGATCACTTATTGTTTAATGAATTAAAACTTGGAAATTCTCAATCTGCACCCAATTCTTATATCCCAATTTGGTAAGGAAAGATGGAATCAATGTAATATTTTGAGGACAGATTTCCTATTCTCTCACACACAGAATTAAAGTAGAGCTTCTCATTTGATTTAGTCTGATTTTAAAAAAAGATTTTTAAAACATTGTTTATCTTTCAAGGACTCAGAAAATCATTTGAAGGACTCAAAAAGATCATATTTTGAAAACTATCGGTCATCTCACCTCCAGAACATTGAAAAATAAACAAAAGTAAATAGATCTTTGTAATGTATTTATTTCAACATTTTCTCAAGCTATAAACTATTTCAAGCAAGTTTTGATATTTACTCAAGATTTCAATCGGATACAAAAACAATTCCAAAATACAAAATCACAGATCAATGTCTAAATCAATTTTTTTTTGTTGTACAACTTGCAATTAACATTCAACTATTGCTATGAAATCAGAGAGAAGAAAAAAGCTTTTATCATTTTAAAACTTCTCATAACCAAGAGATTTTCTGCTAAATGGTATACCCATCAAAAGCCACTGTTTGTACTTTAGAATTCCATAAGCTATAATGTAGGTATAACCAGGAAACCAGAGAAAATGTACATATAGAAGCATCACTGCATAAGACAAAATGGTCACTCACTCACTAATAGGAACCTGGTGAAATAATTAGGAGACCAGGCAGAACATTAATGATGATATCAATTATCTCTATCACTTGAAATAATCTATATTTTATCTCGAAGTTACAATAATTTACCCTCTTCTTTAAAAAATATATATATATAAATATATATTAGGAACAGATTTAAAATGATGAAAGTATTTTTCCCTTTGAATTCACAGGAATAGCTGAATGTTAATTGTAAAGAGCACTGCAAAAATGATAATTAATTTAGGCATTGATCTGTGATTTTGTTTTGTTGGGTTGTTTTTGTATCCAACTGAAATCTTAAACAAATGTGTTTACACATATGTTGCAAAGTATTAAGAGAAGTAACAAGAAAAAAATAACATCAAAATGGTCATTTCCAAACTCCTTAATACATAGAATTATAATTATATTAAAAATACATAACTAGTACTAAATGATTTCTGATCCAAGGACATGCATTCTTTTTTTTGAGCTTTTATATTTGTATTTATTTTTCATTTAACTTTTAAAACACTAGAATTTAATATTAAAACAAAAACAATAGCAAGTAGTGAGCATGTTATAATTATAGTCCTTCACTGGTTCACTACCACATATAAAATGCCTGCAGTGATGGGCTGGGGCTGTAGCTCAATGGTAGAGCACTTGCTCACGTGTGAGGCACTGGGTTCGATTCTCAGCACCACATAAAAATAAATTAATAAAGATGTCCATCTACAATTAAAAAATATTTTCAAAAAAATGCCTGCAGTGAGTGTTATTCAGTAGCCCCATTAAGAGGTTTGACACTGAACACCACCTCTGGGATGATGTTCATCATCCTCATATGCTTCTCCCTTATAATGGCTCCATTTTTCCTGATTTGGATCAAAGTCCACTAGTTTTACCTGATCTATTTCATCAGTTTCTTCTACTTCTTTCCTCTCAGGTAGGAGTTTTTTTTAGCAAAGAGAGTTTGTCAGGAGAGAGAAAGCCATTTTCAGGAAAGTTTACCTTAAACTCAACAATCAGGCAACCCTTTTCACATTGTCTACAATAAATTGGCATACCTTCATTTAGCACACACTTTATATCTCCATGCTTGACAATCTGACTGAATGAGAGGTGATGACTATGGTTTGATTATCAAGAGTAGATATTGGATTCTGGAAGCCACATAATGCTTCCACCAGCTATATGTACATGCACATGAAAAAGATTTCTCCTCATCAAGTAAAAACAGCATCGTCCTTCTGATCTAACACAATGATAATATTTTGTGGTTGCAGTCCTGGCTCTTGGTCTCTTTCACCATGGAATGTTATCTTCTCTCCATCTTTCATGCCTTTGTCAATATGAAGCTCTAGAATCTTCTTCTCTCAAACTATCTTCCTTCCATTACAGCTTTTACATCTATCATTAGGACTGATCCATTCCCCATGGCCCTGGCACTCCATGCCCACAGACTAAATTTGCTGAACCATTCCAGATCCTATCTGATGAATTCATATTTGCATCTCAGTACCTTGGCCGTTGGGACAACACTCTACTGCTCCTTTCTTATCACCTTGGCCTTCACGTTTGTCACAATCACATTCTTTTGCAGAGCCAGTTTTCTTGTTGCATCATTATATAAATTTTCTAATGTTACTGAGAGCTGATACACAAACTTTCTATCTCTCTTTTCTCTCTGTACCCTTCCTTCTCCTCCAAAAAACATATCCAAGTTGTTCACGGGGGAGCCAGAACCACCACCTGCTCCACCCTCTTTACTTACCTGTTCTCCTCCTTTGTCTTATAATTCCATTTTGTTGGCATCAGAGAGAACTTCATAAGCTTGAAAAGTCTGTTTAAAGTTTTCCTTTCATTTGGATTCTTATTAGGGTAGTACTTCAAGACCAGTTCCTGTAAGTCTTTTTCTATTCTTCCTGGGTGGCATTGGGTTTGACCCCCAAAACATCATAGTAAGTGGTTTCTTTTACCATTTTCTATAGCTGGTGAGCAAGCTGGGGTCAATGTGAGAATGGGAAGGAATGTAAAACTGTGTGCAGCCCAGGCAGCCACTGCTTCTCCACCTTTCACCAAGCATTCTGGAAAGTTCCCAAGATATGTGTGTTAGGTCTGGTCAGGGTCTAAGATGCCCAATTAAGGGAATCGATCAGCAGCTGTGAAGCAGAGCAAGCCAGATGTGACGTCACTAGTGGACACGCCTCCTGTCAATCAGTGAGTTTTCCTGACCTATCCAGGAAGGACTCTGGCCTTCTCTTCCTGTCCCTGAATCCTCCCCTTCCTGATCGGGTTTTTCTTGAAATTCTCTGTGCAGGGACGATCCAGCGCCATTTCTCCCCACACGCTCTGATGGACGGGGGATTTGGTCTGAGGGCTTGCATTCCAATAAAGCCTTGCCGAGTGGGTTAATTCTTCTTCTCCTGGTCATGTAATCTTTAAAATGTGTTCTTTTTTTTTTTTATTTTATTTTTTTCCCAAAAGTTGCATTTTAATACATGTTAGCAAACATAACAGAAAAAAACAAATTATCAGAAGCTGTACACACTATTCACTGAAAACATTTGTTGAGGCAACTAGAAAAAAATTGTTACAATCATAATTTTTCTAACTTTGCACAAAATTATAAGCAGATTACATTCTTCATATTAAACATCTTTATATGCACTTTCAATGAACAGTATATATATATATATATATATATATATATGTATATATTTATATATTGCCACACGCACATCAGACAGAGCACTGATCTCCAGGATATATAAAGAGCTCAAAAAACTTAACACCAAAAAAATAAATAATCCAATCAATAAATGGGCTAAGAAGCTGAATAGAAACCTCTCAGAAGATGATGTACAATCAATAAACAGATATATGAAGAAATGTTCAACGTCCCTAGCCATTAGAGAAATGCAAATCAAAACTACCCTCAGATTTCATCTCACCCCAGTCAGAATGGCAGCTATCCAAAATACC
>CM053417.1:57330333-57346190 GCA_028644305.1 Xerus rutilus
ACATTTATTGTCTATAGATAAAATTCAGAGTTTTCCTGAGCATTGCATTTTATAAGCACCTGAAATTTCTAGGTATCAGAAAACTTCAAGGATGTAGCTTTAGATCTCTTAATAGTCTTAAAGACTCTGCGTGAAGTATATACACAATGGTATTTGAAGTGGTTTTGTTTTGAGAATATGGATATCTGAATATGGTGCTGTATATATTCAGATTAACCTTCCTTGTCATCTTTTCTTTACCAGATACATTGAAAAATAAGAAATTATATTTGTAAGCACTTTGTCAAAAATTTGATTGCTTATATAAATATTAAATCATATATTTCCTTTTAGTGTATTATTTCATATTTTCAATGGCCAAATTTGTGTAGTATAATTATGTATTTTAATTATCTACTAGAAAAAGATTTGACAGAACATTCTAAGAGAACTAATTCAATTTTATTAAAGCAATTATTTATTGAAGAACAAAATATTTTTCAAATGATTAAACTTCTCATTATTAAAATATATAAATACTATTTACACTTGTTTTTTTTGTATTTTTTGATTTTTTCAAAGCATCTATTTGGATGTAATGAAGAGAAGTAAATTAGACACAATCTAGCTAATCATGATCTTCTGGAAGAAATGTCAGTTTGAGGCTACTTTCAAAAACTGGATAATGTATCTTTTTATACCTATCCCTTTCATCACATTTTAGTTTCTGTATTCTCATCTGGAACTGACACAAGATTAAAAAGATGTAACCAATAAAGGGTACCCTGTGTGGCCTTCTCTAAGATGAGTCAAGTATTCCATGAATACCATGAATACCTGCTATTGAACAGTTTGTGTCATCTTTTGATTTAATAGAATCTCTCTTCCTCCCAGTACTTTTAATGGTTATTCAATACCTCTTTATTCTTAGTGTGGAAAACATGTTAAACCTATAAATGAAGTTGTTCCTAAGTTGTAGTGCAAACGGAATTCCAAATGAAAAGTTTGTGATGACTGAAAGCCAACAGGCATATTTATTAAAGAGGAAGTCAAAATACTCAGTAAATACAGCAACATTTTTAAATAAAAAATATGCAACTATTTTCCTATCATGCTGTTAATAACAGTTCCATCGCAGCATACTAGCAGAGATTTTCCCTTGATACACTTTTTTTCCCTTTTATTATGTAGGAAAAATGTATTAATTAGAACACTGAATTAAAAGATAATATTACTCCTGGGTTCAAATGTTGTCTCTGCCAAGACTCTACTTGTACTTTTAATCATTCCATATCTCTACAACTTCATGCAGTGAAGAAGGCACAAAAGTATTTTGAGCTGGGCAAGGTGGCACATGCATATAATCCCAGTGGCTTGGGAGGCTGAGTCAGGAGGATCATGAGTTCAAAGCAAGCCTCAGCAACTTAGTGAGGCCCTAAGCAACCTACTAAGAACTTGTCTCTAAATAAATTATTAAAAAGGGCTGTGGATGTGGCTCAGTAGTTAAATGCCTCTGGGTTCAACCCCCAGTACCAAAAAAATAAAATAAAATAAGTATTTTGAGACTCCAAAGGGATAAGATATGAAAATAACTGGAAAAATATAGAACTTTTCTATTAAATTAGTATTATAATAGAATCAACCAAATTTTTGGAAGCTAGAAATAGTATACTTATGGATTCTATGGAATTCTGTATTTGAGAATTAAATTCATACAAAGGTGAATGAAGGGAAAGGAGGAGGAATGGGAATGGGAAAGACAGTAAAATTAATTGTACATTACTTTCTTATGTTCACATATGAATACATGACCAGTGTAACTCTAGATCATGTACAACTACAAGAATTGGAAGTTATACTCCATGTATGTATAATATGTCAAAATACATTCTAACTGTCATGTATAACAAAATAACAACTAAAAATTTAATTAAAAAAAGAATTAAAGGTCCTAGTATACATACTCATTCACATTCATTGTTTCATTAATTTATCATAGTATTACAGAAGAGACAAACATAATGAAGACAAACATCTGCATGCCAGTGCATATCAAATAGTAAATACTCAAAATATCATCAAATGAATGAATATGATTTCATTATATTCATTCAACAAATAATAACTGAGCATGTTCTTTCTTTCATTATTGTTGCAGGTGCTGGTGATACAAAGGTGAAATATACTTACTGATCCTTTACATGATGAAAGTTTTCATATGATGATAGATGAAAACATTAGCAAAGTAATCTCATGGACGTAAAACTATATTTGTGATAAATATTATGATGTGGAAGCACACAGTGAAATGGCTATCTACAATGAGATGATAGAATCTACTGGAAGAGTTCCAGGAAGACTATTTTGAAGAGAATAAAACTTGAAATGAGATGTATTACAGAAGTATTAATTGAATAAAAAGGGAAAGGAGACACATTCCAGGCTAAGGGAACAGCATTTGTAATATCCAAATGATAAATAGAAAATGACAACATGATACTGTCCTGAAAGAAGGCCTAACATTGTTAAAATCTTTATCTTAAAAGAATAGCAAATCATTACAGCTTTAAGCAGGAAAATTATGTTGTCAAATTTATGTTTTGAAAATAGATACTACATGCAGTGGGCAAAGTCCTTGTGTAGAAAACAATATAATCAAAGAAAGCTTATAGTAGTATTCCCAGCAATGGATGATGCTAACTTGGACACATGTCTTCAGTGGGAAAGAGAAATAGGAAAATTTGAATGTCTTTACTAAATAAAAGCATCATAAATTGGTAACAAATTGTTATTGGAGGTAAGGGAGAGTGAGGTGGTAAAGATGACCTGGCTTATACAACTGAGTGATGCTACTGTCATTTGTTAAGATAAGGATTAGTGGAAGAGAAGTGTATTTAAGGATAAAAAATATTATGAGATTGATTTTGCTTATGTTGAGTCTGAGTAATTCCTGTGATATTCATGATGAGATCCAAATTAGATGATTATAAAATGACAAATAGAAATATAAATCTGCAAAATGAATGCATAGAAACCATGGAGATAGAATGATTAACGTACCTGGCACTAAACTTTTGCATTTATGGTCAATTGGATGAGCTGATTCAGCTAAGAAGATGATGAAGATCATTCAGAAAAAAAATTTTAAAATGCCATCTTGGAATCTCATAGAGGCAAATGTTTCAAGAAGTAGAATTTGGTCAACAATGTTAAATAGTTCCAATGATAATAGGTCAAATAAGATAGAGAATAGAAAGAGAATAATGAAAGATACAAAATGAAACAAGTATGAATATAATTATAATATCATGTTTCTTTGACATTTCTAATGAGATATAAGGTACCATAGAAAGTTATTTCTATATGGAAGGGATCAGTGAAGGCATCATTCCATCATGAAGGAATTAGCTTTTGCTTTGTAGTTTATAGGAAAGGAAGTTAATTATGTAGAGATAGTAAAATGAATGTGAAAATAGTAATAAAGTTGGAAAAAACAAGGAGTTCATTTGATAACAAGTGTTTCCATAAGGCGATAGCGTGGAGAATGTGCAGAGTAATTATGAAGATTGAGATTAGAAGAGGTTAGATTGAGGGCATACCATGCATGCCTTGAATGAATGGTTAGAGTATTTAATTTTAACATGGTAGTTTCTGCAGAGATATTTAAATTTTTGAAATGGTGAGATAACAGGTATTGAAGAAAAGAGAATCTGGAAATGGAGATACCAATTGGAAAAAATTGTTATGATTCAAGGGAGATTGATTGATGGCATGAATTAGGATAGTGAAAATAGAAATGGAAAAAAGAAAGATGATGCAATCTACTGAAGAAGAATTAATTATTTTTTCATATTAGTACTTACATATCAATGACATTTAAAAATAATTGTAACATGCATTGAAAAACCCTTCATTGGATAAAAAAAATTAACAGTTTTAAGGCTAGTTTAGAATGTGTGGTCATCCCTATGCATGTGCTAAAATATTTTTTTGTACTTTATTTCACTCCTGGTTCAAATTGCTATCCTGCTTTTCAAGCAATTTTCCACTTGGCTTGACTCAGGCCTGCAGTGGTCATTTTGCCCTGACCCCATTACATTGCTTTCTCATTCTCAAATCTTCCTTTGACCCTTACCTTTAATGAGAAAATACCTCTGCCATATTACCAGCATCAGCTACAATTAGTCACTGTCACATCTGTCATGACTGTACTTTATTGCAATTCTGATGTACATGGCTCTTCTTAGAAGAGAAAAATGTAGAACAAAACTCCTATAATAAACCCTGAGGAAGATGAGATAAAATTTTAATCATGAAATATTTTTGAATTTTCAGTCTCAGAAATATGTTTTTTAGGGAGCATAAGGGTAAGACAGGATGATTTATGAAAACAGAAAATTTCAATAAATGTGATCCCTGTATAATTAGATGTGAAATATTATTTTGTCCAAAAATTAGAAAAACTTTTGTCAATGCCATATCATTTCTGAAGCTCAACTGGACATCAACAAGATCTATGTAATTTTTTAAAAAAACTAAAAATAAATGTCAAAACCTTACCTAGATTGTTTTTCATGTATAACTATAAATTATTAGATTTATTCTACATTTTTTCAAACCAAATTGACCAGAGAATTCAGCACTGTGAAAATACTGCCTTAATTTGTCCAACTATCCTATAAGAGACTTAAACACATGGTAAGTTTGTTTTATAATAATTAGCTGTGAAAGTGTTTACAATGCTCATTTTGTCCATTATTATTTTCCTAACTTGACAAGCATCTCAAGGTAAATCAATAAATGTGAGCATCTATTATATTGCAAAGGACTATGTGGGGTACTAAGGAGGAAAAGAAATGAAAAACAAATTGCTATGGAGAAGCTTAGATTCTAATAGTTGAGTTATATACAACTATAAAGTTATAAATCTTTTAAAAGAAGTACAAATAAAAATAAGATATTACAAATGTAGCTCATGTGAGATTTAAAGTTGCTATGGGAAACAAGTAGGCATTACTTGCACAAGGGACAGTTTAGTCATACAAGTGTGAAATTTCAGCTTAGTTTGGGGAATGGCATATTTTTCAGGATAGCTGAAATCTAAATATTTTAACTAGAACAGAAGACAAGTCAGAAAAAGTGTTAGAAACTATCAAATTTACTATAGAACATTCTTGATAAATTTTAGGTATTTTTAGCACCTATGACAACTAAAGGACACATTTTGATGTGTCATAACCAGCCCATTCTTCAGGCCAATGTTGCAGTATAAAAATATAACAAAGGATTACACAACTGAGCACAGCAAGGAATTTCCCTTTAGCTTGTAGATTTTAACACCTGCAGGCTACTGTGGCCTCTATGGGTATAAAATTCAGAGAACCTACTTTACTCAGGCTGCATGAAGCATATTTGTCCAATTTAGCATCATCCATTGCTGGGAATACTACTATAAGCCTTCTTTTATTATATTGTTTTCTACACAGGGACTTTGCCCACTGCATGTTGTATCTATTCTCAAAACATAAATTTGACAACATAATTTTTCTGCTTAAAGCTGTAATGATTTGCTATTCTTTTTTTAAGATAAATATCTTAACAATGTTAGGCCTTCTTTCAGGACAGTATCGTGTTGTCATTTCCCATTTATCATTTGGCTATTACAAATTCTGTTCCCTTAGCCTGGAATGTGTCTCCTTTCCCTTTTTATTCAACTAATACTTCTATAATACATCTCATTTCAAGTTGGTTATACATCTGTAAAGAACTTAGGAAATGCTAGGGACGTGCTTCAAGTCATTTTACATATATGTTATTTTTTCTTGTTAGCTCTTTGGTAGTAAAATAAAAGCAAGCCAAAATACAAAGAGATGAGACATTATTCTCACCATTCTTCAAATCTAGACTGGTTTTTAAAACAGGCCGACTTAGCTCAAGTGTTAACCATTATTATTGGTTCAGGGCAGCACAGAACATTAAATGAGGAATTGGCAGATTTCAATGGGCTTCTGCAGGACATGGCTTTGTTTTTAAACAGATAGAAAAACAAAAAAAAAGCCTGTATTTCAGATGAAG
The DNA here is from genome assembly GCA_028644305.1 of Xerus rutilus. Classification (NCBI taxonomy): domain Eukaryota; kingdom Metazoa; phylum Chordata; class Mammalia; order Rodentia; family Sciuridae; genus Xerus; species Xerus rutilus. The sequence goes on from CM053417.1 coordinate 57,336,388, forward strand.
CACAATTATGAACATAACTCATGGCAGTGTTGAAATATATCCACAATCTTTGACACTCCTCCCACTGAAAAACAGAATTTATGCTCCCTCCTTTGAAATCCTTAATTTTGGATTTGTCTTATGAACTTACAATTTGGATGCAGCAGAAATGATGCTCCGTGGCTTCCAAACCTAAAAAATGATCCAGCTTCTAAATGACTGGTGGACTTTTTAAAAAAATATATTTTTAGTTGTAGAGGAACATAATAGCTTTATTTTATTTCTATGTGGTGCCCTGGAACACACTTTTGGCTGATGTGTGGACCCACCTTCTATAGGGATACTTCATTCAGGCAATAGGAGAGGGGAAATTGAAGATCTCATTATCTTTCATAATTTTTATTTCTGTTTTACTTATTCAGCTCAACTGGCCTTGCAAAGGGTAGTACTGAAAAGGAAAACCTACCTTCTATCAGTTTATTTCATAACTTGATTCTGATTATTATTGCTACTTAAAAAAATTATGGAGAAACTTCAGCTGTTTACACCAACCATTTTATTTTGTTGTGACTTTTGTGTCAGGGATTTGGCAAGGGCGTGGCTGGGAAATTCTCATGTAGGATTTATCTTGCAGTTGAGGTAGGTGTCAACTTGAAGTTGTAGTTATCCAAGGCTTCAATCAGCTGGATGTCCTAAATAGCTTATTCGCAGTGCTAGCAGTTGATGCTTGCTGTCAGCTGGGATAGAAAGCTTTTCTATTTCATCACCAATATATTATGTGTTAATTGTGCATTTGTTTGAATGTATGTCTCTTTATTGAAATATAAGTGCTTATAAAAGTTTTATTCATGCCTTCTTCCTATTGCTCAGCAGAATGGCCTAAAATTTATAATAATTATTTCTGGAAGAGAAAAAGATATTTCCTTTGTGTTCACAGGGTTTACATTCTCTTTGAAGACATAAACAATCACTTTCAAAAAGCAATAAATACTGAAACCTTGAGATATAATAGAGAGAGAAGGGAGGCAATTTGAGATTGGATAATCAGAAAGGTATCTCTGAGATCGTTTTGAGCAATGATAGAAATGATAGCAGTTATGTATGCTAATATTTGAGGGAAGACCATTTTAAGTAGAAAGAAAAAGAACTGCTAAGTCTCTAAGATAGAATGAACTTAATGTTTATGACTCATATGAAAACAAATAAGTGTGACTAGAACAATGCATAGAAGGGTTCAAAGAAGGAGATGAAATAGAAGAGAGAGAGAAAAGGGTCAGATTAAGTAGGTCATTGTAGAAATTTCAAACTTTCCCTGCATAATTTGGAAGGCTGTTGATGGAAATATTGAACAGAAGAGAGAAACAATGTAATCTAGGCTTTAGTCATTGAATATTGAGAATGGATTATGGTAATCAGTTGAGTTGCTATTTGCTATCATAGAGGTCCAAGCTAAAGATATTACTTTACATGGATGATTGAATTAAAAAGTAAATAAACAGATGGATAGATAATTGAATGAATTAACAAATTAAGAAGGAATGGAAAAAGGAATAAACAAATGAATTAATCCATAAATGAGAAAAAGGAAAAAAGGTAAAGGCAGGAAAGAAAAAAAAAAAGATGCATGACTAAGGAATTTATTGACTAATAACAAGGAGTGTCTTCAATGATGTTTAGTCGCTTTAGACTTGTTTGTCACTCAGTAATTCAACATAGGCTAAAATTCCAATCTCCTTCAGGTATGGCTTTAGTTGTTGCTTTAGTTAAATAGTATAAGAAGTCTTCTGGAATAAAAACAGGTTCATGTGTTCCTACATTGTAATTCACTGGCATTTCCCTAAACAATATGACAGAATAACAACAAATTATGCACACACACACACACACACACACACACACGCACACACACATATATAGTATGAAGAAGCAATTCTAAGACCACCACATGATGATTAAAGAGAAAATCAGCATGCCATTTTTAATGCTTCCTTTTCAAAACTACCTGAGAGAAATGTTTTGAAATTACCCCTCCTCAAAGAAAAGGAAAAATTCCCCATCTTGATGTGTAGTTCTTTTTTACCCATTCCGTTATTGACTGGCTACAAAATCAATCTACTACCACACATTCTGCAATTTCTTTACCAATTCTATAGCATTAAAAAATATGCAGCCGGGTGCGGTGGCTCAAGCCTGTAATCCCAGCACTTAGGGAGGCTGAGACAGGAGAATTAAGAGTTCAAAGCCAGCCTCAGCAATGGCGAGGTACTAAGAAACTCAGCGAGACCCTGTCTCTACATAAAACACAAAAATAGGGCTGGGGATGTGGCTCAGTGGTCCAGTGTCCCTGAATTCGATCCCCAGTACCAAAAAGAAAAAAGAATCTGTAGAAAACCTGAATTTAATTTTAGGCTCAGAGAATATAGAATGAAATATACAATTTGCCTGTCTTATAGTTTTCAATAGAGTTGGCATAGAGTTTAATGTCAAAGGCAATTGTTTTTGTTCATCAAACTGAACTCTGTGAAGGGAACATAGTACTATTTGGGCTGCTGCCATATCCAGTGTCTCTAAGGTACAGTTTATTTGGCAAAACACCTTCTAAAATAGTATGCTGTTCATCATCATTGCCAATCTGAAGAACCTAACCATGTCATTGAATACAAAAGGGCTATTTCCTCTTCTTATTCCTGTGTAAATGAATTAGTGACCATTTGGATTTTATAAAACTGAGAGTGAATGTGTGTGTGCATGTGCATGTGTGTGTATTTCAGATTGATTATATTAATATAAAGAAAAAAATTAAGAATATTTAACATTTATTTTCAGTGTTTTTTTAGAATATATCATACTGAGGACATATACTCAAAGTATTTCTGCTCAAAAGCCACTTAAAGTGATTATTACATAACATATATTACATAATTTAATATAATGCATATTACATATTACATATTATAATAAAATAAAATAATTTATACATTATAAATATATAGCATGTAATTAATACATTACACAACATAATATAATAACTATATAATATGTATATTTTTATATATATGAATGGCATCAGGCTAAGACTAGTTACTAGTTTACAGGACTTATTTTGAAAAAATAGGAAGATTAAATGTAAAACAAGAATTTTTCTCTGTAGAAACAAGTTAGAAACAACAGTAAATTGTATGAATCAGCTAAGACTTTGAAAGCAAGACACTATTGTGCATAAGTTTTAAAATAGTTTTGCTATCTGAATTATGCCATGTGTTTTATTTAATCAATAAACAGATTATCATAAAAATAATAAACATAACAAAACATCAAAAATAAATGAATAAAGAAACTTAATTATTTATCAAATTACTAACATAACCATATAGAGAAAATAACTAAGTGGCTTTTGAGAACAATACTCTGAGTATATATTTTCATAGTACATATTCTTTTTTTTAAAGATTTCTTTTAAGATGGACACAATATCTTTATTTTGTTTATTTATTTACTTTTATGTGGTGGTGAGTATTGAACCCAGTGCCTCACATGTGCAAGGCAAGCACTCTGCCACTGAGCCACAACCCCAACCCCAATGTGTTGTTTTACAACATGTTCATATGTACTTTGACACTCCTTTCTTCAAGAAGTATATTTTAATTACCTTTTCTGTAACTGTGGCTGGATTCAGTGACATGCTTTTAATGAATAGAATATGGTAGATGTTATCATGTGCCACTTCTGAAATTAGGCCTTACCAGCTATTGTGGCTTTTTCATTCCTCTCTCTCATATGTAGAGTATGTAGTCCACATACTCTCTATGTAGACTCTACAAACACAGTTAAAAATAATTATGGAGAAATCAAAGTGGCAAGTAACTGTAGACTCTGTCAATATCCTTGTTTGAAAGCCATCTTTGGCATACATACTCTAGCTTCAGTCAATCCTTCAGAGGACTCCAACTCTGAACAACAACCTGACTGCTATCTCATAAGAGATTCTAAGCCACAAACACCCAGTCAGTCTGCTCCCAAATTTCTGATCCACAGAAGCTATGTGACATAAATATTATTATTTTTATAAAAACATTTTAATTAGTGCATTATAGTTATACAAACTATTAGGGTTCATTTTGACAGGATTATACAAGTATAGAATACAATTTATTCCAATTCAGTCCCCAATATTTCTCCTTTCTCTCCCCTCCTCCTTTCCCCTGTGCCCTGTACTGTACTCTACTGGTCTTTCATATATATATATATATATGAAAGTATATATATGAAAAAGTGTATATATATATATACACTTATATTTAATGAGTGCATTATAGATACACATAAAGGTGAAACATATTATGTTATATTCATATACAAACCTAGGAAATTTAGATTAGTTTCATTCCACCTTTTCTCCCTTTTCTCATCTCTCCTCTCCCTCCTTTAATCTCCTTCTTTTTTTCCACTGATCTTTCCTCTATTTTCATGGGATTCTCATTAATTCTTTTACCCAACAGTCCAATGCTTTATCTGATATACAGAAACTAAACCATAAGTATGTATTCTTTAAAGCTCCTAAGTTTTATTCTCTTTTATTGCTGAATAATATTCCATTGTGTATATGTACCACATTTTCTTTATCCATTCATCTATTGAAGGACATCTGGGTTGCTTCCACAGTTTTGCAATTGTGAATTGTGCTGCTATAAACATTGAAGTGGCTGCTTTACTGTAGTGTGCTGTTTTTAAGTCTTTAGGGTATAGGCCAAGGAGTGGGATAGCTGGGTCAAATGGTGGTTCCATTCCGAGTTTTTTAAGCAGTCTCCATAAAGTTTGATATAATTTGTTATACAAAACAGACAGCTAATCTATTAAGTAACATATATTTATACATATATGCATGTGTTAAGGGATGCTATGATTTGAATGTTTATTTACTCTCCAAATTTTATGCAGCAGTATTAAAAGGTATGGTGTTTAGGAGATGATTAGGTCATAAAGGTTCCTTGCTCATGAACAGGATCAAGACCTGTATGAAAGAGGTTTGACACAGTTTTTCATGCTTTTACTCTTCTTGTTTTTGTACCATGTGAGGAAATAGCATCTATCCCCATTGGAGGATGCAGCAACAAGCTGCCATCTTAGAAGAAGCAAGCAGCCTTCAGGAGACATCAAACTTGCTGGTACCCTGAATTTGTCTTCACAGACTCTAGAACCATGAGAAAAAATTGTTTGTTGTTTAGAAGTTACCTTGTCTCAAATGTTTTTGTTGTGACAGTAAAATCATATAATGTGAATTTAGTAAATTAAGATAAAATTCTAGTCTAAAGTTCAATGTGAATTGGAAAGAGCAACATGAACTCATCTATTTTTAAAGGAAATTGAAAGCTCTAAGAATGATACCCCACAAGCAATGAACTCATTTAGCACCTAGCAGATTTATTTGTTCTTAAATATCATTTCTCACTAAAAGGAAGAGAGCTTGGAACAATAGCTTATTACAGAGTCTGAAAAATTTTCATGACAGCAATAAACATGAAATGTTCAAAGACTAAAGAGTTCATGTAAAAAAGGAAAAAGTAACTGCCTTAAAAGGACTCCACCTGCTCACATTTCCAAAAATATGAGCATCAGAAAAATAATAATTATGATAGACTTTAAAACAATGAAATAGGCCAGTCATGGTGGCACATGCTTTCAATTCTAGGAGGCTAGGGCAGAGAATCACAAGTTCAAGCACACCTTCACCAACTAAAGGAGATTCTATCTCAAATAATTTTTTAAAAAGCTGAGGTGTATCTTGGTAGTATCTGGGTTCAATCATAGTACCCCCCCACACTCATAAACACTAAATTAAAATCATGGTTATGTACTGGTATTCAGAAAGAGAGAGAATGAAAGAACTTTATTTGCATCAATAGTAATTAGCTTATTAATTCATTACTTTGAAATTGGGAAAGAGAAAATGTATTCATTGTGTCTTTTTTAAAAGTAACAAAATTCACCACTAACTGATAAACAAGCTTTCCACAGAAGAGCTGATTATTAAAAATAAAATAAAATAGAATTAGAAAATCAATACTCAAATGAAATAATTGACTCAGGTAATGATCATCAAAGGACACTAAAATAATTAGTAAAATATTTTGAGAGAATAAAATAGTCACATGATAACAACATATAAGTTCATGGATTCTTTGAATTATCAAGGGAAAATGTGTGTTGATATTAAAAAATTGAGAAGTCATAATCTAATCAAGTGATATAAACTAGCACTACAAATACAGATAGCAATTCCATATTATATATCTGTATTGTATGGTAAATTCTAGGTATATCATATCACCTATAAATTATTTTTGCCAAAACATTTAACTGGAATCTAATCAAATCTGTAGTCTTAACCTCTAGGATATCCTTGGGATAGAGAAACAAATTAGAAAATACCATTCCGCCAAAATATTTGAACAGATTGTATTAGTCTGGGTCCATTCAGAGAACAGAAATCATTAAGTAAATTTAAACAGTGGAGATTTAGCAAATAATTATTAAGCTAATATAAAATATGATTTTAATAATGGAAAGAGAGCTCTAAATTTTGTCTTAGGTATCAAGGAGAATACACAAGGAAGGAAAAGCTTGGAAAGATGAGATGCCCTCCCAAAGCCTGGCATTCAGACTTGTTGGAGAATCTATGTATGAAAACGGTGGAGAAGTTCTCTGGATTGCTTTGGGAAAAGCTGGTCCATAGTCACTGGGCATAAAAGAAAGAACTCTTGGAGAAAGGAGAAAGCTATTAGTAGACTGGCTCACAGATGGAGTTGAGCCAATACTGAGAGCTTAAGCCCTAGAGAGGGCAATATCTTCAAGAGAGAGCACAGTGACAAGGTGATCATAAGACCCAGGGCAGGGATACGAAGTCACTAAGGAACTGTATGCTCTGGATATGAGGCTTAGGTAGGGCACCACAAGATGTCTACACATATGTCTTCACATGTATGATTAACCATCTAGCTAAAACAACAATAAAAGCCACAGACCAACTTAAAACAATAGAAGATTCCTTCCTTCTGTAATATTCTCCCAAAACCATCTGTTGACAACATTTAATGTTATGTCATCATAAAGAGAAATACTAAATGTACAGTACATCATCTTAGAGCAGATACAGTTCTTCCTTAGTGTCTATAGGAAATTGTTTCCAGGAACCCTTTAGATATCAAAATTCACTGGTGCTCAAGTCTCTTTTACAAGATAGTGAGGTATATACATAAAATGTGTACATATTCTCCGGTATATTTTAAAATCATCTCTAGATCATATGTAATGCTTAATACAGTTTAAAGATTATGTAAATAGTTACTGTGCTATATTATTTAGATAATAATGACAGAAAAGACAGAAAATTATGTGTGTTCAGTAGAAATGGAATTTTTATCTTTGAAAACATTTTTTGATCTGTGGTTGGTTGAATTGACCACTCAACCAAGCCATGAATACATAGAGATCCAACTTTACTGAAGTTGAATTGGGATTTGAGTGTCAAAAATGATATCTGGCACATAGAAAAATCCAGATTGAAGAATATTTTAAAGTATTATTGGCCTGGGACTGGAGTTGTAGAGTGCTTGCCTAACATGTGTAGGTCACTGGATTCAATTCTCAGCTCCACATAAAAATAAATAAATAAAATAAAGGTATTGTGTTCATCTACAACTAACAAAATACATTTAAAAATACTATTGGTCTAATTTCTTCAATATGTCATTGTTATGAAAAATAATGATAAACAAATAAGGAGAACTATTTAAAAATAAAAGTAGAATACAATGACGTGTCAAATTAATTTATGAACCTATATTGGATCCTGGTTTAAAAAATTTTAGAGAAAATATCTTAAAGAAATTGGGAAAATTTTATCAAATCCTGGCCATTAAATATCATGAAATTGTTCATTTATTTATGCCTCCTAATGGTATTATAGGTAGCTAGAAAAGTGTCCTTGTTCTGCAGAAGTTGATGCTCAATTAGATACAGTTGGCAAGCTATGATAATTGTAAGTTACTTTTAAATGTAGCTAAGTATTTGTGTGGTACATGTGTGTGTTGTATGCACAGATAGATAAAGGAATTATTGAAAAATTTTAACAATTATAGAACCTAGGTGATGAATAAACACATGCTTCTTATATTTTTATTTAACTTTTCATTTGAAATTTTAAGAATGCAATGTAGGAAAAATAAAAGATGACACCGTATTTTAAAATGCAACAGTATTTGTAACTGACATTTCTGAAAATAGATGTCCATCTGCGGTAATCCTATCCATCCCTTCTCTGGGAACAACTCTAAAATTTATATGGCTGGAAGCCCAACAAAGCTTGTAAATAAGAAATTTTCATTAAGAAATACAGAGAATGGGAGCTGCGATTGTAGCTCAGTGGTAGAGCACTTGCCCCACATGCGTGATGCACTCACTGGGTTTGATCCTCAGCACCACGTAAAAATAAATAAATCAAATAAAGATATTGTGTCCATCTACAACTAGAAAAATATTTTTAAAAAAAGAAATTCAGAGAATGGATATCATTACACTCAATTCACATTATGGGCAGGCCCTTTGTCTACTCAACAAGTCCAAGAATTTCTGGATCTTGGTCCTCAGAGTTGCCCTGATTCCTACCCTTGAAAAAGCTTGGTTGGTTATATTAATCTTGTATACCCTGAAATATCTCTAAAAGTCCTTTCATAAAATTCCCTTTTGTTTTCTATTCTAGATAAATTCCACTTTTCTATAACTTGCTAACATAAATAATAATAATAATAATAATAATAATAATAATAATAATGAACAATTTAATAAAGTAAAACAAAGCATATCCATATACTAAAATAGATATATACAATGATTAGGAAATATATTTGTGATTTCCATCCATAGCATAAAAAATTATTGACAAATATATAAATTTGTCTATTTCATTTTTTTTCTTAAGCTCTACAAACTTTTTTTGAGTTCCCCTACAATGCTTTGTCATTAGGGCAAGTCAGTGAATTATAGCACTTGTAAACAAAGCACAGGTCATGTTTCAGCGTTAGGGAAAAAAAAATCTTTATACATACAGATAATTTTATCTAAAATGTAAAAGAGGCCCTGATTTGTGCACTAGCTAATTATTTTTCTTCTACAGACATCAGCTTGAGTTTAATCTTTAGTGATAACATATGTCTCTATATTTTTGATGTCCTCCCATCTGTGTGTATAGGTGTGACTGAAAAGACTAATGTCATACTATTTGGTTTTTGCATACAGTGTACATACAAATACAGTCATTTGAAATTATGTCCATGGTTAAAGAGTCTGCTTTTCTTTTGCCTCTATATAAAAAAATTTGCCTGATCTGAAACCCTTACAATCAAAAGGATATTCCGTTCTTCAAAGTCACATTCCAGACACTGTTCAGTGGTTCATTTATTTCCCAGCAGCATACTGTTTTCCTTTGTTACACAGGAGGTCAGGAGATTTTTGGTTTGGTTTTGTGTTTCTGTTTTTTCCATTAACAGCTGCCTGGTGGAGTTTAGGGAAAACAAAGAAAATAAAAGAAAGAGAATGAAAAAGAAAGAAAGAGAGAAGGGGAGGAGAGAGGGGGGAGGGAGGAAGGAAGGAAGAAAGGGGAAAAGAAAGGAAGAGAGGAAGAAAGGAAGAAAAGAAGAAAGGGAGAGGAAGAGAGGGAGAGAGAGAAGGAAAGGAGGAGGGGAGGGGAGGGGAAAGGAGAGAGAGAGAAAGGAAGAAAGAAAGAAAGAAAGAAAGAAAGAAAGAAAGAAAGAAAGAAAGAAAGAAAG
>CM053417.1:57346290-57365701 GCA_028644305.1 Xerus rutilus
AGAAAGAAAGAAAGAAAGAACAGACAAAGCTTTGGAGACAGACATGTTTTTAAAATTTATTTTCTTAGTGACATGAGAAAACTTACACCCACTCTGCCTTTGCTGGTTTCTTCTATGTATTATACTAAGAATAATACATATTTTCTAGAGTTTCCCAGGTTTTACACAGTGTATGTAAATCCCTTACTCAGAGGTTATGTTTGTTGACATATCTCCCTCTGTAGTAGTGTCTTTTGGCTTGATTCTAACTCCAACATATCCAAGAAGTATAACAGAGCAACAATGGTTCAAAAAATCGCTGAGTTACTTTTAGACTGAGCATGCTTAGCTCGCTATATAGCAGTTTTATCAAGACCTTAAGAACTGCTTAGCTTGAAAAAGTTTCTCAGTAATTTGAATGCATTCCTCCCCTCCTCACTCCTAACAACTTTGGAAGACAACACAGTATTTTACAAATCTTGAAACATTTCATTCTGTATTTTTGTTGTTGTTGTTCTTGTTAATTTTTTTTACTTGTTTTAATTAGTTATACATGACCATAGAATGCATTTATGCACTTTGATATATCATACATAGGTGGAGTATAATTTCTCATTTTTCTGATTGTATATGTTGTAGAATCACATCAGTCATGCAGTCATATATGTACATAAGATAAAAATGTGTGTTTCTTTCTATCCTTCCTATTCCCATATCCTCTTCCCTTCTGTTCCGTCACTCCTCTCTACCTAATCTAAGGTATCTCTATTCTTCCCTAGTGACCCCCTACTGTGAATTAACATTGCCATATTGGGAAAACATTTGGTCTTTGTTTTGGGAAGATTGGCTTATTTTTCTTAGCATGATATTCTCCATTTCCATCCGTTTACCAGAAAATGCCATAATTTTATTCTCTTTTAATGCTGAATAATATTCCATTGTGTATATGTACACAGTTTCTTTATCCATTCATCTATTGAAGGGCATCTAGGTTGGTTCCATAGTTTAGCTATTGTGAATTATGCTGCTATAAACATTGATGTGGCTGCCTCACTGTACTATGCTGATTTTAAGTCTTTTGGGAATAGACCGAAGGGTGGGATAGCTCATTCAAATGGTGGTTCCATTCCAAGTTCTCTAAGGAATTTTCATACTGCTTTCCAGATTGATTGCAACAGTTTACAGTCCCATCAGCAATGTATTAGCATGCCTTTTCCCCCACATCTTCACCAACACTTATCATTGCTTATTGCTTGTATTCTTGATGATTGCCATTCTGACGGGAGTGAGATCAAATCTTAGAGTCATTTTGATTTGCATTTCTCTAATTGCTAGAGATGTTGAACATTTTTTCATGTATTTGTTGATCAGTTGTATTTCTTATGTGAAGAGTCTTTTCAGTTCTTTAGCCCATTTATTGATTGGGTTGTTGTTTTGTTTTGTTTTTTTTTTTTGGTGTTAAGTTTTTCAAGGTTATTTATAAAAAACTCTATGAGGTACGCATACTTCAACTATTTCCATTTTGCATATGACAGATGTAAGGCTCAGAGAAGTGACTATTGTACAGACACATAGCTTGTAAAAGGCAGAGCAACAATTTGAACTAAGGCAGCCTTGATCCAGAATTCATGGTTAATATTACTTTATTAAACCAACCAATATTTGTATAGAATCAATACTATTTATACTATGACATTGCAAGTCAAGGTTTTTTTGTTTTGTTTTGTTTTCATATACATTTACTAAGAAGTAAGTAGTAGGCCCCTCAAAATAAAGATTTACAATTGATATCTATTTTACTATAACATCACCTTGGGCTTACAGCAGAATAATGTGATAATACTGAAATCCATTAGTCTTCCCATTTTTTTCCTTATTCACATTCAGGGAGACATAAATAGGAAATAATAAGCAACCTATTCTATCCTCTGAATTATGACCAGATTGTTTCATTGCTTATAACATCAGCATTTACAAGCTTTTCTTGTAGTTTTTACCATTATATAAATACTTCTGCAGAGAAAAAATACTGGCAACATGATTAAAAAAAAATTGAGCAAAACTCTTTTTCTGACCACAGGTATTATTGAACTTCCTTTAATACCTGCCATAGAGAACAAGTAAAAAGAGCTTTGCTGCTATGCTTGGAAAAAGGCAAGAATAGTATGCTTTCTTTTTTTGTTTGTTTGTTTTGGTTTTTTTTTTTTTTTTTTTTGGTACTGGAGATTGAACTCAGGGGCACTCGACCACTGAGCCACATCCCCAGTCCTATTTTGTGTTTTATGTAGAGTTGTTTAGCACCTCGCCATTGCTGAGGCTGGCTTTGAACTCATAATTCTCCTGTCTCAGCCTCCCTAAGTGCTGGGATTACAGGCATGAGCCACCACGCAATATGCTTTCTTTAGACCCACATATCAGAATTTTTTTTTTCAATACTTAATGGTAAGGAAACCAAGAAACATAAAATGGATCCATTTCCTGGGACAGTGCGGAGAGGTTTTGGGAGCCAGATTAGGTGGGGAACTGCTGGACACAGATTGTTCATCATTTTTCAAAAAGACATTTCACTTACAGCCTAAGAAGTGTTAATGAAGCATTCACACTTTTAACAAGTGAAAAAGCAATACAAAAACAACTCTTTCAGTCTCTCTTCAGACATGCTTAGCAGTAACACACAAAGTGCTATTAAGCAATCTTCACAGGGGAATAGTATTAATAGATGAATGACAAAATGGACCCTCAAAATAGGAAAGATTTGAGGGGAAAAAGGAAAAGATAAAAGCACACACATGGACACACATACTTGTGTGTTTAATTATTTTTTAAATCTTGCCTCTGATGTCTTAAAGAATACATCATGAAAGCAGAACTTCTGGAAAATGTCCCCTTTGAGAGAGACATTTTCCAGCATCTTTGCATAAAGAGTCCCTAACTGAAAGAAAATGATTAGCGATCAGACATTTGCTTCTCTATAAACTGTTGATGGAAATGTATGAATGAACAACAAAACATCTTTTAATTTTAGCAGGAAACTTTCAATAGCTCATATCATCAGTACCAAAAACTTTATATCACAGCGTATGCCTCATCTCTGCATTTATTACAGGTATTTATGCTATTTTAAAATTATTCATGCAAACTGTTATCAGTGAGTAAGAGGCAGAGGAGATGGGACGAGCTGAAAAATATTATAGTGGCTTGACAGAGGTCATTTTAAGTCATCCCCAGGCATATTTTGAAATAAGATGTTTAGACTTACTCAAGACAAATAAGATAAATCCTCTGACAAATTGTGAAGCTTATTCTTAGTTGTTATCTCTTCCTCTGCTTAATTTATCCCTATTCCTTTAATGGAAAAAATTTTAGGACTTTCATTTTGAGCTTTAAATGCATGTTAAGAGAATAAGAGTAGAAAATCAAGGACCTCCTTTACCTTGGAAAAGAAAAAGTTACCAGTATTACCCAATGTACTGTTATAATTGACCATCTCTTTCCTGTTATTTTCTTGTTATCAAGTAATTTGATTTTATCCTAGAAAGATGCAAAGCTTATTTTCAGGTAAAAACAGAGTTTGGAAACACAGAGTCAACAGTTAAAAGTAGCATTGTTGTATAGTCTTAATACCATTACTTTTTAGCTATTCTGCAGGGAACCTATTACCTCAACCCTAATAAAAAACATACTTAAGTTTTTTAATATGCATTGAGTTCAAGTTACACTGATTTGATGAAAGCCCCACAGAAAAATACTGTCTGCAATACTTAGAACAGATTTCCATCTTGAGTGCTCCCTGTGAAAGTATATAATGGAATCAATGTGATATAGGTCAGGTGAGCTTTCGGCTTCAGAGTGGAAGTCTCCCTACTCATAAAATAAATATATTTTATACTAACAATTAATGCACTTTTATTAAAGACTCATTTTAACCTTATGTATATGCAGTTTGAGTGTAAAATGTACACATCTTCATTTTACAGCTGATAATGGACATTTGTTCCACAATTCTCAGATGCAAAAAGTCCCATATCTGTACTCTTTCCTAAGTCAAATGATATGCTTCTGTGCTCCCACTTGTCAGGGCAAGAATATGACCAATATCAATGTTGATTTTGCTTCTCTCCTAAGGCCAAAGTCATGCAGTTAATTTTCTTCATGAAACTTCCCTATGACCTTCAATCTATTTTGATAGTCATGGAAATGCTCATTGTCTAAGCCAACTTGATCCATTTTGAAAGTCCACTGTTTACTTTCAATTTATAGAAACTGTTAAATCTTTTAGGTGCTTGTCACAAATACCCCCAAACAAATATTTCTCTCTTAGTTCAGATAAACTATTTCCTCACTATTTATGACCTTGGGGAAGAATAATTAAGCACATTTGACCTTTAACATTAGCCTATTTTCCTTCAACCTATAATCAAAAATTGGGTCTTCTTAGTGCACTACACTTCTGTTTTGGATCCTGAAGTGCTAAAGCTATTAAGGATCTCATGAGGCCAGGAGTAAAGATTCAAATAGGCTTGCCTACTTTTCGTGACACAAGAATGAAAAATCTCTCTCATTCTTTGAAGTCTCCTGTGGCAGAGAGAATAAAACATGAAAAAAGATAACAAATAACCCAGAATTAAATGTTTGGTGAGTGTATAGCGAGTGGTTGGTATGGTCAAAGTTGTAGATTCTTTCCGTGCGTGACTGGGCTAGACCACATCATTTTATCTTACAACCACAGATTGTACCTAAAACTATAAATGTTTTACAATTTGTGCAAATGTTTGCAAGAATGACTAGCTATAGATGATTCAGAACAAATCCCTAACATGGAGGAAGCATATTTAATATTATATGCATCTTTGTAATTCTAACGCTACCTTATGAACAGAGTATGTTTCACAGAGTTTTATTCAATTGAACTGAATTGAATTGAATTGATCATCCCTTGTAAGCAACAATGACTTTTACTCCCTTTGTCTAAATTGGATAATATGATAGAGTTAGAAATAGTATAACAACTAAATAAGAAACTGGCAACCAAATTTAAGTAAACAGATAAAAAATATTCTGGATTAAAAGAGTTCATGTTTGGAATGGGAAGTGGAATCAGAGGTAGATATGCACTTCATTAGTGAGAAACAAAGATTTCATTTCACAGTCAAGGGTCAATGGCTTAATTTCTGATACCTTGGGAAAGGAGATAAAATCATAATTTCTCACTATTTGTTTTACTCAGCTCAGGCTGACATAAAGTACCATAGCCTGTGTGGTTTAAACAAGATGAATTTATTTTCTCATAGTTCTGGAGACTGAAAGTCCAAAATCAGTGTACCAGGATAGTGGGTTTATGATAAGGACCCTCTTCTTAACTTTCAGAAAACTGTTTTCCTGCTGTGTTCTCACAAGATAGGTGCTGCCTAATGTCTCTTATGAGAGCACAAATATTACAAGAGACTCATCTCTCAAAGGCACAATCTCCAAATATTATCACCTCACTAGTTAGGACTTCAACATATGAATTTTTGAAGGACATAAATTTCAGTTGATAATGCCCTTTTCTGAAAGTAGCCTTTGATATTATGGTATAGAGAGACCACATTTTAGATGAAAAAGAGAAGTTGATCATAACAAAAGAGAAAGGGACCAGAATAAAGACATAAAACTGAAACAAAACCAGTTACCTGTGTCAAATTTAAGAAACTATTTTTGTTCCCAAATGTTAGATGATAGAAATATTAGTAATGTACTTTAAGTTCACTAGCTTTACAATTTAATCTACATTCCATTAGAAAGTTCCAATATGACATTATTCAAAATAATACAGAATATTGATCTAATTTTTTACAATATTCAGTAATAGATAATGGGAATTGAAAACAGTGTAGCTTGAGGGAAAAGGCAAATAGCCCTTTGCTAACACCCCTCCCTCCCCTGATGAATGTTTCCCTGAGACTAATTGCAGATAAGGATGAGTGCCCAGCCAGGCCTGAGACACTTGGTCCGCAGCTCGCAGGACCCTGACCCCTGAGCCCAAATTCCTGGACACTAAAACTGACCCCTTTGTTGATTTGTGGAACTAGCCCCAAATTCCTAAGTGCCCGAGAGAACCGGCACATCTCCACTATGCCACCCCGCAAAATAAACCTATAAAAACCCAGTCCCTTTCTTTGTTCAGTGGTTCATTTTCCACCAGGAAAATGGGTCCACCACCACCTTCACAGATGAATCCTGTTCCTGAATAAAAGCCTGAAATGACTTGCATGGTTTGCTGCCGCTTTGATCTTTTTGCCCTTACATTCAGAAATCATCAACTTTCTGTCAAAAGTTATTTTGATTATGATATTGTTTTGTAATGAATTTATTACTTGGTTGCATAATCTCTTCCTAGAAACCTTGATTTGTTCATATTTACAATAGTTGTCAAACACTAGATATTTTAAAAATGGGTGTTGGAATGAACAATAAAATTTCAAGGAGCTGTGGTTGTAGGTCAGTGATAGAGTGCAGGTTTAGCATGTATGAGGCACTGGGCTTGATCCTCAGCACCACATGAAAATAAATAAAAAATAAAAGTCTTGTGTCTGTCTACAATAAAAAAAATGAAAATCTGTTAGGACTGGTAAATCCTAAAATTTTGTCTCAATGGGATAATAATTTTGATTTTTAAGTTTTAGTAGCAAAATGTCATTGGTTACTTATTCTTTTAATCAACTTTAATATCTCTTATCATTTCAAAATTACCTCTCAAAATCTTTCCAAGTGAACAATCAGAAGCTATTTTAAAGACAAAATGGGTTGATTTATGTTTCCATTTTGATCTCATAAGTGAATGACATAGTAATATTTAATTGAGTAGTCTGTTTGAAGACAAAATTGAAGACAGGCTTCAGAATAGATAGATAATGAGATAATCAGGTCAGATCTAGAGAATAAAGGCTAATTTGGGACTGGGAAGTTGGAGACTTCCAACTTTCCACACCCTGAGGGATTGAAATGTTAATGCCTTCAGTGTCCTTCCTCCACCCTTATCAAGATAACCTGTCCCTTCTGCAACCTGTTGCTAAGGTAACCTGTCCCAGGGATTTTCCCTCCCTATAGGGAGTTGTAAAAGTGTTAATTAATGCACCCAGGGCGCCTTTCCTGCCTGGATCACACCACCTTGGCCCTTCCAGCCCATCTGTTTCTCACCTTTAGACTATCCCACCAGAGCATCTCCTGGGCCTAGTAACATGCAGGAAGGAGAAAGATAAGGGGAAGAGAACAGCAGAACAAAGGAAGCCTAGGACATATAAAAAAGGTGGAATGCTTTCACTTCTTGGGATATCAGGATACCAGCTATGACTCCCTTCTCCCTCCTGGGAGAAGTCTAGTTACCCCTTTTTAAATAAACCCTGCTTTATATGCTTGCCTTGGCGTGCTTCTCTAATGCTATACTTTAGCATGTGAGGAAGCATAACTTGTCATTGATAACTGGCAGTATTATGCTTAACAGAATTCAAATTGAAAGAAGTGGTTTTCATCATTGATTAGAATTGTATATTATTCTAAGGAGATATAAAATTATTCACAAAAGTAAGACACTAGAAAAAAGTATAGTGGATTCCATTTTGGAATCAATTTAGAAATTTTTTTTTTTTACAAAGAAGTTATATTTGCAAAAGCTGGAATTTAGGTGTTATAATAAGGATTAGTGACTTAAAACTCAGTATAAAATTGAAATTTAAAGAATGATATATTAATGGGGCAATGTGATGTTTTGATGAATGTATATATTATGTAATGTTTAAATCAGGTTAATTTTATCTATTTCCTCAAACATTAGTTCTTTATGTAAAAACTTTCAAAATCTATTCTTCTAGCTTTATGAAATGTATAGTACATTATTGTTATCTATAATCACCCCAGTGTGTAATAGCATGCCAGAATTTCTTGCTCCTGTCAGATTTCCTCAACTCTCACTTAGACATAAAACAATGACCTTTCCTTTCTTTCATATTTTTGCTCTTCCATGTCCACAAATGTGACCAATATAACCACTTGTTTTTGTTTAGGAAAACAGCATACCTGTTGTAACTGTGAAAACTTTCAAAGCCTGACTTTTCATGACTTATGATGTATAATGGCACACTGATTAGAGGTAGGATGTGCATTATTTGATAATGGGGCATTGTAATAGATATCTTGATTTCAGTAAAGCATACTGTTTTTTTTATTTGAAGGGAACAATATTTAGACTATATGCTATTTTATCAACAATAATGGAAATGAAGGATAACAGTAGGCTATATTCCATATTTTGAAAAACATAATATTTCAAGCAAACAAGAAGTAAGTTAATGTCAGCCAATCCTAATTGTAGGAAATTACAAAATATGGACATCATATATAAGGAAAATAATCCCAGATCATAGGTATGACATTTGAGAAGGAAATAAAAATAAATTATTTGAATATTTGCATGTAAGTCCACTAATTGTATTAAAATAAACATGATGTGAGGTTGCAAAAAATTATGAAATTGAAATGGGACAATAATAACTTCTGGCAGGTGAAGTTCAATACAGTTAAATGTTCTAAATTCCTTGCATAATTCTGGATAAAAGAACAGATATTTAGTAATTATATAAGTTTAGTCTGCAAGTTTTAGTTACCAGACAATGATTTTTAAAATAGAAGTGAAATGTGAACTCACCTATTATACCATTCAGGCAGCTAAGACTCCATTTGTAAATCAATCATGTTTGACACAGTTAATTTTTTTGAATCAAGTCAATATAATTCTAAAGTCCTTGGTCTTTTCGCTTTTCTATTCTGTCTCTGGTATTGTTTTCCTGACTTCCATTCCAGTGTTCTTTACCTATATCATTTAGTGATATTGTTTTGTGAGTAATAAGAGCAGCTTAAGAAGCAAAATATTTGAAACCATGCTGTGTCCTAACATTTCTATAATATCTATTATGAAATATCTCTGTCGCTCTAATTGAAATCTCAAGCATATAAAGAATTTACATGAAAATCAGAAAATTTAATAACATTATAACAGAATGATGACATAAATAGCAAAGTCTGTTTTTGTTCCATCAAAAAAAGTTGAGTGTAAGATTAAGGAAGACTTAATAATTCAGTGAAAATAATATCGGTCCTTGGGTTAGGAAGGCCAGGGAAGATTGTTTTCTTGGCACAAATATCATCTTGAGTGTGTCTTTTTATAGTTTTTTAATTTTTCCTTTAATCTTCTGTGGAACTTTGAATTACAAAATATAAAAAGTGGGGATGTTAGACTGTTAGTTTTCCAAGATGCTTTCCTGATATCCACAGAAGGGATACTAAGGAAAGTGAGCACAGACCTGACTGGGCTCCAGGCTACAGCCCTGCCCCCATCCCAACCTCCACTCCCCAGTTCCTAATGCTCATCTCCCTTGTAGGTAGGACAGCTCCACTTTCATTGTTTTTTTACACTTTAGGTTTCTGGTTAACTTATGATTTGAACAAAAATTAGTTACATCAAAAATAAAAAAATCAAAAAATTTTGATGATCTTTAAATTCCCCTAGAGTTCCAAATCATGTCTGTGGTTGTATTGAATTTATGTTAAAATTTATTTAAATCTGACAGATAACAAAAATCTGTTTTAAGTAATCAGAACACCTCAACTATATATTTTTTCCCATATGCCAATACATTTTCCTGAAAACACACCAGTTTTTTCCTAGATTCAACCAGCATAACATTTTTTACTTAGCAAGTAATGTTCAAGGTTTCTAATGTCTGTCAGAGTACACAGAAGGGATGCAAAAGGAAACTAAATTATATGAAGTTCTTTTTGAAATAAGAATGAGAAATACTTTCCTCTAAGAATGGCTGAGTGTAGAATCAAAAAAGCTAATTAAATGGATCCAAATGTGTAAAAATTTTCTTCAGACTGGTCTAACAGGATAACTTAAGGTTCTTTGTATTATTTCTTTTGCAATAACTGCTTTATCATTAATTTATTTTTAATCATAAGTGTTTGCACATGATTAGTCGCTATTCCATTTTTATTAGAAGCATCATAGTGCCATCTAGAGGTTGTACTGTGTTGAAACTCCGGTTATTTAAACCTTGAGACTCACTGATGAAAGAAAATTCCCAAAGCAAAATAAAAGTTTCAAAGCATTTACGTCACAGCAATTGCACAATCTTTAACTGACATTTTATATCAAAAATCATCAGTTATATCTTTCAATTCCTTTTGTCTTTAGTTACCCAGAACATTTAAAACAAATTCTTGCACTGGTTAATCCTTAGGCAGTAACTGCCATTTTGATGAACTTGATGATAAAATGTCACTATGGGTTCCTTTGCCTCTATTATGTGGAGAAGTTCTAGAAATCACCAGTGAGCCTACCTACAGGCAATTTTGTCTGATGTCATTGAGAAGGCTTCCTTAGGACAGATGTTGTCACATGTAGCCCCATGATATAGACCTCTAGAGATCATCTTTCTTATTTGATCACCTTTAGAAAAACCTTACAGCAGAAATAATATTAAAATGGGTCACCACATAATTTATACATCTGTGATCACTCTTAGGCATACCAAATGTTTCTTAGGGTTAACAATGGACTAATCACATTTTTTGTTGTTATTTTGAATAGCATGATTACACTAGACCATAGTGTAACATATATGATGATCCAATCATAATCTCCAAATATAACACAAAAGGTAAACATGGTTATGCCTGTGAATCCTTTCTTTTCACACTCTCTATTCTTCTTTGATATCTTATTTCCGTGACTTCAACTATGATGTTTGTGAAAAAGACTCTTAAATTCCTTCCTTCTCTTAGCCATGAAATTTTTAAACTCATTTGTATACATATGTTGTTTTTTTCCCTTTGTATACTTTGCCAAAATACTCAGAATATCCCAAATTGCACTTGTCTGTGGTTAGAAGTATCTGCTTGGTTGTTAGCCAACTCATAAAAGTCACAAATTCTCATTTACTTTCTGTGTGAATTGTGTAATTTATTTAATTGCTCTAAACCCAATGTTCCCCACATATAAAGTGGAAATAAAATTGTATTTAATCATAGAAAGATGTGTTTAGATATAAAATAATTCAAGGAATGAGTTCAGCACAATCTCTGTCATATAGGAAATGTTTAGTTTACTCCTGTATTTATTAAGGTTATCATCATTTCTTTTTCACAATACCCTAAACTAGAGGATCCTTCTGAATTTTCTAGTGTTATTGTCTTCATTTCTTCATTTTTCCCAGATTTCAAACTGATGAATCAACTTTGAAACCTTCTTTCCCTTAACAATCAGATACTAATTTTATAAATTTACCCTCTGCAAAGTCTCTTACATCTTCTGCAGCCCCAGTGGCTCCATCATTCTTCAGACATTCAAATCCTTCTTTTCCAAATGGATTCAATATTACCTTTCTCCTATCACTTCCTACTCAGTTCATCTAGAGCACTGTTCTATTAATTGAACTAAAGCAGTTACACTTATGTCATCACTTTTCAAAAAATTCGTCAATGGCTCTGCATTTTATTTATTATGATGAATTTTAATAAATTATTAAAAATTAATTTTAACAAATTATTATATAATAAATTTTATTTACTACAATAAATTCAGTGAAATTCCTTTCCTCAACATTCAAATCATTCTTTCACTAGGCTTCTTGCCAAGCTTATCTTCCCATGACTTTTATGTATATTACACATTTAAGCTAAATTGGAATATTCATTGTCAGGCAGAAAGCTCCACAAATATCTACTTCTATGCTTTGGATCATCTTTTTCCCTACTCCTGAAAATAATTTGAATATACATCTGCTTGTCAAGATTTTAAATATCTTTTAAAACACTTTTGTTTATTCAAGAAATATTTAAGTGCCCACTCTCCAAAGTACTATGTTGGGAATATATGAGGTAAGTGGAAAGAGCTTGAGGGTTTGTGTCAAAAAAACAAGAAATAACTAAACACAGGGTTTCCATCTAGCTATGTGACACTGAGCTAATCAACTTCTCTACTTAAGCCTCAGTTTCCTCATCTGAAAAGGTTGTTCATAATAATATTTATGAGATTTTTATAAATAATGAATTAAAGTATAAAAATGTATGCCAAAAATACCTAGTATGGTGTATCTGTCACATAAACATATGTTTAATAAAATATTACCTCTTCTATAAAACCTTTATCATTCAACCATATGTGTTCTCCTTTTCTCCATAGTACTTTAGACCAGCAATATAGCAAAATATTTCAGTTTGTGGTTTCTGGAGGCAGAATGGCTTAGGTTTAAATGTCAGTTAAATGTTTTTTAGCAGTAAACCTAAGCAAGTCACTTAACTTTTCAGATCCTATGCTTCCTTACATTCAAACTAGAGATAACAGCAATTAAAAGGTTTTCATAAGTGTTAAATCATATTACACATGTAAAATGTCATTTTTATCATCTCCATTGTATAATCTCCATTTGTATAATCTCCATTGCCTAATATCATTAAAAAGTATTACCTGTAATTGAATAATTTTATATCATCCATAGTGCCTTGCATTCAGTATCATTTCATTAAATGATCGTAGAATGACTTTGGAAAGAAAGCATTAATTCTTCAGGTACCATTGTATGTATGAGGGAGTGGGAAGTACCACTGTACAAGTAAGATTACATCACTACTCAGCATATTAATTCACATAAATAAATAAGATCAATTTGAAAATTTCCCTTAACATTTATGATTAAAACAAGTTTCTTTTTTTTTTTTTTTTTTGGTACTGGGGATTGTACTCGAGGGCACTCAACCACTGAGCCACATCCCCAGCCCTATTTTGTGTTTTATGTAGAGACAGGGTCTCACTGAGTTGCTTAGCACCTCACCTTTGCTGAGGCTGGCTTTGAACTCGCGATTCTCCTGTCTCAGCCTCCCTAAGTGCTGGGATTACAGGCTTGTGCCACCACGCCCGTCTAAAACAAGTTTTGTGTTACTTTTCTTCTTTTAGACCTGTAATACCCAAGTGTTTTAATATCGCTAGTCATAGAAAAAGCACAAAACATATCAAAATATAGGTACAATACATTATAAAATATCAAAAGCACTTGTCAGACAATGGAAAAATTATTGTTAGTAATCTAACCAATATCTTGGCTTTGACTAGACATATAAATCCCTTTGCCCTAAACTTGATGTTTTTCTGCCTTCTATAAGTAGGGATAAGATGGAAAATATTTAATTGCCTTAAAATGGCTTTGTTAAACAAATACTCTAATGCAATGGGTAAACCCATAAGAGAGCTAAAAATAGAAGACATATTTATTCCACAGCCCAAAGGCTGTCTCAGTGTTCTGAATATGTTTCTCAACATTCAATTAAAATGTGATACGGGTCTCCAAAACAGCTAGAGTTTTTATTACATTACAAAAATTTATTTTAAATGTCACAGTCACTACATTTCTTTATACTTTTATGGTAATAACAAGTAAGTGTTCTTGTCCCTCTTTATATGCATGAAATATTAGTCTGGCAGTGGTTTCAGCTTCAATCAGATATGACTCACAAATAGAAATTAAGAGATTCATTGGGCCTCTTAGCTAACGTTCTAATGTAAGGTAGTCAGTTGTGGTAAATAAAATTAATTCTTCAATTGAAAGATTATAATTTGTCTCACAGAAATCATCTCAAGCCCTTTTCTGAGGAGGGAGTGAAAACGGCAGAAATCAATCTAATAAAATTTACCAGAAAATCACTCTGAAAACCCCAGGTTTAATTTCATAATTACTATAGACACTATTAAGAGCTAAAGATAGCATCACCAGGGGAAACAATTTTTTATTTTACTTGCTTTGGCAAAGTTAGTATGCAATTTTTCATAATGGACACTCAAGAACAAGGCATGACTATGAATGAAGAACAGGAGTTGATCCTTATAGAATGTCTAGATAAGAAATGTACTATCAGATCTGAACACTGAAACATGACAATTATTTAAATGAAGAAGAGAGATTGTGACCATATTTCCTTTGAGATATAGATATGTTAAGTGCAGTATCTTTAAGAATCATGTTCAATCTTATTTCTAACTCTCTGGAATAGTTTAGGAGAATGATGCTTAGAGATAGGAAATAGTCTAGGTTAAGCCTAGAGGATCCTCTAAATCATCTCTTTTATAATTTATAGTACAGTAAAATACTGATTAGCCAGAATATTTCAAGGAATGAAAAATATGAAAATATTGATGTTATTTTGTTTAGAAGTTGTAAAGGAAAAATCCCTCAATCTGGGATCAGATTTTGCAAATACTGTATTAGTCATCTGATTCCTACTTTCCTGCCACATAAATATAAAATCTTTTTCTTTGATTGATTGAAATTTTTTAGGGCTCAGGGTAATAAGCATGCCCATCAACTCTTACTATTCAGTATTCTGGAAATGATCCATTTCAATGAATATGTTCTTATGACATATCAAACAGAATTTTTAGTAGATTTTATGTGTGCCAAAAGGAGAAAGGTTGATAACTGTATAGGTTTGAGGCTGAGTAACTGGCAAGAAAGAGTTGCCATTAACTGAAATAGGAAAAAAAAAACTGAAAGAATCTCATTAAGGTAGAAATATCAGGAATTGAATTTAGAATGTGTTCCTTTGCTTTTTGTTTTTGTTTTTGTTTTTTATTTTTGGTACAAGGTTAAACCCACAGGCATTGAATAACTGAGCCACATCTTCCCAGACGTTTTTATTTTTTTCTTTTCAGACAGCGTCTCCCTAAGTTGTTTTGGATCTCTCTAAATTGCTGAGGCTGAGCTTGTGATCTTCCTGCCTATGCCTCCTCAGTAGCTGGGGTTACAGGTGTGCGGCGCCACTGTGCCAGGCTTTCAAAAAATTTTTGACCCCTTTTATGTTGTTTTTCTATTCCTCTCTGTTCCTCTGCAGCTGTGTGTGGGTGTGTGTGTGTGACATACAATATTTATCAAAGCTTTTAATAATCACACTGCCCTATACTCAATTGTTTTCTCACTGACTAGTTACCTGTGGCCTCCTCAATATTTTTTCCCTATCAGTGTGCTCATTTTGTATTTGTATTAGTTAAGAAAAAAAATTTTGTTACACACACCCACATTAAGGGTACTCTGACATGAAACTCAGTTGTAGTGGTGAGATATTAGAGCTCAACAAAACTAACCGAACGCTAGGCAGAAAGGAGGCTCCAATTAATGTTTCGGCCAAAATATTTGTTGCAATTCTTCTGTCATGGAGATTGTTTTTTGATGTTAGCACTGTGGAATGCTGGATATATGCTGTCAAGAAATAATTTGACAGTTTATTCTTCTATGCTTCTACTTCAAAGAATAATGACAATGAAGAAAAAGAATATGTATTCTGGTTGTTATTTTCTTACAAAAATATTTTTACATTAATTCAAGCATTGGATTTTTCCTCTAATTCTACTTGTGTTCTATGTGAAGACCAACTTACAAGTCTATAATATGCTAACTTATTTTGAATGGATTTCTGTCATTTTTTAAAATCTCAAGTACTTGTAGTTTCAAAATCATATTACAACTTGAGTTACATGTTTTGATCTAGTGTCCTGTTTTACAGCTGAAGAGGCTGAAAGTTAGAGAAAATATGGGTTGACCCTAAATTATTCTGCTTCTCTTCAATGAGACAGAATAATTTAATGTTATTTTGTTATTCCTTTGAATCTGCATATATTCATATTAATGTAAGCAGTGGAGCTGTATTTCTACCTTGGTCTTGTTCACTTCATTTTAACTTTAATGTGCATAAGAATCATTCATGGATCTTCTTAAAATGTAGATTCTGATTCACTAGGTCCGAAATGGGATCTGCAACTCTCTTTCTAAGATGTACCCTTTTGGCAATTATGTTGCTGCTCTAGAGGACCAAGCCTAATTAAACAAGAGGCTAAGTCAAACTGCTCTTCCCAGGGGAATTCAGCAGAAGGGTTTAGCCTATTTGCATAGATCTGTCAGTCATTCACTTTCAATGGACTCCTACTATGTTCGGAATGTTGTAGATTTAAAGAAGAATTAAGACATCACTCTTGTTCTTGAAGAACTGACAAATTTAGAAGGCAAATTCTCAAGCATACTAAATTATTCTTTGACCCATATATCTGGCATTCAACACGGCTAACATGCAAAAACAATCTGTATGACAGAAGAATTGTAACAAATGGTTTGCTGAATAAACATGTAAAATATAATGTGTACACATATGTATATAAGGTACCTTTTAAAAACAGTATTCTTTTTTCTTTTTTTTAAATAATTTTATTTATTTATTTATTTTTTTATGTGGTACAAGGATCTAACTCAGTGCCTCGCCTTTGGCTCTACTACTGAACCACAACCCCAGCCCCTATATGAGGTCATTTTGAAAAGCAGGCCAAATTTCCTTTTATAATTACCAAAACGACACTTATAAATGGCTCCAAAGGTAAAAAGATACATAATATCAAATGAGAGATCTCCCTCTCATTATCATTCTTACTCTGCAGGAATAACTACTTTTAAAAGTTTAATGTGTATCCTTCCAGACTTAGAAAATGAATATAGAGTACAGTAATTTACACAAAATGGGATCCTACTCTCCATGTCACCGGGCAATAGTTTCCTTGGTTCTTTTGTTCTCAAAACAAAGATTTCCGTCAGGATTCATACATAGAATAAGCAAAAAGGGTTTTTAGTGAAGTGAAAAGTATGTTCCAGGAAGCTTGGATTGGGCTGTCTCAAGAGAGAAAGCAGTTCGGGATTTTCCATATGGCAAGTTTTTATATTTGGTGTGGGAAACTTCCCTCCTCATGTATTATGTATTTGGGGCAATTACTGCAGTTTCTCATCATGGTTTAATGTGCCTGCACTGATTTTGATGTCTTGGAAAATTTACCATCAGTATCAAAGTGAAAACCATGGAAGGGTCAAAACCACAATGTAAATGATATTACTGTGAGCTAGGGGTCACTCAAATGACAGTGCCTCAGTGCTTTGCATATGCTCCAAAGCTGTAAAGTCTCTTAAGCTGGTTACACTGATTTCTTTAGTTTTAAAACAATAATCTCTGATTGTGAAGGAGATGATTATGAGCAGGATTTTCCCTCACCCAAGGTGGAATAATATTTTGCCATTCAAAATTGAGTGAGCTTTATTTTCCCTCCCCTTTCCCCTTGCTCACATCCACATCTGTCTACATATTTACATATATATACACACACATATATACATATACATATATATATTAGTATCATTTTTTCTTAAATTTAACATGAGTGTCCTATTTCAATTCACATATACATTGCATTCATTTGAATGCCTACATAGTTTTCCCAAAAGAGAGACCACAATTAGCTTAACTACAGACTTACATCACACATTTGTCTACTTCCAATTTTTCTTATTCCAAATTGTGTTTCAGGAAACATACTTGTTCATACAGCACTTGTACACTTTCTATTTTAGAGGAACTTTGAACAGCAAATGTTTTACTTTTGATAGATATTGATAATTTAACCTCTAAAGAAGTTATATCAATTTAGCCTCTCTTTACCAGTGTATAGTAACACACTTTGTACCATCTTTATAACAAGGCAAATCATTATTTTTTTATTCTTGGAAATCTGTGACATATTAATCCAGGCATACATATAAAAATGTAGATTAAAACCTATAAAAACTGAAATAGGTAAATATTTTTAAATAAACTATTTATATACCTACATATTTATATCTGTATGACATTATTATATATGCATAAATATTTCTATTTCTCTCTATATTATTGGCATGGATAAAAAAAAATTTTCTGTTATCAAACTGAAAACTTATTTGTTAGTTTTTCTTGGACCTTAAAGATCATTTGTGACAGAACTGTTTTTATACCAGCCAGATGTAATTTCCATCTGAATTCTCTATGCTATCATACGGCAAGGACATTTACCACCAAATGATCATATCTAGGAAGTCTCTATACCCAAATTATTATGCAATAAGCAAAATACAAGGAAGTTTGGACAAGATTGCCATTTCTTTTACTTTTTGTTCCCTTATTACTAGACCATCTTGTTCAGAAGTAGACAGTGGGCAGAGTGGTTGATTAAATCTAGGCTTGTAAAGAGTAGAGGGAAAAGAGTAACCTAAGGTCAAGGGATGGGAGAATAGATTCATTTTCTGGGACATAAGTTCTAAGGACCCTGCTAAATAAAAAACAGGAATCAGCTGCATTCCCACACTGATTTTGCCTCAATGATATTTTCAGGGCATAATTATGAGTAACTATAGGTATTAGAAACCTTGCCTGCAGGTGTGCTGGTATACCCATTGTCTTCATTACTGTAACATGAACATCAAAAGGTCTCTGACACTGCTTATCACTCTCTCAACATTCATTTCCGCATCTTTATGCTGATTAAAATCTATTGCTTCAGGTTTTATTCAAGAACAGTTCATTTTAAAGGTCAG
Organism: Xerus rutilus; assembly: GCA_028644305.1. NCBI lineage: Eukaryota > Metazoa > Chordata > Mammalia > Rodentia > Sciuridae > Xerus > Xerus rutilus. The sequence continues at coordinate 57,364,737 of CM053417.1, forward strand.
TTTAATATGGTCATACTTTTACTCCCAAGAAAATTTGGCAATAATGGAATACATAGATTTTTTACTCATATAGAAACTATGCAATTGTTCTATTTTAAGCAGGTTATAATTTTATTTGAAAATAACTTGATATGAGAATACAGCTAATTATTTTGATTCCATATCATCTTATTTGACTACCATTTAGCCAAATGTTGTTGTTTTATTATAGTCTAGGTTTCAATTTATATAGAAAATAATACAACTTTGTTTTTTGATTTTATGTAGAAATAAAAATGTATAAATACCATATTTGACATGATTTCCACTTTTTAAATATTTTTTTAGTTGTAGATGGACACAATAGCTTTATGTATTTTATGTGGTGTTGAACCCAATGCCTCACACTTGCGAGGCAAGTGCTCTACCACTGAGCTACATCTTCAGCCCATGATTTCCACTTTTGATTTGTGCAGGCCATGTCTAAGACTGCTAACATCTCTAAGAGCTCTAAATGATTTTACTTTTATTTTATTTTATTTTTTTTGTCTTTTTTTTATTATTTTTTTTCCCAAAAGTTGCATTTTAATACATGTTAGCAAACATAACAGAAAAAAACAAATTATCAGAAGCTGTACACACTATTCACTGATAACATTTGTTGAGGCAAATAGAAAAAAATTGTTACAATCATAATTTTTCTAACAGCACAAAATTATAAGCAGATTACATTCTTCATATTAAACATCTTTATATGCACTTTCAATGAACAGTATATGGATGGAACTGGAAAGCATTATGCTAAGTGAAGTAAGCCAATCCCAAAAAACCAAATGCCGAATGGTCTCTCTGATTAATGGATGCTGATGAATAAGGGAGGTGGGAATGGGAAACATAAGAGAAATAGAGAAACACTAGACGCGACATGGGGAAGGTGGGGGGCAGGAAAGGGGAATGGGTATAGTAAAGATGGTTGATAAAAATAT
>CM053417.1:57366201-57470607 GCA_028644305.1 Xerus rutilus
AAGCATTATGCTAAGTGAAGTAAGCCAATCCCAAAAAACCAAATGCCGAATGGTCTCTCTGATTAATGGATGCTGATGAATAAGGGAGGTGGGAATGGGAAACATAAGAGAAATAGAGAAACACTAGACGCGACATGGGGAAGGTGGGGGGCAGGAAAGGGGAATGGGTATAGTAAAGATGGTTGATAAAAATATATATTAAAAAATATTTTTACTTTTAAACTTGTAAAATGTTAACTTTTTGATTCTTTTTCTTTTTAATAAACCCCAGCTTAGAACACAAATATTGTGTAGGTGTATAAAAGTATTTTCTTCATTTATTTTCTGTCTATAATTTTTTCAATTTTTTATTTTCAAAAATAAGATATTTTAAATTTTAAACATTTCAGTTAAAAAACAAGACACAAACAGGTATATCAGCCTAAGACTATATAGAATAATGATCATCAATATCACTGCTTCTAACTCTACGTCTTGTCCCAGTGAAAGGTCTTCAGGATAACATATATGGAGCTGTGATCTCTGATGACAACAATGCCTTTTTCTATAATACCTCCTGAATGACATGCCTATAGCTGTTTTATAGTTAATTATTTTATATGTAAAAGAAATAAACTCTAAAATAATGACAAAATATATTACAGTAAATACATAAGTCAATAAGTCATTATTATCAAGTATTTTGTATGATGCAATTGTATGTGTTCTACATTTATATGTACAGCAGGGCACTACATTTGTTTCCATTAATATTACCGGAAACATTTAATGCATTTTGCTATCATCTTATGATGGCTAAGATGCCACTAGGTGATAGGAATTTTAGAGCTCCACTATAAAATTATGGGACCATCATCATATATGTGATGCAATGTGTGCCTAATTATACTGGTCTGCCAACAGTTTTAAAAATGGATTAGTCAATGTCTATTGCAAGTAAAAGAGTTTTGAAATATTATCCAAGATGTTGAGGGCACAGTTTTGAGTGACATATAATAATACTCAAAGCCTACAAATTAATGAGAGAGGGGTATTTAATCATTATTTATCACAACAGCCCAATGAAATAAATAATATTTTTCCATTTTATATATGAAGAAATAGAGGTTTAGAAAACTAACTTAAGCTTCCCAGCTGGATAAGTGGTAGAGCTAGATTCAAATCTTACTCACTGGAATCTAGGTTCCTAACATCTATACATCAGTATGCTGCCTCCTAGAAATAGAAAAGGAAAAGCACAAATGGAAGCCCTTCCACACAGCTTTTCCTTTATTTCCTCCATGAAATATCAGATGTTTTAGATTCTCTAGTCATCCAACTAAAACTTAGAGGAAAAAAAAAAGCTTAGAAATAGTGATAATTACAAATTGAGTGGATCACCTTTACATGCTATTTGCATTACCTGGGACCCAGTGCTTAATCATTTTTCCCTTTGTTTTCCATGACTATAAAATGGGAATGATAGGAATAATAAGGTCATACTTCATAGGATTGTTATAAGATTGAAGGTTAAATGAAATAAAGTGTTATGGTGAGATCGCGATAAATCACTATGTAGATCTTAAAGCAGCAGAGGGAACCTTTCTTTATTCACTAACCGGTAGTCTGGATCCACCAGCTGGCGGGCCAAGGGGCAGTTTGCAAGTCTACACCCTTCGACCCCCTTCCAGGGTTTGAGTACACCTTTTATAGTCCAAAACCATATTAATCATAAATGGCTGTTGCTATGATTCAAAACCATAAACAAATGTCATGAAATCTAAAATCATAAGCAGAAGGAGAAGTGAGTCAGAATGACCCTAGTTGAGTACAAGTTAAAGAATGGATACTAACGTCTAGACAATCAATCTCTGACAGGGTACATTGTCCATGAAAACTGGGAACCAAAGAGAGAACAATTTTACATTGTATAAGAATTGCCATTTTGTGTTTCAAACATGCTATGCTAAGCAACTTTTGATGGGTACAGAGGCAGGGCTTTCCCTTGGGAGAAGCATTTCTTACATGACATGGAGTCTCAGGGCAAAATGGGATCTTTCTGTTCATTGCCCATATAGCCTGGCCCATAACAAATATATATAAATCATGTAAATTTGTGCCTGGTACATGGTGAATGCTCCAAAATATTTAGAAATGATTATTATTAAGTATCTGGGAGTTTGGGGTAATAATTTAAAGGAATTATAGAGTTTGTATAATTGAAATGATTTACTTGTGCAAGAGAAAATTCTACTGTGTTATAAAGGCTTTGTAAAATGGAAAACTAATGGAACAATGAAAAACAAACTGTGCTTCCCATTTAATCATTTCATTTAATATTACAGCTTCTAAAACACCATTCAGAAATCAATGCAATATTCTGTTCTATAAACATGTTGTCCAAGTTCCCTGTACAGTCCCCAAATTGTCTTTTTACCACTCAGACATATTAAGTAAGAGGTGTTTATATAACAAGTCTAGACAGATCACTTTCTAAAAATAATGGAATAATCCTGGTGAGCATGTCCCAAAGTCTTAAGACCATCAATTCTGCAGACTACCACTGAATAAACTTTGAACTACCTAAATGTTTCACAAATAGCCATAAACATATTTAGAAAAAAGCTTACCTTTTAAAACAACTATTTTTTATTTGTGACCAAACTCTACTTTACTTTTTTTCTTTCTTTTGAGATTTGTTCAAAGATTTTTTGTTCTTAAAACAACAAAGCTCTCAATTGTCACAACTATTCCTTTGTTAAAGATATGTATGTTCATTAGTTAACTCTGGTTTTCAAATGAAAATTCAGCAGCTCATCCCATACTAATTAATGAAGCAATGTATCATATCAGGTCAGTGTTCAAAGAATGTTCTAACAAGAATTGGAACTGGAATAGTCTTTGATCATTTTAAACATCTCTGTGTAGAGCAATCACTTTTATGTAAGATTGTCTCTATTCATATGATTGTAAACATGAGTTAAAATTTGCCATATCTTGTCATTGTAATTTATCCTAAAAGCTCTGTTAGTATACAGTCTATAAAAAGGATAGATAAAATATTAGGACTTGATCATCTAGAGATAAATGTAAAAGACAATATGGTTAAAATTTATGAACTCATGAAAGATACCAACACTGTTAATTCAAACATATTTACTAAGCACTAATATTTAATAAATTGAGAGTATCTGTAAAGTTTTTTGTTCAATATAGAAGAAATATATATGTATACACATATATGTGTATATATAAATGTGTGTATGTGTATATATATATGGAAACTTTATAACTGTATATATATACATATATATTATGAAAAATAACTTGCTGTTAGGTGTACACAGATACTACAATATATTTTACACAAAGTAGTATGTGTACATATGAAAATATATATATATGTTTATATATTACAAGTTAGATTGTAAAGAATTTTAGCTTCTATCACTGATCTTATCTGTAATTTCCATTCTAGTGAGTATCAGAAGAAAGACAGCTTGTTGGGAAAGAATTATTTCTGCCATATAAATGCATCCAGGTTAGTCTGAATTGAATAAGATAGAGGTAACACGTAGTTCCTATTGTGCAGCAGTCAGTATTCTAGGGGCTTAAATAAAAAATTTATTTAATCCTCACAGTAAACTTGCATGTACTATTACTAACTCCTTTCATAGATTAAAAAGATGAGGTACATAGCATTTAAGTGATTTTCCCCATGTTCAACAATGAACATGAAGAACTGGGTCTTTTAGGTGACTCTTTGAAATAAATGTTGATACTTGCAGAATTGTTTCCTTTGTACATGTCAGCATCTGTTGAGAAAAGTTTATGTATTCTCAGGGTGAGAGAGATGTAGGCACTTGTATGTGCACCTGTCTTCTAGATAATCACTGGCTTCTAACGTGATTTGATTGTAAGCTTGGTTTTGTTTCTGAGGATACCATTGGCTCCTAAAAGACATAAATTATAAACCTCAAAGTCTGTTTGGCTGCTATTCCCAGGCTGGTTGGTTTCAGGTACTGGTAATGTCTAGCTGATGTTATAATCCTTTTGCACTATCGGTACTGAACTCCATATTCCCTCATAGAGTCTAAATATCAAGAAGCGTACAGAAGAATGTGTAATATCCCACTTCATCACTAAAAAGCAGTTATGGTTTAGGTATGAGGTGTCCCTCAAAAGCTCATATGTGAGACAATGCAAGAAAGTTTAGAGGTGAAATGATTGGGTTTTGAGAGCTTTCATCTTCTGATAGGGAATAACTGGGTGATAACTACAAACGGGTCAGGTGTAGATGGAAGAGATCAGTCATTGTGGATGTGTCTTTGAGTTAGATATTTTGTGAGCTGATTTTTGTCCCTCTCTACTTCCTGGTGGTCATGATCTGAGCCACTTTCCTCCATCACGTTCTTCTACCATGTTGTCCTGCCACGTCTTGGGTCCAGTGCAATGGAGCCAACTGTCCTGCAACTGCATCTGCAACTGAGCCCCAAATAAACATTTCCTCCTATAAAATTGTTCTTGTAAAGTCTTTTGGTGACAGCAGTGAAAAAAAAAACTGACTAAAAGAAAGGCTATCCTCAAATCTTCCTCATGGACAATGTTGTCCTAATTAGTAACTTCTTGAAGGATCAAAATGGGGCAAAGGGCCTGAAGTCTATGTTCCAGTTTTCTTCCAGAGCTTCCTTTAAGCACTTGGGAAAACTAGGAATACCTGTCATGCTAAACATAACACCTAGGGAAAATCAGGGCTGTTTTTTCTCTTGTCCTTGATCTTCTATACCATGATCTAAGATTCCCCATAAGAAACTATAGATGTTTTTCAATATCTCCCCCAGTCCTTGCAGCAATGACCTTTTTAAACATCTTATCTTTTTTCTCCCCAAGTTGAATATTATATTTCCTCCTTTGGAAATAATAATAGAAAAATAATTGGTTATAGAAAGAAGTCCATTAGGCTCTAGGTTTGCTGCCCAACACCATAAATAAATAAATAATCCTCAGAAAATTTGCAAATACACATAATGACCAAAACTGTGTATAACATCTAATTTGTAATATGAGCTACCTTATCAAAGTGGGGAATTTTGAGGCAGAAGTGGGTTGAGGGAAGAAAGAACATACTATTAACTCAAAACTACTCCAGGATTTCATCTCTAGTCAGAATGCAATCATCAAGAATACAGGCAACAATAAATGTTCATGAGTATGTGATAAATATCTGATACCTATGTATGATATATCAGAATGCATAAATGTGGGCTGGGGATATGGCTCAGTGGTAGAGTGCTCGCCTTTCATGTGTTAGGCACTGGGTTCAATCCTCAGCACTACAAAAAAATAAATAAAAATAAAGGTATTGTGTCCATCTACAACTAAAAAACAGTTTTAAAAATGCATAAATGCATTCTACTGTCATAAAAATCCCTACAGAGTTTCAATTGATTCAATAAGCATGCACTACTTTTTAATTTTGTTTTAAATGATAAAAAAGATTTTAAAAGAAGAAAGAAATAAAATGAAGAGACAAATTCATTGGGACAGACAAGGAAAAGTACTACTTAAAATTACAGGTAGAAGACTTTCAGAGTGCCCAGGAAGGGAAAAACAGAAATAAAATATAGATTCATAAAAATTAAATTATTTTATATATGCTTATGGATAAACAGATCTGTAATGGGATAGATACCATAAGATATAAGTAACAAATAAGTCTAGCTTTTATATTAATAAACTTCTACTGGTTATATTGTGAGAAATAACATCTCAGAATGAATGGACTCTTAGTTGAGTTTAGATGCTTTTCTTTAGTTGCATAAATATTCTCTCATTCAGAAAAATCCAATTGTGAACTATAAAATCCACTTCAGACTTTTATTGACAGTATGATAACAAATGTCCAAAAGATATAGCACAAAAGGTACTTAAAATAAAGCAGGCATTGATGTAGAGGAAAAATCAAAGAGTGTGACATTTTGGCAGCAATGTGAAGAAAGTGTTTCAAGTAGGAGAGATGAATAAAACGTCAAATGTTCCTGATATTCCAAGATTTTCTCAGGTTTAATATCTGTTACAAAGAACTTCATCTCCAAAAAATCAAGCAGAGCATCTTTAAGCAAAAGCCTAAAGAATTAATCACACAGATCTGCTTGCACTGAATCCCTAAAGGAAAGCGATCATGGACTTCTAACTTCTTGGCCTAGAGACTGATGACAGGTTTTTAAAATAAAATAGAACCACACCAACCCAGCTAGTTCATACAAACATATTATTGGTTCCAATAGCAAAGTGAATCAATGTTTGGAAGACATCGTCAATGATATGAACTTGGAAGAGAATTGAAAACTGCATTTTTTAAAAATAACACAATGCACACTATATGGATGATATATAAAATCCCTGGCCCACAATACTTCTAAAATAACATAACAATTCTCCGACTTTAAATGAAGTATATTTCATCAAATTATATCTTGCTGATACCCTCTGTCTACATTGAGACAGCAAATAATGTGTTTTAATAAAGTTCCAGAGACCTTAATGAAGAATAATTACAGGAAGCTAAAAACAGTCAACTTGAAAGAATAGTGTTGACTAGAGATTGAGGAAGGTGTTAGCAGGGAGGTAAGAAAAGTGAGGTCAGATATGATCAGTGCTCATGTATGTATTATTGAAATATCTTTCTGAATCCTATTAATATGCACAATGAATATATATTAATAAAAATTTAAAAAATAAAAGCTTAAATAAAATTTCATTAAAATGAAATCAAGTGAACATTGAACCCCTAATATCACAGAATTTATGGTTAGTCAGGGAGATCTATAATTGTAATTATAATTATAATTACATATGTCATCACAACATAAGGTGAGGAGTGCTAAGAGGACATAATCAGAGAGCACTCAGCAAGTCATAGTAAAGTCAAAAAGCTAGACTGAGTTACATGTGAGGTTTTCTTGGGTAAGGGCATCTAAATTCAAATTTGAGGGATAAACAGGAATGTCAAAGATGAAAGGGAGATTCTTAAATGTGAACCTTTATCTATTTGTTTTATTGTCCATATTAATTTTAGCATAGCTTTTAAATTTTTATTTTATGTTTATCAAATTTTTGTATTTTTTTCTTAGTACAAAATAGTATATGAGTTTATGCTAGAAAATTTTTTAAAAGAAGAAAATACAGAGCAAGCAAGAATAATAAAATAGAAAATACTCACTAGTATATTACTTTAGACAATCTGTTATTACTTTGGTAGAATAAAAATTTTTAAGTCCTTTGTTATATGCTTATGTATTGGGTGGGATTACTAACAACAGAATTTTTTAAAAAATATATCATGCCAGGTATATTATTTGAAACTGATTGATAATTTACATTTAATGGATCATTTACATATTTATGTGTCATTAATTTTTATAAGCTTATCTTTAAAAATACTAGCAGTAACAGCAAGAAAAAATTGTATAAAGAAATGTTTGGATTTGCTTTCACTTTAAAGTCTATTCTGAAAGGAGATTGTGGGGTAGATAAGCATATATTGGGAGCTTCATTGTATGTCTTGCTGGAGTTCTTTCTTCTTTCTTTTTTTTTCTTCTTCTCTTTTTAAATCTGGATAAAGGCAGGAGGATAAAGCCGCCAGCACAAGGCAACGGGTTTTGATTTTGTTTTTTTTTTTCTTTTAAAATAGAAAAGTGTAGAAGGAATCATATCTAGGAATTAAGTAGCTATTTAAAAACAGATGAAACAGATAAGTGAAATCAGAATAGTTTAATACAGAAACAGATTTCTTTTTGGTTAAAACCAAAGATGCTAGAGAAATGGTTATCACCTTAATTTTAATTTAAAGCTGGGAAAGATAGAAATAATATTCTCATTTATGTTTTTTTTCTAAAAAAAATTCCTAACTCACAACATTGTTGTGTAGATTAAAATTAGTATATGAATGTGTTTTATAAGTTGCAAAATCCTATACAAAGTTTAAAATGTATCAATTTTTCTCCTGCTTGCCTGCCCTGTCTTTCTTCCTTTTTTCCTCATTCACAAAGTACACTTGAAGCAATATATGTAACAGCAGCATAAATGTAGGGATAATTAATTATATGGTTATTAAGGAATAATGGGAAAATGCAACTCTGAGTTTTAAACAATTACTACAGAATTTGCAAAATCTAAGTCTCCCTTGGTGAGAAGTCTTATTCTTTGTTCTTAAAATGATTGGGAAGCAAAATGGTGTTGATAAAAATAGTGTGAATAAAATATTGTACATATATCACTGAGGGAAGAAATATAGGGAATCTGGGGGAAGGTGACTAAGGAAAACTTTTGAGGTGAGTGATGGTGACTCATGGCTAATGCATGGGAAGGCTAGAAGTTATCAAAAAAGTTGCGGAACAAGTTGCTGCCTTACCTCTTTGTTCCTCCCCACCTCTATAGCAGGATTTATCTAGCACTGAATGTGTGTCTGGTGCTCTGCCAAGCTTTTATGTTACCACCTACTAACAATCTTTTGAGGCAGGTACTATTGTTATCTCCCTTTTACAGAGAAGGAATCTTATAGAGAATAAGAAATGTCTCCTAGGCCACGTAGCTATTGTGTGACAGGATCGGAATCTGAGTCCAGGGTTCTTATGTTCACTCTTAAATTTAGTCCTGAACCCCTCACCTCAGATATAAAAGGGACTTTTGGCAACCAACTCTTTGTTCCCTAAATCTGCCTGATAACATTTCCTAAATACCCTTTCATCCTGTCACTACGCCTCCTTTGCTTATATGGGAGCTAAGCTCCACCAGCTAATAAATCCTGGCATTATATGAATTTAACCAACATCTCTTATTTGGTTTCAAACCTTTCAAACACATAACCTCTCCAAATTAAATAAGGTCTTTGGAGAGGTAACTGTCCACAGTATTAAAAAGTTAAAATGAATTTGATCAATTTAATTATAAAATTTAATCTCTAAGCATTTTGTTTTTGCCTCAAACAGACCAAAACCATCATTAAATTGAAAGAAGTTTAAAATTCCCTTTTTTATTACTGTCAGTTTCATCTGGCAAAAATTTACTAAGCATCCATGTTACATGCATAAACCAAGTTGTTTGCTAGGAACCCAAGGGTGAATTCATGAATCTTTGAATCCCAGTGCTAAATGGGTTTATAATATATACAAGTATATATTTTAATCATAAAGACATATAATGATCTGCTAAAAAGGGGTATTTTCATTCTGAGCATTATTTTTATGTTTGGGGAATTTTCTTCCTCCTTTTACAATGGGATTTAAAGATGAAGATTTAGAAGCTATGGTAATTTTTAATGTCTTTCATTGTTGATTTATTCGGATTGATTTATTTGTCATCATTAAATCTGTAACATAGGAAGCAGTTTTAATTAAGAAGCATGTATTCTTAATGAAAATACTCTTTAGCAAAATCTGGTTTTAAAATCAATATGGCCTCTTAAAATCACCTGTCATTTGTCATTAGGCATAGAAGTGGATATACTATGTTTTCATAGGAGACATAATTTTTTTAAAAAAATGATTAATATACATACCTACATAGTTTTTACTCTAAATACCAATGGTATGGAATCTTTGTCACCTATATGAAGACCTGAGGTATTGTATTTTAGATGCATTTTTATTTCTTTCACTAAGCAGACTGCAAAATAATGATTTCTTATAATACTGGAATCATGTGTAAAGCAAATTGGTGCTTTTTTCAGGCTAATAAGCTTATCTGTATTTGTCTTTATCCTTCGTCTCTAAAAGTAACAGCACAACTGTTCATATGCAAATGTACAGTGTACAGCCTCTGAGACTCCCAGATGAAATTATTCTTAAATTTCTTCTATTTGTATTATTACTATAGTTATGAAAAATTTGTTGAAAAGGTTTATGGTGATTTTAAAGAAAAACGTGGGTGGAAATTAACCTAATTTCATCTTTAAAAATTTTATTACCCCTTTTTCAAATTTATTTTCAAAATGAACATTCTACAAATGTAATTCTCATGAAAGGCATCCTATTTGACCAGCTTAATAGTAACAATACATGTCTTGCTATCATTTTTCCATTTTATTAATAAAGAGGAAAAGTGATACAACTACTAATAAATCATCACATTAGTCCTAATGTGAAGATTAAAAACAAATATTGCTGGAAAAAGTACATACTAATCATTCTTCAGATCATTACCAGAATTTGTTTTTAATATGACACATTTTCCAATTTTAATTAGAACACAAAACATGAAATGTTTTAAATGTGTAATTAAAATAAAACTGATACTCTGTTATATTTTTGTAAACTCAGCATCATTACTAGATCATATTCCAGTGATGAAAAAGAAGATAATATTATTTCTTTTCACTTTGAGTATAATGATCACTTAAGATAGGCATATAGCTGTTAGATAAAATTACTCAGTAACATAATTGGGGTGAAATGGTCACAGTGGAAAAGCAATGCTAATTACAAGAGTACAACATGGCAATCAAAGAAGACATAAACATAAATATGTGAAGTTGGCATGGTTTGGACATGGGCATGGAATAAGAAATATAAAATTTAAATATATATTTATAAATTAAGACAAGCTTTTTGGAGTGAGGTGTTTTCTACAAAAGATTAATGGTCTGAAATATAATATTGAGAGCTCAAATTGGAAAAAAAAGAAACTTTGATAATAATCTCATTGACTTAAGAAAGCACCACTTTCAACATGAATTTCTGGGTTTCGTTAATTTTCCTCCTTCTAACATTGTCTTTTTTTTTGTACGGGGAATTGAATTCAGGGGCACTTGACCACTAAACCACATCCCCAGCCCTATTTTGTATTTTATTTTGAGACTGGGTCTCACTGAGTTGCTTAGTGCCTCATTTTTGCTGAAGTTGCCTTGGAACTTGTGATCCTCCTGACTCAGCCTCCGGAGATGCTGGGACTATAGGCAATGCACCACTGCGCCCAGCTAAAATTAACTTTTAATATCACTTTCTCTTATTTCCAGTCAACAAATTTCATACAAATATGAAAACAATAGAGAAGTATTGTGTTGAGGAATTTGGCCTAATATAAATTTATCCTCAAGCTTTTCTCAGTTTCAAAATATATTGTCACTTGCTTAGTCATCCATACAGGAATGGGCCATATAATTTGTTGGACATATTGGAAGTAGGAGTGCTCCATAATCAGAGCTTACTTGTAGCATTTCAAACTTGAAATGGAGTAAAACAATTTGAATAATCAATACAACTTTGAGTAAAATCCAAAATCATCTACCATTAATATTAAAGATGAAAGCCAGGTGTGGTGGCATATACCTATAATTCCAGTGATTCAGAAAACTTAGGAAGATCACATGTTCAAGGCCAGCCTCAGTGTCATAATAAGACTCAGTCTCAAAATAAAAATAATAAGTACTGGGGATGTAGCTTAGTGGTAAATCACACTTTGGTTCAATTTCCACTACAAGAGAGAAAGAAAGAATAAAAGAAAGAAAGAAAAATTGAAAGAAAGAAAGCTCACTGCACCATTTGTGAAGGTCTCAAGCAGTAATAGTCTAGTAAAGATGTTTTAGTAAAGTTAGTTTATTCTCTAGGCCAGGAGTTGTCAAACTAAAATCAGTGGCTTATATCTTACTCACTACTTATTTTTACTTTTATTTGAGCAGGGAGGAGCACAAACATGCCTATGATAGTTGCCATCATACTCTAGTGACAGAGCTGAGTAGTTGCAACAAAGATTATAAGGTATTGAAGCCAAAAACATTTACTATTTAATTCTTAATAGGAAAAGAAAAAGTATAATTTCTCTTTTAGACATATGGCAGAACAGCTATATGAACTGCATAGTACATGAATTAAGATTGAATTATGGTAATATTGAATTCCTTCTCAAATAGTATACATATGATAAAGTTGGATAGCAAAAGAATTTTTATCTAGTATTTATACAAAAAAAAGTTTTGCACAGTATCAGTTCATTGCCCAGCTCCCAAAGTATGCTGGGATTTAAATAGGTTCACTCATCTATTATAGAAATCAGTGATATTTACTAAAACTTCTAAACTCTTAATATGACCAAAAGATTTTCACTTAGAGAAGTTAAAAATTTTGATATAACGCTATTTTCTTACATGACGAGGTACACTTGAGAATTAGGAATACTTATTTTCATTATCTAGCCTTCCTCTTCCACTTAGCACCCATTTCTTATCACTCTCTCAGTAATCTAATAGCTGCCAAACCCATGGTCCAATGAAAGAATGTTTGATAAATTAAAACACTAATGTCCTACAGATCATTCTATTAAGTGGATTTTATTCAGTCTTTGTTTTACTAACTGCTCAGCAACATTCAGTGTTGTTGACTAGCTCCTTCAAAAAAGGGTCTTCTCTGGGGAGTCAGGAACACGTTCTTGGTTTCCCTCTTATTTCTGTGCCTTTTGTCCATTTGCTCCTTTGCAAACTTTATCCAGCAATCAATTGATATAATTTTACAGTTCTTAGTTCAAGGCCGCTTCTCATTTCTATTCTTTCTTTTTTCTTTTTTTCTCAAGATACCTCCACGCTCATCTTTCAATTACCTTCTGCCTGAAAATGAGTAAAATTTATTTCTCCTCTCTAGACTTTATCTGAGCTATAGACCTACAAATCCAATTGTGTGATCCAATTTCTTAAATATCTTGCATAAGTCTCAAACCTGTGTCTAAAATTGAGCACATAATATTTTAAACATGTTCTTCAGAGGGTGTACTACAATCTATATTCATGTACATTCCAAAAACCTTGAAGTCATCCTGGACACTTTCTTTTCACTCTCACTCCATTTGTTCAGTCTAAGTATGATTGATTTTTAACCCTTATATATTTGTTATAGCACAGAAATGTAGTGCCTAAAATATAATAATCATAAAAATTAATTTTAATTATGCCTAGTCACTGAATTTATATTTATACAGTATTAAATTAATAAAAGTACACATATTTGCTTTAATTACATTTATTTCTCAGAAAATCCAGACAGCCTAGATAAAGACAGATCAAGTACTTTTCATTACCTTTTCAAGCCATAAATCTTTACTGTAGCATTGTTTGAATGTGTTCACTTCTCACTATCTCCATCATCCTCTTGCATCTGGACTAATATAATATATATATATAAAACTGGTCTCCTTGCTTCCATTCAAGACCTTCTCTATTTTTTATTTGTTATGGCCAATAAATATTAGAAGTAAATTGACTTTTAGAAACATTGATAAAATTCAAATACATATGATAAATTTTTCCTAATAATTAACAAGTACAATTATCTGACTAGGTTAATGAACTATATATCTACATGTATCAAAGGAACCAAAAGCAAATAGACTTTACATTAAGTTAAAGCATTCAATAACCAAACCTAGATATAGTCATCTTTAATATTTGAAAAACATGCACTTTTGTCTAAATAATTCAGTCTTTTTCATTCCTGGTGATAGTTTTATTGTATAATTTTTTAAGAAAATCAATATCAATCATCTTCCCTTAAGCAGGGTATGTTGAAAATAAGTGTGTGGCCATTACAAAATTTATATCATTTTGAAAAGAAAATAAACCGCAGAGAGGAAGGAATTGTAAGAACAGCATGAATCTTTGATACTGGCATTGTAAAGAAAATGGCTAACAATGTCCTAAGAGATAATTTCATTTTATTGGTGACCATTATGCACTCGTTAATGACTTTTCCATAGTTTTCTGGGACAGCAACAGATAAGACATTGCTGAGGTAAATTTTATATACCCACCTTTCTGAAAGGACTAGGAAATTTTCTCAAAGAGCAGAAATCATCCCACTGAAATGGAACATCTCCACATTTTAATCTGCCATATTTTAATGCCTGCCTGCTAATAATTCAGATGATTTTGAACACAGATCAAAGAGTTGATTTCGCTCAAAAAAACAAAGCAAAACAAAACAATGAAACTGTTCAGACAGGATGTTTGTTCCCTTTTTCTGTTTAAATGCCTTACGTAGGATAGCTATGTCATTTGAGAATGGCACTAGCCATTACTCTGTTTATACAGAATAAATATTTGTACCAGGCAGTATGTAAGAGAATGGATTGTGAAACTGCCTTTTCATGGCCCAGTTAAAAGAGATGTCAGGGGCCATTACTGTGAATTAATGACCAGTATGCTCTTTATTGAAAAATACCTTTTTTCTCTCTTCAGACAGCTGGGGAAATACAAACTAAACAAGAAACAAGGCCAAATACAAAGTAATTCTTGCAGAATTTTACTCCAAGTTTATTAAAATAAATACAATTTGGCTTAGAGTCACTTAGACTTCATCAAATTTTTTTAGTAGTTACAAAGTAAACGTTCTTTAATGAAGAAATTGGAAATATGAGCAAGTTGACATTTTATTCAATGCATTTGGTTTGACTTTTTGTTGTTGAATAATTGGATGAATATATTAAATAGCGTAATACTTGCAAGAAATATGCAGTTATAATGTCCATTAAGGAGAAAAATGATGTGAGTTCAATATATTTTTACACCATACACACACACACACACACACACACACACACACACACACACACAGTGCTTAATTTTAATTGTCAACTTGATTCATTGAAAAGATGCCTAAGATGAAGAGGCTTCTAGGTGTGTCAATGAGGGTGTGTCTATGAATGACTGGCATTTGGGACAACAAACTGAGGGGGAGACCCACCCTAAATGTGAGCAGTACAGTCCAATAGATTGGGGCCTGGATGGAACATAAAGGTGGAAGAGCAAGGAAGCAGCAACAGATAAGCTTGATTCTTACTGAGCAGGTGCTTCGATTGCTGTGGAGATAGCCTGAGGACATGAGACTCCAGCTCTTTCAATCTTCCAAAGTGAACTCTGGTGACTCTCCAGGGAGTTTCCAGGCTTTCAGTCCCAGAGTGGGGCTGCTGCATCATTGATCCCTCTTGTTCTGAGTCTCCAGTTTCGTGGGCTCAGCAGCTACTAGTTCTTCCAACTCTCCAGTCTTCAGAGAGCCATTGTAGGACTATCCATCTTCTGTTCAGGTAAGCCAATCTAATAAGTCCCCTTTGTATAATCCCATATATACTGATATATATATGTGTGTGTGTGTGTGTAATGATGTACATATATTCTGTTGGTTGTGAGATATATATATATATATATATCCATATCCTCTTGGTTAGGTTCCTCTAGAAAACCCTAATACATTGTATTATTTTTATTGCAACATAAAGCCTATTCAGTAACGATTACCTGGGCTGGGGTTGTGGCTCAGTGGTAGAGCGCTTGCCTAGTGCGGGTGAGGCACTGGGTTTGATCCTCAGCACCACATAAAAATAAATAAATAAAAATAAAGTGATTGTGTCTGCCTACAAAAAGATATCAAAAAATAATGAATACCTTATGTGGAAACTCACTAAAAATTTCAATAACTGACATATGTAGTATAATTTTCATTGAACACAATGAAATATTTCTCAGGTAAAACTCTACATTTTATTTTCCAACTTTACGAAAAGTGGCTTTTCTGTGTCTGTTCTGATAGACAATGTTTTTCCCCTATTAAGTCATGATTCTTCACCTTTTTGTTGCCTAAGGATTGAGTTATAGGTCTGTGTGTCTCTAAGTTCAGTCCAGCATTAGAATCACCTGAGGTGCTTTTAAAATAGATACTTCTGAGACAAACACAGACAAGTAATTCAGATTCAGAGACTACATTTTGAGGAAGATTGCTAAAGGTCATAATTCTTTTCCTTAGAAAGATTTTCCCTCTGTTTTGCATCTATTTTTCTTGGCTGCCTCATTTTAAAAAATAGCTTTCTTGTGGGGCAGCTATTTGGATGACTCTGCCTTTGAGAAAATTGGTAAATGTGTGCTCCTGACTTGGTCCAAATATCCTTGATTTATATCCCATTTAAATAGCTTTCACATAAAATATCTTCAATAAAATTAAAGAAATAGACAAACTAATAAATAAAAGCATTTGGAGTGCTAGAGATGTAACTCAGTGGTACAGAACTTGTGTAGCAATACAAAAACATTGGATTCAATTCCTAGCATAACAAAAGGAAAAAAAAATATCTGGACTTTTACTGCCCTGGTGAAACTGACATGAAAACCCATTGATAAATACAAGGAAAGGAAAGAAATTTACAAGGCAAGGTGTAGAGGTCACTCTGAAAACAAGTAGAAAAGAAAGGAAGAGAGGGGTCGCATTTCATATCTGAGTGCACAATTAATGTACAGAAAGTCTATGAAGATTGCCATGGACATCAAATAAAAAGTTAATGCAGCAGAGCTCCCTACCATGGGTGGTCTTAGTGGTTACATTTCAGAAAATAAAGTTCAAGCCTACCTATTTAACTTCACCCTGTACTACCATTTATGAGAACTTTGGATTTAGGAGTTCATGATCTGGAGTTCCAAGTAACTCTAAAGAATCTGTGAATAACTTTCATATGAATTAAAAATGTATTAAAACTATGCAAAACTTTGTGCACATGTCTTTCCTTCCTTCCTTTTTTTCTTTTTTTGGTTTAGAATAGGGAAGGAGAATTATTCATAATTTCAATCAACTTCTCAGATATCTCTGTGATTCCCATAATAGGTGTAAAACCACAGTCTTCCTATCTTTGCTGCAAGACCTCTTAATTCTATACATGTATAGAGTGAGATTAGAAATTTAAGCAAGTAAATGCCCAGAAAGCTGAGAAGGAAAGGAAACTGTTTTCAGCCAACATTAAATGATCTGATATGGCCAAAGTATTGCTTGGTTCTTGGAACATAATATCATTTTCCCCACCTCCCATCATTCCTGACCTGCTCTACACACATAGCAGAAATATAACCCTGCAGTCTTTTCAGAGATTGTTCTTGGCAAGTTATTATTTAGAAAAAGAAAAACAAGAAGTCTAAGCAGTACTATCAGTTCTTGATTCTAATTTTAAGGCTCATACCTTCTCCAGTCCACTTTCATTCTGTTTCTCTGATGTACCAAGCTTGTTCTAACATTGTTGAATTTTGAGTTTTCCTCTAACGCAATTTGTTCCTAGATCTTTAAAGTTTAGTTTAAAAACAATAGGGAAATGTTTCTTCACTTCCAACTAAAGCATGAGTTCATCATACACTTGAGTCATTCTCATTTATTCAATATGACCATAACCAAGGTGATTTTATGAGAATCCTATGCCAATAGGTTTTATGATAATTATGATTTTGAATATGGAAAGATAGAAAATAGTACAGTTTATGGCACTTAAAGATGAAACATACTATATTAAATATTTCAGTTTGGGAGCATATTTGAAATAAATCCTACTACATGTGGAAATCAAGAATACGAAACCAAACTAGGTTGAGGAAGTTTGACTGGTAATGACTAGTAAAGAGGATTCACAAAGTGGATCAACTCATGAGGAAAAGAAGAGACTTAAATTGATTAAAGGATTAAAGGTGATAAAGAGATTTGGGAACAAAATTTTCTATTTCATCTCAAGTTTCCAAACTTGAGCCCTTGAAATACTGTGACTTCCACCCTCATAAAACTAGATTTTCAAAGACAACTTTTGGAAATTAAATCAAGAAAATAAATTAGAAGAAATTAGAAATGTTAAGCATATTAGAACTTTCGTTTTGAGTAACTGAAATGATTCTTTTAACACTGCATTCTAGTCAAATAACTTCTTGAGATTGTTGGTAAATTCTCATTAAAAATAATCCTTTGGGACACACACTTGTAATCCCAGGGAATCAGGAGACTGAGACAGGAGAATCACAAGTTCAAAGCTGGCCTCAGCAATTTAGTGAGGCCCTAAGAAACTTAGTGAGATCCTTTTTCAAAAAATCATTTGATTGATTGTTTTGGTTAGCAAGATAACCAAGTACTATACTTGGATTAAAAGGACTCTCATTTTCTGCCTACTCTTTTTCCTTACCACCTCAAAGCAATTTACTTGAATTATCCTGGTTATATATTCCTATCCAATAGTCTTAAACAGTAATATATAGGAAAGACATGCATTAAAATTGAATTTTTCATTTTGGCTTAGAAATCATATGTATCTAGGAGATAAATTTTGGCCTAATATACACTGTGGTTATAACGATCTTACCTTAAATGTTATTTTAATATTATTGATACAATTTTACCAGAATAGTTTAAAATTTTACAGTATATTCTTAAAATCATGTAGTTTTTTTTTTTTTTTTTGCTTAATGGAAAAATGGAAATAGTTTTGAATGTATCTTTTCATCTACAAAAGAGGTTCCTTTTAACATCACCTGGTTACAATCCTTATTTATAGCTAGCCATGGTCTTCTATTTCTTTGAGACATCAAGCTTGTTCTCATTTTCTGAATTCTTACTTTTCACTCTGGCTGGAACTATTTGCTCCTTTATGCTACAAGAATCATTCTAATACAAAAATAAAATGTCTTTTACTCCATTCTATCCCTTGAAGCGACTCTGAAAACACACACTACTGGTCACCAAATGATCCAATGTCTAATTTCTGGTTATTCTGCTTGTTTTTTCAGGCCCTATTAGGAAATAAGATGGTGGAAGCTATAGGTTTTGGTCTTTTCCCTGAAAGCTCACATTTTTGAAGTTACTTGTAGTCAACATAGTTGAGACTTAGTTTCCAAGCAGGTTACAGAATTGAGACATTGAATAGATATTAGCAAGCAAGTTGGACACTGTTATTGCTTGGATATGAGGTATCTCCCAAAAGCTTCTGCTAATGTAGCAATGTTCAGTATTGAGATGGTTAGATTATGAGAACTGCAACCTAATTAGTGTATTAATCCATTTGATGGCAACAGAATTGTTGTAGTGTCAACTTGTGCTTTAAAAAATTAATTAGTGATTTTGAAAGATTGGAATGAATGTACAAAAGCTAGAATTTGATAGCCAAATCTGTCAGAGGCACAATGGCCAGTGTGTCTGTGGATAGGACCTATAGTATCACAAATAAGATGATAAGTGATTCATTCCACCATGATGATCTGCCTCATCTTGGATTCTGAGCAATGATGTCAGCCAATCATGAACTGAAACTCTGCAATCATGATTCCAAAATAAACTCTTCCTTTTCTAACTTGGTCTTGTCGAGTATCTCAGTCATGGCCACAAAAGCTACTTAATACAGATACAGATTGAAGAGAAGTCAGGAAATTATCTGAAGTCTAAATGAGAATATGTTGATACCTTTACCTCTTTCAATGTCTTTCCTCTCTGCTGGTGTCTGTGATGACTCTCTGAAGAGTGTCCTATAGAAGATATTGGAGCTGGATGTTGAAAGATGAATAGGAATCATAACATAAAGACAGAGGTTTCTTTCAGATAAATCTGACCTTTATCACTTCTCACATCTCCATTATCCAGGGAAGGACTCTCGATATCATTCTCAGACACAAAATACCTTAGACCAAATCCCACCAAGACATTTTAACTTCTTGCTTTATGGATGCTCCATCCTCAAGTCAAGATTCCTGTATCTCCTCCAGCAAATACCATGTATTTACTACTATTCTGTGTTTGTGCCTGTTTGCGCAACCACCATATCCCAAGTGCCTAGATTAGCATTCTATATAAATAACGAATGCATTTCTTGAATGAATGAATGAATGAATGATTATTCCTGACTTTCTATTGTAGCCTTAGCATTTTCATAAAAATTTATTATTCCCTTACTTGAAATTAGTGATTTATTTTATTTATATTTGACCAAGTTCCAAGAATATGTCTCTTGCCTGTGTTTCATGAGGAAAGGAAAGTGACAGAAGAGTAAGCAACAGAATTATTGCAATGTTCAGTAGTGAGATGATTAAATTATGAGAACTGCAACCTAATTAGTGTATTAATCCATTTGATGGCAACAGAATTGTTGTAGTCTCAACCTGTGCTTCAAAAAATTAAGTAGTGATTTTGACAGATTGGAATGAATGTACAAAAGCTAGAATTCAATAGCCGAATCTGTCAGAGGCACAATTGTCAGTGTGTCTGTGGATAGGACCTATAGTATCACAAATAAGGTGCTAAGTGATTCAGTGACATATTGTGAGATAACCATTCATCATTGTTACAATGTCTGAGAAGCATAAATGTGATTAATTTATTTCTGATATTTCAGCTATTTGAAGTTATATATCATATTTTGTTGATCAGACAACTCATTTTTGAGTTGGATTTATAGCAAAAGAAGAAGAAAAACACATCCATACAACAAAAACCTTTCCCATATTGCTTAACTCCTTATTTAACTAAAAAAATACAAGTCAATGATAGATACTATTATTTATATTATTTCTGATGTTCAATATTCTTGTGGTTTTAAATATGTATTATTAAGGTTTCACAATGTTGATTATTTAAACATTAAACTCAGAAAATCAGTTTAGTAATATATTATATATCTTGTCAATGACTAGTTTTTTAATATTTTATTTTAAAAGAATTGCCAAATTTTATTCATTTAGTTATCACACAATTCTATTTAGGAAATCAAATTTTCCAGGTATTATGTGATGAAACAAAGAAAGTGAAAAGGGAAGTGAAGGCTGAATCTTACAATGCACTTTATTTTTTTCAAAATCCTAGAACACTTCAAGCTTCAGAAGTGTATTTGTCTGTAAAATGAGAGATTTGGATTAAATTATCCCTATATTCCCTTCCTTTTCTGATATTCTATGGTCCAAACTTTACTATGAAACATCTTTGCTTTCTTTCATCTACTACACTTATTATTAGCTTTGAGCTGAAAGATGAAATTCAAAGTATTGCCATACCTGTAAACTATTGAATGAAAAACTATGCTGACTTTTATTAATAAAACAGCAAAAAAAATCACTTTCACATGTTACATTTCAACTGGAAGAAAACAGCTGTGTTAATGAATATATGATAAACACCAACAAACAAACAAGTGAACAAACAAAACAATACCGGTTTTCTGTCTGAAATACCCAATACTGAATATCATGCATTTAGAAATAGAATAGTATTAGGAAGTAAATATCACTTTACAAAGTGTCCAGCTACCACCCCTTGAAATTAAAAAAAACTTCTGAGTAATGATGAAAAGAACTTCTTGTCCCTTTCCTTGCAAGATTGAAAAATAAAGGTAAACTTAAGGTATTTAATATTAAGCAATTACTCAGCTACCTCAATAGCAAAATTTTCAGTGTCATTATTACCCTATATGCATATATGATTACATGACCAGTGTGATTCCATATCATGTACAACCAGAAGAATGAGAAGTTATAATCACTTTATATATGATGTGTCAAAATGCATTCTACTGTCATGTATAACTAATTAGAAGAAATTAAAGAAATTCTCAGTCCCTTGTTGCACACTTTTTTTTTTTTTTTTTGGTACCAGGGATTGAACCCAAGTGTACCACTGAGCCTCATCCCCAGCCTGTTTTGTATTTTATTTAGAGACAGGATCTCACTGATTTACTTAGGGCCTCGCTAAATTGCCGAGGCTGGCTTTGAACATTCAATCCTCCTGCCTCAGCCTCTTGAGCCACTGGTATTACAGGCTTATAGGATTGTCACCCCATCTGGCTGTTGTTGAATACTCTTAATGAGGTCAGGTCCATTATATAGCCATATACTATATACTAGCTCACAAAGAAAAGAGAAATATGTCTTGGTATGTCACATGATGGTGAAATTAGTCGGGGGAAGAGGTGACAGAGAGAGAGATAAAGGTTTGTACCTATACTTTTCTATTTTCTTCACAAAGTAGTAAGAAGTAAAATAAACCCACTGACAAATGTAGGAAGAAGAGATGAAATTCAGGGATTTGAAGAAAGTGGCAAAAACTTCAAATGTTATTTTAGGGAATCAGGTGAGGTGTTCACTAGGGACTTGGTGCTTCATTCCCTAAGAAAGCATGGTATATATAAAATTAAAACTCAAAGACAGTGGATGTGTTAATTTGATTCTAGTAATCATTACATATAAAATAATATATTCAAATATATATCAAATAATCACCTTACACTTTGGATATATTCAATTTTATTTGCTAATTAAGTATTTTTAAAGATTAATAAAAACAAGAATTTTTTAAAAAACACTAAACTCTACAAAGTTTAAAATTTAAAAGAGAGTCAAGGCAAAAACATATTAAAGACTTAAATACATATGGGCAGTATGACATTGAGCATTACAAACACTCTAATAGTTCAAATACTTTATTGAATTCTGGTTTGGAAAAGTACAATGAAGTATGGATTAGTTTAAACCATCTTTGTGCCCTTTGATTCACCCACAAACTCTATCATATATCTATTTCCTCCTGTGGACTCCATGTTGAATAGCAGCTGGTAACAGAATCTCTTTCTTGACATTTGGTGCCATCACTTCAAAATAAACAACAAAAAAGGAAAGGAGACCTTAATAGCACAGCAAGGTTCATAATGATGTTTTCTGTTATGACGCTAGGACTCTGATTTTCATCTTGCCTTAATACCTTGTGGAGCTGAACCAAGTCGACATTTCCTATTAACTTCTAAAAGAGCCCATACTCAGATCAGCTCCTCAGCGGTATAGAACAAGAAAACAAAACTGAAAAAAACAAAAAGTAATACAAATCTTCTTACTACAAGAGGGATTCTTTTCATTTTATGGATTATCTGTTTTTGTTGGTCTCAGAGATTACTGAGGATATTATTTAGTGCTGCACTTGTACAGGCTATGTGACAGAAGCAGCAAAGAGTAGATTGGATACAAACACATTAGTATAGGTGTCAGTACAGATATCTGATAGAACTATCAACACTTAATGGTCCTTGACAACAAATAGGTTTTAGACAGTGGCAATGGATCAATTTTAATCAAGTCTTTCTGGGCAGAAAAGTACATTTAAACAAAAGATTCCTCATTATCTTTCATACCTGGAAAAGTTGAATTCTGCCCATAAACAGTTTCATACTAGAATGGAATCTGTCTATTGAAATAATCCATGGAAAGCAAAGGATTTATTTTATTGTTGAGAATATTGTGCTTACTCACTCCCTTGGAGCACCTGACATCAAACACAGGTGAATTCTGTTTATTCTATAAAGAATTAATTGTGGGAGATGAAGGTTATTCTTGTGGTTCAAGTAATAAATTATGAGATGTGAAGAAATTGCATGGATATTTGATAGATTTGGGAATTAGAACTCATATGACTTGGTGATGAATGAAATGTGAATTTAAAAAAAAAACAAAGAAAATCAAGGATGACTCCCAAGGCATCCTAATGTTGTTTAAGGATTAAATAAAATAATGTACATAAGTACATAATAGAAAATATAGTACTCTGTAAAATTAGCTATTATTACTGAACCTTAAATTAGAGCTTCCCACAGGTTTACTGTAGTGTTGGTTATGAAGAAAACTGTTGTTTTTAAAAAAATGATAGACCAAAATAGAAAAGTTGTGTGTACTAGTGGGGTACCATGTAATGTTCAATACATGTAAAAATAGTTTTTTTCTCTCCTCACTGGGATATTAATATTCTATTGACAGTTTCTCTCAGAACGTGTAATGACGTTTCAGACACAATTATTCGTAAATTTTCATTACCACTTTCTTGAAGTAAGACATTTAGAAGCAAACCAACCAACCCAGGCAGACTTCAGAAACAAAGTACTTAGGATAAATTCTTGCTAAATAAAGGTGACCTAGTATTACTAATTTACATATATTTCAAAACATTTTTGCTAAATTCTGTCATGGGGAATAATTAAGAAAATATATAAATGGAACTGGTTAAGTGAAGAACTTAAATGTGCACTCTATTGTGTGTTAGGATTACTATGTTCTTTATATTATTTTTATTGTTCTTTTGATTTAATGAGAAGTAGTAACTATATTCCAATTTTGTTGTACTTTTTAACTGCCATATAACAGTACAAAAATAACTTTTCATAAACATCAACAGTGTGTCTTGAATAGTTAATAGACAAGAGTATTTACAGTATACAGGGGAAGCACAGAAATGCACGTGAGCAAAATAAATTCTGCCACTCAATTTTGATTATCTTCAAGAATGATCCCTTAGAACTTATCTACTTATCCCTCATCTTCACTAGTAATTGAAAGCTTGAAAGAACATTACAGAAATAGCTTTTGAAGACCAAGGTGAAAATAAACATTTGTGAAGGAATGTATTCTTTATTACAAATTAAAATGTGATGGAAGTTCTTGATTACTTTTCTTGGCCACTTTTTTTTAAACACAAGCACACATTAAAATGAAAGTTACAGGGCTGGAGGGCTCAGTGGTAGAGCACTTGCCTATCTTGTATGAGGCACTGGGTTCAATTCTCAGCACCACATATAAATAAATAAAATAACCGTCCATTGACAACTAAAAAATATTAAAAAATGAAAGTTATAAATAACAAAAACAATAACAGTGGCAGTATTTAACATTCACTAATGGATATCTATACAATAGGCACCAATATTAGATGTTTCCATGAATTATGTAATAATTCTTTCAATAACAGTGAATTAGAAACTATTATTACAACCCTTTTAGAAATGAGGAAACTGAAACAGAGACTTTTAATAAATTATCCAATATAACAGTTTATAAGTAACAGAATCAGGATTTACAACCGTGCAATATACCTCCAAAGGCCATGCTTTTAATCTATGTGTTACATTGCCTTCCTAGAATATGGTAGCAAGTATCAAACACTTATGTTCCCATCATTTACTAGGAACATATAAGGCAGAATTATAGATTTGGTGGTAACCAGTGTCATTTGTTGCCTAGTCACAATTATTTGCACTACTGGTACGGCAAAACCCCAAAAGTGTTTCCATCTACACTCTGGATGTTTTGGACGTTTCCGTCATCACTTTTATTGACACCACAACTGATACTTGTAGAGCTGCATGCATCCTAACTGTTCTAATTAGTGCCATAACACCAGATATTTCTGCCTCCTCATTTACGAAAATATAATATTTAGTAAACACCTACCATGACCTAGGACCTTTCATAGACATAACTAATTTAATACTCACAAAAAATCTTCATGAGGTGATCAATTTTACAAATAATAAAACTGAAGCTTAATAAATATAGAGACCTTGGGCAGAGGATGTATCTTAAGGGTAGAGTGCTTCCACTTAAGACCCTGAGTTTGATCCCAAGGACCAAACCAAAAAAAAAAAAAATTGGGATTTTGTTTAAAGTCACAAAGATGATATGTGGTACAAGTTGTCTGTGGTTTTACTATAATTGCTTTATAATTAGTCAACATATTCACCATTGTCTTAATACAAGATTCTTATTTTTTTCTTATTAATTACAATTTCAAAAATTTCTGTTGGTTTGCAGGTTGCATTAGAACAAAAATCAGTTCCACATTTCATTATATATGTTGGAATTAAAATAAAATTTGAAATACTAAATCTGTTTAGAAATCTTAGAGAAAAGCAACTGCAGTCTGAATAAAGAAGACTTCCAGTTGATTCTGGCATGCAATTTCTGCCTTTTCTATACAATTTTTTTTTTAAATATATTTTTAGTTGTAGATGGACACAATGTCTTTATTTTATTGCTTTTTGTATGTGGTGCTGAGGATCGACCCCAGGGCCTCACGCATGCGAGGCAAGCGCTCTTCCGCTGAGTTACAATCCCAGCCCCTCTATACAATTTTTAATAATTTTAAATATAATAATGATAAAGCATTTCGAAAGCATGACTAAGATGCCTCTGAGAAATAGTTTGTCCAGTTTCTCCATCCAAATTCTCCCTCTGAGATTACCTGTAAAATATTTCAAGGTGAAAATACAGTACTGCTATTTTAGACTGATATAGAGCACCATTGGTAATAGAAATGCTTTTTGTGAAATCATCCTTGAAAACATGGAAATATTAATGTTAATGTGCACATTGAAAAAGATTTTCCTTCTAGACTGTATGAAGCTTTCATATTTTGAGGATGTTAACAAATTAAACAATAGTGAAGAAAAGATATCTGCAGATGATCTGAGATTTACCATAGACACGCATCAATGAGTATAATTGTAGAATTGATATTTATCTGAAATAGTGATGACAAAATATAGCATTAATCCTCAAATCCAATAAAACATCTTTTAACTTGTGTCATTATTTCTACATGTAGAAGTATAGTATGAAAAATTATGTTCTCTATTAAGAAACCTCTGTGGGATTTTGTTAGTGACTAAGGAATTTGTAAGTTTACAAATAATCCAATTTATTTCAGTAATGAAATAATCCAATTTATTTCAGTAACAAAAGTGTGCTGAAAAGCTTTCAATTCAAGGCTCTCGAATCCTGTCTCTGTCACTTGTCATCTATGTGCTTTCAGGTAAGTCTCTTAACCTCTATCAACTTAGTTTTCGTAAATGTAAAATGCAAATGATTCTTTCTATATTGTTATGATAATTAAATAATGTTTGTAGATATGTAGCATGATTCCTAACACATAGTTTGTATGCAATTAATTTTAAATCCAAAAAAGACCCAACAATATGCTGTCTTCAATAGACTCATTTCACAGGAAAAGACATCCACAAACTGAAAGTGAAAAAACATATCACTCACATGGACCCCGCAAACAAGCAGGAGTTTCCATCCTCATATCAAATAAAGTGGACTTCAAACCAAAGATGGTGAAAAGGGATAAAGAAGGTCATTTCATACTTCTTAAGAGAATCATACATCAACAAGACATAACAATCATAAATATCTATGCCCCAAATAATGGGGCTTCTATGTATACCGAACAAATCCTTCTCAAATACAAGAATCAAATAGACCACAACAAAATAATACTTGGAGACTTTAACACAGCTCCTTCAATGTTGGACAGATATTCCAAACAAAAACTTAATAAAGAAACCATAGATCTCAATGAAACTATCAATAATTTAGAATGAACACACATATATAGAGTGTTCCATCCATCAACGAGCAAATACACTTTTTTCTCAGCAGCACATGGATCCTTTTCCAAAATAGATCATATGTTATGTCACAAAGCCAGTCTTAGCAAATACAAAAAAAATAGAGATTCTACCCTGCATCCTATCTGACCACAATTTTATGGAATAAAATTACAAATCAATGACAAATTAAAAAACAGAAACTACTCCAAACTTCTTAATGCTGCAACCACCTCGTCTTTTTCTGGAAGTTCTTCACTTTCTCCTTCTAAGGTTTCTGCCCTAGGTGGTTATATTGGTATTCTTGTTGTATCAATTTCTGGTATGCTGTCAGAGATTCTTCCCCTGGAATTCAAAATATTCTACTCTAAGTAGTTTTTGGTGCCTTCAAATTTCCAAGAAATCTTTTATATCTTTGCCCTGAAAAGTTGACACTTTCCCTCTGGCAAACATATTCTTATCCTTAGTTGACAACAGGTAGCTTATATACTAGGTTTTTTCTCTCTACAAGTGAAGATCAATTTATTATAAATTTAAGTCTTATGTAAAACTCTCTGAAAGTCACATGACTAATTACAATCACATCTTTTATCTTTCCTGGAAAACTTTCTGATCAATCATATTTCTTGTACACCACATATTCAAATGTCTTTTTCTGATTCAAATGACCATAGTTTTATTTCTGAACTGAAAAGCCAATGCTAGTTTAAAGTTCATCTGCAGAGACTAAATGTATGACATAACTTAAGACAAATGAGTTTATGTTATATTATTACCTACTTTAGTGACTCTTGGCTGTCCCTCAGACAAATGGACTTTTAGAGTTATAATTTTATAACCAAAATTAGCTTGAACATAAAGCATATAACCTTCATTAATGTAAAATATAAAAAGATGATTTTGTCACATCCTCATAGGTAAAAGTAAAAAATATACAAACATATTAGTATGAATTAAAATGGGAGGAGCTGGGGTTGTGACTCAGTGGTAAAATGCTTGCCTAGCCTGTATGAGGCACTGGGTTCAATTCTCAGCATCACATATAAATAAATAAAATAAAGGTCCATCAATGACTAATGAAAATATTAAAAAAATAAAAGACATTTCCATCTGCATTTTTAAGAAAAAAATAATAAAATACCCCTTTATAATATTAGAAGTAGCTGACTAAAGAGCTGAATATTTATATTTCAATATGTTCAAGAACTGATTGTCACAGTTATAATGAGTTGTGCCACTAATGTGCTGCAATTTTCTCCTTCAAAAATAGACAAATATATTAAGAAATGTTTAAGCTACAGAAGATTATTGTTAAAATACTTATGATCATCACCTAGTTCTAAGCCTTGCTATACTAGGGTGTAATTTTTAATCAGGCTAAATTAAATAAAATTTGAATCATTTTCAAGATTTTTCATGCAAGTTCCATAATTATTAACAAAGTTATTACCTCCAAAGTTTCTTTGTCTTAGTATATATTTTTTATGATATACCATGCTATTTGTGTAACATTAATAAACAAAGGCAATCATTACTTACCAATAAGCTCCTCCCTCTTTGTCCCTAATTTGATCTGTTGATGATCTAAAAAGTAAGGTAGTGGTGGGTATAGTGATGCATATCTGTAATTCCAGTGACTTGGAAGGCTGAGGTAGGCAGATAGAAAGTTCAAGGCCAGCCTCAGCAACTTAGTGAGACTCTGTCTGAAAATAAAAAAATGAAAAGGAGCCAGGCATGGTGTCACATGCCTGTAATCTCAGCACTTGGGGAGGCTGAGACAGAAGAATTGCGAGTTCAAAGCCAGCCTCAGCAATGGTGAGGCACTAAGCATCTCAGTGAGACCCTGTCTCTACATAAAACACAAAATAGGGCTGGAGATGTGGCTCAGTGGTAGAGTACCCCTGAGTTCAATTCCTAGTACCAAGCCCCCCAAAATGAAAAGACCTGGGAGTGCAGCATAGTGGTAGAGCACCCCTGGATTCAATCCTAGGTACTGCAAAAATCGATAAATAATAACGTAGTAAAAATAAAAAGATTTCTTCAATAAATTATCATAGAAATTTTTGCCTTATTAAATAGATTAACTGTTATTGCAATATATATGCATATCATTGAAATATAGTAGTCAATAAAAATGTGATCTAAAAGTATATTCTTTTTATCAAAAGTGTAGCTTAAAGAAATAATATATTGAAGAACTTTGATATCTGTTTCTACCTACAATTTTCAAGCTCCTTTTTTCCATGGGGACAAATTAATGTATCAGCAGACTCTATAGTAAGACTACATATAATGTGACTCCCTATAAATCACTGTACATTACTTTCATTGAATTACAACTTTATATCAAGTTCCTGAAATTTATGGAGATTTTGTTTTCTGAAAAAATAGGTATATGAAATATTTTAATGCATGTTCTATAACAGATAAGGTCCCCATCAACACTCTTACACAGGGCTGGGGTTGTAGCTCAGTTCTAGAGTGCTTGTCTAGCACATGTGAGGCACTGGTTTCGATCCTCAGCACCACATAAAAAATAAAATAAAGACATTGTGTCCATATACAGCTAAAAGATATTTTTAAACAAACACTCTCACACAAGTTAATCAGTTTGAATTTTTGTATTAGGGAAAGCTTTGCTTTCTCAGAGATGAGGTGCAATAGCTTTAGAAGGAGACTGTGGGTTCTAAAGAGACTGACAATGAATCTGTTTTCTTTCTATCCATCATTCCCATCTTCCATGATATCAGATACTTTCAAGGGCTGAGACACTGAAGTACATTTCTTTGATAAACTAGATGCTGCTGTCTCAATCATATGGTTTTTAAAACAAATTTGATGAAATGCCATTTCCATGGTCTCCTGTCTCCCAAACTGTTTTATATATTCATATGGTTTAAATGTATATTCATATGGTTATATATGTATGGTTTCAGACGTCTCAGTCCATGGAAGACCGGCTCCATTCCTCAGGGCTCAAGGTAAGGCAGAACACCAAGGCATAGGAAAGTGGCTCAGGATATTATCAGGAAGCAGAGGGAGAGTCTGCTTGCCAAATAAAAAACATATACCCCAGGGGCTGAGGTATATATTCATATGGTTTAAATATTAAGTATCCCCCAAAAGCTCATGTGTGAGATAATGCAAAAACATTCAGAAATGAAATGATTGGGTTATGAGAGCCTTGACCCAATTAGTGAATGAATCCCCTGATAGGAATTAACTGAGTGATAGTTGAAGGTTAGTAGCATTTAGCTGGAGGAGACTTCACTAGAGGGATGCCTTTGGGGTATATTTTTTTAAAATACTTTTTAGTTGTCAGTGGACCTTTATTTTATTTATATGTGGTGCTGAGAATCGAACCCAGTGCCTCACACATGCTAGGCAAGTGCTCTACTACTGAGCTACAACTTCAGCCCCTGGGGTATATGTTTTTTATTTGGCAAGCAGTCTCTCCCTCTGCTTCCTGATAATGTCCTGAGCCACTTTCCTATGCCTTGGTGTTCTGCCTTATCTTGAGCCCTGAGGAATGGAGCCGGTCTTCCATGGACTGAGATGTCTGAAACTGTCAGCCCACAAATAAACATTTCCTCCTCTAATTGTGCTTGGGAGTTTTTTTTTTTTTTATTACAGCAGTGAAAAACACTGACTAAAACATACATAAATATATTTTTATTCATTTTAATAGCTTTTTTGAGATTATAAAGCAGAAAATAAAGATGTATGAGCAACCTGCTGTGTTCAACAGAAAGTCTAGTCTAGAATTTGCATTCAAATTTTAAAATTTAAATGTTCATGATTCTTTGCTGTTATTTATAAAACAACACAAATACATTAAATATATTCTTATTTCAAGCCACTTGAAATCACTTTTGAAATGAAATATGTAATAAATATAGGCTTTTGAAATAAACACTAATACCTACTTTATATTCCTATATGAGCAGTAGGTAAATGATAAAAATTTTCACGTTTTAGAAATAAAATACTGACCTTATGGTTTTTGCATAATGGGTAGTCATATCCCATTAGTCAATACTGATTACTAGTTGTGTGACCTTGGACCTCTCTGATACTTAGTTTTCTCACCTATAAAATGAAGATGATAGAATGCTGGACCCAGAAGGTTGCTATAATAATTAAATGCATTCATTTCTCTAGAGTGTAAAACACATAGCCCATCACATAAAAATAGATTAATATTAACCATTAATAAGAGAAAATTAAATTGTAGAACATTATGTAAAATATGATTATGGAGTCCTAAAAGTCTCCGGTTTAGATTTTACTTCAAGAGCACCTGTGTGCAGTTGATTTAAGCTTCTAGTTGCAAACTTTTGGATTCATTATGCTGCTGACATGCTAAGGTTTCTCTTTCCCTGAAATGCTTCAAGGCAATGATTGACAGTGTGGAGAGTTGCTAATGCTGGATTCCTTACCTGGGACTCTTCAAATTGGCAACAATTTTGAGGAGACATCATTAGTCTCATGAAGACATTTTCAGAACTGCACTGTAGAGTTTGGGACTATTCCTTCTAAATTCTTTCCACTGTCTTCTCTTACTTCTCAGAAGATAATTTGCCATAATTAGTTCACTATGAACTCAACATTAACAGAAATTAAAAAGTTATAAAAGCATTGCATTCTGGCAAAAGGAATTCCCTCCTCCTTTTCCTCCCTTTTTGTCTTTCACTGGTCTTTCCCCAATAAATCCTTTTCACAGGTAAAGTCATCTTTACATCTGTTACTCAGAAGATCTAAATTGATGTAGTTTATGATAAGTATAAGGAAATAGAATATAGGTTTGGAAAGTTCTTGAATGATAAGTAAGAAACTAATTGCCTGTAGAAAATAGGAATTTAGGTCGGAGAATTTGGGGTTTTCTGATTTTAAGTTCACATCCTCCTTGAATGTCTTTTTGACGTTTTAACCATAAGCATATATTAATTTTGCATTAAACAAAAATAAATCAAACAACTAGATGCAACTGTGCCAGCATGATATAATGAATAGAATACTGAAAAATGGATTTGGAAACTCTGGATTTGGAAATCTGCTGTGGTGTTTCTCAATTGAGCAAATTATTTATGTCCTAAGCCTTACTCTGTTTATCTGTTAAAACAAGGATGAGTACTGCTACTTAATATTTTGTCTAATAAAATATGCATATTATGTACACCAATGACATCCATTGTCAAAATGTCTGTATCCCATTATTTAACCCCAAGATTAATGTCATACAGAGAATGAATATATGAATATCTATATAGCATGATCGAAGTATTTTGAAGAACCTTATCTACCCAATTGTATCACATGAATCTGTTTTCTATAATTTGAAGTGAGCTGAGTGGGGAGGGGGTGGGTCTTGAAACCTGTTATTATAGTCACAGTATATGGTATTCAGTATCTCTATTATTTTAAAACACCTCCCCAAATAAGCACTTGAATGACCAAAGTTCATTATGAGATTGGTTGGTGAGAGTGAAATGCAGAAAACTTCTTCCCAAAGATTGATATTTGCCCCCCCTCCCAGCTTTTTCTTATACCAGAATGCTTTTGTATCTTTTTAATTTCTGTTAATTCTTAGTTAATAGTAAACTAATATTATGGCAAATTATCCATGAAGCACAGGTATTTGCCCAACTAGTGCCTCCATTTGCATATGTTTAAACTAAGCATCTGATGGAATAAAATGGTGAATAAAATTTCAAGGCCTAGTTTAAAAAAATTAAATGAATAAAGTGCTGTTCCTCAAGATTAAATAGTTGCTTAGGTATTTAACAATTAGAATACCTAATTTTTCTAATAACCCTACCGCACAGAAAGGAAAACTATGATGAGTTTTCTATTAAATGTGGCAATTCTGAAATGATATAGTAAATAAATACTTAGCCTCCACATTTGACTATCATCTCACAGTTTCTAAATTCAGTTATATTTTCTTTTTTGTCAATTGCCATTCAATGTATTGCAATCTAGCTTTACATTGTCTATGGATACCCCATCACAATAAATGGCACTACCTGCTTTCTAGTTACCAAAATAAGAAATCTCATACTACTATTTTACCCTTTTGGTCATGTATTTATCTACTCATTGGATTTCTAATAGACATGTCAAACAATCCACTAAAATGGAAACATCACTATTTCCCTTAACCTAATCTACCTACTGCTTGCTCTATTTCAGTTAATGTTAACTTCATCCTTCAAGTTAATCAAACCAAAGCCATCAAGCTAGCTCATTGTTGACTTTTATCTTTCCTTTTCTGAGATAATCCATCAGAAAATACTGTGTATCTGCCTTCAAAATATATGCAGAATCTGACCATTTCTGGATCCCGCTTGCCTCCCTTTTCTTAACCCTTCCTTTCTCTCCCCTTTCTCCTTTTCTTTGTTTTTTCTCTTTTCTCTCTTTCTCTCCCTCTCCTTCTTCCTTCCTTCCCCCTCCCTCCGTCTCTCTCTTTCCTTCTTTCTTTCTTCTTTTCTTTTTCTTTCTTTCTTTCTTTTTCTTTCTTTCTTTCTTTTTCTTTCTTTCTTTCTTTTTCTTTCTTTCTTTCTTTTTCTTTCTTTCTTTCTTTCTCTTTTCTTTCCTTCCTTCCTTCCTTCCTTCCTTCCTTCCTTCCTTCCTTCCTTCCTTCCTTCCTTCTTTTCTTTTCTTTCTTTCTTGAGGATTAAATCCAGGGCCTTATGCATGTTAGGCAGGTACTATATCACTGATCTCTTTTTTATATTTATTATTGTTTTTTAAATTTTGAGACAGAGTCTCACTAAAATTGCTTAGATTGACCTTAAACTTGTGATCGTCTTGCCTCAGCCTTCTCAGTAGCTGAAAATACAGGTGTGTGCTACCTAGCCTGACTCGTACTGACTACATTCTTAAATTATTGCTATAACTTCCTGATTGTACTGTTCCCACCTTTCCTTCTTTACAATTTATTCCCAACTAACAGCCAGAGTGATTTTTTCAAAGCATTAATCAAATATCTCTCTTCTCATAGTCCTCCAGTATCTTCTCAATTCAACAATATGAAAGCACAAATCGTTATTATGGTCTATCAAGACCTTATACAATTTGACCCATATTGCATCTCTATTATATATATGTATATCTTTTTGCAGTTAAAATCAGCTATACTGAGCTGGGTGTGTTGGCACAAGCCTGAAATCCCAGCACTTAGTGAGACTGAGACAGGAAAATCGCAAGTTCAAAGCCAGCCTTAACAATGACAAGGCACTAGGCAACTCAGTGAGACCCTGTCTCTACATAAAACACAAAATAGGGCTGGGGATGTGGCTCAGTGGTCGAGTGCCCCTGAGTTCAATCTCTAGTACCAAAAAAAAAAAAAATCAGCTATACTGGCCTTCATGTTCCTTTAATATGCCAGACAGGTTCCACCTCAGGATGTTTGTACAATATATTGACTATGCCTAGGAATATATTCCCCCAGATACCTACCTTTCTTTCTTTCTTTTTTCCACATTAACTTTTAACCCTGATCAACCTTACAACCACCCCGTCACTCTCATTTCTTTGGCTTTGTCTATATTGTATTCAGTAGTCCTTTTTTACCTCTAGAATACTATAAAATCTCACACTTCAGCTGAATATTTCTTACAAGCATTAACTGAATATGGCATCTACACAACAATAAGTTATGACCTTAATTATGCCTATGAGACAGTTTCAAGACATCTTGTTATTTTCTTAGTAAAGTCTTAAGAATGGGGTTCTTTGAACAGAAACTTAGAGCTCAATGAGCATATAGATCATCATTTTGGAAAGAGCTAGAAGCTAGAAATCAAGGAGGTATCAGGTATGGAACACAAGCTTCAGTTAAACAATAAGTTTTGTCTGTATTTCTGTATTCTATACTGTGCTTCTCCTCAGGCAGTCTCCATTGAGGCAGAGTGAGAATACATAGTGTTCATTTTAGTCACTAGATTTGGAGATAAA
This sequence comes from Xerus rutilus, assembly GCA_028644305.1. NCBI lineage: Eukaryota > Metazoa > Chordata > Mammalia > Rodentia > Sciuridae > Xerus > Xerus rutilus. The sequence continues at coordinate 57,401,095 of CM053417.1, forward strand.
ATTGATAGAAAAAATTCAATTAAGCATAACCCGTAATACTGGTTCTCTTTTCTTACTGGTCATCATAACCACCTGCAGAGGATTTTTAAATACGCTGAATCCTAATATCTTTGAGAATCAGAATTGTCAGTGTTTGGGACACTTGTAATTTGTGTACTGAGTAGTTCCTTATAGGCTGGGAATGTAGCTCAGCAGTAGAACACTTGCCCAGCATACAAAAGGCCCTGGAGTTAATCCTTGAAAAATGAAAAAATATAACCAGTCCCTGGACTCCTTCTCCAAGGCAGTCAGTCTTCTGACTTGTTGCTCACTTCAATTTGGCTGATTCACTAAAAGATTACTCTATGATATTGGGGACCTATTGGACCTAAATAATCAAGTAGGTTCTGTTATGGGGGATATGTGATTTGAGGAGTAAATCAACACAGGTGATGAAGAGGAAAAGAAAAATAATTAACTCCCTTTGCACTATTAGCACCAGGAAGAAAACTTTCAGCTGTGTATTTGCCATCCTCCATGTAATGTTCAATCATGATGCCTTCTACATGGTAGATATTCCATACATTATTATAAAGTTAATTACAGAAAATTAATGTAAAGATTATATATATATTATATATATGTTAAGATTATATATATAATATATATAAGATTATATATATTACATATATAATATATAATCTTATATATATTATATATATAAGATTATATATAAAGATTATACATATAATATATAAAATTATATATATTACATACATATAATTATATATTTATATTATATACATATAATTATATATTATATATTATATTATATATAATATATAATATATATAATATATAATATATATAATTATATATGTATAATTATAGATATGTATATGATTATATATATGTATATATGTATGTATATATGTATATTATATATAATATACATTATATATAATTATATATATGTATATAATATATATAATTATTATATATAAATATATATATAATATATATATAATTTTAGGCCTGTTAAGTGTTTTAAAACTTCAATAATTTTTTTGACCTGTAACAGAAGCAGTCTAAAATCTTATCATATTCTTTCAAAATAGTCATTACTATTCACTCATAAAATCAAAAAGCATTGTTCTACCTCAGAATAAGGCTAGTACTCACAAAAGGAGCTGGATATTTTATGAATTTCCATTTTTATCCTTTTTTCTTTAACAAAACATCACTATCTCTTTAGTGATGATGTCTGTATTGAGCTCTTTTGTTAATAAAGAAATTTATGCTTTTGCATTTTTTGCTGTCAATGCAAGTTTCTTCTGATTCCATTCCTTGTTCTTTTTGAGTGAGGAATGTTTAAAACTATCCAATTTTCAACTAGGTCTCAAAATTGGAAACAATGATGCATACAAATACATTGCATATTAATGATAAAATCCATTTTACTGATGATTAGGTCATTGATATTTTATATGGTAACTGACTGCTCCTGTGAGCTCTATAATTGCTGCCTCTTTAATAGTCCTACTATACCACCTCAAGGGCAATCTAATTCACACTGGTGAAAAGTGAAACAAACCACTGAAACTTGGTGGCTTTTATAGATTTCTGATTATCTTGACATTTCCTTCTGAGTTTTATTTCAAGAACATTATTGTCTGAATAGAATGGCTTGCTTCAATACTATTCAGTGTCTGAATGGTACGCTAAATGTGATAGAACAGAATGTAGACAATATGTGAGATATAGAAATTAGTACTAAGAAAAAAGACCAGAATATTAGCTGATGATTAATTGGAATTAAGGTGGCATAACCAAGGTGTAGCCCATTGTTAAAATCCTGTCCAATATAAGCCTGAGACAGAGAAAATAAATATAAACAAAAAAAGAGAATACTTTAACCTTAGGGCTAAGTGAATATCTAGAGTTCCCTTTTATCATGCTGAACATCCTAGCAAGGAATCAGTAGATGAAGTGTGGAAGATGCAGAGTAGAGAAGTCATAAAATCAATGTAGTTTAAGAACTTTCATCTGGAAAATACTACAATAATTAAAATAGTTTGGAGATGTTAAAGAATAGAGGTCTGGGGCCCAAATAAAATATATCCATTCTGCAAAACTTCTTCTGTAAAAGTGTAACAGTGATTGACCTCAGGCTTTGAATATAGACTTTACTACTCAGCCATTGAGACTAATTTTGTTTGTATCTGTTACTGCCTCATTTAAGACATGGGCAATAAATACTGTGTTAATCCTATAGGTAGTTAGTCTCTTGGGTAAAAAGATCTTGGCCGTAAGGGCTGTAAGGTCAGATTGGTGGTAAAGACCATGACCACTAGCCGAAGGGGTAAAAGCACAGCTTTATTGGGGTCCACTCTCAGGCGAGGTTCACTGGTCCACCAGTGTGGGCTGGGGAAGTCATGCCCAAAACTGGGAGAGGCCATTATTATGCATAGGTTGAGGGAGGGGGATTCTCATGAAGAGGCATCTCTTCTTGGTTGGCTGAGGCCCAGTGACAGGTATGAGCCAATTTCAGAAATAGGTGTGTTCATTGATGATTGGTTGACGTCAGAGTGGTGAGCAGTCGACCATTGGCCTGTGGGGGAAGTCTTGGCATTCATGAGTAACTTCAGATGCTCAGTCCCCACTTTGTCTAGCTGCCATCTTTTGCCCCAACAAGGGCCACCTACACATATAAGCCCATCTAATAAAAGATAATATTTTAATGTAACAATCTGGTCTTTGAATAACTTTCTGAATTATTATATAATCTTGCTGTTGGAGTTGGTCTTTTAGAGCAAAATTAATTGAAGGAATTCTGTATGTATAAGCATTTATGCAGTTGCATGATAAGGAATCTGAACAGTCAGAAAATAAGTTGAGTGTGCAAAAAGACATTGCTTTGGTGTTCATGGTTAGAAGGACACCAGAAGGAAGTACTAAAAAAAGATTCAAATCTTTTCAACTCAGTGCTGGCAGTCCTTGCACTCTTTCTCATCCTGGCCCCAGGCAAGTGTAACATCCTCTTTTGGGTCAGGGATACTAGCCCCAGGCTGAAAAAAAAATCCAGGAAAGCTTCTAGGACTATAGAAAAATCCACAAAAGAACAAGGCCTCTACACTGTCTTCCAGACCCCCTGCAGACTTTGCTGGTTTCTTTCCAGGTTTATGTCTCAAGGGTTCAAGGAATGATATCCACAGATGGTGGCAGAAGATGAAAGTGAAAATAGTAAGATTTGTTTGAATGAGAAGAGGGAAGATGGAGCTCCCATGATAGCAGAGAAAATCTGGTGGAGATTTTTTTCACTTGGGTGTACTAATCTGGTGAATTATATGGCTTTTAAGAAAAGGCATTGGTCAGAGTCCATGATGACTGAGTATCAAAAACAGTGTTGGAGCTACTGATTGGAATCTATATTATACAGGTATTGGGGTGGTACCAGGGATATTGGCTTGGCCCAGGACTTTCCAATCGGCTGTGCCTTTTAGTCCTTGAGTCTAAATTTTTATGTAACCTCCATTTGGGTTCACTCTCACTTCCACTTTCCTGGCAAAGGAGTTGGATGGAATGCTTAAAATGTTTCTACAAGTTAAACTTGTGGAGTGATCTTTTACATTTGAAAAAAAAAAAAACCTTAATTAGAGCCCATTACCCTGATTTTCTGATCATTAACTATTCTATCTTATTCAGGGGGTAAAGGCTGCCAGTGTAACAATGAGTTCCAGCACTATTAGATTATAACCTGGGGAAAAAAGTGATCTCCCCTTTTAGAATCTGACAGGATGCTCTATTTGTTCAGGTGACACTTCTGGGTAGAGTCCTTCCTGCTGCCCACAGAGCTAAATTATAAGAGCCTCCTGGAGTCCCCTATGTGCAGGTACCTGGCCCTGCTGATTTCTGCAGAGAACTCTCACAGTCTCTGTATGGTCAATGTGACCTTATTGGACAGGGTGCCCTGGACATAAGAAAAAAGTATTCAATGAACAGAAGGGGTAAACTGATGTAAACCCCACACAACTAGTTGATTGTGTCTTAATAGTATATAATTCCTGGGAAGAACAGAAACAAAAGGCAACCCATGTTTTGTTAGCAGCCTCTGCAAAAGAATCTTCAAGGAAGCCTAATAAAAAAGGATGGCAAGGGCCTTCTCCATTTAATATCAGTATGCCTACTGTAAGAAAAGGCCTCAGAAGAGTCTCTGTGTACAAATGACAGTGGGAAATTCACTTAAAGTTGATGACAATATGATAATGGTAAAGGAGACAGGTCAGGCTCAAAAATATCCTGTGTTCTAACTCCTTGAATGCAACCTGGGTGAAAAAAAATTAAGGCACAATATTGTCTAATACCTCTCCTGGGATAAAAATTATTGTATAAATTAAATGCAGAGATAGCATTCTCATCCAAAATGCAACAACTTTATTTGTAAGTGCCTCCCAGGTAAAGGAAATAAAGCTTGCTCTGCTGGAGGTCTACTGGAGTGGGTAAGGCCATTTAGGCCAAAGGGACCCTGGGAAAATTATTAATGTGATCTTAAATAAGATTTTGTTTAAAGAGGAAATAACTTGCCCTAGGAAGAAAAAATACCCCCCTAAAAAGAGGCATTAATGGGAATCTGTTCTCTTTCAGACAAATTTTTAAAACACAAATTGAGTTAGCTTTGCCAGATACCATACAACATGTTTATTCTGCCTGTTAAGACACTTTATACTGATGAGTACCAATTTGTGTAAGCCTTAAGAGCTATAACATATTTGAAGTATAATGTCCATTGCTTTTAGAATTTTCCTTGGCAGAGAACAAGATGGCTTAAAATGTCGACTAGCCTAGTTTTTCATAGGTAACTGAAAGTTAACAGTTAAAAATGAGTAAGTTATATTTAATGCAAATGGAATAAACATTTGTAAATGTGTTTATTAGAGGAAACATCTGATTAATTTGCAAAATTAAAATGCTAAAACATCAACTGCTAAATTTAAATTCAAATACTCTTCTTTTAAATTTTATTAGGTAACATATATTTGGATCAATTAAGTGTGTTTTTATAAGTTGGTGAATAGAAAAACAATTTTAAAGTTGCTTTGTTTCTGGACCTAAAGTAAAAGCAAAGTTATTATGTGTTAAAATTCTAATAAATGTAATTCTATATACAAGGAGCACAAAAAGTTTCAGCTGTGCTTTGAGTAAAGTACTGTAAAAAGTAAAAAGTGTTTCATCTTATTAAAAAGGAATAATTTGTCTAAATTCAGAAATTTTATAAAGATGTTTCAAAATATAAATTTAATAAAGAGTCAACAACTGGAAAGAGATATAAAATGTTATAAACATGGAAATATATTTTAGTATAGAAAAATATATTTTAGTACAGGAAAAAGAAATGTTTCTGAATGAGAAAGTATTTTGAATGATAAAGTAATATCTTTGTGCTAAAGTCCAAGATAAAAGGACAAAATAAAAAAAAATACACAAGTCGTAGAATGTCTAAGTAAATTGCAGAAGTTTTGTGGAAGATAAATCTCAAAAAGTTTTTGCATGTGACTAAGTTGGCTATAATTAATTCAGTCATTAAAAAGTATTTCAGAAATGTTCTAAGGTTAAACAAAGTTTAAAATATTTTTCTGCTCTTAACTACCGAGATAATTTATTGTGTCAGTTAGATTTTATTACTCAGGGAAACTAAGTCTTCAAAGAATTACTGTTTGCACCTGTTTTAAAAGCTTTTTAAGCCGGGCGCGGTGGCTCAAGCCTGTAATCCCAGCACTTAGGGAGGCTGAGACAGGAGAATCGCTAGTTCAAAGCCAGCCTCAGCAATGGTGAGGTGCTAAGCAACTCAGTGAGACCCTGTCTCTACATAAAAACACAAAATAGGGCTGGGGATGTGGCTCAGTGGTCGAGTGCCCCTGAGTTCAATTCCCAGTACCAAAAAAAAAAAAAAAAAAAAAAGCTTTTTAATGGTTAATTTGTAACTGATTAAATAAACACTTGTTATTTTAGGTTATCACAATATAGTTGACAAGCCAAACATAGCTGATGAAAGAGATATATATATATATACATTTGAGAGGTTAGGAGAGCACTTTACCAAGCTACTGTCCTCCAAACTGAATTTGTCTGTAGTGGTAATAGTCTCTTTTAGACATAAAAATAGCAAATTTAATTGGGGATTTATTTATGTTATTTAATGTTCTGCAACTGGACAAAGGTAACCTGTTTTCAATAAAATATATATAGAATTTTGTATTACTTTTTTATTGAGATTATAATTTAAATGTATTTTTGAAAGATAAGACAGAGAACCTGATTTGTTTAAAGGTTGGCAATATGAAACATGGAAACATTTTGCCACTTATTTCCACAAAAATAAAAAAAGCTAAAAGCTCTCTGTGTTTGTTTGATTCATGTTTCAAATGTAATGTTATATTGTGTTAAATGATATTCATATAGACTCAGGAAACAATACGTAAGAACTTTGTAAAATGATATTTAAGAGGCAAATTCAGATTTAGAAATAAAACATTTTAGTATTTGCCAAGAGGCTCATCTCACCTTAGATCAGGCTCTGCCACTCTACTCTATGTTAGCATGGCTTCAAGAAATAGACTTAAGCTCTGTTAAAGTTATGTTCAAAAGATAGAATCTTGATCTCAAAATAAACAAGGGATATAATACAAAATTAAGTAAAGATGTGTATAAATTATAAAAAGTATTTAAGGTTGTAAAATAGTCTTAAAAGAAATTTAAGTTTATAAAGAATCTCATGTGTGACTGGTTTGATTAATTCATGGGTCTTTGTGGAGATGAAATATATTTTAAGTATACATTAGTACTATTATAGAGATTATATTTTATATAAACTGATATATTTATACAAACTGAATATGTTTTTACTCTTGTTAATTTCATTGTGTGTTTTGCTTGTAAAACTTGTAACTGTTACTTGTTAGTGTTTTGCAGAAGTACTGCCTCTAACAGAGCAACCTCAGTTAATATGAGATAACAAACCATCACTTTTAGCATAGACAAGACATAAGACTGACTTCCAGTACTAATACTGACTATAGTTAAATGGAAGGGGTAACTATATAATTATAGACATCAAAATTAAAACTCATTACTCCTACTTCAAGACTGGTGAAACTGGCCTACTGGGTGTTTAAACCCAAAACTTGAAGAAAAAAGCTAAATTAAATGGGTAAAGGAGAAAGCAGCCAATGTTTTTTTCCTCTCACTATAAGGACAGCCAAGACCCAGAGAATGATAGGACCCCCTCTAAGTGAGACAGATAAGCCACACTTAGGCAGCTAGGTCAAGGGTCTTGGAGAAGAAAAGGAGGAAGCAAGAACTGGGAAGTCAAGCTTCTGACCCCAGCTATTCCTAGCCACAAGGATAGTTCCTTCGCCCCTAGACAAGACCAACTACAAAATAACTATACCAACAAACCCTCACTCTAACCCTTGTGTTGATTAAGACTTACACATCACTTTTCTCCAGATTTGCTGAAGAAGGCAAAATAGAGTTCATTGGCACCCTTTCTGAATCCTATATTCCACCAATCATGTACAGGGACAGATCAAGCCCATAAAAACCCGTATACAACAGACATCCATGGGCATCCCTCTCTTGGGAGCTGCTCCCTCTTTGGGAGCTCTGTTTTCTTTCAATTACTCTAATAAATCCTGTTACTTTGTTTTCACTCTTGTACCTGTGGATTTCATTCTTTGAATTCGAGAGAAAAATAAGCTCCCCGATATCCACGTTTCATGTTATATAAAAGCTCCACAATTCTGATGAGTCACACAACCTCCTGATCAGGGAGACAGAGAGGACCCTAGAACAGGGTCATCAGTAGGATTATTGAAGAGATAAATATCCCCTTATGCTTCAAAAGGAAGCCATGTATGCTCACCTATCCTGGCAGATGGCACAACTTATAGAGAAAGGATAAAGGGACCAAGAGGCTTCCCATATATTCCCAAGACTTCTCATATGTTCCCAAGAATAATCTCTGAGGAAACTCAGTTGGCTCTATGAGTAAATAAGAATTAGGCCAATTTTGACCAACTTGGTCTTAAAAATCTAGCAGGAAAGTATAACCAAATCACAGTCATACATGAACATTTAAAAGGAAAGACAATGTTTGTTTGTTTGTTTAATGTCATTAAATGTTTAATGTAACAATGTTTGTTTGATTGTTTGTTTGTTTGCTTAATGTAATTTAGGATTTACTTGTCTCATACCTACCAAAAGTAAATGAAGCTGGAGGCTATAAAGGAAGAGTTCTTATATGGGATTACCTAATAATAAATATCACAAAGGCCTCTAGAGTCACACATTTATTCTGAGGTTCAGAGACCGGATAAAATACTAAATGTTTTTGTGTTAATTGTTTACAAAAAGTAATGCTTTGTTTTCTTGTCCTAGCCTTCTCTCTACCCTATATGTGCCTTGCCCACTCACTTTCCAGCTGCCAAAATGAACCTTTGGATTGCCCAGATGCTAAATACCCTTAATTGTCCAGGCTTCATCTGAGAGAGAACAAGAATTTTGTGTCACTTTTCTCTAACTTTGCCTTCTACTAACAGGAAGCATCTGGGAGATGTCATCTCCCATTTTTCCATAACAATGGAATGTAGAAATTGACAATGGGGAAATGTAACAGCAGTCCACCTCATGCTTTGAATATAGACCTTGCTGCTCTGCCACTAAGGCTTATTTTAAAATAGATATATTTTTTTCTCTTCTCTCTCTCCCCCTTTATAACCTCCAAGGGGAAAAGAATTACCTTTTCATATCCTAGGCCTAGTTATCTGTCCTTGAACACACACTTGTAATGCCCAGATCACGGCCACCCCAAAGACCACCAGCGAGACCAAGGCACGTATGTAAAAACAAAGAGCCTTTATTAGGGCTTAAGCTTGGACTCTCAGACTTCACGGCACAGCAGGTCCATGCAGAGAGCCCCGAACAATAGCTCAGCAGGTTTTTATAGGGGGAGGGGACAGGTGGTGACAGTGGATGTGTGGCGTATGCATCGCATTATTACATAAACACCAATTACAATCGTACAGCACATATGGTGACAATAGTGACCACTCAAAGTTTTAGGGATGTCTGTAACATTTGGAGGACCCAATCATGGCTTTTGGGAATTTTTTGAAAATGACCAACTACAAGGTGAGTTTAAGTAACCCACATGGGGTTCAGGCGGGCTCAAACCTCAGCAATGCCAAGTATGTGATTCTTAACCTCTTTGTCTGCTCTGAAGGTGGTCCCTGAGTGGCTTCAGCCTTGAGCAATGTGTATATTTTCCCAGAACCAAAACTCAGGCCTACTACTTTTTCTGAAGGGTCCAAAGCCTGTCATGGGGTTCATTTTAGCTCAGGTCTTTCAACACTCACCACAGGAACCAAGTAATTCAGACTTCAGAGATGGTGTCAGAAGACCTAGCAAATGACCATCTCCCATATTATCAAGCAAATAAAAAAAGCCCACCACAGGTACACCTAAAATGTAGCCTTTGAATTATCTCTTTTAAAATATTTTGTTCCCTAGGAAGGGGAGAATCATGGCATCTAGAACAATAGTCCCTAGTTTCTTCTTTGTGTGTGTGTGTTTCTTTTTTATTAGTTCTAATCAGTTATACATGACAGCAGAAAGCTTTTTGATTCATGATACATAAATGGAACAGAGTTTTTCACTTCTCTGGTTGTACATGAAGTAAAGTCACACAATTTGTGCAGACATGTACCTAGGGTAATGATATCTGTGCCATTCCACCATCTTTCCTACCCCTATGTCCCCATCCCCTTCGCTTTTGCCTCATCCAAAGTTTCTCCACTCATACCATACCCTCCACATTATGGATTAGCATCCACTCATCAGAGAAAACATTTGGCCTCTAGTATTTTGGGATTAGCTTATTTTGCTTAGCATGATATTCTCCAACTCCATTCATTTACCAGCAAATGCCATAATTTTATTCTCTTTTAATGCTGAGTAATATTCCATTGTGTATATATACCACAGTTTCTGTATCCACTTATCTATTGAATGGAATATAGGTTGGTTCCACAGTTTACCTATTATGAATTGTGCAGCTATGAACTTGGAAGTGGTTGTGTTACTGTAGTATGCTCTTTTTAAGTCCTTTGTGTATAGAGTAAGAAGTGGGATAGCTGGGTCAAATGTTGGTTCCATTCCAAGTTTTCTAAGGAAGCTCCATGCTGCTTTCCAGATTGGTTGCCCCAATTTACAGTCGCACCAGCAATGTATGAATGTGCCCAGTTTCTCTTTTGCTAGCACCAGGATAAAATTTTTTTTTCTTTTTTCTCAAAACAGCATTCTTGTTATTGGATTGGTATTGGGAAAAAGGACCAAACTTTGGATGACAAAAGTATTGTTATAATTTGTATTTATGCCTTTGTTATAATTCTTTATAAAGCCAAATTTGAAGGAAAATTGGATGTACTGCTGAAATAAACATTTCACATAATTGTTAAACATTTTCGTAATGACATTTATCTGTTATTTATTCTTTATTATGAACTTACTAGCAGTCAAGCCTAGAGTAGTATTCATTTCACCCTTTCCTTTAGTTATTAATACAGATTTGTAGCCATATCTTCCATTACTGTATACCCATGGGAATTGTTATTTGAGGTATCCTTATCTAGTTTAATCATGGCAAACTTTTTCTTCCTGTCTTAGTTTGCTAGGTCTGTCATTAGCACAGCCTGGGTGGCTTAAACATCATGAATTTATTTTATACCACATCTGGAGTCTAGAAATACAAAGTCAAAGTGTCAAAAACTTTGGTTGCTTCTGTAGACCATGAAGAAAAGGTTTGTACCAAGCCCTTCACCTTGGCTTCTAGATGTCCTTCTCCCTATGTCTTCACACTATCTTCCCTCTGTGTATATGTATTCAAATTTCCTTTTGAGTACACATGTCTTATTTGATTAGGACATCATCTAAAGATGTCATTGTATCCGAAGTTCCTCTTTAAAGTCCCTATTTCCAAATATAGTCACATTCTGATACATTGGGGGTAAAGACTTCAACACAGGAAAGTTAGAGGGACACAAGTCAGTCTAAAATTCCCTTCAAACAACTAGATTTGTTTAAGGTACAATGTAGATGTAGTTTTATATTGTTTAAAGCTGAAGAACACTATATTTTTCTTTGTCTTCCTATATTTAAAATTGACTTGGATTACATGTTTCTGATGACTGATCACAATTCTTTGAGACATGATGGTTAAAAAAACTGATTATTTATTCCTCAAATGTATTATAATATGATTCAAAGCATAAACAAATAGACATGACAACACTGTCTGGGTCTTTGGAAGCCTATTAGGTAGGAGTGTCTAAATTTATAGTGGATTTTAGTGTCAAAGTGTTTTTTCTCCAAATTATTTTACCTGCATTGAATTTAAAACCCTCTTTAAATAGCCACTTAACTGCTTTTCCCATCTGTAGTTCTTTCTTCCTCCAATACATATTCTGTACTGCCACCAAAGGTGATACCAACTTGTTACTCTCCTTGGTAAAAGCCTTCATTGATACTTCATTAAGTGTAATGATAAAATGAAAGATAAAATGAAAAGTTTTAAGCTTGACTTCTATGATCTGGCAACAGCTTATCTATCTGGCTGGATCTGTCTATATACCAATACCTCAAAAATACAATACCACATAAGTGCTCTATTCCCTGCATCCATGCTTTTCCTTCTGTTGAACTCTTTCCATTTCTTCAAATTACCATGTCAAATTTTTTTTTGTTTTTGTTTTTTACTTCAAAGGCCTGTTTAAATGCAATGTCCTCCCTAAAGCCTTCCTTATCTCTAGTCATTTTTCTACATATTTACCTGCTTTACTTTGCTTATAAATACTATATAGTATGTACCATAGTCTGCTTTTTATTAGCTACTTAGTACATTTTTGCCTCTATCATTTATTTGAAAGCCATGGGTAAGGGGAGGACAAAGCCTAAATCATTCTTGCATTTAAACCTCTATATTTGAGAAACTTGCACATAATAAGCATTTGATAAATATTAACTGAATTAAATTGAAGAATATGAAATGAAAAATGACATATTATTAAAATAAATTACATCAATTTTGAGGTTCTCTGAATTTGCTGATGCCTATAATACTGAGCTTAATTTTTATATCTTTAGAATTTTTTGTAAGTGGAATCATATTTTCTCTTTTTCATATAAACTTTGAATCCTAAGTAATTATTCTTATTTCTCATGACAGCTGTCTAATTTCATTCTCAAATATAAAACAAACAGGTTTCCAAAAGTAGTTTCATTGTCAGAATGTAATTGTGGTTATAGAAGCTATGCAAGCCAAAAAGAAGGGCACTTTGGTAAATGTGGCCCTCAAAAGTCTATCAGAACAATTAGCATCTGTATTAACATTAGCCCTGGAAGAAAGAGTTTCAAAATTATTTTTCATCCACTTTAATAAGTCTTTATTATAGAAACCCTGAGGTATTTTTTATATCTCACATGGAAGAGTATAATTAGACACAAATTGATGGGCCTGTGCCTGTTGTAAAACTAGAATTTATAACAGATGATTTCAAGCCTATTCTTTGTTTGCTATAATGCCTCAAAAGCATCTGAAAGTGCTGTAACTAATCTTCTAAAATAATTGGTAACCAATCAGCACATTTCCCATTTCCTGATATAAAAACCATTATGAGAGCAGCCAGGTGCAATTCTTTTACAGCTTCTCCCGAATGCTATTGAGCATCTAATGACCTTGACAAAATTATCTTCATTAGAGTCTTGAACACTAATCCACTTTGTCTTGGTGAAGATATTGTGAAGTAAAATGAGTTTTTGGTGATCTCCTGCCTGAAAAAAATCTTTGTTTTAAGTACATTGCCCCTTAAATATTTTCTCTTAAAACTCTTCAATGTCCCTGTGGTTCAGTAATTAAATTTATACTATGGATTATAAGTAATCATTGTATAATATTTTTTCAATTTATCTTGAATAATTAAAAATATGATAAAAATATAGTCTGCAACAATCTGCATTTTCTAAATATGTAGTTTTCTATAGACTGTGTCAAGAATATTGAAATAATAATGCAAAGTTCTTCAATATGAGAACAACTCACCTATTTCAGCCAAACATCCTTACTTACCTTCCTGATGGCCTAACTTAAAAATAAATTGAAACATTGACATGCTCTTGATATGAATTTTTTTATTAGTCAGCAGAAATGTAAAAGTAAACAAACAAGAAAAATAGTTTTCTTATAAACCACATATGCTTTATGAATTGAAGCCTGTCAGAAAAGTCAAAATATGGCTTTGAATAATGGGGAGAGTATGGAATGTAATAATTCTGTTGTCCATTGAAAATATTTTCTTTAAGTATTGGTAAGCATTACTGGCACCTTATCTTTTTATTATAACAGTGAACAGAAGCATGGGCCTACATATTCCATGACTCATGCTACATAATCTGGTTATTTGAAGAGTATCACATGATAAAAGCCAAGCAAGGTTTGAGGGTTTTTAGCAGGGAATGCTCCAGAAAGTAACATCTGACTGACTCCTAAGTCATATTTGTTCTTCCAACCTAGTATATCACCTTTTAGGAAATCCACTTGGATAAATGTAAACTCAGTTACTTAAATTGTTGCAGCTCTAGGGCTTTTTACCTCACTTCTTACTATCTTGGTTTTTAACTTTTATATACCATCTCAATTTGGTTTCATGTTCAAATCATTTCATGACCTTTATTTTTTTCTTACCTTCCCACTTGTCTGTTCAGTGATTTACATTTCTGAAAAATTCCACAGGCATCATATTTACCTATTCAATGTGATTTCTGAAGGAGCTTTTCTCAGAAGACCAAAATTTTCAGAGAGCAAAACTTAGAGGACTCAGTCATGCATTTGTTATAATTAAAATATTTAAACTGCTTATTTTAGAAGAATAATATAGTACTAACTTTAGTATTATGTGCAAAGTATGTTCATTCTCATCTAGTAATATTGCAAGAAGTGTCCTTCAGAGATTGTGTTCAAAACACTGTAGATCAGAACACTGAACACTCAGAAGGAAAACAAAGCAAAACAAAAAAACAAAACACAAGTAGCTAGTGTTATAGTTTTAACAAAACACAAAAGTTCATGTTTTGGATTTAGAGCTCATTCTAGTGTGTCATGCCTACCCTTTATTATATTCACAAAGCCTCTGAGTTCTATTAACAATGTGACATAGAAATGTAAATAACACTTGAATTTTGTGCATTTAAAATGTTTTTTTAATTGGTCTCACAGTTTAAAGATACATTACTTTAGTCAGGCAAAATTTTCCTGCCATATGATGATAATGCACATATTGTTGATGATGATAAATTCACATATTAGGAATGACATTTAGGCCAATATATTTCAGTGTTCTGAATCTCAGTTTTGTAACTTATTAAATAAGTATATAAACATGGAAAATAATAGCTATTATTTTCTATGATAGACAAACGTGGCACAATTACAGTATATAATACCTTCATGCTGAAATTTCATATTATAGATATCTCTTGATTATAAATATGAGGAAAACCAAGTTTAAAAAAATAAAATTTTAAATAATTTTACATTATTTCTTGTTTCAATAAAATTTATTTTGACTTTATAAAAATGTAATAATGCATTAGAAAAGTTTGAATAATTAAAAAGACATTCTTTATTAGTTTTTACCTTCTGTATTAAATTTTTAGCAAGTCAGATTTAAATTTATCAACCATCTCCCTTTTATAATATTAACTCAAAAAGTAGTGATATCTGCAGGAAGGAGAAAGTATACATGAGACAAGATTTAGATATTGCTAGTATTTTCTATATCACACATTATAATTCCACAATGGATTGGGTTTTGAGGTCTTCCATAAATCTAAAAGTGTATACAAACTGTGTAAATATATATGTAAGTTTGTGATGAATATGTATTGAAGGATTCTGGAAAGAAAAGAGGAATCAACTTTTGCTTCCCTAATTACCTTGCATCTCTAGAGAATATTAAAAAGAAGAATCTAACTTTGACAAATTTTGTGTTTTCCCATATGAGGTTTTCATCTTTACCTAATGTTCCACTTCTATTCATTCTTCTTTGGTATTTCTCTTTTTAAACTTTTCTGTGTTCCTAAATCTTCATATGTTCATCTCTCTAAAACATCATCTATTATCAAATAGCAGGATTCCTATATTTTCCAACAATTTTCAAAAACTCAATCATCTGCTGAATTTAGATGAGACTTCACATTGCAGGGTTTTTTTTTTTTTTTTCCGCTGTCCAAAGAAGAGACTTAAGTATGGGGTTTAGGGCCTACGAACTTGGAGTAAGGACAGAATTTGTGAAAATATGATACTGAGAGAAATTAATCATATGTAAATCTGATATGAGCAATTGTGTACAGGATTTGGAGAGGCTTATATTTTCACTTTCTGAGATAAATGCCTAGGATGGCAATTCTTGGTTTATACAGTAAGCAGAATTTTACATTTTAAAGAAACTGACAAAATATTTTCATCAGTGGTTATTAACATTTTTCATTCCCACTATAAAATATATGACATGTATAGATCCTGCACCCTCACCAGTATTTGGCATTGTCACTATTTTTTTTTCATTTTAGCTGGTCTAGTAGTCCTGTATTGATATAGTTATATATTGATATCACATTATGATTAAATCAATTTTTCTGTAATTACTGGTGATATTCAATGTCTTTCAGCTTTATTTGCCATATAAAATTAACTCTTCAATGAAATGTATTTCATGTCTTTTGGCCATTTTATAAATGGATTGTTTGGTTTTTTCACTCTTGAATTTTTCACTCTTGAATTTTTCACTCTTGAATTTTTCCTTATAACTTTAAGATACTTCAAATTATTTTTAAAAATTTAGAAATGAGTCCCTTAGGAGTTACCTACTTCAAAAAAAATTTCGAAGATATACCTTGCCTTTTCATATTCTAAATGGGGTATTTTGTAGAACAAGAGTTTTAACTTTTGTTGAAATTCAGTTTATCAAATTTTTTAATTTATGGATCACTGCCTAGGAAAACTGCCAGTAAGATAGAGACTATACAGAATGTAATAATGAAGAAAATATACAGGAAAGTTGGTCACTTTCCTTATCTGAGGTGAGAATCAAAACAGAATGATTGTGGTTGTAAAGAGCGTACTAATAAGACACCTAAGGAACTCCACCTAGAGCTGAAGGAAACATGATGACTAAATATAACATGATATTCCTACAATAGAAGAAAAACAAAGAAATTCTGAATAAAATATGGATGTTTGTAGATAATGTATCAATATAGGTTCAGTGGTTGCGACAAATGTACATTATTAATGTTAGACATCAACAACAGCAAAACCAATGTGGGTCATAAAAAAACTTTAATATTTTGGTAATTTTGGGGGGAATCTAAAATTATTCTAAAATAAAAGATTATTTTAAAATTAAAATAAATAAAGATCTCCAACTGCACCATGGGCATGTAACCTGTTCTATATATTCCCTCTGCTTATTGGTGAAGTGCTGCCCTCCATATTATCCTGGCCTGCCTGACACCACCTACCTCCATTTGATTCTTCAAGTTCTTTCTTTCTTTGGGATCCATAAACAGTAAGCTGGGGCATTTGCAGTCCTGCATCTGAAAACTGGATCATTCTTTTGCTGTCATATCTTAATACTTTTTGCTTAGCACTATCTTCCATATTTTCTCCTATGTTTACTTTTAATAGTTTTATAATTTAAAATTTTACATTTAAGTTCACAATATATTTTGAGTTAATTTTTCTATATTTTTTTTGCCTATTGGTATCCAAATATTTAAGCACTGTTAGAAAAAGCCATCCTTCCTTTATTGAATTACCTTTGTTGCTTATGTCCATTTTTCTTTTATTGATATATATGTCTATTCCTCCAGAAATTACACTAGTAAATTTTATATTTCAAGTACAGTGATTCCATCCACTTTATTCTTCCTTTTCTAAGTTGTTTCAGAAAGCATATTTCTTTTTCCTTTCCATGTGATTTTCAAACTAATCTAATTTATACCTACAAAATGTCTTTCAGGCATATCAATAGTGTCATGCTAATTCTGTTAATCAATTTAGTGAGAATTGACACCTTTACTATGTTGAGTCTTCAAATTTATGTATATAGCTTATATTTCCATTTATTTGTACTATCTTTGATTTATTTTATCAGTGTTTTGTAGTTTTCAATGTGCAAGTTGTATATATTTCAACGGATTCACACCTAGTCATTTCATTGAGTGATTATAAATAGCATTTTTATAAATTTCATTTTGCTTTGTGTTCATTGCTAATAAAAATTGGTTTTAATATCAATCTGATATCCTGTGATACCTCTTTTGAATCATAATTGACATTAGGTTCTCATAGTCCATATTATTCTATGCAATATTATTCTCTGTGACATCAAGAATGTGATTATTGTCTCCAGGACTTTATTTAAAACTAACACTCATTCTGCAAATTTTAACTCTGGCACTGTTTTGATTTAACAAGAAGATATAAAGGGAATTTTTTTGGTTAATAAATTTCTACCTAAAATATTCCTTAAAAAAATTTGCTGACTGAAATGCTGATTAGTTTAAATTATGCAGGCAGTCAGCAATACAAATTTACATAACTCAGTTAAATTTAGGGCAACATGAGTAACTAAGAACAAGTTCACATATGTATAGATGATGCAAGATGTAACATTGAGGCAATAACTATGTCACAACTCCCTCCTCGTCAAAATTTATAAGATTCCTTCTATTATTAAGATGGATTCTAATTTTAAGGATGGTGAAATGTAAGATGTACAATATATGAAATATTTCAGAAAGGGAACTTTGTATTACAAATATATCCATTGAATTTAAGCTCTAAGAGAGCAAGGGATTTATCATCTTTATCGCTATATCTTCAATATCTACAATTTCCTGGAAAATAGTAAATATTCAACAAATATGTGCTGATGCATTAATTGTAATTAAGATTTGAAGTATTCAGGTTACTCATTATCTCTAAGTTTCCAAAAATTTATCTCTTTTCAACTGAGAAATTGTTTTCAATTTTATTTTGGTGTTATCTCATAAACCAAGCCAACACTGGTATCTCCTTCCATTTTAAATAAAATATCATTCATAACTACTTGTTTTAATATTTTATTTTAGTTCTCATACTCTATAGTAAACTGCTTGTTTTATTTAATTTTTGCTTTGCACTTAGATAATTTTCAAAACACAGCCACTAAATCAATCATTTGTTTTAATTTCTTTAATTATTGATTAAAAAATAAACAGGGCTGAGGATATGGCTCAGGGGTAAAGTGCTCCTGAGTTCAATCCTCAGTACCAAAAATTAGTTATAAAATAATTTAAACCAAATAAAACAGCTTATGGATTTTAGAGAAACATTGGTTTAGAAACTGCTAAACATTTAGAATTAACTATGACAAGCATACTCCATAACAAAATGTTTACAATGAACTAAAGCATCACTACCAAAAATTTTTGAAGAAATTATTTTAAAATCAGGCATAACTACATATATCTCATATGGTTATTATGAGAATTAAATAAAATATTAATTTATCTACAGTGGCAGTTCCTGTATCTAACCCAGGCTTTAGATTTCTCTATAGAGCAATGTACACAACTTTATCAATATATTTTTTTCTGTAACTAAGTTGGCCTTTTATGATTCTACATCCCATTATTCATATCTCAATAGCAGCACATATCAGGGAGTTCTGTCATTGTTATGGCTGTCTCTTTTATGTAACACCCAATTTATTTCCCCAAATATAATATGACATTTTTGTAGTCAAGGATGATCTCTCCAATGTATTTTGCATCCCTATATACTGCTTGAAACAAGGTAGGTTAAAAGAAATTGGTTGTGTGCGTGTATGTGTGTGTGTGTGTGTGTGTGTCTGTGCTGTGTTTGTATGTGATTATTGCCTTTAGCATGAATGATGTTCTAGTCTATCTTCTTTTTCTAATTCTGTGATGCATGGCAGGGTACTTCTCAATTCTTAAATTCTAGAATTTTTTTTAAAAAAATTTAGTTGTAGATGGACACAATGCTTTTAATTTGTTTATTTATTTATATGTGGTGCTGAGGATCGAACCCAGTGCCTCATGTGTGCTAGGCAAGCGCTCTACTACTGAGCCACAAACCCAGCCCCTAAATGTGTTTTAAAGATGACAGATTCATTCTCAGTTTTCTGAAATCTTGCTGTTTCCTTTTGTGTATCTAAATTTTTCTCCTCAGCTTTCAATATCTAAAAGCTACTATCTGGAACATCAACAAAAATGGAGTAAAGTACTCCAAAATTTTTATCTTCCATAAAAGCAACTAAAATTTTGGCATAATTGCTATAATCAACTGTTTCAGAAGTTTGGATACTAACAAAGGCTTAGAACAACTCAAGGGATTCCATTTAACTAAAGTAATTCATATAAGTAAGAACAGCTACCTTTGTGGTGCTTTATTCTATGCTTGTTTTCCCCACTTCCTAGCTCAGTGACTGGATGGAAAGTATTAGCACATTTTTCCAGTGCAAGCTCCTAGAAGAAGCGAAAAGTCTATGTCTGCTAAGATATATCTTTTTATGACTCCATCTGGTTGGAACCTAGAAGACATGCTCAAAAGGCTCATTATACTTTGCCCAATATGGTGCTTAACCTGCCCTACAACTGCTACTCTGGGATGTTTGTTGAAAGCATTTACACTCTATTGTTTAAGTTCTGCTGCCTGGGATTTGAATAACAGCCATGGGGAAAAAAAAATCCACTCACCAAATCAATTAGGGGAGAAAACTTGACTGCTATCTCATGGACATCAGGAAAAAAATACATATGTTGGGGCTGGGGTTGTGGCTCAGTGGTAGCGTGCTCAACTGGCATGTGTGAGGTACTTGGTTTGATCCACAGCACCATATAAAAATAAATAAAAGTAAAGGTATTGTGTACATCTACAACTAAAAAAAATATTTTAAAAAAAGTAAGTATGTCCATTTTTTATACATCTACTCAAGAGTATCCTAGAGGTTCTCTCTATGGTAGTTAGACAAGTAAAATAAATAAAAAATATCATTATGTAAGGAAAATACAAGTTATCTGGATTGGAAAGGAAGAAGAAAATGAACTCTCACATACACACACACACACAAAATTTAAAGAAATACATTAAAAATTTTTAGAATTCATAATGAGTTGAGAAAATTTTGCAAGATACAATAGCAGAGCCAGGCGTGGTGGCTCACGCTTGTAATCCCAGCACTTTGAGAGGCTGAGACAGGAGAATCGCGAGTTCAAAGCCAGCCTCAGCAAAGGCAAGGTGCTAAGCAACTCAGTGAGACCTTGTCTCTACATAAAACAAAATAAGGCTGGGGGTGTGGCTCAGTGGTCGAGTACCCCTGAGTTCAATCCTTGGTGCCAAAAAAAAAAAAAAAGATACAATAGCAGTATAAAAAATCAATTGTACTCTACACAATAACAGTGAATAGTCTGAAAATAAAATTAAGAACAAATTTTCCATGTTCAAAATTATCAAAAAATATGAACAATTTAGTAATAAATATAACCTAAGAATTACCAGCCTTATTTATCAAAAACTAGAAAACATTATTTGAAAGGAATATTTTAAATTATATAAACAAACAAAAACATTGTGTTCATGTTTTAAATAATTTAATATTATGAAGATTTAAAATAATCCCAAAAGTGATCAAAATAGTCATTATTATCCCTATTAAAATTCCAACTAGGGAGGAGGTGGAGCAGACACCAACCCTGGCCCAATGCACAGAGGAGGTAGAGGAGACTGTGCATGTGTGGAGGAGAAGACCAAACCCCTATCTACCAACCGGTGGCTGTCCCTGCCTACATCCATCTTGAGTCAACAGCCAGGACAAAGAAAATTATTCCTGAGGTCCCTGCAGGCCTGGTTACACCAGAGATTATGTTTTGGTAACTTGCAGGGACACTACAAGATCAGACTTGTAGGCATATCTCAGATCAGCATTGCTAGAGAGGAAGACACATGAACAACATGAAAAAACAAGGGAAGAAAGTGCCCCAAACAAACCAAGATGCTACAACAATAGACTGCATTGACAACACAGTAGATAAAATATCAGAGAAAGAGTTCAGAATGTACATAATTAAAATGATATGTGAAATACAGAATAATATAAAAGAGCAAATACAGGCAACCATTGATCACACCTACAAAAAGACAAGAGAGCAAATATGGGGAGCAAAAGATTACTTCAAGAAAGAGATAGAGACTTTGAAAAAGAACCAAGTAGAAATCCTTGAAATGAAGGAAACAATAAACCAAATACAAAAACTCAATAGAAAGCATCACCAACAGACTAGAGAACTTGGAAGACAGAACCTCAGACAATGAAGACAAATATATAATCTTAAAAATAAAGTTGACTACACAATGAAGATGGTAAGAAACTGAACAGAATATCCCAAAACTATGAGATAACATGAAAAGACCAAATCTAAGAATTATTGGCATAGAGGAAGGCACAGAGGTATAAACCAAAGGAATGACATTATATCAGAAAATTTCCCAAACAGAAGAATGAATTGAAAAATCAAATACAAGAGGCTTATAGGACATCAAATGTACAAATTTACAACAGATCTACACCAAGGTATATTATAATGCAAATGCCTACCATACACAATAAGGATAGAATTTTAAAAGCTGCAAGATAGAAGGAAGAGATTACATATAGGGGGAACCAATTCGGGTTTCAGTAGATTTCTTAACCCAGACCCTCAAAGCCAGGAGATACTGGAACATCATATATCAAGCTCTGAAAGAAAATGGGTGCCAACCAAGAATCTTATATCCAGCAAAATTAAGGTTCAGATTCAATGATGAAATAAAAGCCTTCCATGATAAACAAAAGTTAAAAGAATTTACAGCAAGAAAGCCTGCACTAGAGAATGTTCTTGGCAAAATATTCCACGAGGAGAAAATGAAAAACAGCAATGAAAATTGGCAAAGGGAGGAACTACACTAAAGGAAAAGCCAATCAAAATAGAAACCAAGTCAAGTTAAAAACTAAAAATAAACTAAAATGAATGAGAATACAAGCCATATTTCAATAATAACTTTGAACTTTAATGGCCTAAACTCATCAATGAAAAGACACAGACTGACAAATTGAATTCTAAAAAGACTAAAATTGTGGAATCCACATGGATATTGGCCCAGGGTTATGACTATGATGGAGAAAAGGACTGTATTAGGAACATCAGCTGAAAACAAAAATTTTTGATTATTGTGCTATCCAATGAATTTCTTATCCTTATTCCTCTATAGCTTTATAAGTAAGGTAATTATTTTACTTTCCTCTTTCAAAATGTTTTCTTTGTTTTTAGTTTTCTGTAATTTGGATATGAGATGACTAGGTATTCTTTATTTATTCACCTATTTATATTTGTTACTTATCCTACTTAATATTCTCTCAAAATCTGTGCTTTTTATCTCATCTTAGTTTTTAAAAAAATTTCAAATAGTTTTATTTCAAATATTTTTTGGCTCTGTTTTCTTTCTTCTTCTTGTATTCTAATTATGCATGCTTTATTCTTTGATATTGTCCCACAGTTATTGGGTTGATTTTATTTCCTTTGTATTTTATCTGGAAAAATTTTAATTAACTTATCATCAAGATCACGGTTTCTTTCCTTGGCCGTAATTTAATTGATGGCATCAGAAGGCATTCTTTCTTTCTATTTCAGCATGTTTGATTTTGTTTTGATTTTTTTTTTTTTTGGTACTGCAGATTGAACTCAGGGGCACTCGACCACTGAGCCACATCCCCAGCCCTATTTTGTGTTTTATGTAGAGACAGGGTCTCACGGAGTTGCTTAGTGCCTTGTCATTGCTAAGGCTGGCTTTGAACTCATGATTCTCCTGTCTCAGCCTCTCTAAATTCTGGGATTATAGGCTTGCACCACTGTGCCTGGCTTGTTTTGATTCTTAAAGTTTCCATTTTCCCTAATACAGTTTATAAGTTTTTACATGCTGTATACTTTTTTCCCATTGGAGTATTTACCACATTAATTATAATTACTTTAGTTTTTTTAACTTGGCAAATCAAACATGATGATATGTCTGAATCTGATTTTTATATTTAGACTACATTTTAGCATGTCTTCTGGATTGTCTTGTAATTTTTTGTTGAAAGCCAGACATGTTTTATTGAATGATAAAAGATGAGCTAAATAGGCCACTGATAGGAGTATTTATTTTATCTGGTGTGGACTTGTCTGGTGTTAAATGCTTGCTTGCAGATAAAGGTACCAAAGGCTTTAAGTTTTCATCCTGTATTTTTTTTTATCTCACTGAGTTTTCTTGAACACTACTTCAGGGAGAAAGAATCTGTGTATTTCAACTCTTTTAGCTGTAATTGATTGTTACTATAGCGATCCTTGCTGTTGTGCAGGTCAGATATGGGACAAAGGAGTTTTTTCTAATCTTATTCAATATTTAAGTGAGTCTATGTCTGAGGACTATGACTTTCACAAGTGTTTCATCAACATGTACCACCCCCACTGGCACCCTTACTCCCATCTCTGACTGCAATATTTCCAATATCTTTCTTTGAAACTTTGTCCTTAATTAACTTTTGTAGTTTTACTTTCATGCCTTGTGTCTGCTCAATGTGTTGGGGTCTCATGGGATAAAGAGGGGTCCCCAGGAAGGACAGAATGGGGTCCTGCATGATGAGGGTTGGGGGTGACTGTCCACAGAGTCACTTCACCCAGACTCCGGGGGCTGGCAAGACTGCTCCGCCACAGCAAAATGCAGAGCCAATTTATTTCAGGAAGTGCAACAGTTTATATATGGTCCTTGGATCAATTATGGCCTTGAAGTTACAAACAATGTGGTATTGCTGTCAGGCAGTGCAGCGATTTTCTATGCTGATGGCAGCATAGAAAGGGGAAAAGGGGAAGGGAAGGGTTGGAGGTCAGAGAGTGCTCCTACACACTTTATTTTTAATTCACAACCTATTCCTATCACAGACATGAGGGCTTTTTGGAATCTTCAGTGGGAAACTGGTAAAGTATTTGGAAAGAAAACTGTAGAACTGTTTTCCTAAGTCTATAGGAGCCCAAGTTTTTCTTAATCTCAAATTAGCCCATATTCTGTTTCTAGCCATTCTGCAAGATTATACATACCAGTTGACAGTTCTAGCAGTACATTGTTGGGTTCAAGAAATGTAATTGATTTTCAGACATTTTGTTACTGTAAGGATAAGATTGATGACTTTTGATTACTTAACATATCTGAGATGAAATGTGAAGACAGTTTCTTAATTTTGAAACAATGATTAAAAACTTGTTTAATTTTATTTTTTGTTTTCATTTCTATACTTTTTTTTTTCCTTCTCTGATTTTCTTTCCACTTTATCATCCATTTTATTTGGGAAATGCTTTTGTTGAATACAGAAAACCAATGTGATTAATTCTATTTCATGTTTTTAATCTTATTCTTACATCTTCTGTAGACTGTTTTTAATTTGTTTATATAGAATAATTTATATAATTTTTATATATCGAATAGTTTCATATATTGAATACTTTATAGTTTATCAGATCTAAAAATAATTCCAAATATCTTATTCAGAAATTGATAGGCCTATCCTACCATTTGTATAAAAATGCAAAGAAACACAAAAACAAGAACAGTCATGAACAAGAAAAATGATGTTTGATGATTTGTATATCCCCATTTCAAATTTATCCAAAAAGCTACAAGGATCAAACCAGTGTGGTACTGGCATAAGGTGCGTGCACACACCCACAAATTAGAATTGAGGGTTTCAATTTCTTTGCAAATAAACTCATACATCTGTGGTCAATTTGTTTTCTTCAAGATTGTCAACAACATTCAATGAAGAAAAGAATAATGTTTTCCATAAATAGTTCAAAAACAACTCCATATCCAATGAAACTAATAAGTTTGGATCACTTTCTCCTTCAATAGTAAGAATTGTCTCAAAATAAATAGAATACCTAAATGTAAGAACTAAAATTGTAAAAACTCATGGAAGTAAATTTATATGTAAATATTTATTACCTTGGCTTAGGCAATATATTTTTAAATATTGTAAGCAGGAAAAGACAGAAAGCTCTATTTCATCAAAATTAAAAATTCTTTCACACATAAGGGCACCAACAAGGAAGAGGAACAATAACATTTGGAATTGGAGAAAATATTTTCAAATCATATATCTAATATGGGTACAATATGCAGAATATATAAAGAGCTTCTATAAACCAAGAACTTAATACCGAATAGCCCAATTATTAAACAGGCAATTTGAATAGACGTTTTTCAAAGGAGACATAAAATGACCAAAAAAAACCATGCATAAATATACTCAACATAGTAATTAATTTAGGAACTATAAATCAAATCTAAAATAAGATACCATTTTATACCCACTAGTATGACTGGAATTTTACATATTGGAAAATACTTCAGTACAAAATATTGTAACCAATATTAACAAATTGATTTTTCTAATTGTAAAAAATTGGCTTACAAATATGGCCTAGCAGTTCCATTTCTATATAGGTGTAAAGCCAGGAGACCAAAAGGTGGTAAATAAAACCGCTGGGTAAGGCTTTATTGGGAAATACGCTTCTGGGCGAATTCCCCCTCCAACAGAGCGGGGTCCGGGAGAATTGTGCATGTGTTCTGTGGTACAGAAACTTTAAAGAGCCCAGTCAGGAAGGGGAAGGCTTCAGGCAGGAAGAGGAGGGTTTGAGGTAGGAAGAAGAGGTATCTGGAGTCCTGTGTTCTCTGAGGTTGGTCAGGGGATCCTGCTGAGGTCAGAGTCCTTCTTGGATGAGTCAGGAAAAGTCTGTTGATTGGTAGGAGGCACCATTACTGCTTACGTGTCAGCATTTGCTTGGTTGCTCCTTTTTGCATGCAGGCTGCTTGATGCTTCATTCCCTGCAGCTGCTCCAAACTGACATTTTGCACCCTCTGCAGCTGTATGGAGTCCGCCATGTTGTATGCTCTGCATCTGCCTCATGAGAAGAAACGTGAGATCTCGAGCTCACCTAACAATAGGTACCAGAGAAAAATGAAAGCAAATATTGATGCAAAGACTTGTGCATTAATGTTCATTGCAGCATTATTCATGATGGCAAACAAGTAGAAATAATTCAAATGTGTCTGAACTGAAGACTGCACAAACAAGTGTGGTATATCCAAATAATGAAATATTGCTCAGCCATCAAAAATAATTCACTGTTAGTATACACTACATTAAGTGGACTTTGAAAATCTTATAATAAATGAAAGAACTGGATACAAAAGGCCACATGTGTGACTACATTGATATGATATGTCCAGAAAACACATATTCAGAGACATAAACTAGATCAATGTTTTCCAAGAGTTGGGTTTAGAGGAAAGTAGAATGTATGGGATTTCTTTGGGAGGGATAAAATATTCTGGAATTTGATAATGAAGATAGTTGCACAATATTGTGAATATACTAAAAGCCACCGGATTGAACATTTTAAAAGGTAACAACTATTAATTTTTTATGTGAACTTAACTTGAATATTTTATATGGAATTACTATCTTCCCATCCCTCTATTTTGCACCAGAACATTATATGAAAGTTAAAAAAGAAATTGTTTGTCATGTAAGATAGACTACCTTGATAATGCGTAATACAATAAATTATATGTTGAGATTTCTCACTTATAGAAGGAAGTAGTTTGAATTACACAATTGCCAAGATATATTTTCAACCTAAAATATTTTTTAACTTAGAAAATTTATTTTTTAAATTTGTTATTTGTAGATACACATGACGGTAGAGTATATTTTTATATATTACATATACATGGAGTATAACTTATTCTACTCAGGAGCCCATTCTTTTAGTTGTACATGATGTGAAGTTTTTCTGGTCATGCATTCATATATGAATATAAAAATGTGTTATGTCCAATTCATTCCACTTGTTTTCTATTCCCATCGCCCTTTCTTCCCTTTATTCGCCTTTGTCTAATCCAATGAACTTCTACTCTTCTCTCTCCCGACCTTATTATGTGTTAGAATCAACATATCAGAAAGAACATTTGACCTTTAGTTTTCTTTGGAATTGGCTTAATTTGTTAAGTCTTCAGTTTCATCCATTTAACAGCAAATACTCTGTTGTGTGTGTGGATATACAATTATATACATTTTCTTTATCCATTCATCTGTTGAAGGGCACTAAGTTGGTTCCATAGCTTAGCTTCTGTGAATTGAGCTGCTATAAACATACATGTGGCTGTGTCACTATAATATCCTGATTTTAATTCCTTTGGGTATAAGCTAAGGAGTGGGATAACTGGGTCAAATGATGATTCCATTTCAAATGTTCTAATGAATATCCATACTGCTATCCAGAGTGGTTGCACCAATTGCAGTCCCATAAAAAATACATGAGTTAACTTTTTTCCACACATCCTTGCTGACATTTATTGTTGTATGTATACTTAATGATTGCCATACTGACTGGAGTGACATGAAATCTTAGTGCAGTTTTAATTTGCATTTCTCTAATTGCTAGATATTTTGAACAGTTTTTCATATATTTATTGACCATTTGTATTTTTTCTTCTGTGAAGTACCTGTTCAGTTCCTTTTGTGGGGAGCTAACTCTATGCTATGCCCTAATGACTAGCCTTTGTGAGTAAATGGGAAAGGCCCAAAGGAAGGAGGAACTATGTGATTGGTTTACATTTACCGTTGGTTCTGCGAACGTGCAGCTTGTGGACAGAATTCAGAGGGCCACATGGACAGCTGTTGCCTACCTGCATTGTCTCTGATTGGCCAAACAGCCCTATTAGTTGAATGCTTGTTCCACAAATAAACGGGTGCCTGCTCTGACTGTACCCCCTAGCGCGTCTGATTGTCCTGCGGCAGAAAGGCTTCGGAGGGCAGGGCTGGGAACCTACAGCTAGTTGGCTCCAACTCTTCCCAACTTCCATGGCTAGGTGAATGTGGGGGTGCCCCTTAGACCCATTCTCTAGGGATGGACTGCGACCCCTGCACCTTTGCTCATTTATTGATTGCATGTGTGTGTGTGTTTTGAGTTCTTGTATATCTGAGAGATCAATGTTCAATCTGAGTTGTAGGTGGCAAAAAATTTCTCCAATTCTGTAGGCTCTTTCTTTATATTCTTGATTGTTTCCTTTGCTACAAAGAAGCTTTTCAGTTTGATACAATCCCATTTATTGATTCTTGATTTTACTTCTTGTGCTTTAGGAGACTTGCTAAGGAATTTTGCTCCTAAGCAAATGGAGAATTGGGCCTAATTTTTCTTCTAGTAGGCATCAGGTCTCTGATCTAATGCTTATGTCCTTGATCCACTTTGAATTTGAGTTTTGTTCCGTGTGAGATGGGGGTTAAATTTCATTTTGCTACATATGGATTTTCAGTTTTCCCAGCACCATTTATTGAAGAGGTTATCTTTTCTCCAATGAATGTTTAAGGCACCTTTATCTAGTATGAGATAACTGTATTTATGTGGTTTTGTCTCTGTGTCTTCTACTCTGTTCCATTGGTATTCATGTCTGGTTTTGTACCAATACCATGCCATTTTTGTTACTATAGATCTGTGGTACAATTTAAGGTCTGGAATCATGAAGCTTTCTGCATCATTTTTCTTGCTACACATTGCTTTGGCTATTCTGGGCATTTATTTCTCCAAATGAGTTTTATGACTGCTTTTTCCATTTCAATAAAGAACATCATTGGGATTTTAATATGAATCCCATTAAATCTCTATAGTCCATTTGGTAGTATGGCCATTTTGACAATATGAATTCTGCCTGTCCGAGAACATGGGAGATCTTTCCATGTGCTAAGATCTTTTTCAATTTGTTTCTTTAGTGTTCTATAGTTTTCATTGTAAAGGTCTTTCATCTTTTTTCTTAGATTGATTCACAGGTATTTCATTTTATTTATGAGGGTATTGTGAATGGAATAGTTTACCTGATTTTTCTTCCAGCTCATTCGTCATTGGCGTATAAGAATGAAATTAATTTATGGGTGCTAATTATATATTCTGTTACTTCATTTATGAGTAATGGAAGCTTTCTAGTGAACTTTTTGCGTCTTCCAAATATAGAATCATGTTGTTAACAAATAGGAATTCTTTGAGGTCTTTTTTTTTCTTCCCCTGTTTGTATTCCTTTAATTTCTTCCTTATGTCTAATTTCTCTGGCTAGGGTTTTAAGGACAATGTTGAGTAGAAGTGGTGAAAGAGGGCATCTTGTCTTGTATCACTTTTAAAAAAATTTTTTTTTAGTTGTTGATGGATCTTTATTTTATTCATTTACTATTTATATGTGGTGCTGAAGATCAAACCCAGTGCCTCACGCATGCTAAGCAAGTGCTCTACCACTGAGCTACAGCCCCTTGTATCACTTTTTTTTATAGAAAATGCTTTAATGATTTCTCTGTTTAGAATGATGTCAGCCTTGGGTTTAGTATATATAGCTTTTACAATGTTGAGGTATGTTCCTACTACTATCCCTAGTTTTTCTAGCATTTTAAGCATGAATGGATGCTGTGTTTTGCCAAATGCATTTTATGCATCATTGAGATAATCATGTGATTCTTGTGTTTAGGTCTATTGATATGATGAATTATGTTTATTATTTTCCGTATCTTGAACCAACCTTACATCCCTGGAATAAACCTTACTTGATCATGGTGCACTATCATTTTAATATGTTTTTGTATGTAAAATGCCTGTATTTTATTAAGAATTTTTGCATCACTGAGTGCGGTGGTGCATGCCTGTAATCCTAGCACTTTGGGAGGCTGAGAGGAGAATTGTGAGTTCAAAGCCAGCCTCAACAATGGTGAGGTGCTAAGCAACTCAGTGACAGCCTGTCTCAAAAAAAAAAAAAATAGAGCTGGAGATGTGACTCAGTTTTCAAGTACCCCTGAGTTCAATCCCTGGTATCAAAAAAAAAAAAAAAAGAATTTTTGCATCAATGATCATCAAGTATATGAGTCTGACATTTTCTTTCTTGATGTGTCTTTATCTGATTTTGGTATCAGGATGATACTGGCTTCATAAAATGAGTCTGGATGGGTTTCCTCCTTTCCATTTCATGGAAGAGTATTTATTTAAGTTTTTCATTGAAAGTTTAGTAGAACGCAGCTGAGAATCTATCTGGTCCTGGGCTTTTCTTTGTTGGTAGGCTTTTGATGGCATCTTCAATTTCATTGCTTGAAACTGATCTGTTTAAATTTTCTATGTTCTCCTAATTCAATTTGAGTAGGTATCTAGAAATTTGTTCCTGACTTCATGATTTTCTGTTTTAATTGGAGTGTAAATTTTTAAAATAGTTTCTGTTCATCATCTGTATTTCAGTAGTATCCATGGTGATATTTCCTTTTTCATTAAGAATTGTAGTAATTTGAGTTTTTTTTTTAATTTTCTTTGTTAGCTTGGCTAAAGATTTATCAATTTTCTTCATTATTTCAAAGAATTAGTTTTTGTTTTATTAATTTTTTTATTTTTTTGTTTTAATTTTATTATTTTGTACTCTCATTTTAATTATTTCTTATTGTTTTTGGTGTTGATTTGTTCTTTCTCTAGAGTTTTTAGATGTAAAGTTAGGTTATTTATTTGTGACTTTCTATTCTTTTCATGAATGAGCTCAATACAATAAACTTTCCTCTTAGGAATGCCTTTATGATGTACCAGAGATTTTGATAAGTTGTGTCACTAGTCTACTTTACCTCTATTTTTTATTTTACTCTGATTCCTTCAGACATCCATTTATTATTAAATATTATATTATTTAGTATCCTGTTGTTAGAGTAGCTGCTATAATTTATTTATCATAATTTCTAATTTTATTCAATTATAATCTGATGAAATGCAAAGTAGTATCTCTATTTTTTGGTATTTGCTAAGAGTTCCTTCGTAGACTAAGATATGGTTTACTTTAGAGAAAGATCTGTGTGCTTCTGAGGAGAAAGTTTATTTAGTCATTGATGGATGAAATAATTCATATGTCTGCAAATTCTAAATTATTAATTGTATAATTGTAATTTTTAGTTCTATAGTTTATTTAGTTTTTTAGGGGGAATTTATTCAGTGATGCAAGAGGTGTGCTAATGTCACCCAGTATTATTATGTCATGGTCTATGTGATTCTTAAACTTGAGAAGGATTTGTTTGATGTATATAAATGCTCCATTTTGGGGGGCACACACATTTATGATTGCAAAATCTTGTTGAAATATAATTCCCTTAAACCACTTGTCATGGCCTTCTTTGTCCTTTCAGATTAACTTTGGCTTGAAGTCCACTTTATCTGATATGACAATTGAAACACCTGCTTGTTTACATAATCCATATGAATGATATGATTTTTTTCCTCTTTTTACCTTCAGTCTGTGGGTATCTTTGCCTATGATATGAACTTCTTGAGACAGCATATCATTGGATCTTGTTTTTTAATCAGATTTGCCAGTCCTATGTCTTTGGATGGATGAGTTTAGACCATTTACATTCAATGTTATTATTGAGAAATGATTTTTATTTTTTGCCATTTTGATTTATTTCTGCATATATATATATATATATATATATATATATATATATGTTAGTTTCTGATGGACCTTTATTTTCTTTATTTGTATGAAGTGCTGAGAATTTAACCCAGTGCCCCACACATGCTAGGCAGATGCTCTACCACTGAGCTACAATCTCAGCCCTACAATCCCAGAAAATCTGCTTTTTACTTAAATTAATTTCTCCTTTGATTGAATATTTTTCTACTGTAGTTCCTCCTTTTTCTGATTTTCAATTTTATTTTTTATTTCTTTTTTTTGCTATGACATCTATAGTGTTGATTGCCACAATAGTAATAAAAACAGTAAAAATATTATGTTTACAAAAAGTTTTACAATTTCAAATGATGAGCAGGGATAGCTCAGAAGTGATGTAGGATGTGATGATTATGAGGAAGGGGAAGAGAAAATATAAGTTAAACATCAGAGGAAGAATAAAAGAGAAATTAATAGAGATTGGCTCTTAGAAGATGAAAAGAGAGTCAAGTAAAACAGATGAGAGAAAAAATGTATAAAAATCTTTTAAAAAATTTAAAAAGAAATGAAAAAAATAAAAAACAAAATCAATATATACTAATCCAACCTCAGTCCTCATAATACTGAACCATGAAAAATAACTGCCATCAAAAAATGCTAAAAGCTGGGCATGCATGGTGTCCACCTGTAATCCCAGAATTTGAGGAGGCTGAGATAAGAGAATGATGAGTTCAAAGCCAGCCTCAGCAATGGCGAGATGCTAAGCAACACAGCTAGTTGTTCTCTCTATATAAAACACAAAATAGGGCTGGGGAATGTAGATCAGTGGTATATATATATATATATATATATATATATATATATATATATATATATATGACATGCTAGAAAGAAGAAAAAAAGAAACAGATATGTATAAGTATCCAGTTAGAGTTCATTAAAAGGAACAAAGAGATGGTTGGGGTAGAAAAGGGTTTGTAGATTCAAGAGGTGAATACAGAGGAGTTGTAGAATGTGTTTATGATGAGGGAGAAGAAAAAATAGAAGTAAAAGAATTGCAGAAAGACCAAAAGAAAGAACAATAGAATTTGGCTGTTAGTGAGAAAAAAGAGACAGAGAAATGAGGGGAAACAGAGTTGTGAAACAGACAATAGAAAATCAGTGAGAGTATAGACACCCTGTTTGTTCAAACTATCTTTCCATTTCTCAGCTTCCCTTCCCATCAGGATGGTATGAGGAGCCATGGAAGATACTTTCAGGTGTTCAAGATAATTTTGCTGGGTTTTATTAGAGGAGTTTCTGAAAGTGAAACTCCCAGGGGCAGGGATTATATCTGATATTGCCCCATGTGTTTTATTGAGTTGGGATTTATCAGGGATTAATGAATTAATGTACCGTATACCACTATTGTCCCCAAGCACCACTTTTGGGAAAGGGGAGATGATTCTTCAGTTTTGTTGTTCCATCATAGTGCCCTTTTTGGCCTCCATAGGACTGTTTTTGAGCACTAAGCTCACTTACCTCCCCGTTTAGATTCTCCCTGTTGCTAATCCTGAGCACTGACAAGTTTTGACGGAGCCAGAGAGGGCAGCCTATTTCTGGTTACTCTGATCTGTATCACCCCCAGGTAAAATGGCCTCCATGCCAGAAATTCTCTATGCTAGGAATTCTCCTGATTTGCTAGGCTCAGTGTAGATCTTGTGGTTAGCATCTGCTGGGATTCATGTATTAGACTCAGCTCCGAACTCAAGGATCTAAGTTCTGAGTTGGTACCACTGTCCCAGGGAGGTACCAAAATGTCACCAGGATGGGCTCTTCATGCACAGCAGGCAGATCCAGTTGACTTTCATGCACCACTTTATAGAGCCTAATAGCCTCTGCATCAGCCCAGGGCAGGCTGCCCCTTCCATCCTAGAATTCCCCACACCAAGATTTTCCCAGCACTTTTATTTTTTTATGAGCTTGTATATTAATTTTCCCACTCTCACCAGGAGCTCAGCTCCAATTCTTTCTTATCCTCATCTGATCTACCCCAAATTTTCCAGCCTTTAAGGCTCTCTGTCCAGTACTCAGCATCAGTGGAGTGCTTTTAACACTCAATTCACAGACAAGTAGTTTTCTTACTGTTTGAGTTCCTAGTCATGGAACTGTGAGAAAACCTACTTCCTGGTTATCCACTAAATTGTTTCCCCTCCCTTTCCAAAAATTCTAACATACTCTTGATGCTATCTTTTCATCAGCTTGGAATATCTGACCTGTGTTATTAGGACAGATTTCTTTGGTAATAAAAATAAAGCAATTCTGATAATGTTTTTGCTTTAATATTTGTGTTATCAATGTTACTAAATACACAATTCCTGTTTTTTTTCATAGTAATTTTCTAACTGTCCAAATAAACTGGTGACATAATATTTGAGATATATTCAAAATACAAGTTTCAAGAACAATCTTGTACCCCAATGAAAATGTTATTTATTATTTTTCTTTTTATTATATTTTTATTTTTTAAAATTTATTTATTCTTATTAAGTATACATGACAGCAAAATACATTTTTATTCATTGTACACAAATGGAGCACAACTTTCTTACTTCTGTTTGTACACAATATAGAGTTACACCATATGTGCATTCATATATGTACCTAGGGCATTGTTGTCCATCTCATTCCACCATATTTCATGTTCCCATGTCCCATCCCCTCCTTGCCCTCACCTTTGACAAAAGTTTCTCCATTCTTCCCATGTCCCCTCCCCCATATGGATCAGCATCCACTTATCAGAGAGAATATTCAGCCTTTGGCTTTTTGGGATTGGTGTATTTAATTTAGCATAATATTCTCCAGCTCCATCCATTTAACTGCAAAAGCCATAATTTCATTCTCTTTTAATGCTGAGTAATATTATTTGTGTATACATACCACAGCTTCTTTATCCATTCATCTGTTGAAGGGCATCTAGTTTGTTTCCACAGTTTAGCTATTGGGAATTGAGCTGCTATAAACATTGAAGTGACTGCATCACTGTAGTATGCTGTTCTTAAGTCCTTTGGGTATAGACCAAGGAGTGGGATAGTTGGGTTAAATGGTGGTTCCATTCCTAGTTTTCTAAGGAATCTCCATACTGCTTTCCAGATTGGTTGTACCAATTTGCAGTCCCACCAGCAAAGTATGAGTGTGCCTTTTCCCCCACATCCTCACCAACACTTGTTGTTGTTTCTATATTTGATAACTGCCATTCTGACTGGCATGAGATAAAATCTTAGAGTAGTTTTGGTTTGCATTTCTCTAATTGCTAGAGATGTTGAACATTTTTATATATGTATATATTTGTTGATCCATTGTACATCTTCTTCTGAGACCATTTATTTATTGGGTTTTTTATTTGATTTTATTTTTTGGTGTTAAGTTTTTTGAGTACTTTATATATCCTGGAGATCAGTGCTCTATCTGATGTGCATGTGGCAAAAATTTGCTCCCAAAATGCAAGCTCTCTGTTCACCTCATCAATTGTTTCTTTTGCTTAGAAGAAGACTTTTGTTGTGTATCTGTCCCATTTATTTATTCGTGTTTTTATTTCTTGTGCATTAGGAGTTTGTTAAGAAAGCTGGGTCCTAATACAACATGATGAAGATTTCAGTCTACTTTTTCCTCAGTTAGGTTCAAGGTCTCTTGTCTAATTCCTGGGTCCTTGATCCACTTTGAGTTGAGTTTTGTTCAGGGTGAGAGATAGGGGTTTAGTTTCATTTTGCTGCATATGGCTTTTCAGTTTTCCCATCACCTGATGTTGAAGAGGCTATCTTTTCTCCAGTGTACCTTTTTGGCATCTTTGTCTAGTATGACATTATAACCAAAAGATTGGTCCCTGTCCCCAATGCCAATCAATGCCAATTTAATAATGAGAGCACAGTTTTTGAGAAAAAGGAAAAAGAAGGTTTATTACTTTGCTAGCAAAGGAGAAACACAGGGGACTCTTGTCCCAAAGGCAGTGACTCTCTCAATCCAGAGGGACAAGGGCATTTTAAAAAGTTACATTCCAGGTGTGCTCTGGTAGGGGGTCCCAGGGCACCCTGATGGATTCACTTGTTAATTTGTGAGATATTCACTTTCCAGATTCTCAACAGGCATCTCCTTCCTCTAGTGGTTGTGTTCAAGGGCAGTTAACTAGAGGAAGAAAAGATAACTCTGTCTTCCTAATCTTGTTAGGGAGGGAGAGAGGGGAGAAAAAAGAAAAAAAAACATTAAAAAAATAAATCTTAGAGCCAGTGTGGTGGTGCAAGCCTATAATCCCAGCACTTAGGGAGGCTGAGACAGGAGAATCACGAGTTCAAAGCCAGCCTCAGCAATGGCGAGGTGCTAAGCAACCAGTAAGACCCTGTCTCTACATAAAACACAAAATAGGGCTGGGGATGTGGCTCAGTGGTTGAGTGCCCCTGATTTCAATCCCCAGTACCAAAACAAACAAACAAACAAACAAATAAATAAATTTTAGAGCAAATAGAGATACATTCAGAAGGTGAAGGGACCACTGTTACATTTTCCCACTGTCATTTTCTACCTTCCATTTCTATGGAAAAATGAATGATGACATCTTCAGGTTATTTCCTTTTGAGATGGTAAAATTAAGGGAAGTGACCCAAAGTCCTTGTTTTCTGTCTGGTGGGGCATGGGTAGTTAAGGGTATTCAACATCATAGCAATCCAAAGGTCCATGGTGGCAGTTGGCAGGTGACTGTTAGGGCAAGGTTTACATTAGGACAACAATAAACAGAACAACAAAGGCAAAATTTTTTGATAAACAACTAATATAAAAAAAGAAATAAGCATTTCAGGCAATCTCCACAATGTAGAAGAAGCTTGTGTTTCAAGAATCCTTTGTGATAGTTATATATTAGCCACTCTCATAAGTACCCTTTCTTTACAGCCTCCAGATTTACTTAGGTCTGACACAAGTGTACATCTGAAGTTACATTTAAAAAAAAACAAACAACAACAACAACAACAAAAAGGTTGTGTTTTCTCTTAAATATTTATGTAGGATGGTTCTCAGTCTATACTCTCCTGCCAGGTGTTAAAGGACAGGGTGCTTAAAACTGACCTTATTCCCATCTAATCTTAAGAGTCAGCTGAGATTCCTCAGAGATCACTCTTGAGGACATGTGTGAAGCCTCCTGGTTCCTTTAGGTTTTCTCTATCAATGGTGCCATGTGCCAGGATGGGTCAGGTCAGGGTCTTGATGAGCATACGTGTGTCTTCTCTTGGAAGCTTCAGGCATTTTATTCTCCAGTAACCCTCCTCTTTGCAGAATAGGCATCACCAGTTGGTTTTCTGTTCTCTAGGGTCCCCTTGATCTTTCTGATTTGTAGGTCAGCTGACTCAAATGAGTTTCAGAGCCCTTAGAGGGGTCCTATTATTCTCTGGGTGCTGGCTGACATTAGAGGGCAAATGCCAAATATTGGCTGCTTTTTCCTTGGCCCTTTTACTTCCTTGACTTTTGCCTCCAAATCTTTTTTGGTTTTAAACAACTAGCAAGCCAGTTTCATCAGTCTTAAAGAGGGAGTGATCTATAATTTTACCTCCTTTTATTTAGTTGGGGTTAGTATTAGTACTAGAAGTCAGTGTTATATACTATTTGTCATGTAGGTGATAGCTTATTATCTCAAATTAACCTATTTGGGTTTTTTTGTTTTTATTTTTGTTTTTTTGCATTTAGAAGTAGTACCTCTGCAAAACACTAACAGGCAACAGTTGTAAATATTT
Source organism: Xerus rutilus (assembly GCA_028644305.1). NCBI lineage: Eukaryota > Metazoa > Chordata > Mammalia > Rodentia > Sciuridae > Xerus > Xerus rutilus. The sequence continues at coordinate 57,438,529 of CM053417.1, forward strand.
CAAGGAAAATACAAAATAAAGTTAACAGAGCAAAACCATATTCAGTTTGTGTAATAGTTATGAACCAAGAAAAATGACTTCTATAATTTTGAACCTTTACTTAGTTATACATGTGTAATGCCCAGATCACGGTGACCCCAAAGACCACCAGGGAGACCAAGGCACGTATGTAAAAACAAAGAGCCTTTATTTGGGCTGAGGTTTGGACTCTCAGACTTCACTCGTGCAGTGAGTCCATGCAGAGAACCCCGGACGATGTCTGAGCAGGTTTTTATAGGGGAAGGGGACAGGTGGTGGCAGTGGACATGACGTGTGCATTGCATCATTACACAAGCACCAATTACAATCGTATAGCACCTATGGTGACAATATTGACCATTCAGAATTTGAGGAGTATCCATAACATTTGGCAGGACCCAATCATGGTTTTTGAGAATTTTTTTGAAAATGACCAACTACGAAGTGAGTTTAAGTGACCCATGTGGGGTTCAAGCAAGTGGTGAGTGATTGGCTAGTTTGTGCAGAATAACTATATATTGTTCTTAGACCCTGACTCAGACCTCAGGAATGCCAGGTATGTAATTTTTAACCTCTTTGATTGTCTGAGCCGAGGGTGTTCCGAGAGTGGCTTCAGCCTTGAGCAATGTGTGTCTTTTCCCAGAACCAAAACTCAGGCCTACTAGTTTTTCTGGAGGGTCCCAAGCCTGTCATGGGGTTCATTTTAGCTCGAGTCTTTCAACATGTAAAGCCAGATGACCAAAAGGAGGCAAATTAAACCACTGGGTAAGGCTTTATTGGGATGTACGTTTTTGGGCGAACTCCCACTTCAACAGAGCAAAATGAGAGAATTGCACACGTGTTCTGCGGTACAGAAAATTTAAAAGGCCCGATCAGGAATGGGAAGGCATAAGGCAGGATGAGGGTGACTTCAGGTAGGAAGAGGAGGTATCTGGAGCCCTGTGTTCTCTGGAGTTGGTCAGGGGATCCTGCTGAACTCAGAGTCCTTCCAGGATGAGTCAGGAAAAGTCCGCTGATTGGAAGGAGGTGCCATTACTGTTTACCTATCAACGTCTGGTTAGCTGTTCCTTTGCACATGTGGGCTGCTTAATGCTTCATTCCCCATGGCTGCCCCAACCACCTTGAACCGACCTAACAATACATTTTATCCCTTTTTTTAGATCACAATAATGTTTACAACAACAACAAAAAATCAATCTTTTTGAACACAACTTTAAATGAGTGAATGAAGTCTAGCTTATTTTGGAACCATTCTAACATGAAGGTGGAAGTCAGAGCCTTATCTCAGGTAAGTTGGGACTCTTCACAAATAACATAATACATTATTACCTCTGAAATATGAATCAAAGAAAAACTTAGAGAGCTTTTAACCCTTTCTTTGTGGGAAAGTGGTAAAATGTTTTCATGTTTTACTATATCCAACTTTAAACAGATCAGGCACTCATTATCTTTAAAAATACATTTAAATTTCTACTCTAGTGTAAAAAGTAACATAAAATTTTATATACATCCTATTGATAACAGGTTCTGTTATAGAACATTAAATGACATTAAAAAAAACTCCAATTATATTTGCTATTTCATTAACTTTAAAATTACCATTTCAGACAACTTTGTAGAACATTAGCTTGGTAAAATGCTTTTTTAAGATTTATATTTAAAAAAATCATACACTAGAATAACATGAGTATACTTAACATACAAATAACTAATAGTTGAAATCACCATTACACAGATGCCATTATAAAAATTAGGTTTAATTTCTCACAGTATAATTCAGAATTCATAGATCATCACAGATTTGCAGAGTTTAGCAGTACTAGCAAAAATCAAAGGATAGCCTTAAATTTCTTATATATTTAAGGAACAGTGTTAATGATCAGAACTAGACTTAGTTAAAGAGGATAGATATAAGCCAGTTTTTCAAATGGCAATGTGGCCCTTTTATGTCAGATAAAATATATAAAAGCACTTACTGGTTAAACCTATGTGAACTTTAATTTTATAAATTTTATAGAACATTTAGATAAGGCTCAGACAAACATATTTAGTTTCAGATGTATACATACCTCTATTCACATATATTCAGGTTATTCATGAAAATCAAGCCTGGTCAAAATAGTAAGTTATCTGTTTCTCTAACAAAACAAAACAAAAATCCTAAAAGTAATGGACATCACACTTTAATATTTTATAGCTCCCAGGCCTTGCACAAATTTTTACTCATCAATGTGTTTTTTTTTTTAAACAGGATAGGCAGAGTAGGATATTTTAAAAAGCTAACTCAAATTACATTTTAAACAATTGTCCAGAAGAAAATGAATCCCCAGAATCCCCATTAGTATCTTTTCTCTTAAGGGGTTATCACCTCCTGCCTGGGGGCAAGTTATTTCCTCCTAAAATAAAATTTTGGCTAAGATAATATTGATCATTTTTCTCAGAATCATTTGGCCTAAAAGGCCTTATTCACATTTGAGAGACCTCCAGCAGAGCAGGTTCTGTTCTTTTCCTGTAAGGCACTTGAAAATGAAATTGTTACTTTTTGCGCAAGCATGCTATCTGTACATTTAATTTATATAACAAATTTTATCCCAGGAGAGGGATCAGATAGTTTGGCATATTAACAAAACTGTGCCTTAGATCTTTCTCCCTTCCAGTTTGTGTTCAAGGTGTTGGAACACAGGTTATTGTTGTTTGACCAGTTTCCCTTATTATCATCATAATGCCATCAACTTTCAGTGAGTTCTTCACTGTAAATTGTACCCAGAGATTCTATTTTTATATATGTATGCATCTAGGGCAGTCTGTCTAATTAAGGTCATATTGACCATATGAAGATTTTTAGGGACCTCTCTTGAACCATCAGCAGAGCCAAGACACAGGTGCTTTAATTCATGGAGACTGGGGAAGGCCCTTGTATTTCAGCATTTTAGGAAACAGGTAGGACTGTACCCAGAAGTGTCCTCTGGCTAAACAGGGCATTCTGTCCATCCTGTCAGATCTTAAAAAGGGGAGACTATTTTGTCCCTAGGTTATAACTTTATTTAATAGTACTGGAACCTATTGCCCCATTCCTTGTGACTGGCAGTTTTTATTTTTTTTATCCTCCATTAAGATAGGCTAGTTAATCCTCAGACAATGAGTGTAATGGGCCCCACATATGGTTTTTATTCAAATGTAAAGGTAACTTTTTGAGGTTAAACATTCCAGTCCACTCTTTTTTCCCTAGAGTGGCAGGAAAATGGAAATGGGGGTGGACCCAAATGGCAGTTACAAGAAATTTAGACTTAAGAACTAAAAACATACATCTAAATAGAAAGTCATAGGGCTAGCTTTTGTACAGCATAGATCCCCAAAATTAATCCCAATGCTTTTCATTTCTGTTCAGCATGAACTCTGATAAATTCCTTTATCCAGAAGTCTTAAGTCACCAGGCTAGTGTACTCAAGTGGAAAAGCTTTCCACCAGTTTCCTCCTCACATGATGAGGAGTTTCATTTTTTTTCTTTTAATCAAAACTAGTTTTATTGTTTTTATTTTTGTCCTCTGCCATCATCCATGCATTTCATTCTTTGAACTCATGAGACAGAACCCAGAAAGAAAATCAGCGAGACCTACAGCCCACATATATTTAATTTGTCTACAGAAATGGCAAACTGAGCCCTGTTCTCAAATTCCAATTTTATTCTCATGGGCAAAGGGTGGATGGTAAACAGAGTAGAGGCCAGGTTCTTTTTGCCCATTAGACCAGGCAGCTTTCCTGAGTAATTTTTTTTTTCCTCTTTCCCTTTATCCAGGACTCCTGACCCATGGCAGGATGATATGCAGTTGCCTGGGATCAGGCTGAGAAGTAGTGCTCAGACTGTCAGCACTGGGCTGAAGGGGAAAAAAATTATTTTTCCTTAATCCTCTTTCAGTATTCTGCCATGCTCACCATTAGAGGCAGCACTTTTTTTGCATCCAACTTAATTTTTTACTGTTAAGACTCCTTATTATGTAATTGTATACATGCATGTACATACAGAATATTTCACTTATTTTATCTTTGACAGACCAACTCCCAACTGTAAGATTGCATAATAATTCAGAAAACCTTTCAAAGATCAGATTCTTGTAGTAAAACATCATCTTTTTCTTAGACATGTTTACATCTATGGGTGGCCTATTCAGCCAAGATCTTTCCCAAGAAACAATTTATGCAATCAACACACTATTGCTCATGTCTTAAAATGGCCAGAGACAGATACAAACAAAAAATATAATGACAGACAAGCAGAGAGGATCCTCAAACCATGGCTGACAGATGGGAATCTTTAAAACAGACAGATTAGATGGGGAAAAATCTCCTCAAGTTCCCAACTTTCCCTAACTGTGACTCCTACACCAGTGGCACCACAGAAGTCCCCATGAGGGGACCAGATGCTCCCACAAAGGGGAACCAGAAGTGTAGAATCAAAAGTTATTGGTGTGCACATCTGGAGCTTACCAGATGGCCAAGGAATCATGACTTTACTGAATTCAGTTTCCTTTTTCTCAAAGTAGGCCAAGATGGAGCAATCCTTTAGTGCAGGGAAGGAAGATGAAAGTTCAACTAAGCAAAGGGGCTTCAGAAGCTGGTGGGAGGGTCTCTCAGTCCCTCCCTTTATTTACAAGAATAGCTCCACTGGTTCTACCCAAGGCATACTCAACCATCTCCTAACTTTCCAGTAGTCAGCTCTCAAAATTTCAACTTATATTCTCAGCATGAAAGTGCAGTTGTTTGGAGTGTCAGGCCTGCCCAAGAAAGCTGGAGCAGGGACTGCTCTCTGGTCCCATCTGGGGTGCCAGAATCTGTAACCAAACCTCAGTCCCTTTTCCCAATGCCAATCAATACCAATTTAATAATGAGGACATGGTTTTTGAGAAAAAGGAACAAGAAGATTTATTGCTTTGCTAGCAAAGGAGAAACATAAGGGACTCCTGTCCCAAAGGCTGTGACTCTCTCCATCCAGAGAGACAGGAGAGTTTTAAAGAGTTACATTCCAGGTGTGCTCTGGTAGGTGGTCCCAGGGCACCCTGATGGATTCACTTGTTAATTTGTGAGATATTCACTTTCCAAATTCTCATCAGGCATCTCCTTCCTGTAGTGGTTGTGTTCAAGGGCAGTTAACTAGGGGAAGAAAAGATAACGCTGTCTTCCTAAACTTGTTAGGAAGGAGGGAGAGGAGAAGAAAGACAAAATATTAAAAAAAAAAACAACAAACCTTAAAGCAAAGAGAGCTATATTCAGAAATTGAAGGGACCACTGTTACAAGATAACTGTATTTATGTGGGTTTGTCTCTGTGTCTTTTATTCTATACCATTGGTCTACATGTCTATTTTTGTTAGCACAGAAAGACCAGGGCAGCAAACTTCACAAGTCATTTTTGGTGCTTTATTCAGGAAAGGAGCTTCACACAGGAGCAGGGGATGTGGGGACAAGGTGATGCGGCGATGGAACCGGGTTTCCTGTTGGAAAGTGGGACCCCGAACTAAGAAAGGAACTTAGTTTTTATAGGCTGTTTTGGGAGGTGGTCTAGTGAAAAATGGGCCTGTTCTCTGAGTTGTCCTGGGCCCTTAGGAATTTGGGGCTCATATTGATCAATCAATGAGATAGTCAGGAAGTTGAGCTCTTGGGTCAAGGGTTCTGTGTTCTGGCTGGAGATTATGATCTCAGTGTGGTGTGACATTCCTTCCTTTCTGCTCCTCCCTTTCTGTGATTAGCATCAGAAAGGCATTTGGTGGGAATGGTGGAAGTAAAAGCATGGTTATTTTTCTTTTTCATTATTTTCAGTTCCCACACCTATTAATTTTGGTGCCAATACCATGCCATTTTTGTTATTATAGATTTGAAGTATAGTTTAAGGTCTAGTATTGTGATGCCTCCTGCTTCACTCTTCTTGCTAAGAATTGTTTTGGCTATTCTGGGTCTCTTATTTTTCTAAATGAATTTCATGATTGCCTTTTCTATTTCTATAAGGAATAATGTTGGGATTTTAATTGGAATTTCATTGAATCTGTATAGCGCTTTAGGTGGTATGGCCATTCTGATGATATTGATTCTGCCTATCCAAGAGCATGGGAGATCTTTTCATCTTCTAAGGTCTTCTTCAATTTCTTTCTTTAGTGTTCTGTAGTTTTCATTGGAAATGTCTTTTGCCTCTTTTGTTAAATTGATTCACAATATTATTTACTCTGAATATGTGCTTATATATGGTGATTTTTTCTGCATTTAATATGTGATAATTACTTTTTCTTTGATCTTAGCGTAGGTGAAATAACATAAGCAAGTGAAATAGAACCTTTTTTTAAGGAGAAGAAACATTGTTTTCTAATGAGAAAAAAAAACTCCAAATTCTTCAATCTGATCTTTGCCAAATCCAAGAAGGCATTTGCTCTAAGCTGCACAAGTATATGCTTTGGGGGAAAAATTCAGATATGATAAGACAAACAAGTGGTCTAAGAACATTTAAACTCTTCTATTTATGCATCCAAAATTATACTAAGTGAAATAAGCCAGGCACAGAAAGTCAAATGTCATGTTTTTGTTCATATGTGGAAGCTAAAGAAAAATAAGAGATGAGAATAGTGATTGTTAGAGACTAGAAATGATATGGAGAGTGGGAACAGAGGAAGGGTGGATAAAAGGTAACATAATTTGATTAGGAGGAATAAATTATATATTTTAAGATAACAGAATGACTATAGTCTACAACAACCTTACATATATTTTATGAAGAATTCGAAGGAGCACAAATTCTCTAAAAATAAAAAAAATAATAAAGATATGAAAATATTGATTTGTCCATTCATTACATGTTGTATACATGTATTGAATTACCACACTGCACCCCTAAACATACTATTATTGTCAGTTATTTTTTTTAAATATAACCTCTATTGAACATATTTTTTCTCCTCCCTCTCCCTTTGTTCCTCATTTCTACTTTTGTGATCTTCTATCTATTTTCATAAAGAAAATATTCTAGAATTTATTCATATCACTACTCTTCCTTTTAAGAATGGATTGAGATGGAAAAGCTCTCAATACCAGCTAAAGGTTGGAGAATTATAGGCAACAATAAGTGTTACATATATATCATAGTGTAAAACCCTGAAGCCAAATTACTTGCTATTTTTCAATTTAAAAAAATGTAAAAGTTTGAAAACAATTTGTTGTTCTTTAAAAAGATGTAGTAGCAATACTGCTAGATCTGTGTAATCTTCTTACTGCTGGTTCTGTCTGTTACAGATAGAGGCATGGTAAATTCTCTAGTAATGAAACTGTATTCCTCTATTTCTCCTGGTAATCCTATCAACCTTTGCCTTGTGTATGTGACATTCTGTTGTTAGACACAGGCATGTTAAGGGTTTTCTCATGCCTTCTTGGAGAATTGACCCATGGATTATTATGTAGCCCTTCCTGAACCCTGTTAAGTCCTCATTATCTGAAATTTGCTTTTGTAATACTAATGTTGTTATTCTTACTTTATTATTATTATTTATATATCTCTCTTCATTTTTTTACTTTAAAAATTATTAGTGCATTATAATTATACATAATAGTCGGGTTCATTTTGACACATTTATAAATACATGTAACATAGATTATTCCATGTCAATTCCTTGTACTTCCTGTTTTGCTCCCCTCTTCCCTCACCTTAATCCTCTTCCTCTCATCTATTGGTCTTTATTTGTTTATTTTTAATTAGTGCATCATAGTTATATTTAAAATTGGAATGTATTTTGATGTTATTTATTTTTTCTGTCCCTCTTCTGCATATGAGCAAAAACATTCAACCCTTGACTTTGAGTCTGATTTTATTATTTAACATAATATTTTCCAGTTCCAATCATTTACCAGCAAATGATGTGATTTCATTCAACTTTATGAATGAGTAGAACTCAATTGTGTATACATACCATATTTTCTGAATCCATTCACTTAATGATGGGCAGCTAGGCTAAACCTTTTGATCTCTCTTTTTTTTCAATATTTTTTTAGTTGTCAATGGACATTTGTTTTATTTATTTATATGCAGTGCTGAGAATTGAACTCTGTGCTTCACACATGCTAGGCAAGTACTCTGCCTCTGAGCCACAACCCCTGCTCCTGTATGTCTTTATATTTAAACTGGGTTTCTTTTAAACAAAATGTTGGTCTTATTTTTTGTTCTACTCTGGCAATCTGTGCCATTTTATTTATTAAATGATAGATTTTACAATGACTATTGACATATTTAGATTAACATATACAATATGTTTACTGTTTTCTATTTGTCACTCTTTTAAATATATTCTTATGGTATTTTCTTTTATATGGTACTGGGGCTTCACACATGCTAAGCAAGCATTCTGCCACTAGCCTACACCCTCCACATTATTTTTTTGGGGGTACTGGGAATTAAATTCAAGGACACTCAACTACTGAGACATCCCCAGCCATACTTTGTATTTTATTTAGAGACAAGTTCTCACTAAGTTGCTTGACACCTTGCTTTTTTTGCTGAGGATGACTTTGAACTCATGATCCTCTCAACCTCCCCAGGCACTGGAATTATGGGTGTGTGCCACCATGCCTGGATCTTCCACATTAGTTTTATATTTTATTGTCACATAGTAATTTCACACATTTATAGGGTAAAGTATGACATTTTTAATATGTTTTTTTATTGTCAATGATGTACTTTTATTTTATTTTTGTTAACATGTGGTGCTGAGAATCAAACCCAGGGCCTCACACATGCCAGGCAACTGTTCTACCACTGAGTCACAACCCCAGCCCAAAGTATGACATTTTGATACATGTATTTAAAGTATAATAATCAGATCAAGGTTACTAACATATCTAGCAACTGAAATATATATCATCTGTGTTGGAAAATTCTAAATCCTCTCTACTAGTTAGACTATTTGAAATATTTAATCAATTGTTTTCAGGCATAGTAATGCTATCAGATCTAACTGAACACCTTTACTCATTAACTATCTTCTCTCCAAACCTCAGTCCTCTGAAACCTTCCTGGTCTCTGAAACTATTATTCTCTCCTTTACTTCATTGAGACATATTGTTAGCTTTAATTTGTATAAGAAAATGAAGTATTTATTTCACTTTTTAAAAATATTTTACTTAATATAATGTCTTCCAGTTTCATCCATATTGCTGCAAATAACAGGCATTCCTTTTTTTTTGGCTGAAAAAATTCACATTGTGTATATATACCACATTTTCGTTATTTCATCATCTATCAATGGACACTCAGGTTGATTCTATTTTATTTATTTATTTAGGTACCAAGAATTGAACCCAGGGCACTTAATCACTTAGCCACATCCTCAGTTGTTGTTTTATTTTTTATTTTGAGACAGGGTCTCCTTAAGTTACTAAAGGCCTTCTAAAGTTACTGAGCCTTGCTAAGTTTCTGAAATGTCCTGCTGTTTCTGCCAGTTACCAGTTACCTTGAGTCCTGTTTCCCCAGTGCTGAAGTATAACACCAGAGAAGCATGCTGAGGCAAACAAAGAGTAGTAAGTAAGAAGCTTTATTTAAAGCATAGAAGAAAAGACTTCTCCCTGGAGGAAGAAGGAGACCCAAAAGGTAGAATCCCTGGGATGAGGAAGTTCCCATCCCTTTTATACATCTAAAGTTTTCTTTGTCCTTTTACAACTCTCCTCTATCTGGTTAACTTCTTATCCTGTAAATGTAATTGGAAGATGCCAGTGGGGAGGTAAAAATGTGGTAAACAAGTAGGCTGAGGGCCAGAGGGGAGTAATGGGGGAGGAAGGGGCTTCAGGAGTGAAATTTTAGTAGCACCCCCTCCTATACAGAAGGTCTTAATTAAGGTTCCCCAGAAATCTTCACCATAATTGATCTCAGGACTATCAGCAAAAGAGTCTCTACCAAAGAGTTCAATGTAGTTAAAGTTCCTATTTCCTGTTGCTCTGTCTTGCTTGGCCACTGGCCTAAAAGAGATCAGCACTCCAGGTGCTGAATACCCCCTTACTATTTTTTCAAAAACATTTTTTGGATTATCTAGTGTAGTAACAATATAATGATTTATACTTTTTTTTTTTAAACAGAAAGTGTGTTTGCTAATGTAAAGTGTCAGAAAAAGGACAGATTGTTTAAAAGGCCTCTGGTCTTAGGCCTGAGCTTCACAGAGATGTTTACATTTCAGAGACAAGAGAAGATGTTACTAATTGGGCTCCATGGTAGCAGCTGGCAGGGGGAGGAAAGAAAGGGGAGAAGTTTTCCCCTTCTTAGGTGCTGTCCTTGAAGTGTTAACATGCCCTGAACAGTAAAAGAAAAAGCTGCTTTTGTGTGAACTTCTGCAGATTGTGAACTTCTGAGTCCCTCCCTTACAGGCTGGGTACAAAGTTCTAAACTGCCTGCACTTGGAGTTCAGGGGAATTAATTGATCACAGTGAAAGCTGTACTCTCTGAACTGATTGTAGTCAAATAAACCTGCTTCCTGTTTCCTATTCAGTGTCTTGCTTCATCTGTCCCTACAAGATTATATCTCATTTTGGTTTTAATTTCATTTCCTTGATAATACTTTGCATCCTTGATTTTTTTTTTTTTTTTTTGGTTCTCAGGGGCACTCAACAACTGAGCCATATCCCCACCCCTAGCCCTATTTTGTATTTTATTTAGAGACAAGTTCTCACTGAGTTGCTTAGTGCCTCTCCATTGCTGAGGTTGGCTTTGAACTCGCGATTCTCCTGTCTCAGCCTCCTAAATCTCTGGGATTACAGGTATATGCCACTGCACCCAGCATCCTTGATATTTTGTCATTCTACTTTCTTTGATTTTAATTGAGTGGTATGAGTCCAGTTTTTCATCTGGCTGAGGAAAAAACAAAACAAATAAGCAAACAAAAAATATATAAAACTTCATTATATGAATATAAAAACAATATATTTCTCTTATTTCAAACCATCCTGTGATACATTTCTATGTTACATAGATATGTAAATCCTAAGATTCAAAAAAGATAAATGACTTGCCAAGCAATGAATTTGTGACACAGACATAACTATAACTCAAGTTTCTGACTCATACCTGGCAGAGAATCCTTTGCCTATATCATACATATGTTCATATCTTCATCCTTCTTCATATGTCATCCCATTTCATCTACTTGCACAAAAGCAAGAGCACTTCCATTGAATTATAACAAAAAATTTATTAAATATGAAATACTTATCCTGATAGATAACAAGAAATAAACTTAATTTATGCTTATTCATTTTACAGAAGAGGCAAAAAGAAAAGAAATCTTTCTACCATTCTGGAACTGTTCTGAATAACCCACATTTGAAACTGAGGATAATACTTTGCATTAAACAATTCCTACATTCATTTATATTTTGTTCATCATATTTAAAAATACAAAAAGTATCACTAAGTTTTATTACTAGCTAATTTCTATCCCCTAATGCAAAGTCACATTTTTTTCTCTTCTTAGAACTTTGTTTTACAATGTACTTCACATCTGGTTTGGTCCCAAGTCTAGGCTATGGGACTCAGAAACATTGCATGCTAAAAAAGTGATGTGGGACACAGTTATGTATTAAATACCAACCATGGACACACAATAGCATTAAAGTTAACAAATCTAAAATATATATTCTTAAAAAATATCTTATGATATGACTGATTCCTTATTCAAAGTAATATTAGTATGCCATTTGCATTTTAACACAATGTTTACTTTAACATTTCTTATACTATGGGAAGTACAAAATGATATAGAATGTTATTAAGCATTCAATTGAAAGTGCTCTTAAAATTTGAATTATCATAGTTTTCTTTCTGTATCTTTTATAAACTCCCCTTTTCTACTGTTAGGAGATTTCCCCAAATCTTTTCATTAATTCTTCCATGCATTCAACAAACAGAAATGGGACAACTACTGTGAAATGATGCAGATACAAAAAAATAGGACTCCATCTCTCTCCTCAAAACTTTGGGATTAAATGTCTGTTCCAGGTTTGAGCAGTTTCAATAGTGACTTATGATACCACAGAGCATCATATTTTCAGAGTTTATCCAAGTGCAATTTGCTGAGCTTTGTAGTAGCTCTATCACATACTTTCCACACCTTCTCTCTCTCCAAATACTTCTTCTATGGAAAAACAAATGACAAAAAATTAAATTTAAACAAAATACTAATAACTGGTAAATGGAGTTATGTATGGCTACAAAATAAATGATTGTTCCCTTCTTCAATTTTATATATTAAAACATAATCCTTGATGTAGTAATATGTGGAGGTTGGGGGCCTCTGAGACATAGATAGGTCTTTACGGTGGAACCCTCATGAAGGATATTGGTATCCTAATTAAAGAGAACTTGTTCATCCCTTCCACTGAGTGTGGGTTCAAGCAAAATAAAACAATACAAAACAAACAGACAAAAAAACCAAAAACAATTATGAATTAAGAACCAGTCCCTCACCAAATTTCAAATCTACTGGTGCCTTGAACTTAGACTTTCCAGCCTTCAAAACAGTGACAGGGGCTGGGATTGTGGCTTAGTGGTAGAGTAGAGCACTTGCTTTGCATGTGTGAGGCACTGGATTTGATCCTCAGCACCACATATAAATAAATGAATAAATAAAGGTCCATCAGGGCTGGGATTGTAGCTCAGTGGTAGAGAACTTGCCTCGCATGCCTGAGGCCCTGGGTTCAATCCTCAGCACCACATAGAAGCAATAAAATAAAGACATTGTGTCCATCTACAACTAAAAAAAATTAAAAAAAATAAAGATCCATCAACAACTAAAAAATTTTTAAAAAATAGAAATAAATTTCTATGGTTTATAAGAACTCAATCTATTGTATTCTGTTATTGCTGTTCATATATACTAAGAGAATGTCACACCACAATTTGTAATTGAACAATAAATTCCTAGACCTATAAATTACCTCTATAAATATAATCCCTCTTATTATGACAATTCACAAGGATGTGAAGGTTATGTATACTTCTTCTATGCTCAAATGAAATCAAACCACATAAAGTGATCAGTTACTCCACTCTCTCAAATAGTTTTATTAAATATCTTATTCTAAAGATTCAGAATTTATAAAGAATATTTTCTAATAAAAATTACCTACTGCTTTCCTGCATTCATATTTCCTGTGGCTCTTTAAAAATGTTGATTCCATGATGAAAAGTTTTATTACCAAAGGCCTATAGAATTATGTTTTTAGCCATATTTCAAGTTTAATTTTATTATTAAATATATTTTGAATTTCTAATATCAACATAGTTGAAATATGTAATGAAAGTATTTTTAAAAGACAGATGAAGATAACAAATTGTATATATTAAGTAATATGTTAATTAAATTCAATTAAAAATATCAATTTATGGTTTAATCATTTTTGAAATTGTATCAGTGCCAAAGTATGTATAGCCACTAGAGATATATTTATAAAATGAGTACTAAGAACAGGTAATGTACTTGTTTCTGTTAATTCTCATATCCAAAACTGATGTAGTTTCATACCTCAAGGAATGTATAATCAGTGACAAATAAAAACAGACATCAAATCAACTATTTCAGGAAACAGCGATTTTTGATTTTAAGTACATACTTAAATATAGAGATCACAGTAAGATTGAGAAGTTTGGGAAAGTTTTCTCAATTGATGTAATGCCTGTATGACTTCTAAGGTACATAGATGCTAGGGTAAGAGTATTATTTACAAAGAAAGTCTTGAAGTTTCTCTTAAGGAGTTAAAAGTAATGAATATGTGTAAAGAATTGTGCCCCTCCTCCTTTCTCAGTCCATTTGCAATATTCCACTGTTGACACACATCTATACAGCTTCCTTTATTTGCCAACTTGAATTGTACTGCTATGAACATTGACATGGCTGTATCACTAGAGTATGCTGATTTTAATTATTTTTGATAAATACTGAGGAGGAGGATAGCTAGGTCATATGGTAGTTCCATTTCTAGTTTTGTTGTTGTTTTTGTTGTTTGTACCAGAGATTGAGCCCAGGGGTGCTTAAACACAGAGCTGAATCTTCAGCCATTTTTACTTATTTTTTTAAAAAAACTTTGAGACAGGGTCTTACTCATTTCTTAGGGCCTCACTAAGTTGTTGATGGTGGCTTTGAACTTGTGATCCACCAGCCTCAGACTCCCAATCCCTGGAATTATAGGTATGTGCCAGCCAACACAACTGGCTATTTTGCTAGTATTTAAGAAACTCCATACTGATTTCCAGACTGGTTGAACTAATGTGCAGTCCCACCAACAATGTAGAATTCTACCTTTTACCCCATATCCTCACCAGCATTTATTATTTGTATTCTTGATAATTGCCATTTTGACTGGAGTGAGATAAAAATCTCAATAAAGTTTTGATCTGCATTTCTCTGATTGTTAGTGATGCTAAATTATTTTTCATATATTTGTTTTTCTTCTTTGGAGAGGTATCTATTCAGTTTTTTTGTCCATTTTTTGATTACTTTTTTTGTTAAGTTTTTTACTTCTTTACATATTCTGGATATTAAGCTTCTGTTGAGGAGCAGTGGTAAAGATCTTCTCCCATTTGTAGATCCTCTCTTCATAGTCTTGTATTCTTTGCTGTGCAGAGTTTTAAATTTGATTCCTTCTCAGTAATTAATTCTTGTTCTTTTTTTCTTGCACTTTATGAGACTTATAAAGGAAAACAATGCCTGTGCCAATATGTCTGAGTGTTGAGCCTGCATTTTCCTCTAGCAGTTGCAGAGTTTCTGATCTAATTCCTAGGTCTTTGATCCACTTTGAGTTGACTGTTGTGTAGGGAGAGAGATAGGGATCAAATTTCATTTTTCTACCTATGAATATCCAGTTTTCAAAGCATTATTTGTTTAAAACAGCATATTTTCTCCAGCACATGGTTTTGACAATTTTGTGAAGTACCAGATGATTATATCTTTGTGGATTTGTATCTGTGTCTTCTGTCCTATTCCATTAGTTTCTATATCTTTTTTCTTTTCTTTTTTTCTTTTTTTTTGGTGCCAATATCATGCCTCTAGCATTGCCCTTCTTTTTCAGGATTATTTTGGCTATTTTTGATCTCTCATTCCTCCAAAGGACATTTAGAATTCTTTTCTCATTTTATAAAGGAAGTTGTTGATATTTTGATGGAGATTGAATTGAATCTATATACCACTTTTGGTAATTTGGCTATTTTGATAATATTAATTCTGCCTACCTAAGAACATGAGAGGTCTTTCTATCCACTAAGGTCTTCAATTTCTTTCTTCAGTGTTCCATAGTTTTTATTGTAGAAATCTTCCACCTCATTGGTTAGATTTATTCCCAAGGTGTTTATTTCATTGTTATTTGTTTGTTTTGTTGTGTGTGTGTGTGTGTGTGTTTTAGGTTATTGTGAATGGGATACTTTTCCTGACTTTTTTGCATAGATTTATTATTGGAGTTTGGGAAAGCAATTGATTTATGTATACTAATCTTGTATCCTGCTATTTTGCCAAATTTATTTATCAGTTCCAGAAGTCTTCTTGTGGAGTTTTCTGGGTTTTCTAATTATAAGATCCACATCATGGGCTGGGGTGGTAGCTCAGTCGTAAAACACTTGCCTTGCATATGTGAGGCACTGGGTTCAATCCTCAGCACCACATAAAAATAAGTAAACAAAATAAAGATATTGTATCCACCTATAACTAAAAAAATTTAATAAAAATATTCACATCATCAGCAAACAAATATAATTTGACTTCTTTTCCTGTTTTTAGTCCTTTAATTCCCTTCTTGCTTGATTGCTCTGACTAGAATTTCAAGGACTGTGTTGAATAGGTGAGAGTGCATGTTCTTGTCTTGTTTCTAACTTTAGAAGAAATGCTGTATTTATCTATTTAGTGTGATGATGACCTTGTGTTTGTTATATATAGCCTTTTTAAATTTTGAGGTAAGGTTATTCTATCTCCTGTTTCTCTAGCATTTTAACATAACTGTGTGTTTAACTTTGTGAAATGCTTTTCTGAATCTATTGAGAAAATCATGTGACTCTTGTCATTAACTCTATTTACATGATGAACTACATATATTGATTTGTGTATGTTGAACCAACCTTGTATCCCTGGGATGAAATCCAGTTGATCATGATGCACTTTCTTCTTAATATGTTTTTGAATGTGATTTGCCAATATTTATTAAGGATGTTTGAATCTATGTTCATCAGGAATAATGATCTGAAGTTTTCTTTCCTTGATGTGCCTTTGTTTGATTTTTGTATTAGTGTAATACTGTCTTCATAGAATAAATTTGGTAATGTTTCCTTCTTTTGTATTTTATGAAGTTATTTGAGTTTTACTGGCATTAGTTATTATTTAAATGTCTGCCAGAAACCCTCTAAGAATCCATCTATTCTTGAGTTTTTCTTTGTTGAAAGGCTTTTAATTGCTGCTTTAATTTTTTTGCTTGATTTTGGTCTGATTAGGCTTTTCATATTCTCATTGTTCAACTTAGGTAGGTCACATATGTTTGATATTTTCCAGTTTATTGGAATATAAATTTTCAAAAAATTTTATAATAATCCTCTGGATTTTATAAGTGTGGTGATATATTCTTTCTAATCTCTAATTTTATTGATTAGGTCTTCTCTTTATTTTGGTTAGTTCAGCTAAGAGTTTGTCAATCTAGTTTATCTTTTCAAAGAATCAACTCCTTCTCTTTAATGCATTGACCCTTTGTCTTATTTGTTTTTTAAAAAAATCTTAATTTCATTAATTTTAGCTCTATTCTTAATTATTTCTTATCTTCTACTGGTTTGGGGACTATTTTGTTCTTTTCCTAGGCCATTGAGTTGTAGCATTAGATTATTTATTTGAAATGCTTCTATTTTTAATGTAGGAACTCAGTGCTATAAACTTCCATCTTAGAACCGCCTTCATACTTTCCCAGAGATTTTATTATGTTGTATCTTTATCTTCATTTTATTTTCTGCACTTCATGGAAGATTTTTATTTTATCTTTAATCCTGAAGAATAGTTTTGTTGTATATAATAATCTTGTTTGGCAATCATTTTCTTCCAGGACTTAGAGGATATTGCCATAAGCCCTTTTGGCATTTAGGGTCTGAGCTGAGAAATTCTATTCTTATTCTGTATATTAGGCATTTTAATTATAATAAGTCTGAAAGATTTTTTTTTTGGTACTGGGTATTGAACTCAGGGGCATTCAACCACTGATCCACATCCCCAGCCCTATTTTGTGTTTTATGTAGAGACATGGTCTCACTGAGTTGCTTGCATAGCGCCTCGTCGTTGCTGAGGCTGGCTTTGAACTTACGATTCTCCTGTCTCAGCCTCCCTAAGTGCTGGGATTACAGGCTTGAGCCACTGTGCCCAGCTGAGAATCTTTTTTGATCTTGCCTATTTGTAGTTCTAAATGCACTTTGGAGTTCCACCTTGTTTCTAAAGTTTGAAAAATTTTCTGATTTTATTTCATTAAATAGGTTGTGCATGGCTTTAGTTTAGATTTTATCATCTTCATCTACACCAGTCATTCTTCTATTTGGTCTCATAATGTTATTCCAGATTTTATAAATATTTTAGTAATGGTCTTTTAACATCTTTTCTTTTAAAAAATTTTTTGTAGTTGTAGATGGATAGTGTGCCTTTATTTTGTTTGTTTATTTTTTTATTTATTGCTAAAGATCAAACCCAGTGCCTCACACATGCTAGGCAGTGCTCTGCCACTGAGTTACAGTGCCAGCCCAACATCTATTCTTTTTTAAATTTTCTCTTTCTCTCTTTTCTTTTTCTTTCTTTCTTCTTTTTCTTTTTTTCTTTTGTATTTGGGATTGAATCCAGGGGCACTTCAACACTGAGCCACATCCTAACAGACAGTTTCACTAAGTTGCTTAGGGCCTTGCTAAGTTCCTGAGACTGTTCTTGAACCTGCAATCTTCTTGCCTCAGCCTCCCAAATCTGTTAACATCTTTTCTTAATGTTAGACTTTATTTTCAAGATTATATACTTTGTACCATATATATGTATATATATATATATGTATATATATATATGTATATATATATGCACACACACACGCATGCACATACACACACTTTGTCTTTGAGGCTTAAGAATTATGTATTCAAAGTTATTTAATCTATTGGTGATTATTTCAAATGAGTTTTTGGTTTGATTTATTGGCTATTTTTTTCTCTAGGAATTCTGTTTGGTTCTTTTAGAAAATCTCTATCCCTTTATACAACAAATCTTTCACTTCCTGTATTTGCTCTCTGAGTTCATTCCTTACATCTTCTAATTCATTGAATATTTTAACTATGAACTTTCTAAATACTTTCTCTTACTTTTCCTCCACCGTCATGGCAATGGAATCAGTTATTAATGTCTTGTTGACTATTTGGTGTGGTTTGTTACCTTGCTTTTTCATATTGTTTGTCTACCCATCTGTGGGGATAATTATCTCTTCTTCTATGCAAAGGAGTACTTAGTGAGTTTCTTTCTTTTAAGTGCCCTGTGCTGGGTGAATATCTAGCTATTGATATTCCCATTTGGCATGTATCCCCATTTTAGTATCAGCACAACTTTGAGAGGAGAAACTAACCCTTATTAACAGCAATACCTTCAGAGCAAAGCCATGTACTAATAAACCTTAGAGAAAAGAATCTTGTTGAAATTGTTCTCCACAGATCCTCTTATCTGGGGTATAAAATTTCAATAATGTTCTGGAATAGTTTGATAAATATTTTGTTAAAGATGATAAAATTTCTATTACAATATAAGTGATGAAATTTGAATAAAATAAAATTAGGCAAAGGGAAAAAAGAAAGACTGGTACAAATCAAGAAAAAAAATCAAGATATGTGTGGGAGGTATTTGAGGCAGGAGCAGGTAGTGCAAGAGGGAAAAGAGGGATTAAGTGGAGCATGTGTATACCTAAGCAAGGAAAAAAAATTTGGAATGATACCTGTTAATGTTTAAAAACATTAAAAGAAATACAATTAAATGGATTGAAGGCACAATATCAAATAATAGAAGAATATCTATCAACTCGATATAAAGAGTATATGTAAGATTGAAATTGACATCACAGCTGTGTATGATAATCCATGTCAAAGTGGAGAAGTTTATTATTGATGTTTCCTGATTTGTATTTTAACAGGATTTGAGAACCCTAGAAGATGTTATCACTCTTCAAATGTACCTCTCTGTTTCCTTGGGTGTAAGACAGCAAATCCTTTCTGATACAACTCTAGGAACTTCTGTCTGATTTTTGATATGTATAGGAACTTATTACCTTTTTCTTGTGTCAGAGTAGACAATATTTTTTAATTATCTGTGAATTAGCAACCTTGTTATTTCCTGTCAAGGATGTAGTTTTTTTTTTTTTTTAAACCTTCCTGAAAAAATTTACGTGTATTCAGTACTGTCAAATTCAATGTGGAGAACTGTGGTTGTACCTCAGTGGTAGAGTGCTTGCCTAGCATGTGTGAGGCACTGGGTTCAATCCTCAGTACCATAAAAAATATTAATAAATAAAATAAAGGTAATGTGTCCATCTACAACTTAAAAAAATTAAAAATTCAGTGTGGGCTATCCCTGTTGCTTGCATGCATGCTTGGAGGGTTTTGTGCTGCACCTGGGGTGCAGAGGCACAGGGTGCATGGCTCAGGGTTGCTGCTGTCTCCTGTGGGAGGCTGTATGCCTGCTTCCCTCCACAGGGTCTTATTTAAAGTGGCATAGAGCTAGGTGGCTGTCTCCAAGTGTGGACCTGTGATTTTTAGCTCTCTTTGTGTTTTCTGTGGTGCAGAAACCTCCATCCTGGTTGATGTAGATCACTAGGTCACCATCCCTGTGACTAGTGCAGAGTGTCACTTGGCCCACCTGCATTTGAGTTCCTGCTGCCAGTGGTTTTGAATTGTTGGGCATTTTCTGCTGGAACTTCTACGGAACAGTGCTATCTAAGAGCTTGGTGGCTATTTCTAACTGTGGAGGCTGTGGGTACAGTCTATTTTGGGGTGGCTTGTGGCACAAAAGTCTCTGCTTTAACAGCTTCAGTTTACCGGTGTTTTACTCATCTCCATGAAGTGGGAAAGGTGTCCATTGCCCCACCTACATCTGAGTTTCTATTGCCTATGGTTGTGAATCACAAGTGTCCACTCTTTTCCATTGAAACTTCTATGGAATGCCACTATCTAAGCCCTTGACAACAGAATGCAACTGGGTGAAAAATCTCTTTAAGCCATCTGTGACACAGAATTCTCTACCCTATGTAGCACACTGGGGTTTTACCAAGTGAAGGTGTCAGTTGGTCCATCTTTCCCTGAGTTCCTGTGGAGGCTGTTGGGAATTCTGGGTTAGTGTTAGCACTCTCAGAAAGTGATTTGCTCTTGGGCCAGCTCCATTCCTCTCTCCTTGGCCACAAGGAGGAGAGGGTTTCAGTATATTTCAACTAGTAGTGATCCCTCTATAAGTCCCTTACAGATGGATTACAGAGAAAACCCCTTTTGACATATTTCTTTCTTTTTTTTATTTATTACTGTCTGAAGATGGGGAGAAGCTGGATTGATTTAATTTCTTCTACAGAGGTTGGCTAGCTGTGGAACCTACAAAATGGCTGTCTTGACTGGTGCAGTTTTCAGTCCATTATTTGCATTAAATTGTGTTATCTCCTTTACTGTCATTGCTGCTCCTATCTTATTTTAGGTTGGTCTTCTTTTTAATCTTATTGTTGTTAATGAAGCAAATTTATGAGTTTTCCTCTCTCTCTTTCTCTTTTCACTACTCTTCCCCTGTTCTGCTTTTGGGGGTCAAGGAATTCTGTTCTTATTACTGCTCCACTAACAAAAACTCAAGTCCCTTCAAGTCTCAAGCAATCCAATGTTGAATTTTAGAGTATTTACTCTGTTCCTCACCTCTCTGGTCAGCTGTGCTTTCACTGCTTTCTTTATGGGTTGTTGGGGGGCTAGGAGTTGCTGCCTAGATCCTTTCTGCCATCTTCTTTCTCCATTATTCCCTCTTTATAGCTGGCATGATTAATAATGGATTGTTTAAATAAATAATATATTCTAATTATTGATTCTCATATACAACCTTGTCAAATATAGATAAGGTACTTGAATATTTTTTAAATAAAATACTTACATAAGTTTAAGAAATAAATATGTCTACTCTCAAACTATACTGAATAGGTTTACTTCAGATTTTTTTTTCCAGCAGTATTAGAATCCACCATAAAGAACAAATGATGTAAAGAAGATTTTCAACATTTAATTGACATTCTTGAGAAATGCTCGTCTTTGTAAAATAATAGATCAAGTGTTTTTTCATGGCCACATTTTTTGTGTGTGTGTTGTTGGGAAGAGAGGTAGGGAGAGGCTGTAACTCATCATGTACACTAATGATTACACACTGGTTTAAGAAGCATAGTTATTTTTAGCCGGGCGTGGTGGCGTAAGCCTGTAATCCCAGCACTTTGGGAGGCTGAGACAGGAGAATCGCAAGTTCAAAGCCAGCCTCAGCAATGGCAAGGCGCTAAGCAAGTCAGTGAGACCCTGTCTCTCTATTAAAAAAAAAAGAAGCATAGTTATTTTTGCCTGTTATAAATAAGAACATGAACAAATTCTTGAATCAGAGATATCTGAAAACAGTTTAAACCTTGACTAATATTTTTTCATATCCATACCTTAGACATTTTTAGCCAATTTAAATTTTTACACTATACACATACATAGAGGTGAAGAAGTGGAAGAGGAGAAAGAAAAACAATGCTGCCTGATAGAGTGTTGTGGGGGTAACATGCCTGTGGAGAGCAGGCTGTGCTCTGCTCTGAATTGCTCTTTGATGTATAAAGCAGTAATTTTCAGGATGTGCCTAAAGCCAAGTTGTTTCATTTCTTAAAGCAGTAGTTTGCCGTAAGCTACTCCATTTTGATAAGTGACAAGTTAGAATGACTTTACCTCTTGTTTGCACAAGTAAACAACTACCATGTGCCTAGCACAACCATAGGCACAAATTGATAAATGACATATATGTACAAAGTTCTTAAAGTAAATCAAGGAGTACTTGGACATGTGGCCATCCCAAATAATATTCGGAACACCAGATGTAGGAGCTTATCAACCTCACCAGATGAGGATCACTCAAGACCCATAAAGGGAGAAGCACCCCAAGATTGAACATGATGGCACTTTGACTCCATCATGATCCTTGAACAGGAAAATCACCATAGTGGTGAACCTATGATTTCTTGTCCCCATTAGACTTCAGCAAAGTGTGGTTTCTGACCACTTCAGCAAATTGTGGTTTGATGACCGTGTAGGGCCCACTTCAATCTGACACCTTGAGCTGACATTCTGAAACTGAAACTGCCATTTATCTGTACCCTGTGCTTTGACAACTCTATCAAACTAAAACTGGTTTGTTTAAATCTTTACCTAACCACTTACAGTGGTTTTTTAACTCTGCATTCATCTCTCTCTCTATATCTTTATCTCTCACTGTGCTCTTGACACAGAATCCAATAACTCTACAGGAGCTTTAACCCTTTTTCAATCTTTCTGTGACCTATTTACATGTAACTGAGTAAAGTATGTGTGACTTGAGTGTTATAAATATTAGGAATTATGTTTAAAGTATATGCCTGCAATTCCAATGGCTCTGGAGGCTGAAACAGGAGGATAACAATTTCAAATCCAGCCACAGAAACTTAGCAATGCCCTAAGCAACTGTCTGAAAATAAAAAGTGGCTGGGGATGTGGCTCAATGCCCCTGTATTCACTCTGTGGATGCCCTCACCAAAAGAAAAAAAATAAAAAAAAAAGGAAAAGAAAGAAAGAAAATTATAATTATAATAAAAGAACTTGTGTTTTCTGAGCTTATGACTATCAGGTAACTCACAAGTATTTAGTGAACCGGCACTTATGAAAGTGGTAAGGCCTATTTAATTATTGTTATTCAATCAATTCTCAAATTGTGGAAAGACACAAATGTGTCTGGTCTATGTTAATAACATAGCATGCTTACAACTGTGCTCCTCAGCACAGTTTGCTCTACTGAGTGAATTAAGGAGGGCATATTAATAACTTTTATTTTTTGGTACTGGGGATTGAACTCCAGGATACTTGACCACTGAGCCAAAACCCCAGCCCTGTTTTGTGTTTTATTTAGAGACAGGATCTCACTGAATTACTTAGCACCTCACCATTGCTGAGGCTGATTTTGAACTTGTGATTCTCCTGTCTCAGCCTCCCAAAGTGCTGGGATTACAGGTGTGTGCCATCACACCAGGCTCAGACTAACAATTTTGAGGCAGGTCATGGATCAAAGTTGAGTTGCATCACTCATACAAAAGTCCTCACATGAATACATACACAATCAGAAAAATTGAAACTTATATTGTTGCTCTTAATGTGTCTTTCAACTGCATCAAAAATATTAAATTGATTACATCTTATCTCCAATCATATTAGTTGGTATTTGAAATTGTAGTGTTAAGAGCTAGGGATAAAATTGTGCTTTTACAGGCTGAGGCTATAGCTCAGTGGTAGAGTGCTTGTCTCCCATGTGTGAGGCACTGTTCAATCTTCAGCACCATATAAAAATAAAAAAAACATTAAAGATATTGTGTCCATCTGCAACCAAAAAATGTGCTTTTACATGTAAGTGAATATGTCATGTGAAATCCACCATTCTGTATAATGGAGATAAAGCAATTTAAAAAAAAAAAAGACAGAACTAAGGTACAGCATCTAAAGCCTAGTAGATATTCACTGTATAGTTATACTTTCTTATAAGAATTTCTGGGCTTAATTTGTTCATTCTAGAAAGTTCATTGATATTCTGAATGAAAAATCACATTGACATTCTGTACTGAAAGCAATTTAATTATTTGCTATTATCAGACTTGTCTTTAACCCAAGGGGAAAATTAGAAAGGAAAGCAATAAAATGATGTGAACTTCAAGTGACAAGTGAAGATGACACATTAAAGATATAATTCAATTGTGCCTTTTGGCCTTTATACAGCATTTGTGTAATTACTTATGTATAGAGGCATCATAACTTTACACAAGAGCCAGGCTATTTGACCATCTTGTCAGGTAGAGAATTCAGCATAAAGCAAAACCAGCCAGTTTATTCCTGGAATAATCAAGACCCTGAAGGTATCAAGATAGGCTCCATGGTATTTTCCTTTTATGAAACTTTTCTGAACACTTCAGAAGGAAGATATTTAATGTAAATTTTTGTGATTAATTCCTTAATTTTGGAAAACTCCTCTTGAAACCTTTTTTTTCTATGATCTCTCCTGTAGCAGATACTTGCTTATCTGGACTGTTGCCCTTTCAACTGTTTTATTCCATACTCTAAGAGAACAATAGAAAATTGCCACAGCTAAATAGTACTCTTGATGAGTCCATTCAAGGGAAGTTATCTTTGTACACAAAAGAACAATTGGGGGCTTGAGTTGTGGCTCAGTGGTGGAGCACTTGCCTCACACATGTGAGGTACTGGATTTGATCCTCAGCACCATACAAAATAAATAAATTAAATAAAGGTATAAAAAAAGAACAATGGAATGAGGAGTAAAGATAATTAAGACCAGTCTGAAGCAGATAGTGTTTGTTTTTACTCAACCATTTCTCTTTAGTAATTTTATATGCTATTTTATATTACTTCTCATTAAACTACGGTAGCTTACTTTGATACATCCTGGCTTAACTTTTCCCATAGAAACTAGGAAGACTTCAGCTACTTGGAAACTCGGTGTTTTATTTTCATTAAGATTGTAGCTCAGTGGTAGAGCGCTTGCCTCGCATGCGTGAGGCCCTGGGTTCGATCCTCAGCACCACGTACAAAGCAATAAAATAAAGACATTGTGTCCATCAACAACTAAAAAATATTTAAAAAAAAAAAAAAAAAAAAAAAAAAAAAAAAAAGAGATTATCTGTTCCTCCCTGATGACAATATCAGTTGTTTCTAAAGTTCTAAAGTAAGTTTGTTTCCAATTTTCTCCCAGACTCTGTCTGTTGTATGATTTGCACACAGAGAGACAGGGCACAAGGGTGTTCAATAGGAAGCAGTATTTGTTTTGTGCTAGCATAGACATGGCAGACTTTTTATCCAAAGGCCTAGCCCACAATAAAGGGAGGCATTGTTTTATACATGTCTTGTAAACTCTTTGTTTGCCACATAAAGTGTAAGAAGCATATGCCATAGATATGCCTGAACATGCCTGGGACTCACTAAGTTGCCGGCCATAAGGAACAGCAACCATTTACATGCTTAGTCATGCCTGCTTGCAATTGATAAGGGGCTGTAAGGGGCACCAAACCATAGGCATGCTTAGCAATGACTGGTTACAATTGATAGGGAGCACAGTTCCATGCACATTAGCAAAGCATATGCCCAGTTACAATTATGCTATCTCACTGGATAGAACCAATGAACATTGATTTTCCTGGGTGTAACCAATCACCAGCTCACACCACCAACTTGGAACTGCATTTAAACTGCTTGTCCTGCCACACTGGGGGCTTTTGCTCCAAGGACATCAGTAAAACTGGCCACCTTACTGTTTGTCTCTGGATCAACTCTAACATCCCCTGACATCCAGCTGTCGACTGAAGAGAACCATCAGACAAGAACAACATCTGCTCTTTGGCTAAGAGATCTCGTGTGGCATCAAAGTTATTTGGGGGCTCATGGTCGCCCTAGGATTGTGTTTAGTGGTGTTTAGTTGCCCTAGGATAGTGTAACTTACCTATAGTGTTTAATTAGTGCACATTCAATGATAATTGGGGTGCTCCAGGGCACCCAACATTTTTTGCTTTAATTGATTATATTTGATGATTGTTGTTGAATATACACTTGCATTTAAAGACAATCCACCTCCAAGTAATTATTAATTGTGCCACTCATGACATAAGGTAATACATATTTTGATTGTGTATTCTTATGCTATGGAGTTGCAACAAGGTTATGAAAATATCATGTGTAATGGAGTTATGACACAGTCATGACATGTTTACAGCAGAGTTGACATACACAATGAGTATGACATATTGCCTTTTCTTTGTTCTGGGAGAGCCCTTTCCACATTTCCCCTTTTGCTGCTCAGAACCCTTCAGGATCAAAGACCATCATCTTGCTCTAACGGCTTATATTTCCATAACATCATGACATGTGCAGCCATTTTTCTTTCAACTCTAGCCTCCATGAGACTAGAGAGATCTCATAACCAGAGATAACAGGCAAGGTAGGAGTAGGTAGGACTCCAGCATTAAACCCACACCACTTATATGACACATTCACTTATAAGAGTTTTGATTTCCCCAAAAGTTGAGAAACATCCTCTCAATAATTCCTTGGGATTCTAATGTTTTCAAGTCTTTACTGGGATGTGGACAACCTCTTTTTATCTCTTCTGTGATTTCTTCTATGACTTTGCCCTCATCATATATTTGTAAGCAACAGTTGTCCAGGTTAAATTCCCTGCCTATCCCATCTTCAGAAGCAAACAAGTAGTCTAAGGCTAAATGGTTTTGTTAAATAGAATTACCATGTTTGAGTACTTTACTTAGCCAGTAAATTGAAGGCTTATACAATTTTATTATAATTTTTAACAACAGCCTGTAGCCTGATGATATGGTTTAAGATGTAGATAGGAGTACAGTTCCCATAGAACTCATCCTTTGCCCAGGTGGCTAGACCATAATACACTCGGGGCGGCCATTCATCATCTGTCCATTCATGAATTGCCAGGGATCACCACTCTGTTTGGGCCCCACATTCTGCATATACTATGACTCCTTATTGCCCCCTCCCCCTCGCTAATAGAAAGAGAAAAAAGAGGGACACATTGTCTCAATTGCACACAATCTGGAGCAGAATCAGGCAGTTTAGCATAGGTGGCCCTTCTATATATCCAGCATAGTTCATCTGGGGCTTGAGATTCAATTTTTATGGCAACGTTATCACAGGCCTGTTTGAGGTTAGAGAAATTTCATGAGGAGTGGAGATTTGGTGCTGTGTAATTTAAAGATGTCCATCACTGGTTTTTCTGGGTAATTACATTATAGAGTTTTGGGCCCAGACATGTTACAGTCCCATCTGAGATGTTAAACTCTTTTTCCTCTCTGGCAAAATAATGTTTTCCAATAATAAAGGTTTTAAGGAACCAAACACCAGTAGATGTGGTTCCACTATAGGTCTCATGGGGGTCTAGCTCTTTAGCCTGCCATGGCTACTTATCCCCCATATTAGTTCCTACACATGTGTATCAAGAAGAGACATTCAGAGAGTGAACGATAGTCTATGCTTTTCAGAGACTGAATGATAGTTAGGAATAGGTTTCTAGTTGTGATGGAAATAAGAGGTGGACTATTCTCCATTTCCTCATAAAAGGAATAAAAGAACTGGTGGGAGGAGGACTTAAGTGAATTTGTAACCCTTTTGAAATACAGTATGGTTCCTGGGTCAGTACCTTGTCCATTTCTATGTATGCCAATTTGCTAGCCTTTTTTTTTTTTTTGGTACCAGGGATTGAACTCAGGGGTACTCGACCACTGACCCACATCCCCAGTCCTATTTTATGTTTTATGTAGAGACAAGGTCTCACTGAGTTGCTTAGCTCCTCACTATTGGTAAGGCTCACTTTGAACTCGTGATTCTCCTGTCTCAGCCTCCCAAAGTGCTGGGATTACAGGTGTGAGCCACCATGCTGAGCTTTCTGGCCAGTTTTTTATCATGATTCTTCACGGTCAAGAACAGTGAAATAAATGGGTTTTAAATAGGCTCCCAGTTTACAGTCAGGTGTGGTGACACCCTTTTGTAGTAGGGCAGTTTTGCTCTCATTTTGCCAAATGGCCCATGTAGCACAACTCCAATAGGGAAAAAACAAAAAAAACAAAAACCCAGCATAATAGGACATGAGGACCACATACTATTTGCAGACTGTTCACACATATACTTATCATTGAGACTGTACCTCCTTTCCCCAGATGTCTCCACATGATGTGGTGAACATACAGTGATTCAGAACAAGTGCTCAAGTCTCCCTCAAGAGAGTTGGGCACTTGCTGTGACTCACTGTATGTTCACCACATCATGTAGGTCCTCAACCAGGATTCTAACATGTCATGACCCACAAGTGTCAAAATATACTGATAGTGTTTGCTTTAGATTATAAATTGAACTTCATAAATTAATGGGCTCTTTTCCAAATACTGCCTTCCCATGAACTTCAGACTTCCAGCCATTCCTCAGTTAGAAAATACTTTGGATTGAAACAAGTATATTGATCTCTCATTGGCAGACAGAATGGGTGTTCTTATTATACATGCAGGTCCCCTAGACTTCCATGGCAGGAGAAATGGGTATGATAAAGTAAGTTTGTGGTGATACCTTGGCCTGATTGAGTCATTTGAGGGCATGGGTCACAGGATGAGGGACCTATGTCCACAAACAGGAGCCTGATATGACACATTCAATAGCAACAAAATATCCTATCAAAAGGAGGTAAAAGACTGTTAATAGAAACTTTTAAACCCAGTGCCATTCAGCCAGAGCAATCTCTGCTAATCTTACAATGAAAATTAAGGCTAAGACCACAAAAACACTGAGGGCTAAGAAGAGACAGTGCCAAAGCATTATAGTAAAAAAAGACTAATATAGGAAATAATAATAGTTCATTTATCCCAACAAGTGGTGTATCCCTCTGCCTTATTATAAGTCAGCTTCTAGGGTGACTAAAGCAGGCCTATTGTCCTCAGAGTGTCTTTAGGTGTAACTCACTTGTTTTGAATGATCAACTTGCCCAGTGAAACTGGATTGGGAATGCACTCCCAGTCATATGAAGCTGGTTTCACTCAGCTCTGGTGAATCCAGGGGATCATGTCATGTCTGGTACCTTTATTGCAGTAAGGGTGGATAAAATAACAGTGAACACATTCCTCTAAATAGGCCTTAGGGGTTGTACATTTTATTTCTTTGTCCATATTGCACTCCCTGGTTTAAAGGAGTGGGCATTAGTGGTTAGGTTCATGGGTAGTCATGTTCTCTAACCCAATGGTGTATGATGGTCATGGTTGAGCCTAGAGCCAGCATCTGTTGCCTTAGAGTAATGCTGCCCAATTTTTAGATCTCCTTGTATCCCTCTTATAATGAGAGGAGGGTATTCATAAAGAATCTCATAAGAAGAGAACTTGTCTGTCTAGTAGGGCTAGAGTCAATCTGTAACAAGGCAATTTTCAACACTCAATCTCAATGTAGGATTTCTTGACACACTTTTCTTAGTTTTAACTTTAGAGTTTAATTCATTTCATCTTCCTGGAGCACTGGGGACACTATGCAGTGTATAAATTCCAGGTGATCTTTAATTCCATTGTCATAAGTGGTACCACCTCAGCCATGAATGCCAACAAATGAATGGCTGTGTTTTGGTTATAACTCTTCTGCCAGGTGTTCAAGACCAAATTGGTCTAAATTGACCTTGTTCCTGTCTATTTTTAAAGGTCAGCTGAGATTCCTCAGATGTTTACTCTCGGGGACTAATGAGAAGCCTCTTAGCTCCTCTAGTTTCCTCTACCACTTATGCCATATGCCAGGATGGGTCAGGATCTTGTTGACTTGTGTGGCTTCCCTTGGAAGCCTGTGAGACATTTCCATTTCAATGATCCTTTTCTTTGCTGAAGGTGCACTCCTTGGCTTCCTGTTCTCCATGGTTGGTGGGTCCCTTAATCCCCTTGATTGGGATATCATGTATCCCAGAGTTGTAAATCCCTTAGAGAAGATGTCCTATGTTTCTCTGGGCCCTAGCTGACCTCAAAGGGTAAGAAATAAATATTGGCTATTTTTTTAAGTCTTTTAACTTTCTTAAATTTATTTTGGTTTTAAACTTCCAGCAGACCAGTATCACCAGTCTTAAACTGGGAGTATTGGCTTTTAACTTTAATATCTATAACTTTACAATTATTTTTTTCTTTCATTTAATTGAAGTCAACATTAGTACTGGAAGTCAGACTTATATTTTGTCTATCTTATAGGTGATAACATTTCAAAATTAATGCAGGATGTCTTGTTAGAAGAAATATGTTTTTCAAAGCATTAACAGGCAAAAGTTATAAAGTTATAAAGTTCTACATGGAAAATACAAAATAAAATTAAAAAGATCAAAAGAATTTAGTTTGTACAGTAGCTTTGAACCAAGAAACATAATTTCTATAATAATTTTAATATATCTTTGGTATCTATTTCACCTTCACAAAGATCCATAGACTTATAAACTCAATCACATATGAAACCCTTTACAAATTTACTTTAAAAAAAACCTCTCTTATAATGTTATATATCTTTCATATTTTCCCAAACTTTCACATAATTTTGTATTATATAATTTGGTTATTTTGAGATAACAGTAATCTTTACAACAAAAGATCATCCTTTGAACACAACTTTATGCTTAACTCTAGCCTACTTTGGACCCATCTTAACAAAGAGTAGGGGAAAAGGCAGAGACTTATTTCAGGTAAGGAGGGGCTCTTGACAAATAACATAATACATCATTACATCTGAAATATAAATCAAATGAAAATGAAAAAAACTGAGCACTCTTAAACATTTTAATAGTAAAAAAAATGGCAAAATACTTCCATGTTCCATATTGTTCACTTTTAAAGAAATTAGGCTTTCCTTACTGCCTTCCAAAAATATATTTAAATTTGCATTCTGGTTTGAAGAGTAACATAAAATTTTATACATGTCAGTTTTTGGATGACAGGGTTATTTTTATCCAACTACAAAGTAGTAAATGACATAAATAAGTCCCCAAAGGATACATTTGTTACTTCTATACAAGTTGGAAACAAGCTATTACTACAGACAACTTTAGTTTGGAGAACATAAGCTTGGTAAAGTACTCTAAAAAAGTTTTATATTGCAGGACATCATCAATATATCTAATATACAAAGAAGCCAGCAACAGCATCAAAATTACATTGATGTCCTTATATTAACCAAGTTAACTTTTTTTTTTTTTGGTTTAGAATATTCTTTTTTTTCATATTTAATTTATTTATTTGTTCTATTTAGGTTTACATGTTAACAGAGTGCAATTGATTGATTGTACACAGATGGAGTATAACATTTCATTTCTCTGGTTGTAAGTGATATAGAATCACAACATACATGCAGTCATACATAAAGCTAGGACTATGATGACCATCATATTCCATCATCTTTACTGTTCCCATTCTCCCCCCCTTATACTCCTGTGAACAGAGTTCCTCTATTGTTCCTGTGTCCTTTCCCCCATTATGTATGAGCATCCACTTATCAACGAGTACATTTGGCATTTGGTTTTCTGAGATTGGCTTACTTCACTTAGCATGATATTCTCCAATTCCATCCATTTACCTGCAAATGCCATAATTTTATTCTCTTTTATTGCTGAATAATATTCCATTGTGTATATATACCACAATTTCTTTATCCAGTCATCTATCGAAGGACATCTAGGTTGGTTCCACAGTTTAGCTCTTGTGAATTGAGCTGCTATAAATATTGAAGTGGCTGTGTCACTGTAGTATGATGTTTTTAAGTCTTCTGGGTATAGCCCCAGGAGCAGGATGGCTGAGTCAAATGGTGGTTCCATTCCAAGTTTTCTAAGGAATCTCCATACTGCTTTCCAGATTGTTTGTACCAATTTGCAGTTTCACCAGCAATGTATGAGCGTGCCTTTTTCCCCACAACCTCACCAACTCTTAGCGTTCTTTATATTCTTGATAATTGCCATTCTGACTGGCATGAGATAAAATCTTAGGGTAGTTTTGATTTGCATTTCTCTGATTGCTAGAGATGTTGAACATTTTTCATATGTCTGTTGATCGATTGTATATCTTCTTCTGTGAAGTTTCTGTTCAGCTCCTTGGCCCATTTATTGATTGGGTTGTTTGTTTTTTTGGTGTTAAGTTTTTTGAGTTCTTTATATATCCTGGAGATTAGTGCTCTATCACATGTGTGTGTGGCAAAGATTTGTTCCCAGAATGTCAGC
>CM053417.1:57471107-57495385 GCA_028644305.1 Xerus rutilus
TCTTTTGCTGAGAAGAAGCTTTTTAGTTTGCATCCATCCATTTATTGATTCTTGATTTTACTTCTTGTGCTATAGAAGTCTTGTTAAGGAAGTATGGTCCTAATCCAACATGATGAAGATTTGGGCCTATTTTTCCTTCTATTAGGTGTTGAGTCTCTGGTCTGATTCCCAGGTCCTTGATCCACTTTGAGTTGAATTTTGTGCATGGTGAGAGATAGGGGTTTAGTTTCATTTTGCTGCATATGGATTTCCAGTTTTCCCAACACCATTTGTTGAAGAGGCTATCTTTTCTCCAGTGTACTTGTTTGGCTCCTTTATCTAGTATAAGGTAACTGTATGTAAGTGAGTTTGTCTCTGTGTCTTCTATTCTATACCATTGGTCTACATGTCTATTTTGGTACCAGTACCATGCCATTTTTGTTACTATAGTTTTGTAGTATAATCTGAGGTCTGGTATTGTGATGCCTCCTGCTTCACTCTTCTTGATAAGGATTGCTTTGGCTATTCTGGGTCTCTTATTTTTCCAAATGAATTTCATGATTAGTTTTGAATAATATTGGAAATTTATTTGGAATCTCATTGAATCTGTATACCACCTTGGGTAGTATGGCCATTTTGACCATTTTGATTCTTCCTGTGCAAGAGCTTGGGAGATCTTTCCATCTTCTAAGGTCTTCAATTTCTTTCTTTAGTGTTCTGTTGTTTTCATTGTAGAGGTCTTTTACCTAATTTGTTAGATTATTTCCCAAGTATTTTTTGAGGCTATTGTGAATGTGGTGGTTTTCCTAATTTTTCTTTCAGAGGATTCATCACTGATGTATATAAATGTATTTGATTTATGGGTATTGATTTTATATCCTGCTACTTTGCTGAAATCATTTACTAATTTCAGAAGTTTTCTGGTAGAATTTTTTGGATCCTCTGCGTATAAAATCATGTCATCAGCAAATAATGATAGTTTGAGGTCTTCTTTTCCTATTCATATCCCTTTAATTTCTTTCATCTGTCTAATTGCTCTTAACCAAGTTAACTTTTAAAGAAAATTTAGAATA
The DNA here is from genome assembly GCA_028644305.1 of Xerus rutilus. Lineage (NCBI taxonomy): Eukaryota > Metazoa > Chordata > Mammalia > Rodentia > Sciuridae > Xerus > Xerus rutilus. The sequence continues at coordinate 57,472,160 of CM053417.1, forward strand.
TGTAGAGTAGTATAACAACCCAATATATCAGTTTTCTGTTTAACTAGACTTGTATAAACCTTAATTTCTTTAAGACTAGTTTCCCTAAATTACAAAACCTAACAAACACAAGAAATTATCTTGACAGATAAGAACAGATAAATGGTGTAAAAAACCATTGTTACTCCAACACCTAGAGAATTAAATTCTGGATTTTATCAGTACATAAAAATTTGATCTTAGGAAAAACCCTTAAAGAACTTTAATTGATACTGCTAATTATAGCCAACTTCAGCACAAAATTTTGAAATTTATCCTTCACAAACCTGTGGAACTTACCTAGATGCTCTCTAATCTTTCACTTTACCATATGAAATATTTTTTTATCAAAAAATATTTTTTAAAAAACATTTTACATTAAAATGTATTTAAAAAAATTTTTTTAGTTGTAGATGGACACAATATCTTTATTTTATTTTATTTTATGTGGTGCTAAAAATCAAACCCAGTGCCTCACGCATGCAAGGCAAGCACTCTACCACTGAGCCACAACCCTAGCCCCCCAAATGTATTTTCATATCTAAAATTTTTATATCTCTTTCCTAGTTACTGGTGCTTTAAATTTATACTCTCAAACAACCCCTGTGAAATTTTAAAATTTAAACAATTTACTCCATTTTAATAAGATGAATGCTTTATAATGCTCTTAGAGTACTTTTACCAAAACACAATTAGAATTTTTGTACACACACAGAGATGTGTGTAGAATTATATCTGTTAGAATATTAAATCCCAGCAACCTTGCTTTAGTGAAGACCCCAAAACAAAGCAATCTCAAACTCTCTTTATCCTTTTACCAGTTTATAAAATCACATTCAATAAATCAAACATATATATTTTCTTATGGAATTTATATTTAGAAGTTGATGTTTTAACATTTTAACTTTGTAAAATAATCAAATGTCTCCTTTAACAAATGCATTTCTGAACACTGGACCCATTTATGTTCAAGCTAATTTTCCTATGTTTTTGTTGTTGTTGTTGCTAGTTTTTTTTTATTCTAATAAGTTATACATGACAGTATAATGCACTTTGACACATCACATCATGCATAAATGGAGTATAACTTCTCATTCTTCTGGTTGTACAAGATGTAGGATCACACCAGTCTTGTAGTCAATATATGCACATAGGGTAATAATGTCCAATTCATTCTACTATCATTCTTATATTCATACCCCTTTCCTCCCTTCACTCCTCTCTGCCTAATCCAAGGTAACTCCACAAAATCAAGAGTCAATAAATGGGATGTATTCAAACTAAAAAAAACTTCTTTTTAACAAGGGAAACAGTAATTTGAAGAGAGACCCTACAGAATAGGAGAAAATCTTTACCACATGCACCTCAGATACAGCATTAATTTCCAGGATATATAAAGAACTCAAAAAACTTAGCACCAAAAAAAAAATCAATCAATAAATGGGCTAAGGAACTAAACAGACACTTCACAGAAGAAGAAAAAATCAATCAACAAATACATGAAAAAATATTCAACATTTTTAGCAATTAGACAATTGAAAATCAAAAATATTTTATGATTTTATCTCATTCCCTTCAGAATGACAATTAGCAAAAATACAATCAACAATAAATGTTGGCTAGGATGTGTGAAAAAAGGTACACTCATACATTGCTAGTGGGACTGCAAATTGGTGCAACCATTATGGGATGTGGTATGGAGATTCCTCAGAAAACTTAGAATGGAATCACCACTTGACCCAGGTATCCCACTCCTTGGTTTATACCCAAATGACTTAAAATCAGAATACTATAGAGACAAAGCCACATCGATATTTTTAGGAGCTCAAATTCACAAAAGCTAAACTATAAAACTGACATAGGTGTCCTTCAACAGATGAACGAATAAATAAAATGTGGTATATATACACAGTGAAATATTATTCAGCCTTAAAGAAGAATGAAATTATGGCATTTGCTGGTAAATGGAAGGAGCTAGAGAATATCATGCTAAGCAAAATAAGGCAATTCTGAATAAACAAAGGCTAAATATTTTTCTCTGATATGCAAATGCTAATTCAAAATAATGGGAGGTCTAGGGAAGAAGAGTTAATTTACTTATTTTTAACTGTTAACTTTATGTTATCCATGAAAACCAAGATATCAGACAAGTATAGTTAATAGTATAAGCCATCTTTTTACTGTTAAAAAATTCTAGAAGCAATGGACCATACAATTTAAATATTTTATAGAGACCAATATTCTATTAACTTCCTGGCCACCAAGAAAAATGTGTGGGTTATTAATTTTAAAGACATATTTAATTTTATTCATTTAACCAATATAAATTAAACTATTTTCTTAAATGTTTAAGAAATGAAAACTAAAAGGCATTTGAATCCTTTTTTTATGAGTGCTCATTTATATATCTGCCAATTTTGTTAGCATGTAAGTGGTACACAAACACATGTGAACAGCACATACAAAATACAGTTATGCACACATATACATACAAATTAACAGAAAACAAAGATTTTATAGTCTTAAACCAGATATGAATTTCAAAGATAGGTGAAAAAAGAGCTATAGATATCTATTATACAGACTGTCAGATTTAGCCCTTTTGAATTAAGAAGAGCCTGTAAAGATAGGAACATTAGAAATAGAGTCTTCTCAGTCATGGTGGATGTGGAAGTTAAAATTTCAGCTGACCACTCCTTCTTCATGGAGGCAAATTTATTCCCACCATTATCACTGTTTATTTATTTTACTTAGGACTCTTTACAGAAGAAGATCTCTCTCTCGATCTCTCTCTCTCTCTCTCTCTCTCTCTCTCTCTCTCTCTGCGTGTGTGTGTGTGTGTGTGTGTGTGTGTGTGTGTTTGAGTTAACCCTTGAAAAATTGGCCTATGAATAAAGACAGAAGAAAAACAGAAGGCATAAAGTTCAGTTATAAATTGAGCTCAGAAAAGACAAACTGAAAGAATAGCATGGCCAGACTTACTCTAGTAAAGATTATGCATAACATCTTTATCAGACCAAAATGCACTTTTGGATCAGATTAGTCAATCTAGATATTGAAAAATGTGAGCACCCATGAAATGTGTCCCATAGCAGCTTGGAGTATCATTTTAAAAGTGATACTTTTTTCTTCTGTGCTCAAATTGCTTATATAGCATAAATTACAGGATCCACTTGGTGCTTACCAGCCAGTGTATATGGGGTTAAAACTGGCAGTTCCATTTCTTTGCATTCAAACATTGTTTATAAACTTGTCTTCCAGTACCTTAGAGTTGCAGTTTCATCTTGCACATTGGAGACTATTGGGGCAACCTCTGGGAGTTGATCAAGCTTACCTTTTGCCCTTTACAGGCAGGTCAACCTCTTGAATCTAGTTTCTTACTTGTTCAACCAGCAGTGCTTCCTGGGCTAGTTTCTGTGGCCTTACTAGATTCCTTTGTGCTTCTGTGGTAATTGTGCTGATATACAGGGAGGGTTAATCCCCTAGGGATCAAGGGCACCAGAGATCTCCCCTGGCATCCTGGGGCCACACACCAAGGACAAAGGAGGTGTAATCACTGCCTCTGAATCATGGACTCTGAGCCCCCAAGAAATGTTGTGGGGTTCTCACACAGAGAGACAGGGCACTGGGGACTTCAACAGGAAGCAGCATTTATTTTGTGCCAGCACAGACATGGCAGATTTTTCATCCAAACGCTGAGCCCCCCAATTCAGGGAGGCATTGCCTTACATACCTCTTGAAAGCCAACTTAAGGACATTGTTTTGAGAAAAAAGAAAAATAAAATTTATTTCTTTGCTAGCAAAGCTGAAACACAGGGCACAGTAGTTCCAGAGGCTGTGATTCTGCCCATAGGAAGAACAGAGGGCTTTTACAGTATTTTAAAGGCTTGATTCCAGGTGTGACCTGACAGGAGGAATTGTGATTCACTTGATAATTTGATAGATCTGACCATCCTACAAATGTGAATTACTTGGTTCCTGTGGTGGGTATGTGCTCAAGTATAGATAATTAGGTTTAGTATTGGTAAAAAGGTAATTTTGTTCCTGACCCCAGGTTAGGGAAGGGAAAAGAAAAATTATCTATTTTAATACAAGCATGGAGGGCTATATTCAAAAGATGAAGTGGACCTCTAATACAGAAGAGGATAAGGGGATTGAGAGGGAGGAGGAGCAGAGGGCATAGGGAAGTATATTCCATTCATGAATATTCCACAATGAATCTTCTTATATATAATTATAATGTAATAATAATAATAAATGTACCAGTAGAGAAAATGGATATCATGGGGAGATTGGAGGAGAGGAAAGGGAAGGTATTGGGAAAGAGATTGATCAAATTATGTTATGTGCATGTACACATATAGCATAATGAATCCCACTATTATGTATAATTGTAAAGCACCAATAGAAATTTTTAAAAGTGGAAGGAAATAGATATTCAAAGAGAATGGGTAATTTCCCCAGTATCACAGAGCTAGTAGGCAGAAAAAGGTGAATTTTGTCAAAAACCATATGACTCCAGAGTCCTTATCCACGGTCTGTACAATGCTGGCAATTCATAAGAATTCATTAAGTCCATATCACATCAATACAAGATCTTTTTCTCATTAAATAATATACTTTGCTAAAAGAAAAAACTATTATATCTGGACTTTACAACATGTATGACTATTTCACCTTATAATATTCCTGTAAACAAAACCAATGTATATTGATATAAAAATGTTGAAAAGAAAAAAGATATTATAAACTATTGAAAAATCTTACTCAGAAATTTTGGAGTAGTGTGTCCTTGGCCGTATTCTAGAGAGCATTGTTTTTAGAAGTTTGCATGAAAGATATAAAATTAAATTGTACCCTGATATCATATAAGCTGTATATGATGTTCACTATTCTTTTTTTGCCTACCTAACATTTTTAAAGACCTTAAGACATTTTCTAAAAAGAACATTTCTTATTAATTTGAAGCCTTTTCCCATGGGTGAGGAATTTATCTTGAGGCACTACTCACCTCCCACCATAAAATATAATATTTTTCTCTCAACTTTATCTTTCTCTTGCAGTGAAGATAATGTCACATGCCCCACACTCTGGCAATCAGGCATATCCAATCCATACCAAACTAGGAGCTACTTATTTTATTGAGTATAGGACTCTATCATTTGTGCCATTAAAAAAGGGGAAAAAAATACTGCTGAAGTTTGTCTTCCCCTTGACTTTAATATGCATTGTGATATTCTAGATGTTAAAATATAAAATTAAAAATAATTATGATAAGAAACATAAATATATCACATAAAATTCTCTATTTCAACCATAATTTGGTATATAATGAGTTTTTTATATTCATAATGCTGTGTAATCTGCATGATCATTTATTAACAAATGTTTATCATCATTCCAAGCATAAACTCAGTATACATTAAATATAATTTTTTCCATTCTCCCTCTCTTCAGACCCTGATAACATGAAATCAATATTCTTTATCTCTGAAATTGGCTATTCAGATATTTCATGTAAGTGAATCATACATTCTTTGTGCTTTCCTATCAGGCTTATTTTTATTTTATTTATTTATTTTGTTACTGATGATCTAACCCTGGAGTGCTTCACCACTGAGCAACATTCCAGCCCTTTTGAATTTTTATTTTAAGATAGGGTCTCACTAAGATCCTGAAAGTCTCACTAAGTTGCTCATACTACCCTTGAATTTGCAGTCCACCTATCTCTTCTTCCCAAGTTGCTGGGAATATAAGTGTGAGTGAATGTGTCCTCCCTGGCTTATTTTAACTAGCATAATATTTTTAAGATTCAATGGAGTTGCAATATGTATCAAATTGACATATATTTTCTATGTTGAATAGTATTCCATTAGACAGACATACAATATTTTTTGTCCATTCATGTGTTCATAGATATGAGTCATTTCTACCTTTGGGCTATTTTGAAAATTGCAGCTATGAACATTTTGTGTGTGATGTTTGAATCTCTGTTTTCAATTTTTTGGGTGTATACCTAGACGTAGAATTGCTGGTCATGTTTATCTTGGGTTATGTTTAACTTTTTGAAGAACCACCAAAATTTTCAACAGCCACTTCAGCATATTACATTCCCACTAACATTATACATAAGGGTTACATTTTATCCACATCTCCTACAACACTTGTTATTTTAAATTTATTTGATTATAATCATCCTATTAGGTACAAAATGATATGTATTTATTGTTTTAATTTTAATTGTCTTAGTGATGTTTGATGTTGAGTATCTTTCCATGTTCTTACTTTTCATTTAGAAAACTTCTTTGGAAAAATGTCTGCTCAAATTTTTTGACCATATTTGAATTAAGTTGTTTGGCTTTTTGTGGCTGAGTTATAGGAATTTATTTTTCTTATAAAATCTGGATAATAAGCCTTTATCAGATATATTACTTGCAAATATTTTCTCTCATTTTGTTGGTTAACTTTTCAGTCTTACAGTGTTTTTAATACACAATTTTATTTATTATTTATTATTAAAAATTTATTTTAAGTAATACATAGAAATTTCACATATGAATAGGTTTACTATGTGATGTTTCATTACATGGGTATATTTTTTAATGTTCAAATCATGGTAAATATATCCATCTCCCTCAAATACCATTTATTTATGAGGAAAATATACCAAATCATTCCTCTTGCTTTTTTGAAATATACCATTGTTTATTATAATCCTACTGTGTAAACACATACCAGAATTCCTTGTGTCTTTATAACTGAAACTTAGTATCCATTGACCAACATTTCCCCACTCATCTCTCCCTCCTACTCTCCCCAGCCTCTGGTTATATCTCTACCTTAAATTTTTGAAGATTAATGTTTTATATTTATTCCACAAATGAGTGAGATTACAAGGTAATTGCCTTTTTTGCACTTGGGTTAATTAATTTAACATAATGTCCTTCAGTTCTACCCTGTTGTTGCAAATGACAAGATTTCAACCTTTTATGGCCAAATTATATTCTATTGTGTATATGCATCACATGTTCTTTATCCATTGATCAATTGATGTATACTTAGATTCTTTTCATTTATTGGTTACTGTGAATAGTGCTACATTCTTTTCTTGATTTATTTTAGTAGTACTGGGGATGGAACCCAGGACCTTGCATATACTAGGCAAGTGCTTTACTGCTGAACTACATCGTCAGCCCTACAATAAAAATTTTTTATAAAGTTTTATATATGTATTTATTGGTTGCCTTTGCACTTGGTCTCATACTTAACAAACAATTGTCAACTTGAAGATCATGAAGATTGTATCTGAGCAGTTAACAGTTTAAGATCAAAAGTTTTGGTGCATGTTAAGATAATTTTTTGTATAAAAATATAAGAGTATATGCATTCTTTTACATGTGGATATGCAATTTTCTCAGCAATATTCATTGAGAAGACTGTTATTTTCTCCACTGAATGGTCTTGATACTCTTGTCAGGTATCAATTGATTAAATTTTTCATATTTATTTCTGCATTCTCAATTCTATTGAGTTAGTCTATATGGAAATTTTTATTTTAGTGTCAAGTTGTTTTGATTATTGTGACTTCATGCTAAATTTTGAAATACAGAAATATGTGCTCTCATTGTTTTTCTTATTCAGAATTGCTTTGGCTACTCTGTGTCCCTTGTATTTCCATAAAAACAAAAAGATCAGCATGATGGCTCATTTTGTATGTGGAATTGGCTAGACAGAAGCATTTAAATACTTAGTCAAACATCCCAGATGTTTCTTTTAAAGTGATTTAATTTTGAGATTAAAATTTAAATCAGTATACTTTGAGAAATGCGGATTAACACCCATAATGGGTATAATCCTGATCTAATTAGTTGAAAGCCTTAATAGAAAAAAAAATTGACCTCTAAAAAATAATCTGTCATCAGATTGTCTTCAGACTTCAAATGTGGTGTCAATATTTTCATGTGTCTCTAACTGTCTGGTCTATCCTGCATGCAAATTTGGATTTATCAACCTGCACAACTGCATGTGTTGATTGCTTAAAATTATATTTTTTTGTTCTCTCTCTGAACAAAAACATATGAAATACACAAAAATATAGTAAAATGATAGAAGTAGTTTCTTATGTCATTATTTAAATGAAATGAACTAAATTCTACAATTAAAAGAAGGTAATTGTTGCAATGACTTGAAAGTATCATGCATTTCTATGCTATCTACAAGAATATTTTGACACTTTACATCAAAAGTCAAAAAAGAAAAAAATATATATTCCATACAAATAATAAATACGATATTTTATATGTGTATGTACATAGACATATATATACTTACATCCTATTGGCTCTGTTTCTCTTTAAGAATCCTTATAAGTTTGTTCATTTTTTTTCAAAAATGTCACTGGAAATTTTATTGATTTTTTAGTTTATTTTTTCTTATACATTGTTAAGGTGTACAGCATAATGTTTTAAGAGACATATACACAGTGAAACACTCAATAGATTCAAAACTGTTAACATATCCATAGCCTTTCACAGTTACTATATTATGGTAAGACCACAAAAATATACAATAAGTATCATTAATTATAGTCCAGATGTTGTAAATTATATTATAATGTCATCTAATTATGATCAGACATTTTAATTTATATGAATTCAATTTTTAAAAATTCATTAAAACTTGTTAAGACTATGACACATAGTCCTTCTTGAAGAATATTTTACACATTCTGGAGAATGTAGTATGCTTTTGTTGGATAGACTTTTCCAAAGATATGAGTTAGGTCTAATTTATTTATAGTAGAGTTCAAATCCTCTATTCACCTATTAATTTTTTGACTGGTTTAACATTCATAAATTGACACTATTTAAATGGTCTTGACACTAAGGTTTTTAAAGTATTTATGTGTCCCTTAAATTCTACCAATTTTGCTTCATATATTTTTGGAAATTCTTTGTTCAGTGTCATATATTTATTTATTTATTTTATTTTTTTTTTTTTAAATTTTTTTTTTAAATATTTTTTTAGTTGTAGATGGACACAATGTCTTTTTATTTTATTGCTTTGTATGTGGTGCTGAGGATCGAACCCAGGGCCTCATGCATGCGAGGCAAGCACTCTACCGCTGAGCTACAATCCCAGCCCCGTTCAGTGTCATATATTTATATTTGTAATATCTTCCTTATCATTTTAACCTTTCATCAATATACAATTTCCTTTTTTCTCTTTGCAATATTTTTTGTTTAAAATCTCAATTTTTAAAAACTATTTGACTGCAATATGTTTTTCCATCCTCACTTTCAACATCTTTTTTTAAAAAATATATTTTTTTAGTTGTAGATGGACACAGTATCTTTATTTATTTATTTTTATGTGGTGCTGAGGATTGAACCCAGTGCCTCACACATGCGAGGCAAGCACTATCACTGAGCTACAATCCCAGCTCACTTTCAACACCTTTTTGCTTTTGTCCCTAAAGTGACAAAGTGCTCTTCTAGATAGTACATTAATGGGTGATTTTTTATCCTTTACACCAATTTCACTTTTTTAAAAAATTTTGGTACTAAAGATTGAACTCAGGGCTACTCAGCCACTGAGCCACATCTCCAGTCCTGTTTTGTGTTTTATTTAGAGACAGAGTCTCACCGAGTTGCTTAGTGCCTCACTTTTGCTGAGGCTGGCTTTCAACTCAGCCTCCCAAAGTGCTGGAATTATAGGCATGCGCCACCATCCCAATTTCTTCATTTTAATTATACTTTATTGTTTCATTCATATAATTACAGATAAGGAACTATTTACTTCTAACACCTATTTGTTTTTCATATGTATTTATTTATTTATTTTGATACCAGGGGTTGAACTCAGGAGCACTGGACCACTGAACCACATTCCCAGCCCTATTTTGTGTTTTGTGTAGAGACAGAGTCTCACTGAATCACTTAGTGCCTCTCCATGGCTGAGGCTGGCTTTGAACTCGCAATTCTCCTGTCTCAGCCTTCCTAAGTGCTGGGATTACAGGTGTGCACCACCGCCCGTAATCAATGTACAATTTCCTTTTTTCTCTTGCCATATTTTTTGTTTAAAATATCAGTTTTTAAAAACTATTTGATGTATTATTCATTTATTATTCATGTATTATTATTCTTGGTTTCTCAATTCTTCCATTAATGCTTTCTTTTAATATATATTTGGATTTTTTGTATTGTATTCTGTTTTTCCTTTTCTGTACATTTGTGATGTTTTCTTAATTACTTTGAGAATTAAACTTAACATTCTAAAGTCATAAAAATTTATATTAAATAATACCAATTTGTTTTTAATAATATACAAACACTCTTCTCCTATACAAATATGGCTTTCCCCCTTTATATTGTCACAGGTTATACATTTATATAGTGTGTATCCATTAACCTAGATTTATGATTTTTTAATGTATTTTCCTTTTAAATTACAATGGGAAAAAAGAGGAATTACATACCAAATGTAAAATAATTCTGGTTTTTATAATGAGTTATGTATCTTCCTATAGCTGCATTTTTTATTTCATCATGTACCCTCCTGTTATTGTTTCTTTATTTTCATCCTGGAAGAAACTCTTTTACATTTATTGTATGGCATGTCTAATACTTACAAACTTCCTTAGCTATATTCTTCTGGAAATATCTTTGTTTTGCCGTCATTCTATTAGTATGTTATTCTCAAGAGAATTTTCAGAGGACATATTTTTATTTCCTTAAGCATTTTAATTTTATCAACTTGCGGGGGTTTCAGTCCATTCCGAGCCAGCAGGTCGAAGGGGCACCTACACATTCACCTAGCATTGGAAGTTGGGAAGAGTTGGAACCGACTAGCATCCGGTCCCAGCCCTGTTGCCATCACAGGACAATCAGACATGCTAGGGAGCACAGTCAGAGCAGGCACCCGTTTATTTGTGGAACAAACATTCAACTTTTAGGGCCATTTGGCCAATCAGAGACAATGCACGTAGGCAACAGCTGTCCATGTGGCAAGGTGTGTAAGCCCCCTGAATTCCGTCCACGAGCTGCATGTTCATGGAGCCAACAGTAATCCAATCACATAGTTCCTCCTTCCTTTGTGCCTTTCCCATTTATACACAATGGCTAGTCATAAAGGTGTAGCATAGAGCTAGCTCCCCACAGTCCCCCTTTTTTGTTTTGTATGGTCCACTTTGGGAATGTGCCTGTCTTATTTCACCTCCATCTTTCAGGGGGTCTTACTCGTTATTGGCTACCATTCCAGCCTCATGGTGGGCCCATACCTTAAGGCCTTTGGATTTCCTGTAAGGCCACATAGACCCAGGGGTCTTGAGGGGTTTGGGGGTGTTCTTCAAGCACCTGTGCTAGCATTCTGATCTTGTTTTGGAGCTGGGCTTGCATTTCCAGCACCTGGTAATGAAAGGCAACAGAAGAAGGATGAGACCATCAATGCCCAATAGGGCTAAATTTGGAAGAGGCTTGTGTGTTTTTTGCCACATGGCAGTAAAAATTGGGCAGAAGGCAGTTTCCACTTTTGTATGGTTGAGCTTAAGAATTGAGGACAATAATTGGGAGGACAAATTTAACATCTTATTATTCTAGGGTCCCCTGATGTAGGTGGAGTAATTTTTTTATTATCTGAGTAGCATTGACATTTGAGTAGCATTAATCTCCAGAAAGGATTGACATAGGTGAACATAGAGGGAATTACAAAGGTGTCTCTGTTGTATAGATAATACAGTCAATTGCTCTGATAGAATGTCCATTTCTTGCTGGAGGATCATAATATCCCCAGTGAGGTGATTGCTGAGAGACAAATGGTGTTCTTGTCACGAATGACCTCTTGGAGCTTCTGGGAAGTTTAAGTAGTTTGTGTGATCATGACAGCAGCAGCGGTATGCAGCTGGAGTGGATGCAGCCACAGCAGCGATCACAGTGGCAGCAATTCTGAATTCCCTCCATTAAGGCTGGGTGCCGTTGTAGAATTGGAGGCTCTGTCAGAATTCCAGTCAGCACCAGGCAAGCAGTCCACCATGGTCATTTACATGTGCTCATTCCTGTAAATTAAGGAGAGAGATCACCCCTCAAGGGTAGATGTTCTTGGGTTATCAATTTGTTCAGGGTGGCAATATTTAAGGTTTCTAGTGGGTACCCAAATAGGACTCGATTCGCCTATTGGGAAAATAGCATCCAAAGCCTCTACCTGCACTTATAAGGAGGTCAGGTCCATGCCAACATCCTGTTAGGGGGTCCTTCCATTGGACCTCAATCTTGATATAAGGCTTCTGATTGGACCAATGTCTTTGGAAAGCTGTTAGAGGCTGTTCTTTTGAAAAATTTAAAATATTTAATGTTAGCATACCCATCTGCAGCTGATCATGGAGGTTGGTTCCCCTTTTTGTTTTTGTAATTGATCCTTTATAGTTTTATTATGTTGCTCTATAATGGCTTGTCTTCTTGGGTTGTATGGAATTCCAGTGAAATGTTTAATATGCCATTGGGCAAAAAATCCCTATAGGGCTTGTCTCACAAAACAAGGCCCACTGTCTGTTTTGATTGCCCATGGGACACCCATGAATAGCATTGCTCGTTTTAGAGCCTTAATTATATGGGTTGCTTTTTCCTCTGTAAGGACAGTAGCATATAATGAGCAGTATAGCCATTGCTCCATTTAGGAGGGTGAGGTGTCCAGAGCTCCCATGAGAGCCAAAATTATTAGGGATGAGAGAGAGATCATATAATAACTAGTGGTTTAAATATTGAGAAGAAAACATGAAAAGTATTTGCATAGATCAGTTTCTTTATATGAATGTTATAACATGGGAAACACCCAAAATCAAATAGAGTTTTACTATCAAGGTGCACACCCAGTAAAAGAAAACAACAACAAAACACTATAAAAGGTATCATTACAATAACAGTTATAGATATACACATGTTAATGTGCAATTATTTATATCTTTATTTCCTATTGACTGGGAGGTATATAATTTGTTCTCCCCATATAACCATATAAATCTTGTATATATGGCTGCATATTAATTTTTTTTTTTTTTTGCAAGGCAGGGAGGAGAGAGCAGCTGTTTGCCATGGGAGGAGTTTGTCCCCAAGGGAGCGGCGTTGCAGCCAAGGGGCTGCAACATTGGGCAGGAGTTGGATCTGTGTCTCCTTCCCCTGTAAAATTCCTTTCCCTTAGGGAGTAGGAGGTAGTGAGAGAGAGGTCTCTGAGTCACCTTTATTGCCTTAGGCCTTTCCTGCCATCTGAGAGTTGCTTCAGTGCTTTGTGGCAGTGGAAAGTTGCCTGCCAGCTAGCTGCTGTTCGCTGGCCCGAGAGCAGTCCCCTGTCAGTCCTGCCTGATTGGGTAGAGAGGCCAGAAGGAAGAGAAAGTGGGAAGAGTTCGCCGATTGTGAGAAGGAGGAGGAGAATAAACATTGTCTGTGAAAGCCCGATTGGTTGTACTCTTTACATCTATGCAGCGAATGTTGCGGATGGGCGTGCAGGGAGGGATTCTGGCACACCTGGAGGCAGGGGGTGTGGCCTCGGCTGTAGGAGGTGCCAGCAGAGTGCGCTTGGGAATTTTATCTTCACAAGCAGCACTGTGGCAAGGGCATGGTCACTTTAAGGATTTGGAACAGTTTTTTTTTTCTAGCTGGCATGACTTTGTGCCTTGTCAGATAGGGCGTTAGTGCCTGCGACTTGGCCCGCGGCAGCAGAGCTGTAGTATTGGGCTGTCGTCGCTGGTGGCAATTAGGTTTTCTGGCTGCAGCTGGCGGCCTGCATGTGCGCTGGGCAGGGTGGAGCCAAGGTGGTGCAGGTGCCGACCATGCGGGTGGGGGCAGGGTCCTCCCCTCAGCAGGGGAAAATGGCGGCCGAGTGTCCTCAGAGAGAGGATGACAATATGGTGGAGGTCGACTGTCTTCCTGCAGGGAAGCTTGCAAGCCTAGTTCAGGGGCTGAGGGCAGGGAGGAATCATCCCGGGGTGGGGGGGGTCCTCCTCTAAACTGACTTTCCTCTTTCGGACCAGTTGTTCTATTTGCTCCCACATGAAGTGATCAAAAAGATTACTAGCAAAATGATTACTAGTGGGGAGCCAGGGAGCTGCCCGCATGAAGATCTTACAGACCTTTTATCTGAAACCTCTAAGCCCTTACTCTTTTTTTTTTTTTATATTTATTTTTTAGTTGTAGGTGGACACAATAGCTTTATTTTATTTTTTTTATGTGGTGCTGAGGATCGAACCCAGCGCCTCCCGCGTGCTAGGCGAGCACGCTACCACTGCGCCATAACCTCAGCCCCATCTAAGCCCTTACTCTTAAGCAGATAAAGCTTTTAGAGCAGAGTTCTCTTTTCTATTAGCTTAACCTATTTTTAGGTAAACTCCAACCCGAAGACTTGCAGATCTACTCACCCAGTTGGCCCAACTTGCCACTTATGATTTTGGTTTCTCTCACTCCCCATATGAGCCACCACAATGCGGGGGTTGAGCCAGCGGTTCGAAGGAGCACCCCCACATTTACCTAGCTGTGGAAGTTGGGAAGAGTTGGAGCCAACTGGCTGTCCATTCCCAGCCCTCCAAGGACAATAAGACACGCCAGTGAGTCCAGTCAGAGCAGGCACCCGTTCTTTTGCAGAACAAACATTCAACTTATAGGGCCATTTGGCCAATCAGAGACAATGCATGTAGGCAACAGCTGTCCAAGTGGCAAGGCGCGTAAGCCCCCTGAATTCTGTCCATGCGCTGCATGTTCGTGGAACCAACAGTAATCCAATCACATAGTTCCTCCTTCTTTTGTGCCTTTCTCATTTACACACAATGGCTAGTCATAAGGGCTTAGCATAGAGCTAGCTCCCCACATCAACCAATTACTTTCCTTTTTTATAGTTTCTGATGAGAACTGATGATGTTTTCAGAAGTCACAAAATATCATGAGTCACCTCTCTTGATAAATTAAAGATCTTTCTATCTTTTGACAAATTAACTATAGTTTGTTTCAGTGCGGATTTCTTTGGGTTTACCCTGCTTAATTTAGTTGAGTTCCTTGGATGTATATATTGATATATCTTATCAATTTTGCAAAGTTTTCAACTATTTGAGTAATATTTTTAAATAAGATAATTTTTAATTGTGATGTAATTTAATATGCTTAATTTCTTTTATCTTTTTTGTGATGTTCAATAAACTTTGTTAAACTCAAAGGTCATGAATAAATAACTGTCTTTGACACACTGTGGTTTTCTTACTTAAATTTCAGTTTTCATGCATCTCTGGCTAACTTTTGTGTATGGTGCAAATGAAGGGTTATTTTAGTCAGTACATTCTAGTCTAAAAGAGTGACAATGAATTTATGATCTTATGACCAGCAGCATCTGCATTTCCTGGAAACGCATTACAGTTCCAAAATCTCAGGCTCTACACTTATTAAGTCTGACACTCTAGGTGTGAGTTCCAAAGATTTGTGCTTTTACTCCAGGTGATGTAATGCATGAAAATGTTTGAAAATGTCTATATGCAGCTTATTTTCCTTGTCTGATTGGTTTGCCACAGGAATTATTTTTAAATTTAATTTATATTGTTGTTATTCTATATTTATTTCAGCATAACCCACATTCCAGTTTATGAATTAAACTTAGAACAGAAATTGTAATGTGAACAATTGTACATTTACCTTAGAAATAGTATTTTGAGAAAACTTCTAGTTAAGCTGAGGGAACCTATTGTTAACTGTTTATGCAGACTCTCAATTTAAATCTGTTATGTCTTATACACAGTGTACCATCATAAGGCAGAAAGAAAAAGAAACTTGCACCACAAAGGTATAAGATACCAATTTGTTAAAAATAAGCTGTTTCCATGTGCTAATGAATATCTTTTATTAAAAACTTTTGATTTATCCACTATATTTTGGAAATATTTATAGCATGCATTTTAACTGGTGTAGAAAATTGACATTTATGTCTACCAAAAGTCTATATCACATCCACAGCCTTAATAGTTGCTGAAGACTGGGAAAGAAAATGATTAGCCTATAGCAGAATCTAAATGATGGTTCTTTTCCTGTAATAATATATTCCTGGCACGCATAATCTCATAATTAATCTTGATGTTATATCTTCTAAATATTTTAAAATACTAGCAGATTAAATGTTATATTAACTACGGTTACTTAGAAATTAATAGAATCAGCTTTTTTATTGTTGATGACTTATATATGCCCAGAAAAGAACTGTATCTTAAAGCCCAAAATATTAGCATAAAAATATAAATGCAGATTATTGTTTGATCCCTAAAACATTTTATATTTAATGTAAACCTAGGGGGCAATTATTCATTGCCCACAAAGTAGTAAATGACATGGCCTACATTGTTTAATATACTATGGGAATTAAAAGTGCTAAATGCTTGTCTTTTGCTTACATTTTTAGTCTTAAGAGAGGAGAAAGATAGAAGACATTATGCACTTCAGGCTAAGAGTTCAATAATAAAAAAAACAACTATGCAAGACAAATCTCTTAGAATCAATTATAGGAGCTCTCTCCATGCCTTCAATGCCTCCCCTCCCTTTTCCTTTGCCCTATGCTGATTGGTTACTTTGAATGTTTCCCCTCCTCTTTACCCCATGCTGATTGGCTGCCTTCAGTGCCTCTCCTTTTCTCATCCCATGCTGATTGGCTGCCTTCAGTGGCTCTCCTTTTCTCATCCCATGCTGATTGGCTGCACGCCTGACATGGATCAATACCCTATTGGCTGTAACCTAACCTCAGGGCCATGATTGGTCCGAGGACCCTATATAAACTGTTGCACTAACTAAAATAAATGGGTCTGCTTCTCGCTCCGGCAGAGCAGTTTTACCTACCCCCGGGGTCTGTGTGAGTGACTCCGCGACCGTCCACCCCATAAACCCTCGTCCCATGGGACCCCATTGTCCCTCGTCCTCTGGGACCCCAGACATCATCCTCCGGGAGCCCAGACCTCATCCTCCGGAACCCCAGACCTCATCCTGTGGGACCCCATTGTCTTTCGTCCTCCGGGACCCCAGACCTCGTCCTCCGGGACCCCAGACCTCATCCCGTTGGCCCCCATTGTCCCTCGTCCTCCGGGACCCCAGAGCTCATCCTCCGGGACCCCAGACCTTGTCCTCCGGGACCCAGACCTCATCCCGTGGGACCCCATTCCTCAGTCCCCTCGTCCTGCGGGACCCCAACTCGTTGAGCGAACCCACGCGAGGCACGACATAAACGACAATCAATAACATTTTTGCTTCAATTTAAGGGAAATATATAAAATTTATTATTGAAATTCAACAAAGATTATTCCTTAGGACTCACTATTCTCTTCCCAGAATGTGTTATGGCTTAGATATTAGATGGTCTCCCAAAAGCTCATGTGTATAACAATGCAAGAAAGTTTAGAGGTAAAATGATCAGATTATGAGAGTCTAAACCTAATCAGTGCATTAATCCCCTAGTAGTGATTAACTGGACAGTAACTGTAGGCAGGGAGGGTGTGAATGGAGGAAATGGGTCTCGGGGAGCATGCCCTGGAAAGTTATATTTTGTCTATGGTGAGGGAAATGCTCTCTGTGCTTCCTGGTGTCTTGCTTGAACCGCTTTCCTCCACCACATCTTTCCACTGTGATGTGCTGCCTCACTTTCTGCCCAGAGCAATGGAGTCAGTCATCTATGGACTGAGAACTCTGAAACCATGAGCCTGCAAACAAACTTTTCCTCCTGTAATTGTTCTTACCAGGTCTTTTGGTCGTAAGGGTGAAAAAACTGACTAATACAATGTGATTTTTCACATTTCTATTTTCATCCAATATACATTAATTTTTCCCAAGTTAAGCAGAATTCAAGGGATTTATGTGCTATTCAAATAACACAAATAAATTTTCCTTAAGCATTTCAAAGAGCACAGTTATTTTTAGAAAAACCCAGCAATGTCTACATCCTCTATATTTGACTGCAGATAGACACTCTTGAGGATGATTTAGGTATTTTAACACTTGTAAAGGACCTTGTAGAAGTATTAAACTCATGAAGAATTTTAAGACTTCCATTAACAAAGTTTCTGTTCCATTTTTGCCTAACCTGAATGAAATAATGCATCTTGACAAATTTTTTTAATAACATGACAAAGGCATACAGATAGAAAATTAACCATCATTTTGCTTGTATTTTATAAAATACTATCCTGCAATTATGAATTTATTTGTTAAATTTCTGGTGAGTATAATTGATAGAGTAAGAGTGAGATACCCTTTAATGTCATTTTTATTCAAAATAGAATTTTTTTATTTAATAGATAGGTCATCATAAATTTATTTTCACAGTCATGATATATTAACAAGGACAAGGTATATTATTCCACCATAAACAATTAGAAAGCAATAAGCAACAATTAACAAGAATTTAGCAACAGGCATCACAAAAGAATAATTCATGACAAAAGGGAAGAATATAAGTTGAACCTTGTTATTGCCACAGCTTTCTGTATGGAAAGCATCCCACTGTGAAGTTTGGGGAAGGGAAATTAAAAGGCAAGGGGTATGTTTGGGGCAGAATTGTCCCCAAGAAAGCAAGGTTTAGAGGTGGGCCTGTTATGAATAGACATCATCAGTAGATGTATTAATCAGGGTTCTCTAGAGGAACAGAATCAACAGGAAGTATGATTATGAAATGGGGATTTAATAGACTTGCTTACACAACAAGAAGCTGCATAGCCCACAATGTCCATCTGCAAGAACTAGAGGATCCAGTAGCTGTGCAGTCAGTCCAAGGTTCTGAAGCTTCAGAACAAGAAGGATCTACAATGCTCCCTCATTAACAGACCAAGGGGTTCTGTAAACTCCTTGAAGAATCACTGGCAGAGTCCACTTTGGAAGCCTGAAGGAATGAGAATCTGATATCCTGAGGTGATTGCAGCAACAATCAACATGTTCAAGAAGAATCAAGCTTGCATCTGTTGCTACTTCCTTTTTCTTCCAACTTTTATTCCATTCAAGTATCCAGACTATTGGATGGTGGTGCCCACGCTTAGATAAGGTCTTCATTTCAGTTTGTTGTCACACATGGCAGTCATTCCTAGACACACCCTCATTGACACATCCAGGAGACCCTTAATCTTCTGCATCTGTTAATTCAATGAATTTGACAATTCAAAGTAACCATTATAGGGCTGGGGTTGTAGCTCAAAGATAGAGCACTTGCCTAGCATGGGTGAGGCCCTGGGTTTGAGCCTCAGTACCACATAAAAAATAAAAATTTAAAAATTAAAAAAAATAAAAAAGGTTAATTTAGAAAAAAAAAACAAATTAACCATTTTAGTACATTAAATGGATTAATTCATTCATAGCTGAATGGACTATTGAGAGGTAGGACCTACTTGGTGCAAGTAGGCCAATGGGAGTATTTCCAGGAAGGGATTTTCTTGTCCATGGCCTTTTAGTCTCTTTCTTTCTCTGCTTCTCAGCTGATATGAGCTGAGGAGCTTCTCCACAATGTCCTTCAGCCATGATGGTCTGCCTCACCTCAGGACCAGAGAAATGGATTTGACTGACCATGGAAAGAACCCTGAAACTGTGAGACCACAATGAACTTGTACTCCTCCAAGTTGTTCTTCTCTTGTATTTTGGTCACAGCAAAAAAAAAAAAAAAAAAAAAAAACCTGAATAACACTACTGATTAAATCAAGTCTGCTTCTATTCCCCCTCATCATCAACCTTCTCAGATTCCAGGAATCCTTATTCTACATTCAAGTCAAGTTAGTTTTTTTTCCTAACTTCTATATATGAGATAGAATATGGAGTGCTTATCTTTCTGTGCTTGGTTTATTTCGTGTAACATAATCTGTTTCAGTTCCATATACTTTGATGCAAATGGCAAGATTTATTTCTTAATTATGGGTAAATAATATTTAACTATGTACATGTACCATATTTTCTTTATTCCTTCACTTAAGTTGATTCCATGCTTTAGTTACTATGAATAGTAGTCCAATAAATATGAGAATGTAGATGTGTCTTTGGTATGCAGATGTTATTTCTTTCATTTTTATGTCCAGAAGTGGGATATCTGAATCATATGGTAGATCTGTTTCTAGTCTTTTTAAAATTAATTTATTTAAATGCATTTCAAGTCATAGTACATATATAGAGCTCATTTTTTCCATTTCTCTGGTTGCAAACCAGATAGAGTCACACCATTTGTGTCTTCATACATGCACCAAGGGTAGTGATGACGATCTCAATCAACCATCTTTACTATACCCATTCCCCTTTCCCTCCCCCTAGCACCCTGCTGCTGCATCCAGAGTTCCTCCATTTATCATATGTTCCCCATTCCCACCCCCCTTAGGTATCAGCATCTACTAATCAAAGAGAACATTTGGCATTTGGTTTTTTGGGATTGGCTTACTTCACCTAGCATAATGCTCTCAAATTCCTTCCATTTGCCTGCAAATGCCATAATTTTATTCTCTTTTATTGCTGAATAATATTCCATTGTGTATATGTACCACAGTTTCTTTATCCATTCACCTATTGAAGGGCAGTTTTGCAATTGTGAATTGTGCTGCTATAAACATTGAAGTGGCTGCTTTACTGTAGTGTGCTGTTTTTAAGTCTTTAGGGTATAGGCCAAGGAGTGAGATAGCTGGATCAAATGGTGGTTCCATTCCAAGTTTTTAAAGAAATCTCCATACTGCTTTCCAGATTGTTTGCACCAATTTGCAATCCCACCAGCAATTTTTGAGTGTACCTTTTTCACCACATCATCACCAGCACTTATTGTTGCTGTTATTTTGGATAGCTGCCATTCTGACTGGGGTGAGATGAAATCTGAGAGTAGTTTTGATTTGCATTTCTCTAATGGCTAGAGACGTTGAACTTTTCTTCATATATATGTTTATTGATTGTATATCTTCTTCTGAGAGGTTTCTTTTCAGCACCTTAGCCCATTTATTGATTGGGTTGTTTGTTTTTTTGGTGTTAAGTTTTTTAAGTTCTTTATATATCCTGGAGATCAGTGCTCTATCTGATGTGCGTGTGGCAAAAATTTGCTCCCAGAATGTAGGCTCTCTGTTTACCTCACTGATAGTTTCTTTTGCTGAGCAGAAGCTTTTTAGTTTAAGTCCATCCAATTTATTGATTCTTGCTTTTATTTCTTGTTCTATAGGTGGCTTGTTAAGAAATTCAGGGCCTAATCCAACGTGATGAAGATTTGGACCTACTTTCTCCTCAATTAGACACAGGGCCTCTGGTCTAATTCCTAGGTCTTTGATCCACTTTGAGTTGAGTTTTGTGCATGGTGAGAGATAGGGGTTTAGTTTCATTTTACTGCATATGGATTTCTAGTTTTCCCAGCACCATTTGTTGAAAAGGCTATCTTTTCTCCAATGTATGTTTTTGACACCTTTGTCTACTATGAGATAGCTGTATTTATGTGAATTACTGTCTGTGTCTTCTATTCTGTACCATTGGTCTACATGTCTCTTTTGGTGCTAGTACCATACCGTTTTTGTTACTATTGCTTTGTAGTAAAGTTTAAGTTCTGGTATTGTGATGCCTCCTGCTTCACTCTTCTTGTTCATGATAGCTTTGGCTATTCTAGGTCTCTTATTTTTCCAAATGAATTTCATGATTGCCTTTTCTATTTCTATAAGAAAGGACTTTGGGATTTTAATTGGGATTGCATTGAATCTATATAGTGCTTTGGGTAGTATGGCCATTTTAATAATATTGATTCTACCTATCCAGGAACATGGGAGGTCTTTCCATCTTCTAAGATCTTCTTCAATTTCTTTCTTTAGTGTCTTGTAATTTTCCTGGTAGAGGTCTTTCACCACTCTTGTCAGATTGATTCCCAAGTATTTTATTTTTTGGAGGCTATTGTGAATGGAGTAGTTTTCCTAATTTCAATTTCAGAGGACTCATTGCTAAAGTATAGAAATGCATTTGATTTATGGATATTGATTTTATATCCTGAAACTTTGCTGAACTCATTTATCAGTTCTAGAAGTTTTCTGGTGGAACTTTTTGGATCCTCTAAGTATAGAATCATGTTGTCTGCAAATAATGAGAGTTTGAGTTCTTCTTTTCCTATTTGTATCCCTTTAATTTCCTTCGTCTGTCTGATTGCTCTGGCTAAAGTTTCAAGGACTATATTGAATAAGAGTAGTGAGAGAGGGTATCCTTGTCTTGTTCCAGTTTTTAGAGGCAATGCTTCCAATTTTTCTCCATTTAGGATGATGTTGGCCTTAGGCTTAGCATATATTGCTTTAACAATGTTGAGGTATGTTCATACTATCCCTAGTTTCTCTAGTGTTTTGAACATGAAAGGGTGCTGTATTTTGTCAAATGCTTTCTCTGCATCAATTGATAGAATTATGTGATTCTTATCTTTAAGTCTATTGATGTGATGGATTATGTGTATTGATTTCTGAATGTTGAACCATCCTTTCATCCCTGGAATGAACCCCACTTGATCATGGTACACTATTTTTTTAATATGCATTTGTATGCAATTTGCCAAAATTTTATTGAAAATTTTTGCATCTATATTCATCAGGGATACTGGTCTGACATTTTCCTTCTTTGATGTGTCTCTGTCTGGTTTTGGAATCAGGGTGATACTAGCCTCATAGAATGAATTTGGAAGGGTTCCTTCCCTTTCTATTTTCTGGAATAATTTCAGGAGTATTGCAGTTAGTTCTTCTTTGTAGGTCTTGTAGAACTCATCTGAGAATCCATCTGGTCCAGGGCTTTTCTTGGTTGGAAGGCACTTGATGGCCTCTTCTATTTCCTTGCATGTAATTGATATGCTTAAGTCATGTATGTCCTCCTGGTTCAGTTTGGGTAGATCATGTGTCTGTAGGAATTTGTTGGTGTCTTCAGGGTTTTCTATTTTACTTCAAAATAGTTTCTGATTATCCTCTGTATTTCAGCAGGGTCTGTCGTGATATTTCCTTTTTCATCACAAATTTTGGTAATTTGGGTTTTCTCTCTCCTTTTTTTTGTTAGGGTGGCTAAGGGTTTGTCAATTTTGTTTATTTTTTCAAAGACCCAGCTTTTTGTTTTATCAATTTTTTGAATTGTTTCTTGTGTTTCAATTTCATTGATTTCAGCTCTGATTCTAATTATTTCCTGTATTCTACTTCGTTTCTTATTACTTTGTTCTTCTTTTTCTAGGGCTTTGAGTTGTAGTGTCAAGTCATTG
>CM053417.1:57495485-57649628 GCA_028644305.1 Xerus rutilus
TTCCTCTTAGCACTGCCTTCATAGTGTCCCAGAGATTTTGGTATGTTGTATCAGAGTTCTCATTTACCTCCAAGAAATTTTTATCTCTTCCCTGATGTCTTCTGTTACCCATGCATTGTTCAATAGCAAGTTATTGAGTTTCCAGGTGCTGTAGTGGCTTCTTTTTTTTAAACTGTCATTAATTTCTAGTTTCAGTCCATTATGGTTAGATAGAATGCAGGGTAGTATCTCTATTTTTTTGTATTTACTAAGACTTGCTTTGTGGCATAGCATATGATCTATTTTGGAGAAGGATCCATGTGCTGCTGAGAAAAACATGTATTTGCCTGTTGAAGGATGGAATATTCTATATATATCTGTTAAGTCTAGACCATTGATTGTTCTATTAAGTCTTGTAGATTCTTTGTTTAGTTTTTGTTTGGAAGATCTTTCCAGTGGTTTGAGAATTGTGTTAAAGTCACCCAATACTATTGTATTGGGATCTATTTGATTCTTGAATTTGAGAAGGGTTTCTTTGATGAACATGGCTGCCCCATTGTTTGGGGCATAGATATTTAAGATTTTTATGTCTTGTTGATGTATGATTCCCTTAAGCAGTATGAAATAACCTTCTTTATCCCTTTTCACTAACTTTGGTTTGAAGTCTACTTTATCTGAAATGAGGATGGAAACTCCTGCTTGTTTATGCCATCCATGTGAGTGATAAATTTTTTTCCATCCTTTCACCTTCAATCTGTCAGTATCTATTTCTATGAGATGAGTCTCTTGGAGTTAGCATATTGTTGGATCTTTTATTTATTTAACCCAATCTGCCAGTCTGTGTCTTTTAATTGCTGAGTTTAGGCCATTGACATTCAATGTTATTATGGAGACATGGTTTGTATTTCCAGACATTTTGGTTTATTCTTAGTTTTTAACTTGACTGGGTTTCTCCTTTTATTGGCCTTTAGTGTAGCTCCTCCCTCTGCAGGTTTTCATTGTTGTTTTTCATTTCCTCCTCATGGAATATTTTACCAAGAATGTTCTGTAGTGCTGGCTTTCTTGCTGTGAATTCTTTTAATTTTTGTTTGTCTTGGAAGGTTTTTATTTCATCATCAAACCTAAAACTTAATTTTGGTGGATATAAGATTCTTGGTTGGCATTCGCTCGCTGTCTTTTAGTGCTTGGTATATGCTTTGCCGTGATCTTCTTGCTCTTAGGGTCTGGGTTGAAAAGTCTGCAGTGATCCTAATTGGCTTCGCCCTATATGTAATCTGATTCCTTTCTCTTGTGGCTTTTAAGATTCTCTCCTTATTCTGAATGTTAGGCATTTTCATTATGATGTGTGTTGGTGTAGGTCTGTTGTGATTTTGTACATTTGGTGTCCTCTAAGTCTCTTCAATTTGATTATCCAATTCATTCTTCATATTTGGAAAGTTTTCTGATATTATTTCATTGAATAGATTGTTCATTCCTTTGGTTTGGAATTCTATGCCTTCCTCTATCCCAATGATTCTTAAGTTTGGTATTTTAATGTTATTTCATAGTTCTTGGCTGCTCTGTTCATGGTTTCTTACCATCTTCACTGTGTGGTCAACTGTATTCTCAAGGTTAAATATTTTGTCTTCAGTATCTGAGTTTCTATCTTCCAATTGTTTTAATCTGTTGTTGATGCTTTCTATTGAGTTTTTAATTTAATTTATTGTTTCTTTCCTTTCAAGGATTTCTGTTTGGTTCCTTTTCAGAATCTCTATCTCCTTATTGAAGTGATCTTTTACTTCCTGTATTTGCCTATGTATCTCTTTATTGAAATGGTCTTTTGCTGACTGGGCTTGCTCTCTTATATCATTCTTTAAGTCACAGAACATTTTAATTATGTACATCCTGAATTCCTGTTCTGTCATTTCTTCTGCCCTACTGACCATGGATTCTAATGGTGTAGTATCTTGGTTTGTTTGAATCACTTTCTTCCCTTGTTTTTTCATGTTTGTGTGTCTTTCCTTCTAGCTCTGCTGATCCAAGTTGTTACAGTTTTTACTCCTATATGAGTATGGTTTCCCTGCAGGGTTTCAATACCCCTCCTTTAAAGGGGAGACCAATATTGATTGATCTCAATACAAGCAATGTATAGTTTCAAACCAAGTAACTCCTAATAGCTCCCAAATACATTTACAGTTTAGTCATGATATACAACAATCATGAGTTCCTTTACAATCTATTATATAAACAATGTTTGCACATGGGTCTATAGTTTCTGTTGGTGTGCTAGGGAAACTTGAGGGTGGGGTGTAGGATAGAATGTTGGGGTATTAGGAAGTGAGGATATGGTTATTAGAACTTAGAAAGCATGAAAAAGGAATACAAGAGAAGTTGGCTATTACTAGATAGAGCAACAGAGAGTTGGGGAAGACCAGTAAGGAGGAAGCAAACAGAGTACAGCAAGGCGAGATGATAGCAAGAAAAATAAAGCATATGTAAGTGAGAGTTACAAGACTATATAATACCACTCTAGTATACAGTTCAGAAATCCCAATCTACCATATCCCACTGTGTAACAAATACTTGGTTTCACAACTGTTGTGGATTAGAGGGTAGCAAAAGAATGAGAGAGAAAAAAGGGAAGGAAAAAGAAAGAAAGGAAAGAAGAAAAGAGCAGAGAAATAAAACAAAAAGATTAAACAATATAAATATTAGGAGAAAAAGGTAAAGGATAAAATAAAAAATAAGAATAAAAAAATAAGAAAAAATGTAAAAAGTCTCATTGTAAATAAACAGGTATGGTTCCTTTCACCTCCAGTAGGTGGCATTGATGGTTGCTTGCTGGACTTTCCCCGCTGGTGTCCTGGGTGTGGGTTTCACAGCAGGGTGAAGCTCTGGGCTGCTGGTGGATATGCTGTTTCCCTGTGTGCTGTGTTGAGGTCAAAATTTGTTCCCAGGTGCTGTCTCACACCCCCTGGTACAGAAAGTTCTGCTGTGTTAGATGGAGATCCACAAAGAACAGTAGCCAGGGGTCCCACTCAGGAGATGGTTTGTCCACAGGAGCAACTGCTAGGGGTCCTGCATGGTTGGGCGGGCGCTGGAGCCATGTACCCCATGTAGAAGCAGGCCCCTCCCACCTGGGGCAAATCCTGGGCTCAAGCCCTGGGCTGGGAGTCCTTGAGCTGTAGCTGCCAATCGCCACTGAAGTCACACTGTTTGTGGCAATTGCTGCTGCCCGGTGGCCCTGGGTGCACACACATGAGTGAAATTCCTGCAGGGGATGATGAGCCATAGGATGATGTCAAGAAGCTGGCTGGAAAGTGATATTGCTACCACTTCCTGCTTCTGTCCTGGGGAGACTAGCATAGAGGAGTACATCTGAGCCACCATCTTGTAACCGCCTCCCTGTTTCTAGTTTTTTGAGGAACTTCTATATTGTTTTCTACAGCGGCCTTTGAATGTCACTTCAAAAATTTTTTGTCACACATTTTTTACATAGAGTTTTATTTTATGGCCATGTATCTTTACTGTAAGCCAAGCTGGACAAACCCTTTAGCTGCAAAGATGGCCATGGTTAATATTATGGGGGTTCTGTTAACAAAGAAGGGATGAATAGGTATTAGATAAGAAGTATTTGTTTACACACTTAAAATATTGGTGCAGGTAAATGTTACATGAGTATGATCATATTCTCCATATTGTTTTAAAAGTCATATTTTTATTTGATGAAATGTATTTATAAATTTCTATATGATGCACTTACAAATCAACTTTTTTTCCTTATTTGTGAGTACTCATAGAGGCAATACAGAATAATAAGAGCTTTGATCAGGAAATATGACATTCCTACCAAAAGTATGAGTGTACTTTTTTCTCCACACCCATGCTAACATTTATTGTTAATTGTATTCTTGATGTTTTGGTCATCTTTTTCTCTACTGTGAATAAAAATCTGGCCAGAACAATTGTAGAGGAGGAAAAGTTTATTTGGGGTTTCATGTTGCAGAGATCTCAGTCCATAGAAGGCTAGCTCCTTTCCTTGGGGCTTGAAGTGAGGCTGAACGTCATGGAGGAAGAGTGTGGTGGAGGAAAGCAGCTCACATGATTATCATAAAGCAGAGAGATATTGCTAGATACAAAATATATGCTCCAAAGCCAAGCCCCTAATGACCCACCTCCTCCAGCTACAACCTACCTGCTTTTATTTCCACTTGGTTCATCCCATCATGATTGGGTCAAGGTTTTTGTGAGCTGAACTTTCTCCTCTAAACCTTCTTGCATTTTCCCACACATAAACTTTTGGGGACAGCTCACATCCAAAGTATAACATTCCACTCTTGGCCCCCAAATCTCATCATGATATCAATACAAAATATGTTTAGTCCATTTTCAAGAGTCACCATAGTGTCATCAGTTTCAATATTGTCAAAAAACACAAGTCCATAGCCTCCTCTGACACTCAGGGCAGGCTTGCCTCATGAGCTCCTGTGAATGGAAATGTTTACTATTTATCTTTATATATTGGATACTTGTAAATCACTTTTGAAATATCAAAGGGAATGGAAAAAATTAATCAAAATTTAAATTTCCAATATTTCCAGGAGACCTAAGTTCCCAAACTTCCTCTTTAGATTTCACCATAGATTGTGTTCTATTTTATCATTCCAGAGATCTTTATGTGTTAAAAAAATTGTAGGTGAATTTTATATAATTTGTGGTTCACTCATAAATAATAATGTGGTGATATGGGCCATTTTATAAAGTACTTGTAAATGACAAAGCCAACTGCTAGAAGAGAATATAGGCACAACACTCCAACATGTCAACGCAGGAGTATATTTTGATGGTAGTTCTTTTTGCAGTGTTGGGGATTGAACCCAGGGCTTTGTGCAAGCTAGGCAAGTAGGCAAGTGCTCTATCACTTAGCCACCTCCCCAGCTCTTGATAGTGCTTTAATATGTATGATAGGTCATGTTAGACATAATTATTTGCAATAATAACCTCTTTATATTTTATTTCCTGTGAACAGTTTACCTAGTTTTTTTCCTAAAATGTTGAGTCTATTTTACAAGAAATTTCAAAGCAAAAAGTGATAGATTAAGAACCTGGCAAACTACACTATTTACAAATCCTTGTAAGAACAAATCAAATACAGAAAGTTTTACATTAGAATAGACTCTAGTTCTTCCATTCTACCTTCCCTGAACTTTCTTCCATTTTCTTTGTTCAAGAGCATTACCCAGACATTTTTATCTGGACACTGTCATGATTTGAGAATCAAGTAGCTAGAACTGTACAACTATTGGATCCTTAAGTTGAAAATAGGGGAAATAATGAAACTTATTTCCATTAATCTAAACCAGGGTCAAAATTTTAAATATCCATTGGGCCATCAAAGATAATAAACTGTCATGGAGTAAAAGAGAAGGTTGGAGAATTTGGAAAATTACAGACTACAACTAAACCAATAAGTCCATCAATTCTTACCATGAAAAAAATATGGATACATATTATATGATCTTCCTGTTTTTTAAAATTTAGAAATTAATATTTTATATAATCTATTTTAATTTTTCATTTTATATAAGATATATTAGCTAAGCAGACACAGTTATAGTTAAGGTACAGTGCATAGGCTTTCCACCCTATAAACTCTCTTTTGTATTTAATATTTTGTATGGAAATTGGATAACAATACATTTTTGATAATAAGTATACTACTACTCATTGATAAAACAGAGTACTTACAATTTTCCAGGAATTGTGCTAAGTACTTTACATAATTTGTCTCATTTATTTATTCAATAAAATCTGTGAGTTAGGAATTACTATCCCCATTTTACAGATGAATGAACTAAGGATTACTAAGGATTAAACAGGTTAAATGACTTATTTTTAACAGCACAATTATATGTGTGGCTGTCTGAAATCAAACTTCATGTTCTTTACCACTTATGCTGAATAAACTAGTGTAATTCAGTTTATTTAGCATATGAAGGCCCTGCCCCCTGAACTTGCAGGAAGTATAATACCTAACGACAGATAAAAATTAAATGTGAAAGACAAAATTACCCTTTTAAACCCAATTTTGACAAAATATTATGTCCTTTAACTTCTTGGTATAAGTGTGCATAATTTACAATATTGTTTTGAGAATATTTATGAAGTATGAATGTAAAGTTCCTAGTAACATGCTTGAATTATAATTAGCTGCTCAATAAATATAATGTATTATTATCTTTCTTTTTTGCAATAGGTTCATATTTTTTATATATTTTTCTATTTTTGAAAGAGTATTTTTATAAGTTTTTCTGTAGTGGGAAAATTTTATTTAAAAAATTATCTCAAAATCAAATAAACAGATACTCTAAGAATTAAATGCATTCTCATTCTCATACATGAAATTTGTCAGTGAAAACTGAAAAAGAGAACTTTTAGCACTGTCAAAAGTTTGTCATATCTAAGAAACAATGATTGTATACTTTAACACCAAAAAAAAATTCATTTATTTTCTCTGTTATATGAGTTTAACACATTCCCTGAAAATTGTTGCAGAATTCCCTGGGAATAGCAGAATGACAAGTATAGACACAAATGTCCATTAAATCCAAGCCTTCTGAATCTGAAGCCAGCACATTTTATTTGTTCATAGAGATAAGATTTATTTTCTGATGAAATATTTTCACTTTGCCTGAACAAACTAAAAACTCTATCAATGTCATGTATTTACTATAATTGAAATTCATAAGAACAAAAGCACTTTCTTTTTCACCTCACTAACAATGTTACATTTGGGACTCTGACCTTCAGTTGTAGGCTACCTAATCTATAGATCAAGTGGCTTTTTCTATCTATTTAAAAACTACATTAATAAAGTGAAAATTATTGTTTCCCTGATTTCTAGGAGAATCAAATCCTTCATCGCATCATCATAATCATTTTACTTTTGAAAAACAATTATAAGAATGAATAAATTAAATTGTAATCATAAATTTACAGAATATTTTTCAACCAGATAAAAGTGTTATGCATGTTCATTTTTAGAGAGAATAATCCAATTCTAAATGATAATAGAGAACTTCTCTGAAAGTATAAACAATTATGTACATTCAAAATTCAAATGATAGAATTACTTATTCACAGTAAAATACCATCATATATTATAAAAAATCATTTGCCAGGATAATTATTTCTTTTTCCACTTTTCTTGGCTAATTATGAAAACATTCTTAATTCATAGCATGTAAAGGAAATTGCCATTAACTTAGCACAATCTTTACAACTTCAGATAATCATTTTTATTAAAGATGATTAAATTTATAACTATATAATACTTAAGATAGTTTAAAATATGGTTTGTTTCCAAATGCATCTCCCATGGACTTCGATTATAATTATGTTTCCAGTTAATGATAATCTATTGATGCATTTATTAAGTGTCAATTTTCTATTAAAATTATGGTATATGCTGTGTACACAAAGGCTAATATGAAACAAATTGATATCCAGAAATGTCACAGTCTGGCAAGGAGACAAACATATAAAAACATAAGCTCACAATACTCATAAGTACAAAGCACAGCTATAGCATGACTTAGTATATATATATAAAAAAGTCAGGATACTACAGTGATACATTCATACTCATGTTTATAGGAGCATAATTCACAATAACAAAATTATGGAACCCACCTAGGTGTCTCTCAATAGATGACTGGATAAAAGAAAATGTGATATAAATACACAATGGAATTTTTATTAATTAATCTATTTTATTTATTTTTATAATTTATTTATTAATTAATTGTAATTAGGTATATATGACAGCAGAATGAATTTTGAATCATTGTACACAAATGCAGCACAACTTTTTATTTCTCTGGTTGTACATGATGTAGCATTGCAACAGATATGCAGTCATACATGTACCTAGGGAAATGATGTACATCTCATTCCATCATTATTCCTGCACCCATCCCCCCCCACCTCCACTATGCATAGAGTTCCTCCATAATTTCTATGCCCTTCCCTATTATAAATCAGCATCCACTTATCAGAGAGTACATCCAGCCTCTGGTTTTTTGAGATTGGCTTACTTAGCATGTTTTTCTCCAACTCCATCCATTTACCTGCAAATGCCATAATTTTATTCTCTTTTAATGCTGACTAATATTCCATTGTGTATATATGCCACAATTTCTTTATCCATTCATCTATTGAAGGGCATCTAGTTTGCTTGCACAGTTTAGCAATTGTGAATTATGCTGCAATAAACATTGAAGTGGCTGCGTTATTGCAGTTTGCTGTTTTTAAGTCCTTTGGGTATAAACTGAGGAGTGGGATAGCTGGGTCAAATGGTGGTTCCATTCCAAGTTTTCTAAGGAATCTCCATACTGCTTTCCAGATTGGCTGCACCAATTTGCAATCTCACCAGCAATATATGAGTGTACCTTTTTCCCCACATCCTCACTAACACTTATTGTTGCTTGTGTTTTTGACAACTGCCATTCTGACTGCAGTGAGATGAAATTTTAGAGTAGTTTTGTTTGAATTTCTCTAATTAGTAGAGATGATGAACACTTTTTAATATATTTGTTGATTGAGTGTATTTCTTCTTCTTAGAAGTGTCTGTTTACCTCCTTAGCCCATTTATAGATTGGGTTGTTTGTTATTTTTTGGTATTAAGTTTTGGTGTTAAGTTTTTTGAGTTCTTTTTGTATTCTGGAGATCAGTGCTCTATCTGACATGAGAGTGGCAAAAATTTGCTCCCAGAATGTAGGCTCTCTCATCATCTCATTGATTGTTTCTTTTGCTGACAAGCTTTTTAGTTTGAATCCATCCTATTTGTTATTGTTTTTATTTCTTGTGCTTTAGGAGTCTTGTTAAGGAAATCAGTGCCTAATCTGGCATGATGAAGATTTGTGCCTCCTTTTTCTTCTATTAGGCATGGGGTCTCTTGTCTAATTCCTATGTCCTTGATCCACTTTGAGTTGAGTTTTGTGCATAGTGAGAGATAGGGGTTTAGTTTCATTTTTCTGCATAATAGTTTCCAGTTTTCCCAGCACCATTTGTTGAAGAGGCTATCTTTTCTCCAATGTATGTTTTTGGCACCTTTGTCTAGTAAGAGATAACTGTATTTACATGGGTTTGTCTCTGTGTCTTCTGTTCTGTATAATTGGTCTACATGTCTATTTTGGTGTCAGTACCATGCTATTGTTACTGTAGTTTTGTAGTATAGTTTAATCTCTGGTATTATGATGACTCTTGCTTCATTCTTCTTGCTAAGAATTGCTCTGGCTATTCTGGGTCTTCTATTTTTCCAAATGAATTTCATGATTAGTTTTTCTATTTCTATAAGGAATAATATTGGGAATTTATTTGGAATCTCATTGAATCTGTATACCACTTTGGGTAGCATGGCCATTTTGACCATTTTTATTCTTCCTATGCAAGAGCTTGGGAGATCTTTCCATCTTCTAAGGTCTTCAATTTCTTTCTTTAGTGTTCTGTTGTTTTCATTGTAGAGGTCTTTTACCTCATTTGTTAGATTATTTCCCAAGTATTTTTTGAGGCTATTGTGAATGTGGTGATTTTCCTAATTTTTCTTTCAGAGGATTCATCACTGATGTATATAAATGTATTTGATTTATGGGTATTGATTTTATATCCTGCTACTTTGCTCAATTCATTTATTAGTTCTAGAATTTTCCGGTTGATTTTTTTTTTTTTTATCTTCTAAGTATACAATCATGTCATGAGCAAATAATGATTATTCAAATTCTTCTTTTCCTATTCCTATCCCTTTATGTCTTTCATCCATCTAATTGTTCTGGCTAGAGATTCAAGGACAATGTTGAATAGAAGTGGTGAAAGAGTGCATCTCTGTCTCATTCCAGGTTTTAGAGGGAATGCTTCCAACTTTTCTCAACTTAGGATGATGTTGGCCTTGGGTTTAGCATAGATAGCATTTTTAACATTGAGGTATGTTCCTACTATCCTTGATTTTTCTAGTGTTTTGAACATAAAAGAGTACTGTATTGTGTCAAATGCTTTCCTCTGCTTCAATTGATATAATCATATAAATTTTATCTTTAAGTCTATTGATGTGATGGACTATGTTTATTGATTTCCATATGTTCAAGAAACCTTGCATCACTGGAATTAACCCACTTGATCATGATACACTATTTTTAAAATATGTTTTAATAAAATTCGCCAAATTTTTATTGAGAATTTTTTTTTTTTTTTTGGTACTGGAGGTTGAACTCAGGGGCACTCGACCACTGAGCCACATCCCCAGCCCTATTTTGTGTTTTATGTAGAGACAGGGTCTCACTGAGTTGCTTAGCACCTCGCCATTGCTGAGGCTGGCTTTGAACTCGCGATTCTCCTATCTCAGCCTCCCTAAGTGCTGGGATTACAGGCTTGAGCCACCGCGCCCGGCTTTTATTGAGAATTTTTGCATCTACATTCATCAGGGATATTCATCTTAAATTTTATTTCTTTGATGTGTCCCTGTCTGATTTTGGCATCAGGGTAATACTAGCCTCACAGAATGAATTTGGAAGGGTATCCTCTTTTTCTGTTTCATAGAATAATTTGAGAAGTATTGGTATTAATTCTTTGCAAGTCTTGTAGAACTTGGCTGAGAATCCTTCTGGTCCTGGGCTTTTCTTGGTTGGTAGGCTTTTCATGGAGTCTTCTTTTTCCTTTCTTGAAATTGATCTGTTTGATTTGTATATGCCTCTGGGTTCAGTTTGGGTAGGTCATATGCCTTTAGAAATTGTCAAGTCTTTGAGGTTTTCTATTTCACTGGAGTATAAATTTTCAAAATACTTTCTAATTATCTTCAGTATTTCAGTATTGTCTGTCATGATATTTTTTTCATCACAAATTTTAGCAATTTGAGTTTTGTCTCACCTTCTTTTTGTTAGAATGGCTAAGGTTTTGTCAATTTCATCTATTTTTTAAAAGAATCAGATTTTTGTTTTGTCAATTTATTGAATTCTTTTGTTTCAATTTTATTGATTTTAGCTCTAATTTTAATTAATTCTCGTATTCTGCTTCTTTTGGTGTTGATTTGTTTTCTCTTTTTCTAGGGCTTTGAGATGTAATGTCAGGTTGTGTATTCATTGACTTTTTCTTCTTTTAATGAATGAGCTTAATGCAATAAACTTTCCTCTTAGCACTGCCTCCATAGTGTCCCAGAGAATTTAATATGTTGTATCAGAGTTCTCATTTATCTCCAACATTTTTTATCACATCTCTGATGTTTTATGTTATCCATGCATCATTCAAGAGCATATTATTTAGTCTCCAGTTGTTGGAGTAGCTTCTATTTTTTAAATTGTCATTTCTTTTTAATTTTATTCCATTATGGTCATATAGAATGCAGAGTAGCAGTTCTACTTTTTTTTTATATTTGCTAAGACTTGCTTTGTGTCATAACATATGGCCTACTTTGGAGAAGGATCCATGTGCTGCTGAGAAAAACCTGTATTCACTTGATAGATGGAATATTCTATATATGTCTGTTAAGAGTAAATTATTGATTGCTTTATTGAGTTTTATACTTTCTTTGTTTAGTTTTTATTTGGAAGATCTATCCAGTGATGAGAGAAATGTGTTAAAGTTACCCAGTATTATTATATTATGGTCTATTTGATTCATTTTTTAAGTATTTTTTTAGTTGTAGTTGTACACAATGCCTTTATTTCATTTATTTATGTTTACGTGGTGCTGAGGATCAAACCCAGTACTTGACAAGTGCTAGGCGAGTGCTCTACTGCTGAGCTTTAATCCCAGCCCTATCTATTTGATTCTGGAATTTGAGAAGAGTTTGTTTGATATATATAGGTGCCCTGTTGTTTGTGGTATAGATATTTAGGATTGTTATATCTTGTTGATGTATGATTCCTTTAAACAGTATGAAATGACCTTCTTTATCCCTTTTCACTAACTTTGGCTTGAAGTCCACTTTATCTGTTATGAGGATAGAAACACCTGCTTGTTTACACAGTCCATGTTAGTGATAGGTTTTTCCCATCCTTTCACCTTCAGTCTGTGGATGTCTTTTCCTGTGAGATGAGTCTCTGGAAGGGAGCATGTTATTGGGTCTTTTTAAATCCAATCTGCTAGTCTATGTCTTTTAATTCATGAGTTCAGGCCATTGACATATTGAGACATGGTTTGTATTCCTGGTCATTTTGGTTTATGTTTGGTTTTTATCTTGACCTGGCACAATGGAGTGTTATTCAGCCATAAAGAATAATAAAATGTCATTTGCAGAAAAATAGATTGAAGCTAGAGAAGATTATGCTAAGTGACATTAACTTGTCTGAAAAGGTCTAGAGTCAGCTGGGCATGGTGGCGCAAGCCTGTAATCCCAGCACTTAGGGAGACTGAGACAGGAGAATCACAAGTTCAAAGCCAGACTCAGCAACAGCGAGGCACTAAGCAACTCAGTGAGACCATGTCTCTACATAAAACACAAAATAGATCTGGGGATGTGGCTCAGTGGTTGAGTGCCCTGAGTTCAATCTCCAGTATCCCCCCCCAAAATAGTCAAGAGTCCTCTGTTTTCTCATATTTAGAAGCTAGAGAGAAAATGGGAAAGAAAAGGGACCTCATGAAAATAGAAGAAAGACCAGTAGACTAGAGGAAGGGGATCTGGAGAGGTAGGAGATGTAAAAAGAGGCATATGAGGAAATGAAACAGACTAAATTTTGAGTTATGCTTGTATAAACATATCATAATGAATCTTATTACTATGTAAAACTGCATTGCATCAATAAAATAAAATGGAATAAAAATATATCTCTATAAAAAATGGTAGAGGAAAGGAAACAGTATGATTTTGTGACAGAGTATAGACCATGTAAGAAAATGTTCCATAGGGAGTTAACTTGAACAGAGTTTTGAAAGTTGGACATTTTTCCATTATAGTCAAGGGAATCAGTAGTAAGTATACAGGAGTAAGGAAGGACTCTGATTTGCTCAGAATTAAGAACTCTGGATGACTTGAAATTCAGGTGCAATAAAAAAAAATCTTTGAACACACCAATTATCATAAAAAAGTATTTGATATTTATGTTATGATCAATGTGTTTAAAGCAAAGAACAAATTTGTGATCTAGGGAAAATATTTTTTGGCGAAGCTTGAAGTCCATGAAATCAACTTTGTAATATGGGGAAATTATTTGAACTTCCTATTCCAAGTTTTCTCAGGAGTAAAATGAAAATTATAGTAATCAAATCCAACCATTACTTTTTACTATGTTCCATGGACTACAGGTCTTGGTCTAGTTTTCTATCCTAAATATTGAGTGGATTACATTAGTAGCATACAGATTGGCACCCAGTAGGAACTCAATCGTCACCTGATTATTTAAAAGACTACATTTCCAATCTCTTTACAATACAATAAAATAGATGCCACTTTAAATAGTTTCAAACTTTTTTCAGTCTAGTTGAATAAATTTCACAACTAGCACACTAAATCTGATAAAAGATGCAGTTGGAAATTGGAATGATGAAAATAAAAAGCCCTAACATCTTGAGCAAAATATGTGATAATGAGACGAGCAGAAATAATGGTGCTTGAAAATAATCGCTAGTCACATCTTTTGAAATAGCCACTAGCCTGGGGTCAATCAGTTTCTCTGCATGAGGAGAAAAGAAAGTGATTCTATTCATTTTATTGCCTGTCAACTTCTCTGTATACCTAAGGAGTCACTGATCATTTTTTGCCACTTTGCTACAGGGGTTCCAATACTTATAATGAGATTTGGTGTTGAATGCAGCTTCTGAGTTCCTGAAAGCACATAATTTAACACTTTAGTAAAATAATCCCTGACACATATTAGATTTCAGTCTCCTACCATTGCCTCCTAAGGATCATGAAAACTATTTCCATCAGGAGGAATTTCCTGCTTTCTCTTAAAAAGAAGTAATTAAGGTAGGCTAAAGCCACCTAATCTTCCTTTAAAAATGAGTACTTGGGTGGGATGGAGAGAGTCTTATTGAATTGAATGTAAAGAAGGTAGGTAAAAATTCAATACCTGAAAAATTCAACTATGTGGTCAGAAGTATCCATTCCTTTTGGATAATAAGTGAAAAAAATCTATCAATTACATATTCCAATCAGATAGCTAAAAATGTGCTTTCTATGATCTCTGGAATCTGAAAGTAATAGAATTAAAATATTTTGTATTTCCTAATGAAACCTCTGTTTAAGCTAACAAATTAACATATTAGCTTATTACCTAAGTAGGTGATATTAGAGTAGGAGCTTCAATGATGAAGGATTAAAAAAATAGCCATGGAATTCTTGAGTAAACTTAAATGCAAATATAGATCTCAACAGAGATGGGTTTATGATGGACATCAAGATAGTAACAGATAAAATAAGAGGATAAGTGTTTGTGTGTGTGTATGTGTGTGCATATGTGTGCATGCATGCTTTAGCCAAAGTCTATACTTTATTCAAATTTCCTTAGTTTTTACTTAGTGTACATTTTTTATCCCAGCTCCTGATATGTTCTGAATATTTGTATCCCAGCAAATTAAGTGTTGAAATCTAAGCACAAATGTGATGAGATTAGTATGTGTGTTTTTTTTGGAGTTTATTAGGTCATAGGAGCCAAACCTTTATGTTTTGAGATAGTGCCATTATAAAATAAACCCAAGGGAGATTAATTGTCCCTTCTACCATGTAAGGATGTATCAAGAAGTCACTATTAACAAATCAGAAAGAGGAACTTCATCAGATCACAAGTCAGATGACATCTTGATCTTGGAACTTCCAGCCATACTAACTGTGAAAAGTTAATGTTATCCATAAACCAGTCAGTCTATAATATGTTATAGCAACCTGAAAAATGCAAGTATATCCTTACAAGATTAATATAGTGCATGTCATTCTCATTTATTTTAATCTCATATTGACTGTGGTGGCTTATCAAACCTTTTTTATGATGTTGTCTTTTTAAAATTTGTTCTTCTTAGATATACTTGACAATAGAGTTCATTTTATATACTATAAATAAAGAGAGTATTGAGGAGTATTGTCAAAGTGTTTTTTAGACGAGCCCAAAACTGAAATATTTCTGGTGTTTTTTATTTATTTATTTATTTATTTATTTATTTATTTATTTATTTACTATTTACATGGTATTCAGGGAAGAAGATAAAATAAGTGAAGCACCATTCCTATAACATCATAATGAATGTATTAAAATGATAACACTGTTAAAGCTAACCTTTGTCACCATCCGCTGAGGTAGTTTAGGGAAGATTCTTCACTGTAAATCTAGGTATTAACCCTTTTTTCCACTGTTTATTTTTGGAAGAAAGTTGTTATGCACAGTGAAAACATGAGTAAGGAGTGAAGTTATATCTTCTTTAGGGTATAGTATCTATATAAATCATTTGAAATATTTCACAGAAGGTTTCTCTCTTCTCTAATGTATGTTTGTGTGCATTTATGTATATGTGTAGACACTGTGTTAGGACTTTCATTATTGTGGCCAACATACCTGATAAAAAATATTTAGAGGAGAAGAAGTTCATTTTGAACTCACAGTTTTAGAAGTTCAGCCATGGTCAGCCATCTCCATTGCCCTAGGCCCAAGGTAAGGTAGAACAACATGGGGGAAGGGCATTGTGGAGAAAAGCTTCTTATTTAATGCTAGTCTAGAAGCATCAGAAACAAAATAAAATCCTAAAGACTAGCCCCCAGCAATCTGCTTCCTCTAGCCACATTCTACTTGACTATAGTTACCATGCAGTACAGTAGTCCTTCCAAATTATTAATCCATCAAATTGGTTAATATACCCATGAAGTTATAGCTTTTGTAACCTAAAAATTTCACCTCTGATCAATGGCACATGTTCTAAGGTATTGAGGAACACCTCATATTTAAACCATAAAAGAGATGAACTAATGTATATCTACTTCATGCTTTAGGTTGTACTGTAGTATTATTTATTTATTTAGTTGATCAAATCTAGTTTTTTTAAAAAAATTTCTGTTTCCTTTTTATTAGAAAATGTTATCCGAAGTCAATATTAAGGCATTACATAGGCTTGTTGCTCCTGGATGTTCCTTCTACATCCTTTCAGTGGACATAGCAAAGACATTTAAGTGTGTATTATGGTGTATACTAAACCATGCATATATATTTATCAAAATATTTACATATTTCTCCCAAAAAACCAAATGCCGAATGGTCTCTCTGATTAGTGGATGCTGATGAATAAGGGAGGTGGGAATGGGAACATAAGAGAAATAGAGGAACACTGGACGCGACATGGGGGAGGCGGGGGGCAGGAAAGGGGAATGGGTATAGTAAAGATGGTTGATAAAAAAATATAAATATATATATATACTGTTCATTGAAAGTGCATATAAAGGTGTTTAATATGAAGAATTTAATCTGCTTATAATTTTGTGCAAAGTTAGAAAAATTATGATTGTAACAATTTTTTTCTATTTGCCTCAACAAATGTTATCATTGTTTTCTTTACTGTGAAGAAACTTTTTTAGTTTAATACCATCCTATTTATTGATTCTTGATTTTACTTCTTGTGATTTAGGAGTCTTTTTGAGAAAGTTGGTACCCAAGCCGACATCATGGAGTGTTGGGCCTATATTTTCTTTCAGCAGATACAGGGTTTTTCATCTAATGCCTAGGTCTTTGATCTACATTGAATTGAGTATTGTGTAGGGTGAGAGATAGGGGTTAAATTTCATTCTGCTACTCCTCGGAGAAGTGTTTTGATAATTCCATTTCCAAAGGACAGTTATTTCATAATGAATTTAAACTAAAAGATATCTACAAAATACTTTATTTACCATGTTTACTTTTAACAGACTTTTTGCACTTCTAAACATCTAGAAAGACTAGATATTTCAACCAAGGACTTATGTTTGTCTGCTATGTGTATAGAAGTGTTGAATAAACTACACACATGTAACAATGAAAATATACCAAACTGTCTTCTAAGTAGGATCATTATGGCCTACAATTCTTTATTCCTTCTATTTCCTTCTCTCCTATGTTATATGTGATATAGACATATGTGTTACCAGATGAGATGTTGAAAAACTTTTTATTTAAAGTATAAAGTCTGTGTCTGGGTACTTTGGGTACATGAATATTCAATTATATCAGAATCACTTATTGAATAAATACTTTGCTTTCTCCATTGAATTTCCACATTTCTTTGTCAAAATCAGTTAACTGTATTTGCTAAGGTGTATTTCTGAGCTTATTACTCTATTCCATAGATCTGTCCTTCCACTATGCCATACTGTCTTGACTATTGTGGCTTTATAGTAAGTCTTAATGTTATGTATTGATATCTCTTTGACATCATTCTTTTCCTTGTGTACTATGTTAATCACTCTGACTCTTCTAAGTTTCAATTTAAACTTCAAGATATATTTGACAATATGCAAAAAGTAGGTCAATGACATTTTAATAACATTGAATATATAGATTATACATTTAAAAATACACCAATATATTGAGTCTTTCAATCCAAGAACATGGAATATCTCTGCACTTGTTTATGCCATTTTCCATTAGAATTTTATAGATTTACTTTACATTTTGACCCTGTCTTTATTTAGTTAGATTTATATATAATTACTTAATTTGGTGGGCTATTATTGATGATATTCTTTTTTAAATTTAATTCAAATAATTAATTGTTGTAATAGTTATTTTGAATTGTCAATTTGATTGGATTAAGAAATGCCTAAGCT
Source organism: Xerus rutilus (assembly GCA_028644305.1). Taxonomy (NCBI): domain Eukaryota; kingdom Metazoa; phylum Chordata; class Mammalia; order Rodentia; family Sciuridae; genus Xerus; species Xerus rutilus. The sequence continues at coordinate 57,513,214 of CM053417.1, forward strand.
TAAGAGGTTTCTGGGTGTGTCAATGAGGTTGTGTCTAGGAATGATTGGCATGTAGGATATCAAACTGAAGTGGAGACTCTCCCTAAGCATGAGCAGCATTGTTCAATAGTTTGGAGGCTTAGCTAGAATAAAAGTTGGAAGAACAAGGATACAGCAATACATGCAAGCTTAATCAGATTCTTTGATTGCTGATGAGATTGCCTGAGGACATCAGACTATCACTATTTTACTCTTCAAAAGTGGACTAGTCTAGTATTGTGATGCCTCCTGCTTCACTCTTCTTGCCAAGGATCACTTTGACTATTCTGGGTCTCTTATTCTTCCAAATGAATTTCATGATTGCCTTTTCTATTTCTATAAGGAATGACATTGTGATTTTAATTGGGATTGCATTGAATCTATATAGTGCTTTGGGTAGTATGGCCATTTTGACAGTATTGATTCTGCCTATTCAGGACCATGGGAGATTTTTCCATCTTCTAAGGTCTTCTTCAATTTCTTTTGTCAGTGTCTTATAGTTTGCATTGTAGAGGTCTTTCACCCCTTTTATTAAATTGATTCCCAAGTATTTTTTTTGAGGCTATTGTGAATAGGGTAGTTTTACTAATTTCTCTTTCAGAGGGTTTTTCACTGATGTATAAAAATGCAAATGATTTGTGGGTGTTGATTTTATATCCTGCTACTTTGCTGAAATCATTTATTAATTCTAGAAGTTTTCTGGTAGAATTTTTTGGATCCTCTAAGTATAGAATCATGTCAGCAGCAAATAATGATAGTTTGAGTTCTTCTTTTCTGATTCGTGTACCTTTAATTTCTTTTGTCTGTCTAATTGCTCTGGCTAGAGTTTCAAGGACTATGTTGAATAGCAGTGGTGAGAGAGGGCATCCCTGTCTTTTTCTCGTTTTTAGAGGGAATGCTTCCAATTTTTCTCCATTTAGGATGATGTTGGCCTTGGGTTTAGCATAGATAGCTTTTACACAGTTGAGGTATGTTCCTACTATTCCAAGTTTAACTAGTGTTTTGAACATAAAAGGGTGCTGTATTTTGTCAATTGCTTTCTCTGCATTGATTTATAAAATTATACAACTCTTATATATAAGTCCATTGATGTGATGTGTTACATTTATTGATTTCCATATGTTGAATCAACCTTGCATCCCTGGATGAACCCCACTTGATCATGGTGCACTATTTTTTTGATACGTTTTTGTATGCAATTTGCCAGAATTTTATTGAGAATTTTTGCATCTATGTTCATCAGGGATATTGGTCTGAAGTTTTCTTTCTTCGATGTGTCTCTGTCTGATTTTGGAATCAGGGTGATACTTGCCTCATAGAATGAGTTTGGAAGGGTTCCCTCCTTTTCTATTTCATGCAATAGTTTGAGGAGTATTGGTATTAATTCTTCTTTGAAGGTCTTGTATAACTCAGCTGAGAATCCATCTGGACCTGGGCTTTTCTTGGTTGGCAGGCTTTTGATGGCATCTTCTATTTCCTTGCTTGAGATTGATCTGCTTAAGTTGTGTATGTCCTCTTGGTTCAGTTTGGGTAGGTCATATGCCTCTAGAAATTTGTCGGTGTTTTCAGGTTTTTTTATTTTGTTGGAGTATAAATTTTCAAAATAGTTTCTAATTATCCTCTGTATTTCAGTAGTGTCTGTCGTGATATTTCCTTTTTCATCATGAATTTTAGTAATTTGGTTTTTCTTCCTCCTTCTTTTCGTTAGGGTGCCTAAGGCTTTGTCAATTTTGTTTATTTTTTCAAAGAACCAGCTTTTTGTTTTGTCAGTTTTGTGAATTGTTTCTTTTGTTTCAATTTCATTGATTTCAGCCCTGATTTTATTTATTTCCTGTCTTCCACTTCTTTTGTTGTTAATTTGTTCTTCCTTTTATAAGGCTTTGAGATGAAGAGTCAATTCATTTATTTGTTGACTTTTACTTCTTCTAATGAATGAGTATAGTGCAATGAACTTTCCTCTTAGCACTGCCTTCATGGTGTGGCAGAGGTTTTGATATGTTGTATCAGAGTTTTCATTTGCTTCTAAGAATCTTTTTATCTCTTCCCTGATGTCTTCTGTTATCCATGCATCATTCAGTAGCATATTATTTATTTTCCAGGTGTTGCAGTAGTTTTTATTTTGTTAATCTGTCTTTGATTTGTAATATTATTCCATTGTGGTAAGATAGGATGCAGGTTAGAATCTCTATTTTTTTGTTTTGTATTTGCTAAGACTGGCTCTGTGCCATGACACATAATCTATTTTGGAAAAGGATCCATGTGCTGCTGAGAAAAAATTTGTATTCGCTCATTGATGGATGGAACACTCTCTATATGTCTGTTAAGTCTAAATTATTGATAGTTTCATTGAGATCTATGGTTTCTTTGTTAAGTTTTTGTTTGGAAGATCTATCCAATGGTATAAGAGCTGTGTGAATGTCTCTGAGGATTATTGTGTTGTGGTCTATTTGATTCTTGTATTTGAGAAGGATTTGTTTGATGTATGTAGAAGCCCCATTATTTGGGGCTAGATATTTATGATTGCTATGTCTTGTCAATGTATGATTCCCTTAAGAAGTATGAAATGACCTTTTTTTTTATCCCTTTTTACCATCTTTGGTTTTAAGTCCACTTTATTTGCTATGAGGATGGAAACTCCTTCTTGTTTGCGTGGTCCCTGTGAGTGATATGTTTTTTCCCCCACCCTTTCACTTTCTGTCTGTGGATGTCTTTTCCTGTGAGATGAGTCTCTTGAAGACAGCATATTGTTGGGTCTTTTTTTTAAATCCAGTCTGTCAGTCTATGTCTTTTAATTGGTGCATTTAGGCCATTTGCATTCAGGGTTATTATTGAAAAATGATTTGTAATTCCAGTCATTTTGTTTTGTTTTTGGATTTTACCTTGAGTTGTTCTCTCATTTGAATGGTCTTTCCTTTAGTCTTGTTCCTCTCTTTGAAAATTTTAATTGTTGGTTATTTCCTCCTCATGGAATATTTTGCCAATAATGCTGTATAGTGCAGGCTTTCTTGCTGTAAATTCTTTTAACTTTTGTTTATCATGGAAAGTTTTTATTTCTTCATCAAATCTGAAGCTCAATTTTGCTGGATATAGGATTCTTGGTTGGCATCCATTTTCTTTCAGAGCTTGGAAGATGTTGTTCCCTGATCTCCTGGCTTTTAGGTTCTGGGTTGAAAAATCCGCTGAGATACGAATTGGTCTCCCCTTATATGTAATCTGGTTCCGCCCTCTTGAGGCCTTTAAAATTTTATCCTTATTCTATATGTTGGGCATTTTCATTATAATGTGACTTGGTGTAGATCTGTTGAAATTGTGTACGTTTGGTGTCCTGTAAGCCTCTTGTATTTGATTTTCCACTTCATTTTCATATTTGGGAAATTTTCTGATATTATTTCATTGAAGAGATTGTGCATTCCTTTGGTTTGAAATTCTGTGCCTTCTTCTATCCCAATAAATCTTATATTTGGTCTTTTGATGCTTTCCCATATTTCTTGTATTTTTTATTCATGATTTTTTTACCATCTTCATTGTATGGTCAAGTTTATTTTCAAGATTGTATATCTTGTCTTCATTATCCGAGGTTCTGTCTTCCAGGTGATCTAGTCTGCTGGTGATGCTTTCTATTGAGTTTTTAATTTGGTTTATTGTTTCCTTCATTTCAAGAATTTCTGTTTGTTTGTTTTCACAATCTCTAGCTCTTTCTTAATGTAATCTTTTGCTACTTGTAATTGCTCTCTTATCTCTTTGTTAGAATTATCAATAGTTACTTTTATTTGCTCTCCTGTTTCTTTGTTGGATTGATCAATTTTTGCCTGTAATTGTTCACTTATGTCATTCTTTAATTCGCTGATCATTTTAATTATATACATTCTGATTTCTTTCTCTGACATTTCATCAACTGTGTAGTCAATGGATTGCTACAATGATATTGAGGTTTATTTGGGGCACTTTCTTCCCTTGTTTTTTCATGTTGATTCTGTATCTTCCTTTCTTACAATACCGATCTGAGGTATTGTGGTTTCTATCCTATAATCTTGTATTGACACTCCAGATTACCTGTGTCTCACCTTGGAGCTACTTCTGTTCCCCCAGTGTCCCTAGATGGGCACTACTGCCACTAAACTTGGTGGTGGAGGTAGTGGATATACCTCTAGATGGCAGTGAGAGTGGCCTTGGCTGTGCTCCTGAGGCGGCCCCTGAGGGCTGTATTGCCCCACTCTTTTGCTCCTGCTCATGAGCAGGAACTCTGGAGCAGAACTGCATTTGGTCCCAGGTCTCACTTAAGCAGAGTCACAATCAGGAGAGTCTGCGTGCAACCCTTACAGTGAGTGTGAGCTCCCCTGGAGCAGGAGGCTAGTAGGCCCTGGTCTGTCTTCAGCTGGGCACCTCTGGCATTCCCTGAGGGCAGTTTTGGGCCTTTTGTCTGGCCTGTCCATAGGAAACCAGGATCAGGACTGGTGCAGGCCCAGGCCTTACTTGGGTGCAGCCTCCTCATGCTGAGGTCTCTGTGGTGACTCTTATCCTGAGTGTAGTCTCCCCTGTGGCTAGCAGCTAGTAGTCTCTGGTCTCTCTTTGGCTGGACACCCGTGGAGTTTCGTGAGGGCATATTTGGGCCCTCTGCAGCTCCTGCTGGTCCACAGGAACTCTGGAGCAGAACTGGGCAGGGCCCAGGCTGCACTTGGGTGGGGCTTCTTTCCACTGGGATCTCTGCCGGTGACTCTTAGCCTAGGTTTGCCCTCACTTGTGGCTGCTAACTATCAGTCTCTGGTCAACCCTTGGTTGTACACTCATAGAGTTTCCTGAGGGAGGATTTGGGCCCTCTGTGGCTCCTGCCCATCTGCAGGAACTCTGGAGTGGAACTGGGGTGGGCCCAGGCTGCACTTGGGTGGGGCAGTCTCATGCTGCGGTCTGGGCAGGGACTCTTAGCCTGAGTGTTTGCTCCCATGTGGCTAGTGGCTAGCAGTCTCTGTTCTCCCTTCAGCTAGACAACCATGGAGTTTCCTGAGGGCAGATTTACAGGAATTCTTATAGTTTGTTTATTGGTATAACCTCAGTACTTAAATCACTACCAGACACCCAGTAGATCTTTAATAAATCTCTGTTGAATAAAAGCATGAATGAATGATTGCCTCAGTCTCCTTTGTCTTTGATCTACAATAATTCCTGAGAAAGGCCTCAAAACTTTTCAGAAGACAAGTGAATTTTCTAAATACTAATTTTTTAATATATTGAATATGCTTTTGTAGTCCATCATGTTTTTATTTTAGAAAGGATTTTACATGATCAACAGATAATGGATATTATACTTACTCTTTTAATCATTCCTGCACAATTTACTTCCTTGTACAACTTTTTTCTTTAAAAGATGACTAGTTTTAGAATGTATTTATTATTTTCAATTTGTGTTCATACACATTAATTATATAGAATAAAAGGTTGCATTTTGACATACACCTAACATAATTTAATCAATTCACACACTATTACCTTCATCAACATGTATTTTTGTGACTTTTGTCAAAAATGTGAATCAAAAATGTGACTGCATGAGTTTATATCTTCCATTCTGTTTCATTGGTCTATTTGTTTATTTTTATGGCAGTACCATGGTGTATTTGTTACTATGTATTGGTAATATAATTTGAAGTTGGATATTGTGATTTCTTCTACTTTTCTCATTTTGCTAAGATTTTTTTTGTAATTCTGAACTTTTTAATCTTCTGTACTAATTTCAAGATTATGTTTTCAAATTCTGATAAAAATATTGGTGTTTTGATGAGAATTTCATTGAATCATTTCTGTATGTATGGCCATTTTACCAGTACAAATTTGCCTGTTCATGAACATGAGGGCTTTCAGTCGTCTGTGTGTTCATTGATACCCTTTTTCAGTGTTCTATAAATTTCATTGTACAGTTTTTTCACTTATTATGTTGTATTTTTCCAAACTACATTTTAGCAGCTACTGTATTATTTTCTTGATTTATTTATAAACAGATTCATTGTGTTACAGAAAATATATTAATTTAATTTTAAATCTTGCTGCTTCGTTGAATTCATCAGAGAAGACTTCTGGTGAAACATTCTAATCATAAGATTATGTCATCTGCAAATAGTGATTATTTGATTTCTTTTTTCCCTGTTTGTATCCCATTTATTTCCTTCACTTGCCTAATTGCAAGTGCTGTGGCTTAAATTTCATGTATTTTATTGAACAGGAGTGGTGAGAGTAGACATCCTTGTCTTCTTCCTGTATTTGAAAGACATGCTTTCAGTTTTTCTCCATTGTCTGTGATGTTGGCTTTGGATTTGCCATATATAGCCTTTATAATGTTGAGGTAAGTTTCATTCTAACCCTAGTTTCTTCAGGATTTTTATCATGAAGGAGTGTTCAATTTTCTCAAAGGCTTTTTTGTGTGTGTCTAATTGGGTTGATCATGTGATCTTTTCCCCTTTATTCTTTTTCTGTGATGAATTGTAGTCATTGATTTTTGTGTGTTGAACCACACTTGTATCCCTGGAATGAAACCAACGTGATCATGATGTACAGTATTCCTCATGTGTTGTCACATACATGAAGTTTTCTCCAATTTTATTAAAGGTTTTTCAATCTATGATTTTTAGAGATATTGGTATATATATATATATATATATATATATATATATATATATATATATATATATATTTTAATTTGTTTGTTTTTCCCTGAAAGTGTTCTTCTCTAGTTTGATTAGCAGGGTGATACTGACTTTGCAGAATGAATGTGGAAGTATTTTCTCTTTTTTGATGGAATAATTTGAGGAAGATTGGTATTAGTGTTTTAGAATTCACCTGAGAATCCATCAAGTACTATGCTCTTCCTTGTTGGAAGATTTTGTGTTTTTTTTCTTTCTTTCTTCTTGCTTATTACTGTTCCATTGAGGTTTTCTGTTTCTTTTGGATTCATTTTTGTAGGACATTTGTGTCTAGAAACCCTACCATTTTTTCTTTTGATTTTACATTTATTGGAATACAAGTTTTCAAAATAGTCCCTAATGATTCTCTGGGATTTCAATGGTGTCAGTGGTGATCTTGACTGCTTTTGCCTGTAATTTCACTAGTATGTGTCTTCTAGTTCTTTTAGTTAGTTTAAAGATTTAGCAATTTTGTTTACCTGTTCAAAGAACTCCTTCGGTTGATCTTGTATATTTTTCTTTCAGTCTCTACTTAATTTCAGCTCTTAAATTTGTTTCTTTCTACTTGTTTTGGTAATGGTTAATTTTTCTCTTTTTAATACCTAGATATATTTTTAGGTTATAAATTTGGAATCATTATGATTAGTTTATTTAGGCATGCATAGCTATAAACTGTTCTCTCAGAATAGTCTCTGTTGTGTCCCAGAAATTCTACTATGCTGTGTTTTTATTCCTATTTGATTCTAAAAGTATTTTCAGTCCACCTCTGATTTCCTTGAGGCTCACTGCCATTCAAAAGTATAATTTTAAATATTTACATATATGCCTAATTTCTGAAGTTCTTGTCATTTATAATTTTATTTCATTATTATCTGATGAGATGCAAGGAATTAGTTTACTTTTTTGATATCTGCCAAGATGTGCTTTGTGGACTAAAATGTGATCTCTTTTGGAGAATGCTGCATTAGCAAATGAAAAGAATGTGAATTGACCTGTTAGATTAAATGTTCTGTAGATGTCTCTTAAGTCCATTTATTCTATAGTATTTTAACTCTCTAGTAATGCTGCTTATTTTATGTCTAAAAATTTTATCTATTAATAAGAGAATATTTAAATCACCCACTATTATTTTATTGTTTGTATGTCATGTAGTGTTTGTTTTATGAAATTAGGTAAACCAACATTGGAAAAGAAATATCTACAGTCATTATATATTTTTGTTGAATTCTTCATTTTATCATTACTGTAACCTTCTTTGTCTTTTCTAAATAATATTGGCTTGAGGTCTTCTTTGTCAGATATGAGAGTAGCTGCTGGGTGTGGTGGTGCACACTTGTAATCCCAGCACTTTGGGGGGCTGAGACAGGAGAATCGCGATTTCAAAGCCAGCCTCAGCAATGGCAAGGTGCTAAACAACTCAGTGAGACCCTTTCTCTAAATAAACACAAAATAGGGCTGGGGATGTGGCTTGGTGGTCGAGTGCCCCTGAGTTCAACCCCTGGTACAAAAAAAAAAAGATATGAGAGTAGGAGCTCTTGCTTGCTTTCATTCGCTTGGACTTTTGCTTTTTATGCTTTCACTTTCAGTCCCTGAATTACTTTGCCCATGAGGAATATTTCTTTCAGGGAACATATAGTTCAGTTTTATTTTCTAATCTGATTTGCCAGTCTATATATTTTAATTGGAGAATTGATACCATTTACATTTAGTGTTATTATGGAGAGGTATGCATTACTTCCTGTAATTTTGTTTTTTTCCTAATGTCTTATTTGATCCTGATTCTCATTTGCCTATTTACTTGATTAAGAGTTTTACTCTTTCATGATACCTTTTTGTTGTTTTTTTTTTTTTTTGTGTGTGTGTGTAGAATTCTTTAAGGGTCTTCTGCAGTGCTTACTTAGTAGTCATGGAATTCCTTTTCTTATCCTTATCTTTTATTTTTTTTTTCCTCTTTCAATTCTGAATGATAGGGTTGCTAGGTATTGCTACCTAGGCTCAGTTATTTTATTTCAGGGATTGAAATACATTGTTTGGTGCCCTCCTGGACTTTAGGTTTTAGTGATAATAATATGCTGTTATTTTGATTGGCTTTCCTTTATAATGACCTGAAATTTCTCTCTTGTAAATTTAAAATTCTCCATGCTTGATTTTGTCATTTTAACAATACTGAGTCATGTTCTTTTCTGGTCTTGTCTACTTGGAGTTTAAAAAGCCCCCAGTACCTAGATGTCTATCTCATTCCCAAGGTTTGAAAAATTTTGGGTTATTACTTTAGTGAATAGATCATCACATCAACTAGCCCATTTCGGCACTCCTTCCTCAGTATTTATGAACCTTAGGTTAGGTTTCTCAAAGTTCCTAAATTCTCATATATTATGATCACATTTTCTTTTTTTCCTACAATGCTGTCTGAATGTTCAAGTACATTCATCTTGTCTTCAGGATCTGAAATTCTTTCTTCTCCTTGACCTAATATTGTTGGAGATACTTCCAAATGAGTTTTTTTTTTTAATTAGTCTTATTGTGCTTTTCATTTTCAAGGTTTATGTTTGGTTCTTTTTCAGACTCTCTTTTTTGTTACTGAAAAGCTCTTTCATATACTGTATTTTTCCCCTTAGTTCACTCCTAAGTTCTTTTTGAATTCTTGTCTGGTATTTCATCCACTTTGATATCTGTTGATTCAGTTACTGGGTGTTGATATGCTTTTTGAAGCATCTTTTTGGCTTGTGCCATCATGTTTTCTGTGATCCTATGTTTTTTGTGCATTCACTGCGATGGATTCATATTCCTTTATTATGTGAGGGTATTTCTAGTAACCAGTTAATCCTTTAAAATGTTCCCTGGACTGAAGGTATATCCTAGTGTCAAAACATCCAATGAAAATAATCGAAGTGCTACCTTCAACTACCACTATCACTATGGGAGGAGAGAATAATCACCAGTAACAATACTAATTTAAGAGATAATTATATATCAGTATATATTTAAAAATTAATGACACGTACAACTCTACTAAACAATGAAAAATGTGTGAAAAATATTATAGAATAGAGTAAAAAGCATGATTGATAATGTAATACTAAATTATATTTGAAAAAAGGAAGAGAAAAAGAAAAGGAAATGGTGAGGTAATTAAGAGAAAGAAAGATTAATTAGGGGAATAGAGATGAGAAAGAAGAAATGAGGAATCAAGAAAATACGCAATTAATTGAAAAAAGCCACCTAAAATTAGATACCAAATGATGAGGGAAGACAGAGCAGAGCAATTTACAAAAAAAAATTAAATGCAATACAAAACATAAAGAAGAGTAAGATTTCTCCTTGATGAGATGAAAATAAAAGTGGGAGAAAGTGCGGAGATGCAGTAGAAAAAAGGAATAAAAGGGAATAAAAATAAAATAGAAGCAAATATGTAGTAAGAAAAAGTTCCAATTAATTTAAAATACATAAAATTATAACTATGACAAAAACAAATAAAGAGTAAAGACACATGAATAGAACTTAAAATAATCAAATACAACAACAATCATAAAGAGTTTCACATTCCTCTTAGTTGAGGCATTTAAATTGCAGACTTCTTTTTTCTAGAGATTTGATTTTAGAATCTCACAGCTATAAGGAGGTTGGTGGGAGATAATTATCTTACAATTTGTTCACTCTCAGCTCTTACTCAAATGGGCCAAACTTGTTAGGAAAATTGGTATGTTATTTGTATGCTGAGCTCCATCCCCCCTTGTCTTCCAGCAAGTATTTGAGAAATGTTCTTTGCTGCAGAGCTGAATTTACTCTTAATAGTTTTGTTTCTGCATACCTGGGAATGGAGGTGTGGCTGTAGTAGGAACCACTGTTCAATCAGTTCTCTTTTGCAGCCTATAGAACATTCCAGATGGTGCTATCCACCTTACATCCTGATAGCCTCAGTCCATGTACTATGCTGGTATGTGTATGTGTGTGTATGTGTGTGTCTGTATGTGTGAAGTGATCAAGTGCTGGTGGCAAATCTTCCAGGGCCTCTAAAGTGTATGTGTGTGTGTGTGGGGGGGGGGTGTTGTCAGGTGCTCAGGGTCTAAGCTTGAGTAAAGTACCTTGAACAGCAAGCTTTTCACCAAACCCAGTCACATTTCTTCCATAGTCAGTCCTGTCCTATATCCATAACCACTTGTTTTGCTGCTCATTACAAAGTTTATATTGCCAATTCCAGAGGTAATTATGTTCTTCCTTTCTCTGCTCTAAACACTCAATAGATCCATGTTGAGCCTAGCCAGAGAATTGGGGCAGTCACCCACCAACCCAGTGAGAAAGCAAAAAAAAGAGGGATCATTGGGTTTTAGGGATAGCAAAAACATTGGAAAGTTTTTGACGGCCTCCACAGAGTATCTGTACAATGAAGCTCATTTTAAGATGGCTCCCCTTTCCACTTCTTGTTGAAAGCTATCTGGACATGATAATGTCATTTCTTTCACCAGCTCATTATGCAACATCCAAATCTCCTTTCTGTTCAGGCTATGTGAGTGCCAGATAGTGTAATCTGAATTTCTTGACTTCATCCAGGTTTTCTCTTTCAACTCTAAAGAGGGGAGCTTCCTTTCTGCCACCATGTTGCCCTGTGCTGGGTATTGGTGTAAACCACTTCTTTAATCAGTTCTTGGTATTCCAAGAACCAATATTTCTGGACTTCACTTGGTTTCAACTTGCTGTGTTGCATTCATGCACTTTCCCATGGCTCTCCTTGAGTAGTATACTTTTGATATATATGATGTGACAGGGTACTGGCCTTTTTCATAGACTGTTACAACAGTATATTAAAATTTACTGTGATAGAATATTTTCATTCAATATAGAAGTAAATTAACACTAACAAATTACTTAACACTCCTTCAGCAAAAAAAAAAATATAATATGGCACTTCCTCATAAACTCACACTTAATTTGCTTCTATTAAAGATTAAATGTTATTGAGTAATATCAATTTAATATGAAAGTTGCATTTATGTTTTATTTCTAATACATAAACTGTAGTATTGGTCAATAACCAAAGAAATTAAACTTCTCAAAATAAAAAAGTCACCTTTTTACTATATCCTATGATTATCAATTTTAATAACATTCAAAATATTATCACATTTTAGTCCTGTCTGCATATTGATGAATTATTTTCCTTGGAATAATGAGAGGAATTAATGTTTTCCAAGACTGAGAAGCAGATGCAAATTTGCCAAAAACAAACCACTGCAGCCAAAGGAATATGATGATGCACAGCTTTGGGAGATATTATGCTAATTCTAGAAACCTCTCAAGAACCCTTAGTAGTCAATTTATTTCAGTAGAAGAGAATCATCCCAATGCACAGTAAGCTCCTTAATTAATTGGGAGAAGGTATTTTTTTTCTTTTCTTCAGTATCTTTTTCCAGTATTTATTATTGTTTGGATTCTTTTTTGTAATTAATTAATTTATTTAAATGCATTTCAAGTCATAGTACATATATAGAGCTCAATTTTTCCATCTCTCTGGTTGCAAACAAGATAGAGTCACATCATTTGTGTTTTCATACATGCACATAGGGTAGTGATGTCCATTTCATTCAACCATTCCCCTCCCCTCATCTAAAGTTCCTCCATTTGAAGAAGGTATTGTAAGTTCTAGTATTTCAGGTACCTATATGGGCAATGAATATTATATATATGTGTGTGTGTGTGTGTATGTATATCTATATATCTATAAATCTATCTATCTATATCTATCAATGTATCTATCTATATATAGATATATATGTATATATATAGATTTATATATATATATATCTTGATGCATGGAGCTAATATAGATACCCATTTATTATAATGATTACATAAAAATAATTACTACAAAATATAAATTTAGCTGTTACAACTTGGAAACAATGTTCTAAAATGATATATCTTTAAAATGATATCTCAATTAATAGTAAATTTTACAAGTGAAAAACCACTGGTGAAGAGGTTAAATTTCCCACAATCACAACCACCTAAGTCTTACTCCAAAGACTGAGTAATGACTTCACTGTACTATTTAATAACAACAAGAATAAAAGCGTCCTGTTTTTTTTTCTTTTTCAGAGTCTTACAATAAATTTGAGCATCATTTGGTTGATGAAGTCTAAAATTTGGCTAGTGTCAAATCCCTCTTCCCCTAATGACTGGACTTTACTTACCAAAGGTAATTACTTTTTTGCGGGGAGAAGGTACCAGGGATTGAACCCAAGGATACTTAACAACTGAGCAACATCCTCAGCCCTTTATTGTAATTTATTTAGAGACAGGGTCTCACTGAGTTGCTAAATTGCCTCACTAAGTTGCTGAGGCTGGCTTTGAACTCTCAATTCTCCTGCCTCATCCTCTCGAGTCACTCAAATTACAGGCATGTTCTACCATGCCCAGCTAAGTAATTACTCTTGAGTGCATTTTGGAGTTCCTTTTTCTGGGATGTTGTTTTAATTCACCTGATATTTATATTGGATATTTATTCATTTTCCATGTTAAAGTGAATATGATAATTATGTGATTATTAAAAATTCTGAAATACTCATGAATAAATCAATTTTATTAATGGCATTCAATGAAAATCCCTATTGAAAGGCATTATAATTGTATGCAATATTGATAGAGCTTAACTTTGAAATATTAGTAGAATATTATTGAAAGAGGCTTCTGTTCTTTTGCTTGTTGCTTAAACATCATGCCTATATAATTTAATTACCCAAAAGACCATGCTTAAACTTCTACATTAAGCAAAAGTTGTCTCAGCAAATTATTTCACAAATAAAGATGGTCTAAATTACTGTACCTCACTTAAGCACAGATGTATTAGTAACTCTGTTTAAAATGTTCATTTCATCTTTTTTGTATGACAGAAACCAAGCATAAATGTTAGATTAATTTTTTCCTTTAACTTCTGTCATTCAGTGTTCAGAGAATCATAAATGATTTTTTGAAGTTATTTGTGTTAACTCAAAATATTTGAGAACATGGTAACAGCAATGTAAGCACAAAATATTGATGTTTTACTTAAGTCTCTAAATTGCACAAAAATAATTGTTACCTCCCCCCAAAATCAGAAAGCTAGAGACCAGTAGATTAATTGCATATTTTGGGTTACTTCATACAACATAAACTCCAAAGATTTTTATCTATAAAGAATGCAGTAGATGGGATCCAAAGTGATTTACTTAATTGATCTAAAAGAGGTTTGATTATTAGTTAGCCAGAGGACAGATAAATCTTCATTTAAAACTCTGGGCATGCATAAGCTCAATGTACTGTTAGGAAAATCCTAAATGAAGAAGAAAAAAAACAGCAAAAGATCTTTTATGATTTAGATGTCTTTAGAACTGAGAAATAACAGAATTAAAGTTAAGATGTAGCTTATTTCATAATTGTAATCAGAAGAAATGCAAAGCTTGTAAGAAAAGAAGTAAGCAAGGAAAAAAATATGCCTAATGCTGAATTACTTTCCTTTAAATTGCAAGAACATTTCATTAATTAGTAGCTTGGTTGCAGAAATGATTATACAGGCAACACAATAAAGAAATGAGATTTACCTGGTAGTGCCTTTCTTCTTTTTGATACATTTTAATTTCTAGGTCAGATATTTACAAGATCTCCCTCAACACAGGCATCATAGTAGATGATACTTTTTATGGACATCAGCTTTGGCTCATCTCCCAGTTCCAACATTAACTATCAATTTAGTTATTTAAATTATCGGGGCTTATATCCTCATCTGTGGAGATAATATTACCTACTCTATTGAGTTGTTGTGGAATTGAATGATATAATGTATGTACTGTACTGGACTACTAGAATTAGTGCACAGGAAATGTTAGTTTCCTTCTTATTCAGTCTATGTAGAGGGCTAATAGAGATGGGAAAACCCAAAAGACACCTTTAGATATGAACAGAATGTTTTGTTAATGTCCCAATTTGTTTTAGTTATTCTTTCCTAATACATTATGTATAGATCAGGAATAATCAGCTGGTTAACAGGATATAATAGACCAATTTATTTCTCTGAAAAATTTAAGTAGAGTACTTTGTTTCAGGGAATAATGCTAAACCCTTTTACACTGATATATCATTTCCTGCTGTTGAGGGTTGTATTCCTGGAACTGAGCCCTGAATAGATATTCTTGGAAGTAGATTACACTTAGGGGAGAATGGATGCAACCTCTTTAGTCTTAAAAATCTTCCTCCTTTCCTATCTTCACAGTTATGTTCTCCCATATGCCACCTTTTCTCTTGGTTTATAATACAAATGATGTGGTTTGATGAGAATCATTTTGCATCTTGACCTAAAATGTGCACAAAAAAATTACAGTTTGTTTTTCCCCTAACCTTAGCACTGTTAGAGAAAAGAGAAACAGATGGAATAAATTTCTTCTCATTTAGTTCACTCACTTCCCAGCTCTGGATTAGAATTTCCTTCTTAGTAAAGTAAGGTGCTGGGAGAAATAATCTCTGAATTTGGACTGGTTCTACTGTTTATTTATAATGACATTTAAATATTTAAAAATTATATTTTTACATCTGTGACCATTGTATGCTTCACACCTGCCAAAGAAGGCCTCTTGAGTGGCCTGTTTAGTGGCATAAACTCAGATACTAGAGGTAGACACTGGTTTGAACTCCAGCTTTGTCACTTACCATTCAAATATTTTTGGAGTAATTCTTATATTTTTCTGATCCTGTTTCCTCATGTGTAAAATCCAACCCTTATATATCTTGAGAGGATTAAATCAGATGACATATGAAAAGCATTTTACATTATACTTCATGAATAACATAAATCAAAATTTATCCATGATAGCATTATTATTAGAGCAGAAAGAAGTCAGTTATGCAAAGTTTATCAATAGTATGACCCTAGCAGTGACGGCTCAGGAAAATTTTTAATAGAAAGGTTTTATCTCATTTATATTGCATTCTATCCAGGATTCTCAAAACTATGGAGAGTATGCTAAATAGAAATTTAAATCATTATTCAAACAAATACTTATAATCAAAACATGATGCCACAATGGGACCAATGTCATAAAGAAAAGTTGGAGGAGAAAAGTTCTTTCATGACAGAACATAATATGACATCAGTAACGAGAGTGGTCTTATATATCTGTAGCATTAGCAGTATATATGGATTGAGAATACTCTGTGACAATAGTAACAACATTACACCTTCTTGGCACCTTTATAGAGTTAAGAGGACTTGGCAGTAAATATTATCTCATGTTTTGTCCTTAAATATACCATTGGATATTGATTTTTTTAAAAAAATATGTGCACAAGAGACACTGCTAACTGATGGCTGACTCTCCATCTTAACCTTGAAAGAGATCATCAAAATCAGCAAATCAAAGCATCTGCTGCATCAAGGAGTTAAATAGCAAGATCCAGATGGCAACCAGGATGGGTGCTCATTAACTCAGGCTTATTCTCCTCTTGGAATTCCCAAAAATAGTTGTGGGGAAGAGACTTGAAGAGAAGCTGAAAGTTCTGAGTTGATGAGATAGGACACGGGCAGGACCAGAATAAGTTTGAACTATTGTTTTGGTTGTAGTTTATTTGTTGTTATTTTTTAACCTCTACAAAGGAGTGACTTGTCAAAGGGTAAAATGTGCTACAAACCTGGTAGTGAGATAGGAACCATCAGTAATTTGTACATCTGTAACTGTAACTTGAGCTTAAGGTGCTTGATAAATCTCAGGGGAGGCCTTCTATTTCCAGTCTGTTCACATTATTCAGGACTAGTAAAGGTGCTTACACATTTGGAAGTTATATCAAGTCTTTCTTCTCCAAACTCTCATCTTCATCCTCATCTTATATAAATTCATTAATGGTCAGCATATTGTTGAAAGCTGTAGAGAGAAAATAAAAATATCCATAACTGTAAGAATTAAATATTAAGCAAAAATTTGTTTAACATAATGATCCTAAAAACAAGTCTATGTGATTTATAGGAAAAGTTAAAATAATTTAAAAATTCTAAGTGTTTGATGTAATTCTCTGCATAGCTTGGTGTGTAGATGCATACTATTGATTTTATTGTCATGGATGCTTTTACCAAAGGGTATATATTGTCAAATATTTATAATGTGTGATGTGGACCTTTTCTCATACCTATGCAATACAGGTCAGAAGCAAAAAGAAGGTATATTTTTATTTCCAATGTAAATAACAACATTTAGAAGGAATTAATTTATGGCTCTCTTATTTTTCTCTTTCTATTTAAGGTCATTATAAAATAACAATAATGCAATCTGCTTGTGAGTTGATTGAGTCTGGAAATAAATGGAAATGATTTGTCTTCAGAGAATTGACAAAAAAATGGTAGTTGGAAATATACTCATTTTATATTTGTCAAATTTTGTGAAACCTAAACTTCATTCATGCATATTTTAGGTTTAAACAAGATGCTTGACATGCAGCTCAATTTCTAAGTAAATTAGCTTTCCAAAATGGTAAGGCCTTTAATACAATGAGCACTTTGGATATTTATATTTTGTGAACTTCTAACAATAAGTAATCTATTAAAGACAAATTCTTGTAATGACTATGAACCTTGTTGATGTGGTAACAATGTATAGATATATGAAATGAAAAAAATGTGCTTGCATAAATGTTTGATTGTGTCAATTCAAAAAAAGATAATTCATTGTTAATGTTTTAATGGTACATGTGGTTACATATAATAGTGGAGTTTATTTTGACATATTCATACATTTATGGAATATAATTTGTTCCATTATAATCCCCAGTACTTCTTTCCCTCCCCCCTCTTTTCTTTAGTTCCCCTTTTCATATTTTACTGGTATTTCTTCTGTTTATTTATTGTTTTTTAGTTTGGTGCTTTATAGATATACATAAAGGTGGAATTCACTGTGATATATTCATATATATGCATAACATAATTTGCTCAATTTCATTTCAGAGTTCTTTTCTTTTTCTATGCCTTCTCGTTTCCCCTTAATGCCTTCCTCTACTCCACAGATCTCTTTTCTATTTTCATGTGATTACCCATTTTTCCCCTTATTTCTTCTAGTTTTTCCATTTGTGAGAAAATATCTGACCTTTGACTTTCTAAGTCTGGTTTATTTCACTTAGAATGATGTTCTGTTGTTATCCATTTACCAGCAAATGCCATAATTTCATTCTTCTTTGTGTCTGAGTAAAATATCTACCACATTTCCTTTATTCATTTGTCTGTTGACAGGCTCCTGGATTGGTTCCATAACTTTGCTCTGGTGAACTTCTCTGCTACAAACATTCTTGTGCCTGTGTCAGTATAGTATGCTGATTTTAGTTCCTTTGGATAAATGCCAAAGAGTAGAAGAGCTGGGTCATATGATAGTTTCATTTCCAGTATTTTGAGGAATCTTTATACTTTCATAGTGACTGTACTAATTTTATATTACACCAATAATGTAGGAATGTACCTTTTTTCCCTGACATCTTCACCAGCATTTATTACTACATGTATTTTTTGTTTGTTTGTTTGTTTGTTGTTTTTTTGGTACTGGAGATTGAACCCAGGGGCACTCGACCACTGAGCCACATCCCCAGCCCTATTTTGTGTTTTATGTAGAGACAGGGTCTCACTGAGTTGCTTAGCGCCTCGCCGTTGCTGAGGCTGGCTTTGAACTTGCGATTCTTCTGTCTTAGCCTCCCTAAATGCTGGGATTACAGGCTTGCGCCACCGTGCCCGGTGACTACATGTATTTTTTGATGATTGTCATTCTAATCTGAGTAAGATAAAATCTCAATGTACTTTTTAAAAAATATCCTTATTTGTTGATTTTCATGTGATGCTGAGGATAAAACCCAGTGCCTCATGCATGCAAGGCAAGCGCTCTACTATGGAGCTACAGCCCCAGCCCTGAATGTAATTTTTTGTTTATTTTTTTTTAGTTGTAGATGGACACAATACCTTTATTTTGTCTTATTTGTTTTTATGTGGTGCTCTGGATTGAACCCAGTGCCTCACACATGCAAGCATACGCTCTGAGCTACAACCCCAGCTCCTCTCCTCTTTTGATTTGCATTTCTCTGATTGCTAAAGATGTCGAACTTTTTTCATATATTTATCATACATTTGTATTTCTTTCTTTTCTTTTCTTTTCTTTTTTTTTTTTTTTTTTGGTACCAGGGATTGAACTCAGGGGTATTCGACCACTGAGCCACATCCCCAGCCATATTTTGTGTTTTATGAAGCGACAGGGTCTCATTGAGTTGGATAGTGTCCTGCTGTTGCTGATGCTGGCTTTGAACTTGTGATCCTCCTGTCTCAGCCTCCCAAAGTGCTGGGATTACAGGCGTGCACCACCATTTGTATTTCTTAATTTGAAAAAAAGTCTTTTTAGTTCTTTTGCCCATTTATTCATAGGGATTTTTTTGTTGTTGTTAAGTTTTTTTGAGTTCTTTATATATTCTATGTATTAATCCCCTATTGGAGGAATAACTGGGAAATATTTTCTCCTATTCTATAGAATCTCTCTTCAGGCATTTGTTTTCTTTGCTGTGCAAAAGTTTTTCAATTTTATGCTGTCCACTTATTGAGGCATTTTTTTTATCTTTAGAGATATTGTTAATGATCTGTACCAATATGTTGGAATGCTGATGCTAAATTTTCTTCTAGCTGTTTCAAAAATTTTTATATAAATTCTAGATCTGTGAATTGACTTTTGTGCAGAGTGAGAGTTATTTGGTTTCATTGTTCTACAGCATGTATATTTAATTTTCCAAGCAACACTTTTTTTAAAAGGCTGTTTATCTCCAATGCATGTTTTCAGCCTGTTTGTTGAATATCAGATGACTTCACCTATGTGGGTTTGTGTCTTTGTTTTCTACTCTATTCCACTAGTCTTCATATTTATTTTGTACCAATACCAGCAAATTTTTGATCCCATAGCTCCGTAATATAATTTTGGATCAGGCATTATAATACCTCTACGTTCTTCGTAAGAATTTTTTTTAGCTATTCTGGGACTTTGATTCTTCCATGTAAATTTTAGATCTCTTTTTTTGTCTAGTTTTATAAAACATGTCATTGGTATTTTGATGGGAATATCATTGAATTTGTAGAACACTTTTGATAAAATGGCCATTTGGACAAAATTAATACTTCCTATTCAAGTGCATGGAAAGTCTTTCCATCATCTGAAATCTTCTTCCATTTCTTTAGTTTTCTGTAGTTTTCATTGTAGAGGTCTTCTACCTTTCTGGTTAGATTTAGTCCCTAGTACTTTTTTTTTTTTTGAGGTTATTGTAAGTGGAATGGTTTCCCTGGCTTATCTCAGCAGATTATTTGAATATAGAAAAGCTACTGGATTTTTAAAAATATTTTTTTAGTTGTAGATGGACACAATACCTTTATTTTATTTTTTTATTTTTATGTGGTGCTAAAGATCAAACCCAGTGCCTTACATGTGTGAGACAAGCACTGTGCCACTGAGCCTCAATGCTAGCCCCAGCTATTGGGTTTTGTATGTTGGTCTTTACCCTACTACACTGCTGAATTTTTTATAAGTATATAAGTTTTCTGGTAGAGTTCTTTGGGTCTTCATATTACTGGATCATGTCAAAAACAGATAATCTTACTTCTTTTCCTATTTGTATTTCTTTTTTAAATGTTTTTCAGACTGTTTTTTTAAATACCTTTCTTTTATTCATTTATTCTTATGTGGTGCTGAGGATTGAACCCAGGACGTCACACGTGCTAGGCAAGCACTGTACCGCTGAGCCACAACCTCAGCCCTCCTATTTGTATTTCTTTAATTTCCTTCTCTTGCCTGATTTCTCTTTCTAGAGCTTCAATAATTATATTTAATAGCAATGGTATGAGTGAACCTACTTGTCACTGCTTTTAGAGGAAAGGATTTAAGTTTTTCTCTCTTCAGTATGAGGTTGGCTTCAGATTTTACATATATAGTCTTTAAGATGTTGGGGTAAGTTTCTTTTTTTCCTGGTTTCTATGACATTTTAAACATGGGTGAGTACAAGATTTTGTCAAAGACTTTTTTTGCATCTATTGAGATGGTCATGTGATTCTTGTCCTTAATTCTATATGTGGTGAATTATATATATTGATTTCAGTATGGTGAACCAACTTTCCATCCCTGGACTCAAACCCACTGATCATGGTGTGCAGTATTCTAAATAATATTTTGTGTGCTGTTTACTAATATTTTATTAAGATTTGTGTGCCCGAATTCATCAGGAAAAATGCCTTGTAGTTTTCTTCCCTTGATGTGTCTTTGGTTTTGTTATCAGGGTGATACTGACTTCAGGTAATGTATTTGTGAGAATTTCCTTCATTTATATTTCATGGAATATTTTGAGGAAGATTGGCATTAGTCTTTTTTAAAAGTCTGGTAGAACTTTGCTGAGAATTCATCTGGTCTTCAGATTTCCTTTGTTGGAAGGCTATTAATTACTGCTTGAATCTTATTGCTTGATTTTGGTCTGTTTATGTTTTCTAAATATCTTCATTAACTTGAGTAGGTCATATGAGTCTACAAAATTGACAATATATTCTAGATTTTTCAGTTGATTACACTATAAATTCAAAAAGATCTCCCAATGATCTTTTGAATTTCAGAAATGTCTTTTGTGATATCCCCATTTCCATTTCTAATATTGTTGATGTGGATAATTTCTGTCCTTTTGGTTATGTGACTAAGGATTTATCAATCTTGTATGTCTTTTCAAAGAACTATTGGTTACATTGATCCTTTGTGTTCTTTTTATTCTCAATTTCATTAAATTTGGCCTTGCTTTTAATTATTTCATATCTTCTTATGATTTTGGAGTTAGTTTGCTCTTGCTTTCCTAGAGCCTTGAGTGGTAATGTTGTAATATTAGACTGCTTATTTAGTATTTTTTAAAATATAGGCACTCAATGCTATACACTTTGCTCTTAGAATTGCCTTCATATTTTTAAGATATTTTCACCTTTTGTGTATCTGTTCTCATTCATTTCTAATATCATTTAATTTCTCCCCTGATTTCTTCTAGGAAACATTCTTTGTTCAAAAGTGTATTATTCAATCTTCAAGTGTTAAATGTTTTGTTTTAATCATGTTATTGAGTTCTAATTCCATTTCATTTTGATCTGATAGAGTACAATAAGTTTTCTCTTTTTTTGTATATTTGCAAAGATTTACTTGGTGTCCTCAAATATGGTTTATTTTAGACAAGATTCCATGTGCACCTGAAAAGTTAATTCAGTTAACAATTGCTGAAATATTGTAAAGATGTCTGTTAGGTCCATTTGATTAATAGTACTTTCTACTTCTAAAGAGGCTTTACTCAGTTTATGTCTTGATAAACAATCTATTGGTGATAGAACTGTGTTGAAATCACACAATATTATTGTTTGGGGGTCTACTTGACTCTATTGAGTAAGGTTTGCTTTATATTTGTAGGTGCATCAACATTTGAGACATACATATTTGCAATCATTATATCTTGTTGTTGGATAACTCCTTTAACCTTTAAACACAAAGTGACTCTTTTCGTCTCTTCTGATTAATTTTGAGTTGAAGTCTGCTTTGTCATAAATGAGAATAGCTCCTCCTGCTTGTGTTCAATCTCTAATTCCATGGTATATCTAATTTCATCATTTCAAATTCTGTCTGTGGACATCTTTGAGGTTTGGTCTTGATTTTTAATCCACTGTGCCAATATATGTCTTTTGATTAGATAATTCAGACCATTTACATTCAGTGTTAATATAGAGAGAGGATTTTATTTCCCACAGTTTAATTTTTTTCTAATGTTTAGTTCAGAATTGGTTCTCCTTTAATTGATTATTATTCTAGCAAGATTCATATATTCATTGGTTTTAATATTTATTTTTGTTTATTCTTCATATAACATTCATTAAGCATGATTTGATTTGTAATTCTGGCTTAGAATTCTGGCTTAGTGGTTATGAATTCTTTTAATTTCTGCTTGTCATGGAAGGTGGAACTTTTTTTGTTTTTTTTGTTTTTTAATCTTCATCCAAAGAATAGCTTTTCTGTATAAAGAACTATTGGTCAACACTAATTATCTTTTAGAACTTGGTACATATTATTCCAAATCCTCTTGGCTTTCACCATCTGCATTAAGAAATTTGCAGAGATTCTAATAGGCTTACCTCTAAATATGAACTATATTTTCCTCTTGAAGCTATTTATTTATTTATTTAAATGCATTTCAAGTCATAGTGCATATATAGAGCTCAGTTTTCCATCTCTCTGGTTGCAAACAAGATAGAGTCACACAATTCATGTCTTCATACATGAACTTAGGGTAGTGATGTCCATCTTATTCCACCATTTTTGCTACTCCCATTTCCTTTCCCCTCCCCCACCTCCCCTCTCCCTTACCCAAAGTTCCTCCATTTCTCCCATGCTCCATCCGCCTTATGGGGGGTTCTCTAATTATCCACTAATCAGAGAGAACATTTGGCATTTGGTTTTGGGGGATTGGCTTACTTCACTTAGCATAATGTTCTTCAACTCCATCCATTTACCTGCAAATGCCATTATTTTATTCTCTTTTATTGCAGAGTAATATTCCATTGTGTATATATACCACAGTTTCTTTATCCATTCATCTATTGAAGAGCATCAAGGTTGATTCCACAGTTTAGCGATTGTGAATCATGCTGTATTTTATTTTATTTTATTTTTTGAGGCTATTGTGAATGGGGTAGTTTTCCTAATTTCTCATTCAGAGGATTCATCACTGATGTATAGAATGGATAAAAAAACTGTGGTATATATACACAATGGGATACTACTCAGCAATAGAAGAGAATAAAATTATAGCATTTGCAGGTGAATGGATGGAGTTGGAGAATATCATGCTAAGTGAAGTAAGCCAATCCCCCCCAAAAAATGCCAAATGTTCTCTCTGATAAGTGAATACTGATCCATAATGGAGGAGAGGATACGGGAAGAGTGGAGGAAATTTGGTCAAAGGGGAGGGAGGGGCAATAGGGCATGGGGACAGGAAGGATGGTGGAATGAGGTGGACATCATAGCTCTAGCTTTATGTATGACTGCATATATGATGTGATTCTATATCACGTACAACCAGAGAAATGAAAAGTTGTGCTCCATCTCCAATGAATCAAAATGTATTCTGCTATCATGGATACCTAAGTAGAATAAATAAATTTAAAAAATAAAAGTAATTAATTGCCAAAAAAGAAAAAAAAAGATTGGCTAAGAATACTAAGGTCAAAAATTAAAAGATAAGAAGATCTGTTTCGAATGGTTTGAGGTACCTTTAAAGGAGAATCTAGAAAAAGTATAAAACATGTATCAACAAGTAAGTTAAGCTTTTATTGTGATTGACAGCTGTTTATATAATGTCTGCTTTTTGTAAGAGCAGGAATTGACTTAAATCTTGTATTTTCTCAAGATTTGATATTATATATTCAATGTGATATGTTTCTTTTTTTTTTTTTCTTTTCTATTTGGTACCAGGGATTGAACTCAGGGGTACTCTACCACTGAGCTAGATCACCAGCCCTATTTTGTGTTTTATGTAGAGACAGGGGCTCAATGAGCTGCTCAGTGCCTCGCCTTTGCTGAGGCTGGCTTTGAACTTGTGATTCTCCTGTCTCAGCCTCCCAAAGTGCTGTGATTACAGGCGTGTGCCACTGTGCCTGGCTCAACATGATATATTTCTTAAGAATCTTTTTCAAGGAAATCTAAGACTAATGTTAACAGCTTTTGAGGTGGGTTATTATATGATTAACTAATAACATATTGCTAAGGAAATTTCTTATTCACAGAGAAAATGTAAATAGAAACAATTATTTTAATTATCAAATAATTATAAATAATTCTAAACAAATTTTATGAAAATGAGATGTAATTGCCAACTTCCCATATAAATCCAACTGGTAAACAAGATCAGATAAACCTACAAAGCACTTTTGGTGAAGATCAGAGAAAATCCAAATAAAATGAAGGATATATGATGGATATGAACTGACAAGTCAGTATTGTAAAGATGCACATTCTTCTCAATTTATCTATAGATTCAACGCAATTCCAATAAAAATTTCACAAGGTTTTTTATTTGTAGAAATGTATAACTAGTAGCAATTTTATATACGTGTGTTTGTATATGTGCATAAATATATTTATGGAAACATAATGAGTTAAAAATAATCAAATAATCTTGGAAAAGAGAAACAAAGCTACATTAACAAAACAATGTGGTACTGGCGTTAAAAAAAGTACATTGACCAGTTTTATAGAGAATGCAGAACTGGATCCAGACTTAAATAGTGTGGCTCCTTTATCACCTGATTATGATAAAGGAGCCACACTAGATCAGTACTGGACAAATTTTGCTGAATTAGTAGTATACAAATATGTAGAAAAAAGTATCTTGACCCATACTTCATACTATTCATTAATACCAACTCCAGATAAATTTTATATCTAAATGTATAAGGTTTAAACATGAAATTTCTGTATGATAACAGAGAATAATATCTTCATGACCCTGAATTAGGCAAATATCTTTAATAGGAAGAGTAAATCACTAACCATGATGTATATGTTGGACTTCTTCACAATGTAAATTTATGTTCATCATTAGTTAAAATAATATAAAACCTGAAGTGTGAAATAAAATAGCTATAAATGTAACCAATGAAGGACCAATATTGAAAACACATAAAAACTTCCACAAGTGAATTTTGAAAAGCTAATAGAAAAATAAAGAAATGACTTCAATAGTTACTTTAAAATATACCCAAATATCCTATATGTGCATAAGAAAAAGCATTAAATATCACTTGTCATCATGCACATTGTACTTAACATCATAATGAGATAATATTATACTGCTTCTCCTAAATGTATCCAATGCTGGTGGTATGCAAATTTGTATGCATGTATTTGTACTTGTATTTTGGAAAAAATTTATAGCATCTACTAAAGCATAGCATATGCATAGCATTCTTAATTCCACTTTTAGCTAATAGTCAAACAGAAATGTGTCTATATGTTCACCAAAAGACAATTACATAAGTGTTCATAACAGCAATATTCATATAACCTTAAACTGGAAACAATTTAAATCAAAACATAAATAAAACAGATAAACATAGAATATGCATAGAGTAAAATAATATAATCTATTATCACTGGAAAAAAATTGGATTAATCTCTAAATCATAATATTCATCAAGCAATTTCAGATGCAAAAGAATAAACATTGTAGTCTTCCTTCTGTATAAGAGTTAAAAGCAGGCAAAATTAATTTACTCTCATAGAACTCAGAATAATAGCTCATTTTAGGGTAGAGGATAAAAAATATTGTTCTGGATCCATGGCTATATATTTTCTCAATCTTTATTATAATTTATATCTATGTATAATTTATATGTTAATGAAAATGTTTAATTAAAAACAAAAATATGGCTGGGTTTGGTGGTGCATGTCTGTAATGTCAGCAAGTCAGGAGGCTGAGAAAAGAGGATCAGGATTTCAGAGCCAGCTTCAGCAACTTAGTGAGGCCCTAAGCAACTCAGCGAGAACCTGTCTTTAAAGTATAAAAAAGGGCTTGGGATATGGCTCAGTGGTTAAGCACCCCTGAGTTCAATCCCTAGTATCAAAAACAAATAAACAAACAAAAAATGGCAAGATTAAAGTAACCTCTTAAGTTTAGCTGTGAAAGTAAAGATAGAAAAGATGCGGCTGGAATTGTAGCTTAGTGGTAGATCTCTTGCCTAGCACATGTAGGCACTGGGTTTGATCTCAGCACCACATAAAAGCAAATAAACAACGTATTATGTCCATCTACAACCAGAAGCATTAAAAACAAATAAAAGAAGGTAAGTTCTAGGGAAATCATATAGATTAGATAAGACATATTTTCAAACTAAGGTATAGATTAGCAAAACTTTAAAATGTACTTCAGAAAAGGAAGCTCTGTGGTTAAGTATAGGGCTTTAAGCACTTTTAGTTGGTTTAAGTTGGGGTCAAATTGTTAGAAAAGCATCAGATAAAGGCCAATTAACTTACATCACCTAAACAAATGTTTTAAATTGTGCTCATATAACCTCTAAGAGAATTTTGGGAAATGACGATTGCCTTATAATATGTTTAAAATTGACATGCAATACAGGTTTTATCATAAATTTACATAAATTCAAAAATATTCCCAGTATATTTTGTATTACATAGGTGTATATTTTATATTACATATGATTTTGGAGTATATTTTCTTGGAAAAACTTAGTTTTAGATCCATTTTGTGGATAATTTTTCATATATATGTAATTGAAAATTATATAAAATTGAAATATTTGGGGGGGTGTGAGTCTAGTTCTTAGTATCAAATCAATCACTAATTCAAACTTACTTTTGCAGAAAAAACACTCAAATTTTTTTATTTCAAATAAAGATGTTAATAATCAACTAGTTGATTAGTTTAAAGCTTCCTTGACAACTCCTTACTTCTGGATTACAAATCTTGCCATAAGTTTGTTCCTTGGAACAGTGTTTTTCATCCTCAGCTTTATTGATATTTTCAGTCATATAATTCTCTTTTGTAGAAATATTTCTTGTATTTTGAAGGATATTTATCATAATGTATCACTTTTATCAACTGGTTATCTATAGCACCCCACCATACACACTCAGTTTTGACAACCCAAAAAATCTCCACTCACAACTATAGCCTGGGGGTTACAGTGTTCCCAGGGAAGAGCCACATCCTTAATAAATTGACACATAGCTCCCTTCAATATTTCCTTTCTACATTTTATTTAGATATTATGGGATTTTTTCCCTTAGAATTCACCCTTCTTATCTTGCTTAGATATTTTACATCCTAGGGAAAGCATCCTCATAAGATCTATGAAGGGTAAGAAGTACTACTTTCTTTCATAGAGTAGAAGAGCTATAGTGAAAACAGAGCATTTAAGAAGAAAGGACAAGTGGATAGGTGCTTTCTAAGAAGTTCTGTTTTAGAAGGGAGTGCCTATGGAAGTTGGTGATCAGAAACATTTTATAACTATAATTTATTCTACAGTGTATCACTTCACACAGTGCTTCACTTTCCTTCATATATAATACAGATTCCATAGATCATCATGACAACCACTCTTTGATCATTATCCTTAAGACACTCAGCCCTTCATCCTTTTAAAATTTCCTTCAAACTGAATCAATCTAAATAATCATTTTTTCCACTGATAGAACAGAGTTATCTGCAGTGCAGATTAAAATCACAAAATTGTGGATTGAAGTAACCAAACATTTGTTATACTTTATCTGAGAATTTGGTATCACTGAGGAATTTTCAGATATGACTCTGGTTGGAGTCTCTGAATCCCTATGAGAGCTATATCAACTTTTTACTTCTTACCTAAACCCACTCCAATCTTTTAGCATACTTCTATCTCAGTAAATTGATGTGCCTTTTAATTCGCTGAGAAAACTGAGTTCACACAATATAAACAACCTAACCTCTTTTATTTATGCCAGCAACTTATGTGTATTTCTTGTTTATCTCCGTATCTTCCCCTTCAGTTTCAGAAAACAGATGGCTTTTCTCCATTCTAAAGTAAATTCTTCCATATGTGTTATTTGTATCATTCCTTTGTATAGAAAGTTGATAATATGGGCCCGTCCTTAAGTGTCTTAGGAAAAGGGAGCTCATTAGTGAGGAATTTGGAGAAACTTTGAGGAAGCACCCCCAAGGTTATTGTTCGGGGCCATCTGGCGCACTAATGAGCTCTTGGTGCCTCAGAACTTTCAGCCTTTGATCCTGTGAGTTTTGGAACCTGGCCAGTTCCCACCTCACAGAGATTTAATAGCCTAAGGTCAGCTGCATAATGCTGGACTGCATGTTGGGAGGGGTTGCTGTGCCTTTTTAAGCCCTCCAAAGGAGAAAGAATACAGAAGAAAGGAATCCAACTGGACCGGAGAAGAAGGGTTCCAACTGGAGAGAGGGAAGAAGAGAAGAGAAGGGATCCAACTGGACAAGAGAAGAAGGATTCCATCTGGGAAGAAATTTCAACTGGCGAAGAAAGAATCTGATGTTTTGAGTAAGAAGAAGGAACCTGATGATAGGAAGGAAGCTGACTTGTGAAGTAGAAGGAAGACTCTCACCTGTGTGTTTACCCCATTCTTGGTGTTGCTGATTTTACCCAAGGCTGGGTGTTGAAGGTGGTGATGCTGTTGTGAGTCAAGAAGAAGGATCTTGAATGGTGCTTTGAGGAGAAAGACTCTGAAGGTGATGATGATGATGCTTTGAGGAGGAAGACTCTTACCTATGTGTTTACCCCATTCTTGATGTTGCCTATTTCACCCAAGGCTGGGTGTTGGAGGTAATGATAATGTTTTGAGTGTACTTGCAAACCCGTGTTGTGTTATCCGGTGTTGATTGGTGAGTGCTTATTGGGCTGGAGCCGCTCTCTCTTTCTTTTCTTCTATATTATTGATTCATTATATACAATATTCAATATTGCAAAGTATAACTGTTGCTTGCTTTGTTATATTGTCTCATATTAAAGCTTATAGAACCCATCCTGTAATGAAGCTGGTGATTCACCCCACAAATCTGCCTAGATAAATTAGTCTGGGATCCAGACCAAGACATACTTTCAGTCTCATTTCATCCAATTTTAGGACATCAGTTATTGTCTCTTCCTTGGGCATATTCAACTTTTTTCCTTTGATCTTCCTCTAAGTGTATTCAATAGTCTCTTGCATACCAAACCACTCTTCTAAACCCAAGTCAGGCTTCTACAACTTCTGTGAAAATACAGTGGTAATTGCCAAGAGTAACCTTCTAATACTTATTAGTCCTTATCTATTTTTAAAAATATTTTTGCAGTTGTAGATGGACACAATATCTTTATTTATTTATTTTTATGTGGTGCTGAGGATAGAACCCAGTGCCTCATGCATGCGAGGAAAGCGCTCTACCACTAAGCCACAATCTCAGCCCAGTCCTTATCTTATTTGATATATGGATTTCTATTTTGATGTTTGACAATTTTTTTTTCATTCTTCTTTTATATTATCACTCCTTCTAAAAACCACAAAATATTAATGTCATCCAGGATTATAGTCTCAGTTTCCATGTTATTATATGGTCTCCCTAGGCAATCTAATGTCTGTAATTGTCAATTCCCCTGAGTACACAAATAACTCCCAAATATTTAATCTCTGAGTTAACCTTTTATCTCCAGTCCCCAACTCTTATTTAGAACTTCCTGTTGGATGTTTCTGTCTGGATGTCTTTTCAGTGTCCAAAAACAATGATTTTTCACCCCTACATTCAAAAACTCAGGGAGTATCCTCTTCTTAAAACATATTCACTGATTTCATAGGGTAAAACTCAAACTCCTCAGCATGCCCAAGAAATGAGATGCAAGAATACTCATTGATGCTAATCTACTGCCTATGTCTCTACATATTCCTTAACATATGTATTCCCGTAAGTTTGTTCATCATATAAGTTAAGAGAGACTAGACTATGCTACAATAACAACCAATTTCAAAAGCTCAGTGACTCATTGCAATAAAGTTTACTTCTTGCTTATGTAATATATCAATGACAGTTCCATTAGAGACTGTAGTTCATGTCCCCTTATGCTGAGAATTTTTGGTCAGTATGGTGTAAGTGAAAACAACACAGCAAGTGGCTGGGATTGTTGCTCTGTGGTAAAGCACTTGCCTAACACGTGTGAGGCACTGGGTTCTATCCTCAGAACCACATACAAAGAAAGAAATAGGGCTGGGATGGTGGCTCAGTGGTAGAGTGCTTGCCTCGCATGTGTGAGGCACTGGCTTTGATTCTCAGCACCACATACAAATAAATAAATAAAATAAAAATATTGTGTCTATCTACAACTAAAAAATATTTTTTTAAAAAGGAAAGAAATAAAATAAAGGTATTGTGTCCATCTAAAACTAAGAAAAATATTTTTAAAAGGCAACATGGCAAATAATATATTGACTTTAATATTTCTACCTGGAAGTAGCCCATATCACTTCATTTCATGAATTGTTACCTAAAACAAGTTACATTGACACATCTAATTTCAAAAAAAAGTGAGGAAGTGCATATTGCCATGGTCCTTAATGGAGAATCATAAAGTATATAAAAGAAGCCTTACTGAAAACCATACTTTCATTCCTTCCTTCCCTTCTTTCCATCCATCCTTCTTTCCTCTGTCTCTCCCTCCCTCCCTCCCTCCCTCCCTTTCTTCCTTCCTTCCTTTCTTCCTTCCTTCCTTCCTTCCTCTCCCTTTCTCTCTCTATTTCCCTTTCTTTCTCTCTTTCTTTTTCTTCTTCTCTCTTTCTTTCTTTCTTGCTTTCTTTTCCTTCCTTCCTTTCTTTCTCTTTCTTTCTTTCTTTCTTTCTTTCTTTCTTTTTCATTCTTTTTTCATAGTACTGGGAACTGAACTCAGAGCCTCACACATGCTAAGCAAGTGCTCTATCACTGAGCTACATCCCAATCCACATATAATTTTTTCAATCCAAAGTGTTCTTAACCTTTTCTATAAGACACAAAATTAAATCATCTTTGAAAAATCATCAGATGAGCCACTTATTCTATAAAGTATTTTGTCATCACTTCTACCTTGGACCCCTATAAAACTAATCATATATATACAATGATGTATATAGTAATTTAATGCATTTCATAGAATATATTTGTGTTTTCTCCCACAGAACATGTATCATGCATTTTTATTAGTTCTTTTTAGTTATACATGACAGTAGAATCCATTTTGATAAAATTATACAAGCATGGAATGTATCTTATTCTAATTAGGACTCCATTCTTACAGGTACAGATGATAATGGAATTCACTTAGGTATTTTTATATATGTACTCAGGAAAATTATATCAGATTCATTCCACTGTTTTTTCTGTTTCTATCTCCCTTCCTTCCCTTCATTACCCTTTGTCTAATCTACTGAACTTCTCTTCTTTCTTTGCCCCCCACCACTTTAATTTTGTTGCCTCAAGCCTTAAGTGTCATACCTGATACATAGGAGATGTCAAATATATTTTTTGATAAATTAATAATGATAAATTAGCCTGCTATCTTGAAATATTAATCAATGTTTCTCTCTGACCCCACATTAAATTCAGATATTTCATTATAAATTTCAAATATTACTTGTCTAATGGGTCGAAGAGAAAAATTTGAACATATATTTTCTTTTTTAAAAAAAGTTGCAAAGATAGTACTTTGTCATTGAGAAGTGGTGTAGGAGTAGGAAAATTGATAATTGGCCAGTTGCCTTTAAGAACCCTGAAGAAATAGGCAACTTCTGTTCCAGAGAGGACAGAGCTGTTCCACAGTCAACACATTTCTCCACTGCATCTCACTCGACAAGGGCCAAGTTTGTAGACTGTAGCCACTCGGTATCCTGGCAGATGTTCTGCTCCGCTGTGACACACTCAGCTAGGAACACCTGAACTTTTTTCCGCAAACCTTTCCTTTTTAGCCTTCTGTCTTTGAAATTTTTTGGTAGGATCATTGTGTCAATCTCCTCCCTCTAAGATCTTCATAAACTGTTCAATTGTGGCTTTTACTGATCTATCAAGTTTGCAAGAGATTCAGCTTGCAAATCCTTAGCCAGAAAACCCTGCTGAATTCCAGTAGGTTCTTTATTCAGATCTTCCAGGTGGTCAAATGTTTTCTCCACTGACTTCTCCAAATCTTTCAACTTCTTTAGTTCAGCCTCTTCCTCTGGACTGTTCTTTTCTCCAATTAACATGAGCCGGTAACCACTTTGTATTCTAAATGTTGACAATGGTGTCTCTATTTCCTAATAAGTTTTCTTATCCTCAAACTAGATAACAAAAACCAGGATGTAGAAATAAGGAAAATGGAGAAAGTCCATGTGAAAAGGAGAGAGAAATCTTCAGAGATCAGCTTTTAGAGAATCAAGTATCTGACACAAATGCCAAGGAGCCATGTTAAAGTCATTGTCCAAGTTTTCTTTTTTCTACCTAGGGAAGATCATCATTATATGCAGACTACATCATCATCCATCATGAATGTGAGATGACATGAGTTACTCAAATTCCACCTAACTTACTTCTATATGGACAAATCCTCTTTCAAAAGCTTATAATTGTAGGGATGATGTAGGCAAGGAAAATTATCTGTACCTGTGTTTAAACTTTTAAACTAATATCATTTACACATCTTGCAATGGTCAGACAATCCTTTGTCCTTGAATTCTATAAAAATAATAAATGAATATATATAGAGAGAGATATTAATACTGTACTTTAATACTGTACATTAATATTCTAAGCAATTTTTATATTTCTTGAAGAAATTGTTATATATATAAAATTGACTATCCATTGTTATATCCTCCTCCCCCTTGGTGAAGCACATTTCTCACCAAAAAAATGTGGAAAAATCAGTGCATGGTGTATAATAAGTACAGTATTTTTAAAATGATCTTTAATTCTTTCCAGAAGGTATTCCTACCTTCTCTGTATGTATCATTCTGCTATACTGCAGAGTCATTAACTAATAGTTCTTTACTGCTCAGGGCTATTGAGGTATAAAGAATTGAAAGATTCTCTGTGATATCATTGCTCCTTGGAAAGGGAAAAAATATCTTTTGAGTCATGGCATCATTGGATCTTTTATTAATAACCCCATGATTCCCACAAATGTATTTCCTTTATGATTGTTTGCTATGGCCCCAGAAATCATTGAGCATACTGATGTTTGTTATTCTCAGTTGCTCTGTCATTATTCAGGGGAGGAAGAATATATAAAATTTTAATAAAAAGGTAGGTGGAATGAAAATGAAACTTTTTGTCTTTAAAATACATCAGGGTCCTTCCCATGCTGAACATTACACATCTCTTACACTGCATATTTTTTTTTGTTAATTCTTGCCTCCTGTATGTTTCTCCAAAGGATACATTTAGTGGTAGTACAGTCTTTAAAACATCTAGGTAATAAACTCATGGAAAGGAATAATTTAAGTGCAGTTAGTTTAAATACTTATAATTGTATGTAAAGTGTCATTATGTGTCAGTGAATTACAGATATGTTATAGTTTAGATATGAAGGATCTCTCCAGAGTTCATGTGTGATGCAATGCCGGAAAGTTTAGAAGTGAAATGTTTGTGTTATGAAAGCCTTACCCTAATCAGTTCATTAATCTGCTAACAGGAATTGATTGGGTGACTGTAGGTATGTAGAGTGAAGCTGGAGGAGGTGGTCATTGGCAGCATGCCTATGGGGTATATATTTTGTCCATGGTGAGGGGAATATCTCTTTCTCTGTCTCCTGGTGCCATGCCCTGAGCTATTTTCCTTGACCACAGATTTCCTCCATGATGTTCTGCCTTACCTCAGGTCTAAGGAATGGAGTGGTCCATCTATTAACTGAGACCTCTGAAACCATGAGCCCTAAGTAAACTTTTTCTTCTCTAAAATTGTTCTTGTCAGATTTTTTTGATTGCAGAACTTAAAAAGCTGACTAAAGCAAGCTGGACATATAATTAACTTCATATATGATATCCCTGCAGATACAACACACAAGTATACATGTGTATGCACTGTTTATAGGTCAATGAAAAGATATTTTCTCTGAATATCTATAAGTTTATGTTTAAAATGAGTATAGAATGAGTTTTTCTTAAAAATATTTTACTTGTAAAATATGAACTGTACTAAAAATTTTGTCCATAGACTTTGGACATATACTCATGTGTGTGTGTGTGTGTGATGTGTGTGTGCATATGGTCTATCAGTATATACATGCATGAGTGCACACACACACAAAAAAAATTCTTCCATCCTTCCTTTCTTTCATATAGTGCTGGGGTTTGAACACAGGGCTAGGATGTACTGGCAAGCTCTGTGCCACTAAGCTATATCTTTATCCCTGGCCCATACTACTCTATATTAAAGGGTGGAGAATATGACCCTTTAGGGGTGGAGACATTTACTCATGCTTTCAACAGGTGAATTAAAATCTCAGCATAGGAGAAAAATCTTAGTATAAGAAGCAATCAAGACTGTCCTTTTCTGCCACAGTGGTCATGGAGACATTACTGCATAAACTCTTCCATAAAAGACTATACTCTGCATAAAAATTTTTGTCCCACAGCGTTATGAGGGTTTCCAGGAATCTGAATTTCTGGAACTTACTTGCATTTTTTTTCAGAGGAGGAGCACAATAGCTTTTTGGGAAAAAAACTGACTTTATCCAATTATCAAAGGCATATATGACCTAAAATATGTAAACAACCATTGTCATAGAAGAAATAGAGATTTTAAAACTATTGATGTAAAACAATGATGCCCAAGTAAATGTGTATGCACATAATTTGTAAAGAAGGGACCCTGCAAATACAAACCTGCAATGAAACTAGAGAAAGTTTCTGGTATCTGTTTATGGAGAAGTGCTGAGTTTATTTTTTAGAAAACTAGTTTGACTTGAGTGATATTAGGTTTGTTTCAAACTATAACTTGCATACAATATTCTTAGCTCCATTCTTATTACAATTCTCTTGCGTGCAATTGATGGTCAGTTAGGTTCATCTAAAGGATCAGTATCATTTAAAATCTATTTATATTGCTAATATAGCTTGGAAAAAATTTAATCTTCCAATTTCACACATACATATATTGGTGAAGTACCTAATAAAGACTGACAAAATGGCAAGTATAATATATTTAAATTTAATGCAACTTATTTAGTAACATATTTAGCTTTTTTCATTATATAACTGTAATGTGAGATGTGGCAACTATTAAGTGTGTAATTGTGTCACTCAAACACTTCAATGCCAACTAAATCATAATAAAAAATGTCAATTAATAGAATAATTTGTTCCAAATATTAACACTTGGATTAAATGAGATTTGAAAAAATAACTGAGCCAAAACAAATCTAATTTTCATTTCATATAAACCAAATATCAGTGTCCTTTTGTGTGTGTATGTTATGTGTGCATGTTCATACATATATGTGTGTTTGTGTGTGTGTATATATATATATATCTATTCTATTTCATGCTGACCATTTCAAGTAATCTATATACATTTATATGGAAATACCATATAAACAATCTTGCATAGCATGAGGGTATAAACTGAGGACATATTAAGGGATAGGTGAGTTGGAAGGAGCCTCATAGATACTAACATAGGAAGCAGTATAAAGACTGAAGACTGATGAATGTAAAATCAGACTGCCTGGTTCACATTCTTACTCCATTATTTGGTTGTGTTATCATGGAAATTAACTTTGTGTCTCTGTGCTTTAGCTTCTTTACTGGTAAAATAGGAATAAAATGATATATATTCCATTGGATTAATGTAAGAGTTAAGTTAGACAATTCATGTTAAACATTTAGCATAGTTCCAGGCATTTAATAATCAAGTATTAAATATTACTTCTTAATATTATTACTAATCTCATTAAATTCTTTCCATTGGGGTATATTTGCACACCTATTATTTTAGCTGTTGTTGATGAATCAGTATGTTAACTGTTTAATGATATTTGCACATTTTTCTTGAAGTGAAATATTGCAAACGTTAAAAACTGCTTTAACAAAACATTCAAAAGTGTGTAGAACAAGGAGGACATATTTGAATGCAATATTTCTAGAGCTATATTACATAGGTTAGTTTGTTCTACCAATATAATGACAATTATAGAAAATGGCTATATTCACTTAGATTTTAGTAGTGCCTATTTATGTTTTAAAGGCTTTTATAACATGTTCTTTAAAAGAAAATTTATCTTAACTTTTTATAACTTCTTAGACTCTTAAAACTATTAATTATCAACAACTATTAATAACGACTAAAGGTAGCTATAAAAATCTACTGTAGACCACAGTGTAATATACTATTTTAAATGTAATTCAGTATAATTTAGCTAGCATGATCAAGCAAAGCTATGAAAATTAGATGTGTGCCCCATTTCAACTTTTGTTAAAGAATTTTAAATCAAAAGAGGATAGTGGTCAGTATAGATTTTACAAGTTATGCAATAATCAAAATTATCATTTCCCAAAATTTTTATACATCATATTTTGCTATCTGTTCATGATAACCTAGACTGTCCCTCAAACAAAGTTCTTTGGTCTATAATAATGTATGACATCTGAACAACTGAAATGAACTCAAGCCTTAGGAAATAATTTGTGGTGCCAGGTGAAGAACACAAACTTCAACTTCTAGTTCAACTAGGAAATGAAAAGTGACTATTTCAGGAGTCCCCCCCACCCCATGCTTACAGTTTTTCCAACCAGTTATATTTTCAGCATTAAGAAGACATATGAACTTTTCATAAATTTACTCTTACATGCTCTGGTTCAAAGGTCACTACTGTCAGTATTTTTGATGCTAGAAGTTTGCTATATTTCCTACAATAGTTTCACATTATTTTTTCCATTAGAAACTCACTCAAAATTGAACATAAATTTCTATTTGCTCAAGTTCACCACAAGGCACTAAAACAGAAATTGATTTTATAAGTAACAGAGGATTGCTGATAAAACACAGCAGCTCGGAGGGATACTGTATAAACAGCCTGAATTTCAATGTTTTTCATTCAAGAAATAGTACTGAAAACACTTGATTCTCAGGAGCCAGGTAATGTAACTAAAATCAATATTGGCCCTCAAGTAGTCTATGGACCAAGAACAGATTTGGCATTGATATTTGGGCTTTTATTGTGGAGAGTTATAACATTCAGAATCACTACTGGGGCAGAATAGAAACAAATATAATTTGTCAAACCAAAAAGAGTAAGTCATCTTAAATGTGCTAAACTTTGAGACTATTAAAAAGGAAGAGAAGAATTTCAAAAAAAGTGCAATGCTTTTGTTTTAAAGTTTAAACTCAGGGCATACTCTAGAAATGAAAATGTGTGACACGGGTGGAGAGTACAGCTTTTACAACTGATCAAGTACTAATCCATCCAACTTTTTATTATCTTCAAAGAATGTAAACCATTTTATTTTATTAATATATCAATTTATTAAGATAGGCAGAAAATCAGATTTTCTCTGTGTCTTGCTTCATAAACCACATTTGCCATGCATTGTACTACTGGTCTCTGGAATACGGACAAGAGAAATAAAAGATATCAGTACACAGAACATTAAATTGAGAGTTCTCTGCCTTCCCCAAGTCACTTCCAGGGCCAAAGAGTTAGGAACTTCAGTGGAGAAATTCCCTAAATGCTGATTGAGCATAGATTCAAGCTCAATGTTAGTAAGAAAATTGATAAGGAGACTCTTCTCTATTGCTTCCAAAATGAATTTAGCCAATATCATAAGCAGAAATACTCAAATATTAGCAATAGTAGTATAATTGAAGATTAGAAAGTATAGTTATGCTTCTATAACTGTATTTACTTTCGTTTATCTCAGGATTTTTTGTGATAATCATTCACTAAGTTTTTCATATATCCCTCTGGTCACATTATAATTCTACTGAACTTTTAATAAACTTTTACTAAACTTTTAATTTAGCTCAGAAATTGTCATTTCTCCTGAAATCTCAGCTAATTCCAATAGTGACTATCACTTTCTCAGTTACACATCTTTTTTTATAGTTGCTCTTTTAATTGTCTTTTTGAAGTCTATCACAACTTACATATTTGAATGCCTGTACTGTGAACTTATTGTGGGCAGGAGATGTGCTTTATCTAGCTCGATTTTCCTAGTTCCTTGCAGTGTGTCTGATACATAGGAAAGAAATAGTCAACATTTCTTAAATTGCACAATATCTATATCTGTATATCTATATCTAGATAGATAATGTGTACATTTATTTAGCCTCATAGCATTTTATAATTAAATTGTGTGTTTTGAGGACATAATATGTGTGGTGATGAATTTAGTTTTAATTCTGTTTCTATTTACATTGCCAATAAAAACTCAGTCATTTAATACCTATTTAATGAAATTTTAAACTACTATAATAGAATCTCATTTAATTTTGATAGGAAGATTTAATTTTGAAAATATTAAATTAAATCAGGAAACATTGGTTTGAATTTCAGTTCTCCTTAACTTGTTCTGTAATATTAGGCAAATTGTTTGTTTTGTCTGTTTCCTCATGTTTCAGATGGTAACAATAATAGTTCTTTAATCAACTACAAGGATTTATGAGAGAATCAAATCCTGCCCCATACAAATAATGGGCAGTTTAATTATGGATCTTTTTCAAATAAAGTCTTGATAAAACTATTTTTATATTAAATAATTTTATATAGAGTTTTCCTTCAATTTATACAGTTTCTACACCCTTAGATTCAAGTAACCATGCACTGAAAATATTTTTTTAAATCATGTCTGTACTGAATATAAACAGAATTATTTTCTTGTCATTGTTCTCTAAACAATACAGGATAACATCTATTTACTTATCATTTATACTGTATTAGCTATCATCAGGAAACTAGACATGATTTAAAGTACATGGGGAGATATGTGTAAGTTACATGCAAATACTTACAATTTTATAAAACAGACATAATAATCTCTTGATTTTTGTATCTGGCCAGGGTTCTGGAAGCAAAACCCCATAGATATTGAAGGACGTTCCATGGTGAATTAGAAGATACATCAGAAATTAAGCTTTCTACTACTATGAAAAAATCTCTCTTCTCATTCAACAGACATGCCAACCAATGAAATTTTTATTTTCATTATATGATTATATTATAATATTATATACTATAATTTGAAAGAAAAAGATAATCATCCAGCCAATTGTTATAATTCACCTCAGAAAACAGATAGTATAGTCCTTTATAGTAATTTATTATTAGGAACAATATACTTTTTAGATTTATATATTAATGCATGCAGTTATAAAATTAGGATACTATTAATAGCTAATTTTGGTTACCCCTGGTTTTCTCCCTTGTTCAGTGTTTACTGAGTATTTATTCTGTGAGAGTAATCGTTATAGTATTTAAAAAAAATAAGATTCAGTAAATCCAGTGGTCAATACAAGGTACATTTCAGTAGAACTACAATAATGACTCAAACTATCAGTAATGGAGTTTGATTGCTTTTTATTCATATAAACTGTCTGGAAGTGACACAATCAGTTGAAAAATCAACAATTGACAAATTTTAACTAGAGAAAAACAAAACATTAACTGAGAGAAAATCCAAGTGAAACAAAAAAAGAGAAAAAAAAGAATATGCTGAAAGAAGAAGGTATCTACTACAAATAAACCAGCAAATTCACTTCAATGTGAAGTTAATACGTCAACAGTTTAAAAAAAATCACCTATTACTTAAACGTAATGTGTTACAGATGTAATGTACTTGGCTTGCTACTTGATCTACCTCTCTCTTTTCTCTGAATGATTATCGATAGTTGACAAAAATATCTTTGAAAAGACTGCAGAGCTCATTATATCAGAAATGTCCAAGTGAATTTTTGTAATATACTAGAATAACTATTTGTCACATCATAGTAACCCAAGACATTTGTTAAATCTATAGTACTGGAATCTCTAAAATTTTAGATTTGTAGATTTGGGCTGCCTGTGTCTATTTATTAGCTCTTAAATGAGTGCTCTGATTCAGGTGTCTCAGGAACAGCATGATGAAACATTACTCAAGAAATGTCCCAAATATACCTTTAAGGCTTCCTAACCCTAGTTTCTCTCTAATCAAAAATGCTTAGTGTTTACTGGAAAAAGACAAACCCATTTCATCATGCTTATTATCTATACAATGACAGAAACTCTTACATTGGTTATTGTACTATGAAAAAAAAACTATTAAGACCCTTAAAAAACTCAATTATTTCTACGTATGCTTATTCTTCAACTTTCTGCCATTACAGTCTCTATTTCCCCAGGTCCATCTCCTCTCTCTCTCATATATGTTTTTATGTTTTCCTCATTAGAATGCCTTTTGTCACTTGTTCTCATATCATTCTTTAATACTACCCATTCATTTGAAAACCTTATCTGGTTATTATAGTACCTATGGATTTTCCCTTTCTTTTACCTTCTAGTGTATTTCTTAATTACTAGTACATAGATTTCAAGATTAAATTTTTAAAAATTATTTTACATCTCCCTAACTAAGTTATAATATCTGTAGAATCCTTAACAAAATTATCATTGTGTAATATTTCTTTGTGCCAAAGAATAGGGAGTATATTGAATAATTTTATACTGTACCTTGCCTCAGTTCACAGTCTAGTATTTCACTACTGTTAAATCATGGAAAGATACACTTTGCAGGTTAGTTTAAATGAGTTCTAGTGAGTTATCATCCTCATTTCTATTTCCTTTCATTTAACCATGTCAGATTTATATGATGAAACCATAGCTCAACAGTTGATAGCGTATCTTCAATGCAGAATGCTTAAATTTATGTCCTAATGCTGTCATTTACTAGTTAAATATCTGATCATGTTCCTTGTATACAGATACTTTACTTTCTTCATCTACAAAGTTTGAAAAAACTTTTGAACATGCCTAAAAGAGTTTTTTGAGTATTTAAAAGTACATGGTCAGAAGTGTGTTAAATACTTAATGAATGCAAGCCATGTTTTGCTACTAAGAATTATAATAACATTTTATGATCACAATAATAAAAAATTGTGAGGGACAGACATTAATAATTTTGATCTTCTTGCCATGCATTTTTACTCCTTCTGTTTCTACATTTTTTTTACTTGACCTGGACTTATTTTTCAGAGTCCTTTTACAGTATCCCATATCTGCC
Source organism: Xerus rutilus (assembly GCA_028644305.1). Classification (NCBI taxonomy): domain Eukaryota; kingdom Metazoa; phylum Chordata; class Mammalia; order Rodentia; family Sciuridae; genus Xerus; species Xerus rutilus. The sequence continues at coordinate 57,554,681 of CM053417.1, forward strand.
AGTGAATTCCTAATCATCTGTCAAGTCTCAGCATATAAGTTCACCCCTATGTACAACAGACACAATTTTTTCTCTCTTTCAAATGAATTGTGTGTGTTCATATATCATATTTATTAAAAGTTTTCATTATTTGTCTAATCACTTCTTTGCACATTCGCATCTCCTACAATCATCTGAACTTTTGAGGGAAGAATTGCTTTTTTTTGTATCTGACAAAGGCTTAATACATGTTTGCTGAATAAATTAATGAATTTTATAGATGCTTAAAACAAATAATATTGATAAAATAGATTGCTTAATTCCTTCATCACATGAACTTTTATCATCAATTTTTCCTTGAATATTGAGTTATGATGACCATGTTAAACTTCATGATAAAAGAAAACACCATAGTCAACTAAGTAATTCTGAGGCTATTTTGAGTGGAAAAAAAACTTTAAAAGTTAAAGACAAATTTCATATTATTTGATCACAAAACAATATTCTCTGTTTGACTTAAGATCTGTTGATGAGATAATTTTATTAAGGAAAAAACCACTTTGACAGCCATTTAAAATTACAAATAAAATGTACACTAAATATTGATTAAAAATAAAAATTTTGCTGGGTGCTGTGCATACACCTGTAATCCCAGCATTTTGGGTGGCTGAGACAGGAGAATCACAAGTTCAAAGCCAGCCTCAGCAAGGGTGAGACACTGAGCAACTCAGTGAGCCTGTCTCTAAATAAAACACAAAATAGGTCTGGAGATGAGGCTTAGTGGTTGGGTATCCCTGAGTTCAATCCCCGGTACCAAAAAATAAGAAAAATAAAAAATAAAATTTTCTCAATGAAAATGTATATTCACAATTTTTCTAGAAGTTGAGCATGTAACTTTCCTTTGTCTCTGTTTTGGCCCCAAACAATTGTCAGGTTAGTGTGCAAATGGTTAACAAAACTAGATTGCTAATTCCAATTATTGTCATTTTCATTGAAAAGCCAGAATGCCAATTATTGTAGCTCAAGTGAAAAAAGGAAATGTGAGTTTGGTAGAAGAGAGATAGTGCTGTAGAGAATAGTCAGGTTTTAGTGGCTCTGGAAAATTTTGAAAAAAATTTAATGTATGCATTTTCAAAGAATTTAAAATTAATTTTATGTCCATTCTATGTAAATTTCTACAATCTATTATTGTTTTTAAATGTCGAGTTTAAAGTAAATGTAATTTATCCAAATCAACAATCTTAGATGACTTACCTTCTCGAAAATTATCTGGTCTAAAGTTGCTTAAAACTTTTTTTCACAATTTCTTTAAAAAGTCATCAATAAAGAGACTTTTGTAGCAAATTGACTTTTTTATCACCCTGACTCCAGTGTGAGTTTTAAATTAATGGTCTGAGAAATGTCACTGGATTCACATTCTAAAATTTATCCTCAAGAGATCAATAACAATAACAGCTCAAGAGTTGTTGTTTCTTATATCTAGAGAAAATAATTCAGTGTACGATCAAATTGACAATGTAAAAATCCATGACTTTCAACTGTTCATCCATAAATCCTTCAAGTCAGTTTTCATTAATGATTTTGAAGAAAGTAAATGGAAATGCAAAGCATGTTGTCTGTGAATTTTAATTTTAGTTTCAAGAGTATTTGATTATTTTTCCACAAAGATTTTCAGACAAAAGTATAAGATATATGGTCTATTCTCTAAGATATTTGTTGCAAAATACAACAGATAAGCTTATCTATTTCAACATTTTATCCATAGAACTCCACGTAGAAAATTTACAAATCTTTATCACCTTCTCAGACTATTCTTAGTTCAGGCTTCATAGATTGAACTGCTTAGAGGTATTCTCTATTTGGATACTTCAAACTTCAATAATTACTATGAATAGAATTCATTTCCATATCACTCAAAACTAAAATGGCATCTCCTATCATGTTCAATTTCTTACCTTCTCAGTCAACAGCATTAACATATAACTAATTCACAAATCTTAGAGTCATCATAAGTATCCTATGTGTTAACATCTATCTTATCCCATCTGCCATCTAATTGACCCTCCAATTCTACCTTTGACTTTTCTTTTAAATATGCTAACACCTTATTCCTTATCCTCACCACGGTTGTCTTTGTTATACTCCAGCAACAAATTTAATTTTTGAAGTAATTTCATGTTTAAAGAATAGTTGTGAGGATAGTACTGTATACAGTCCCTGTATATATTTCACATAGCTTCTGCTCATATTAACATGGTTTTTAACCATGGTATACTTGTCAAAATTCTAAAATTAATATTCATACAATACTAGTAAATAAATAACTGAATACTATTAAAAATAAATTCTATTAACATCATTATTGAAATAATGTAATACTATTAACTAAAATATGGAATAAAGTATATTTTATCAAGGTTTTCAATAATGTCCTTTATGTAATTTCCATGATTCGCTTCAGGATACCAAATTGCAATTATTCATTATTTTTAGGCTCCTCTGACTGTAATGATTTCTAAACCTTATTTTCCATATTTTTGAAAAGAACTGGTCAGTTATCCATAGAAAGTATTTTTATTTTGTCTCATCTTATATTCTTTCATGATTAGATAGATATTATGGATTCTTGGGGGAACATGACAGAGGTGATGAGTGCTTATGATGAGGGTTTAAGGGTCTTATAACCCAATTGTTTTACCTCTAAGCCTTCTGATATTGCATCACCACATGAACTTTTGGGGGGCACCTAATATCTAAACCATAACACTCCATTAGATTAACAAATTTCTCAGCAAAAGCCTTATAGGCAAGGTGATAATAGAATGACATTGTTCCAGTTATGAAACATAATTATAGTCAGCTAAGAATATTATACACAGTAATGCTACCCTTCAGAATTGAAGAATAAATAATTTTCAGAATAAGCAAAATCAGCAAAATTTTTTTTCAATACCAGACTGTCTTTACAAAATATGCTTAAAGCAGTCCTATATCCAGAAACAAGAAAGAAGAGTCACCTTGAAAACATGAAAGTTTGACACCAACTGTTAGACAAACCGAAGAAAAATAGAAAAGAATCAAACCTTATCAATACAATAAACCACCAAATAACAAGGCATATCAAGAGAGGAAGAAAAGTACAAAAGATATTCAAAACAAGTATTAAAATGTACTCAAATGTTGAGAGTGAGTCCTTTAATATCATTAAAACCCTGAATGTAAACAGACTAAATTCCCCAATTAAAAGACACAAAATGGCTGAATGTATGCAAAAATCAAGACCTCAAACAATATGCTGCCTAAAAACACCCACCTCATGAATAAAGAAACACACAGACAAAAATGAAAAGAAGGAGAAAGTTATTCCACATAAGTGGAAAACAAATGTAAGCAGGAGTAACTATTTTCATATTAGACAATGATGTAAGAAGGAGACAAAAAGGTCATTGTATAATAATCAAGAGATCAAATCAACATTGATATATAAAAATTACAAATGAAAGCCAGGTGTGGTGGCGCAAGCTTGTAATCCCAGCACTTTGGGAGGCTGAGACAGGAGAATCATGAGTTCAAAGCCAGCCTCAGCAATGGCGAGGCGCTAAGCAACTCAGTGAGACTGTCTCTACATAAAACACAAAATAGGGCTGGGGATGTGGCTCAGTGGTTGAGTGCCCCTAAGTTCAATTTCCTGTACCAAAAAAAAAATTACAAATGTATATGTGTTCAATGTCAAGGCATGCAGTTTTACAAACACATTGTTAGTTCAAAAGGGAGAGATAGAATCCAATATGAAAACAGTGAGAAATTTCAAAAACCCATTTTCATCAATGGACTGGTCAAGCAGACTAAAAATCAACAAACAACAGAGTTAAGCTACACTATGGATCAAATGGACTAAACATAAATTTACAGAATATTTTACCTGACAGTTTCAGAATATACATTCTTTTCATCAGCACATGGAACATTTTCTAGAATAGACAATATATTAGGGCGTAGAGCAAGTCACAAAAAATTCAAAATAATTAAAATCATATTATTTACCTTTCTGACATCAAAAGAAAACAACTAGAAGTAAACAACAAAGAAACTTTAGAAACTATAATTTCATGGAGATGTATCAACATATTACTGAATAAAAATAGATCATCAAATGAAACCAAAGGGTGGAGGACCTTTGTGGCCCCGCCCTCCCACCAGAAAGCTTCCACCTTTGCCTTCCTCCCCTGAAGTTCCTGCTGCTAGACCTGCAATCTTCACATTCCATAAAGATGACAAACATGACCTCCTCTACCCCAGGGGAAAGCACATGAATTAATTGATGTACATTGAGTTTATGGAGCCACCATTTTGTGACCTGCTCTTTCTCTACAGTTTCTGAGAAGAAGGAGCTCCTGAATCCAGGAAAATTCCTCTAATGAAACATATTCAACCCAGAAATCTGATATTGAATACTTTTTCTTGTGTACTCATCAAATCCTTGAAAGACCCCTGCAAGGCACAGTGCCCACCAAGTGCTATGGAGGATACCAAGGTATGTCTCATGTAACTCTGAGCCTCAGTGTCCCTGCAGTTTTGAAGGAGAGATGAGACAAGCCCCAAATCATAATAGCATATACAAAGTGCTAAGTTCCTCAGATCAACCAAAACTGTCAGGAGAGACTGAAAGGTAGGCAGTGTTTTCTCATTCTATGAGGAAGAAAATGTCCCCAGCCCCACAAATTGTCTTTATTTTCTGTGTTCATATTAAAACTGTTCTCCAAGTCTTGGTCTCATATAAACATATGTATGTTTCTAATTTCCCCTTATTGTAGATATCTGAAAATTTGCAGAGGGGCTTTCAGCAAGTGAGAATTTGATAAAGGATAGTAGATAGGACTAGTCGCATACTTTCTCAACTTAATGGTTGGACCAGGATGAATGATATTGCATGTGGCATTCCAACCTGATGTGCCACTGGAACAGCCTGGAGGTGCAGGACATAAATGAAAAACTAATGGGAAGCAGAACACAGGCAAGTTTTTCCAGGCTGAGAACATGTTAAATTTGGGGAAAATACCATTTGTGTGAATCAAGTCATTGATACCTAATGTATGAAGAGTTATTGACACCTCATAGATGTGGATATTATTAGCTTTAGTTTTAGAAAGTGTGTGTGTGTGCTGGGCCTGTATACAGTTAAGTATGTACATATATCTACAATGTTGGATAAAGTTGATCTGAATTTGTGAAAAAGAAATCATCCCACAACTCAGCATATACTTTAGAGTATATATAGACAAAGTCAAATCATAGAATAGGATCTACAAAGAACATCTTAGACTTCTGGAGAAATTGCATTGTCAGGTTTGGAAAAAGAGAACTCAAAAAGTGTGACAGGTATGAAAATACAAATATGTATTTCAGAATTGATAGAGTTAATATTTAAAAATTAGCTTATTCTAGTGAATGAGAAAATTAATTGTAAATTGACAAAGGAAATTTTACAATATATAAAGTATTATATAACAAAACTATTCTCTATAATATAAAGTGAAAATGGGAAAATCAAAGGGTATTTAAAATTTTCTTGAAACAAAATGGAAACATATAAAAGATATTCAGCAAAAACAGTACTAAATTTAGTATAATAAATGCTTATATCAAAAAACGAAAAGCTATCAAATAAACAGCCTAATGATACACTTCAAAAAAGTAGAAAAGTAAGAGCAAACTAAATATAAAATTAGGAGAAAAATAATAAAGAACAGAGAACAAATAAATGAAATAGGGACTAAAACTAACAATGAAACAAACAATAAGTTAACTTTTTGAAAAGTTAAAATTGACAAATCTTTAACTAGACTAGAGGAAAAAGAACACCAAACAAACAAAAATAAAAATGAGACATTACACTTGATGCCACAAAAATTTAAAGGATCGTTAAAGGCTGTTACAGAACTATAGGCCAAAAAATTGGATAAAATGAAATTTCTCAAATTCCTTCCTTTGTTAACATTCCCCAGGCAAGAAATTCCTTCTCCTGTTCTCCATTTTTCCTCAGTGGAAGCCACCCATGTTTCTGTTTCACTAAATTCTATCAATACCTTAAAGTAAATTTCCCAATATATACTGGTGAAAATGTTCCATACAGAAATAATTGTACAGTGATCACATCTGAGATTCACATCAGAGATTCTACAACTAACCTTTAACTATATCTACTTTATCCCATAACTCTCAATACATCAATTCATCTTTTTTCTGAAGTATTTCAATTCTAAATCCATGTTCCAGTGCATTTAACCCTAAATAGATCTTGCATACCATTATCTAAAGTACAAAACAAATCTCCAATCTCTCATCTAGATACCAATGCAAATTTATCAGTACCTCTATTGTAGATTTTTCCCTTACTTGTGTTGTACTGCTTGTACTTGCTTTCTTTTTTTTAAAATTTTTTTTTGTTTTAGTTGTAGATGGACACACATTGTCTTTATTTTATTGCTTTGTATGTGGTGCTGAGGATCAAACCCAGGGCCTCATGCATGCGAGGCAAGTGCTCTACCGCTGAGCTACAATCCCAGCCCTTGTACTTGCTTTCATTGAACACTTTATATTTCTACTAGAATGTTATTCTATATATATAAAACACATCGCCTATCAATGCTTACATTCAGTAAAATTTCAATTATTTTGTTTTGACCAACTGAATGAACATGTGCAACACTCTGAAATACTTTGAATACAATTTTAACCACACATTTGGCAGTTTAGTATCCTAATCTTATAATCCAGGACAACTTTATGCCAATCTGAAGATTCATTGTTCTTAAGAAATCTGACACTTTTGGAGGCTGAGACAGGAGAATCACAAGTTCACAGCCAGCCTCAGCAATGGCCAGGTGCTAAGAACTCAGTGAGACCATGTCTCTACATAAAACATAAAATAGGGCTGGGGATGTGGCTCAGTGATCGAGTACCCCTGAGTTCAATCCCTAGTACCAAAAAAAAAAAAAAAAAGAAAAAGAAAAAAGAAATTTGAGACCAGCCCTATACAATATGAGATAATTGTTTAACCAAGCATTATCATGAGTCTTAAGGTTGGTTATTGGCATCTCATTTTTTGAGGTTCACACCATGTTCTCAATCTCTCTGGATTTCTCCTCCTGATCCTTTATATCACCATGAATGTTCTACTACTATCAGCTGGTAGATTTAACCAGGGTATCCATATTACTGTCTGTTGTATTTCTTGATATCATTTCCTACTTGAATTTTGATCAATTTATTACCAATAAGGTAGCAATGTGGATTTGGGTTATTTAGTAATGGTATACATGTTCCCTTTGCCTTTTGTTTCCATATTTGGACCTTACTCATTGTAACTTTAAATTAATGGTTTTGTTTTCTTTTCTTTTGAAGGTCATATCCCTTGGCCTAGTAATGTGCAAATATCTCACTTTTAAATTTAAAAACATATTGATTAACATGTAAATTTTGTACAAACTTCTGCACAACTGCCAGCCGTTGTAGTGCATACCTCTAATTCCAGCTATAGTGGAACCTGAGAGGAGGATCGCAAGTTGGAGGCTATCCTGAGCATCATAGCATGATTCTGTCTCAAATTAAAAAATAAAAAGGACTGGGGATCTGGAATCTAGCTCAGTGGTAAAATATGTCCCCAGATTCAATCCCCAGTTTAAAAAAAAAAGGTTTTTCACAACAAGAGCATGAATAGAAAGCCTATAGAATAGAAGAAAACATTTGCTAGCTGCTCTTCTGACAGATTGATATCTAGAATATACAGAGAACTGAGAAAAAACTTGATAGTAAAATTCAAATAATCCAACAAAAAATGGGCAAGTGAACTAAAAAAAAAGAAATGCACATGACCAACAAATATATGAAATAAAGTTGAATATTTGTAGCAATAAGGAAAATGTGAACCAAAACTACATTGTGATTTTATTGTGTCATTAGAATACCAATTTTTAAAAATGTTTTAGTTGTAGATGTACATAGTAAATTTTATTTATTTTATTTTATTTTATTTTTAGGTGGTTCTGAGGATCAAACCCAGTCCTTCACGCGTGCTAGGCAAGTACTTTATCACTGAGTCACAACTCCAAGCCTAGAACAGCAATTATTAAGAATACAAGTAACAATAAATGCTGGTGAGGATGTGATGAAAAAAAACATAAATATGCATTGTTGTTGGGACTGCAAATTAGTAAAACCACTTTGAAAAGCAGTATGGAGATTCCTCAAAAGATTAACAATGGACCCACCATATGATCCATCTATCCCACTCCTTAGTATTTATTCAAAGGACTAAAATTTGCACATTATAGTGATGCATGCAAACCAATATTTATAGTAGTGCAAATCACAATAGCCAACTCATAATACCAGCCCAGATGTAGTTCAAAAATGATGGATAAATAAAATGTGGTATATATACACAATGGGCTTTTACCCATTCATAAAGAATAATGAAATTATCTCAGTTGCTGATAGATGGATGGAATTGGAGAATAACATACTAAGCAAAATAAACCAGACTTGTAAAGTCAAAGGCTGAATGTTTCCTCTGTATTTGGAAGCTACAGAGAAATAAGGATTTTTTAAAAAGAGAGGAATTTCATCAAAATGGAAGAACAGCATAGTACAATAAGGGAATAGAGAGAGATGAAGAGAAAGGGAAGAACTGTGAATTAAAGTGTTCAAATTATACTATGTGCATATATGTATATATCACAGTGAGTTCCTATTCTATGTGTAAAACTGTAATGTATCAATTAAAAATAATTAATAGGAGGAAAACCACTAGGTAAGGTAAGATAACTAGCGTTGGTTGGGGGAGGGATAGTACTGGGAATTAAAATGGAGCAAATATATGAATGTACAAATATGTCAAAATTAACTCCACAAGTATGTATAACTATAATGCACAAAAATACCATTAGCCTTTAGTATGTACTTTGTTGCAGTCAATAATGTTTTCTCCATATCAGGAATTTATGTTTATTATATAGATTATATGCTATAAAATCAAATTTCACATAAGCCATTGATCTGATTTTTATGCTGTCTAAACCCAGTTTTGAGGTAGTGGTTAGAGTTTTGTCAGTTCTCCTTTCTGAACTGCAGAGGAAGTCAGTAAGTACATCATTTCCCTTACTAGGTTCTCCCAAACACCTATTACCCACTCTAATCAGTTCAGGTCCTAGTACCATACAACTATAAATAGACCCTAAGTCCTGAAAACATTTAAATTATTCAATCCACACAAAACCTAGGAAACCTAGTTAAAGTCATCCAGATTGTCAAACATAAGCCAGCTCATACAACTCTAGATTGATGTTATCCTGTCCCTGTTGGCAAAATTCTGTGGTCCTCTGTGGATTTTTTCCCATTAAGAGCTCTAAGTAACAAATATTTCTGCCTTTCATTTTCCCAAGAGTCAGTGTGTTCTGTCTTACTATCAAAAGAATCTTAAATCTTATGAAATATAAAGACAGATCTAAGCCAACATATTGTCATTTGAATAATCTCTTGAATATCACTACTCAGTTGGGCATTTTCTACATACTTTGGTTCATATAATCAAATGTAAATGGAGAATTATTCTGCTAATAATTTAGCATGTTATTAGCAAAAATGGTTGTTATAGAATAACAATTAGTCCACTAACTGTGATGTGATATAAAAGTAAGGAAGATCTTAGGCAAAGTAGGTCCCCTAACCAAGCAGTATATTTTGAAGAGCACTAAAAGATTTTGCCTATCCATAAATACAATTTAGGTTTATCTGATTCTCTGTCAGAAAATCCTATTGGTCATCCACTGGTTTAAAAAAGTGTTAGTTTGTCAAATTATATTGAGCACTATTGCTCAAGCTTAAAGTTAAATACAAGAGATTGAGGAAAGAGTAATAGGCAGACGCTGATCTCAATGAGTTTACAGTCACAGTCCAGTATAGGATATAGACACATAAATGTCTAATTAAACTAGCATTTTCTAAGCATAATGGTAAGATAGGAAATGTTCAGTGTCCTGGAGTACAGTAGTTTTAAAGGAAGTAACAATTGGACTAAAATTTGAAGAATGAATATAAATTAACAGTTGAGGAAGCATTCTGTGCAGAAAAAGAAAGTGTTAGAAGGCCCAAATTTGTGGGATTTCTTTAGTGACTCATAATATCATTTCTTACTCATATGACAAAGCATCAAAACAGAATATCTTACTTTTTTACTCATACAACAGGATATTTGAACTTAAAAATATTATTTATTGCTACAAGGAAGTGCAGGAATTCACTAAATCTTTACAGGTTGATTGATTAGATGACAATCAGAAATTCTTATTTTTTTTTTCTTGAGGAACTACACCAAGTCTAAAGAGACAAATATTGTTGATGTAGATCTATTTTCTAAATTGTCATGATTTTAGTAAAGATTCAGGGATTTTGATGTGCATGGATCATGTTTAATTTTAATTTTATGACTGATTTTGTATTGTAACTCTCAGGATGTATTGATATTATCAAGAACTTATTCTTTTCAGCTATACAGATTCTTGTAGAAATAATGCACATGAAATTCACCCTTTCTGACAAAAAATGACAAGGAAATCTTGGTATTATAGAAATTAACATGTGAATGAGTCTTGTGTAGTGTTGATATTTCTTACTCTATGAGAAAAGTCATTGTCCCACTGACTTTGTGAAAGAACATATTTATGAAACTGCTAAAGTCAAAGGTTAGATCAACCCTCCAACATTTATGTTAATTTTGCATGTGAATTGAAATATAGATAATGATGATTAATTTTATGTATCAATTTTACTGGGTTAGGGGATGCCCACCTATCCAATAAGATACTATTCCTGGGTGTGTCTGTAAGGGTATTTTTTGGCATAGGCTGATATTTGATCAATATGCTAAGTAAATACGATTTGCCTCACCAAAGTGGTAGGTATCATGCAATACATTAAGGGCACAGATAGAAGAAAAGGTGAGGGAAGTGGTAATTCCCTTTCCTTTCTGGACTGAAAACATGCATCTTCTCCTGCCATTGGAATTAGATACTAATTCTTTGGCCTTAAAACTCTGGGACAAGAATTTACATCCCAATCCCTGACCCTCAGAACTCTGGAATCAATTTATGCCATTGGCTTTCCTGGTTCTCCAGTTTGTAGATGGCATATCATAACAGCTTTTTGGTCTCTACAATCACCTGAGCCAATTACTATTAAAAAAATCTCCTCATATGTCTATCTCAATCTCTCCCTACATATCCTAATAGTTCAATTTTTCTTAAAAACCTTGACTGTTGGGAGCTGTGAATGAATTGTGGGTGTGTCTGAGTCATCTCTAAGTGGAGGTGAGCCCCTTAGTATTATCTCACTGACCTGAGCCTGCTCTCTTGCCTTGGCAAAGGTCCTGCTCAAAGAGAATTCTGTAATACCACGGAATTTATTGGTTCAGACAGCTCTAGGTTCAAACACAACACCCAGGAGGTAGAAAAAGATATCACTATGCCCAATTAGCCTTGAGATGCCAGCTGCCTGAATGAGGAAGAATTACTGCACAAGTGATAAGTCTCAAATCAGGCCAACTTCCCCACAGCCTATTGCTTCTTGTTTACCTTGAAGAATCCTTCCTTACAATAAATTCCTTTGATGTGTTTCACTATAAATAAAGCATTTGTGGGTTTTTTCCCTTAGTTAGGATCATACCCATCAGGTCTTTTTCACCTGTCAAGCCCTTGCTTTAAATTGTATTTCTTGTTTCTTTTATTTCTTAATACTACTTTTTCAGCCCTTTATTTTCAGTCGGCCCACACTTTTGAACAGTTACTTATTCCCTCACCACCCAGGCAGTGGTAAGACTTGACTAATACAGTCATCTTCTACTTTTCATGGTTTTGTTTTCTAACATTTCAGTTACCTATGATCAACCATACTCTGAAAATAATAAAGTGAAAAAAATCCAGAAATAATACACCAATAGCTTAAATTGTTCACAGTTCTGCCAAGCATAATGAAATTTTGTATTGCTCTAACCCATCCTGCTCAGGATGTGAATCATTTCTATTTCCAATATATCCACACTAAAAATACTAACTACTAGTTAGACAATTAGTAGCCAATTCCGTTTTCAGATTGACAGTTTCTATATCACAGAGCTTTTGTTCAAATAATCCTACTTTGTTTTATAATGGCTCTAAAGCACATAAGTTAATGATGTTGATAATTGCATATGTCTAGGAGAAACCAAATATTGTTTCCTTTAAGTCAAAAGGAGATTATTAGCTTAATATTAAACATGAAAAAAATTATATGTTGAGGTAAAAACAAATCTTCTATCTATGAATTTGTAAAGAAGGAAAGAAAAATTGTTCTAGTTTTGCTGTCACACCTCAAACTGGAAAAGTAACAGGGTGTGATAATAGTTAATATGCTTAATTAATATGGAATAATTAAATTTATGTATGTATGCAAAGAAAATGCATAGTATATAGTTTGTTGTGATTCATCATTTCAGTAATGCACTGGGGAATCTTAGAACATGTCACCTGAAGATAAGCAAGAGGAACTGCATATAACCTTGCTGAATACAATTCTCTGTTCCCGAAAATAGTTTATGTTGATATATCACAGTATTCTCATTAACTTGATTCAAATTGATCAAATAAAATAATATGTATGGAGCATTATACAAGTAAAGCTTATGAATTTTATTTTTAAACTCACATTACATCAAAACTTTTATTTTTTTTTTACAAAACAACATGAAATATCTCATTGTTGATTTCAATTAAAAATGCATTTGCCTTCACACATTAGGCTTTTTGATCTTCCCGATAACTACTGAAAAATTCAGAGAATGGCCTCCTAGATATATTTTTTTCTCAATAAAAAAATCTGCCTTTTTTTATTCTTCAGATGAATGAAATTAAACACTACTAGAACTTAACCTAACTCCCCTCAACCTATATTGGTTTATTTTTAAGGCACTCCAAGACATACTATTTCATATGCAAATACTTCAATATATATTACTTAGAGGTCAGGTTTCCCTTTTATAAATAAAACCACAATATCATTAGAATATTTAAAAATTAATAGTAAATTGATAATATTTTATAATGTTCAGACTTTACAACTGTCTCATAACTATTTCTTCTTCTTCATCATCTTTCTCCTCCTCCTCCTTCTCCTCTTCCTCCTTTTCCTCCTCCCCTCTTCCCCCCAATTCCCCTCCCTCTCCTTCCCCTCCTTCTCCTTCTCCTTCTTCTTTTGTTTTGTATCAGGGATTGAACAATAATTTATATAATTATTGAACAATAATTTATATAATTTAAATTATATATAATTTATACATATAATTTTTTTGGTCCCGGGGATTGAACTCAGGGGTACTTGACCACTGAGTCACATCCTCAGCCTTATTTTGTGTTTTATTTAGAGACAAGATCTCACTGAGTTTCTTAGCGACTTGCCATTGTTAAGGCTGGCTTTGAACTCGTGATTCTCCTGTCTCAGCCTCTCAAAATGCTGAGATTACAGATGTGCGCCCCCACGCCCAGCTATTATTTTATATTTAACAATTATAAATTCATTACACATTCTCTCTCATTTATATTTGTTTCATTTTTTACTATATCATTTGAAAGTATGTTTCAGACATGATAATATTTCATCCCTAAATTTTTCAAATTGTTTCTGGCTGAGAACAACACTTTCTTATATAACTATAATAATAGAATTAGAAAAAAAGGAATTTGTTGGTTGTTCAGTTTATTTTGTTTTAGAACATATATGCAGTTGGAAAATTTTTAACATAGGCAATAATAAATGAAATTTTAAAAATTCAGCATCAACTGAAGAGTAATACATACTGCAAATCTCAGTTCTCCACCACAGATATGGATTTACCATTTCTGGAAGATGCAACATATACTTTTCTTCTTTTATCTCACAGAGAATGTTTAGTTTCTATTCATGCACATAAATATAAATGACTTAATTATTATTGCAAAACTATTTACTTTCAATATTTAAGAATAGATGATTAGCTGACATCAAATCAAACATGAACAATCTATGCAAAATTCAGAAAATCTACAAATGAAGATGAAGTGATCTATAATCATTAAAATTTATCAAAATGAGATACAATATCTGAATCAAATACCAAAAATCATCCAGTTATTGAGAAAATTTTATAATAATACCATAATTTTATATGTAAATTAAGGTTTTAAAATTATATGTTATGAAGAAATTATTTTCTTTCTATTCAAATCAATAGTCTTGAGCCTGAACATACCCCAATTCTACAGGCAAAGTCAATGTTTTAAATGGGTTGGATTGAGATTTGTGGGCTCTCCCTCATAACCTTAGAATACCAAGTCACTTATTTTTGAGTAAAAATTAGTAGAGAGAAAAAAATTACTAAAGACCTGGTACAAATGCAAATTTGTATGTACAAATGCTATGATGGAGGGGGGTATCTCATTAAGTCTTGAACACTTTGATAGTAATTGTTTATTCAAGAGAACAGCCTTGAGGAAATAGATATTTTTAGAAAGATTAGAAAGGACGAATTCTAAAGTATTACTCCCAAAGGAGCAGATATATAGATGTCATCATCATTAAGAACCTGAGCACTTAAGCAGATAGAAGACAGGAATAAGGTATGTGAGACTCAAAATAACTCCTTCCATAAACTTTTCAGTCATATCCTCAGAAATGCTGCTATTAGATGTAATTGTAAAAGCAAGATAAATAGAATGTGATGGTTAAAATATGTTATTTGCATGTGCAAATATCCACACAATGAAGTCCATTGTTCTGTATGATGAAAATGCAGCAATAAAATTGAAAAAAATGTAACTCATAAAAATAAATGAATGATAATATACTTCTTTAAAAATGTGACAGTGTGCTATAGTGTGCTATTAATTCAATCAACTGAGGATTTTTGTTGTTGTTGTTTTACTTTATATTGGGGTTTAATTTGAATCAATCAATTCTGGTTCAAGGTTGATGGGTGCCACAACACATGATGACCTTCTTGCTGATAAGATCCAAAGGCAGTGCAGAACATCACATGGCAAAAGACAAGGAACATTCATCTGTGTGCGTGTGTGTGTGTGTGTGTGTGTGTGTGTGTTTCCCTCTCTGTCTTCTGGTCTCTTTCTCTCTTCTTATAAAGTCACCAATATCAATTATAAGAATTTTGCCTTGTTGACCTTCTGTAATGCTAATCACCTCCCAAAGGCCTCATCTTTAAACACTAGGTTTAGAATAAGTTTCCATGTGCTAAATACCTCACACTAGGGATTAAATTTCAAGATATTGACCATTGAGGAATACACTCAAATCATACTCAAATCACAGCAGCAGGCTATATGCAACAGAATGGAGAAGGATGGAATTTTAAGGGATGGTAGTGGTTTTCAGTATAAAGTTGCTCTCTATGTAGAAATAAGATTTTTCCATTCAAGGCCAACCTGACTTTGCTGTGGGAAATATAAGGTCAAAATATTCTACTTTGTGATTTTGTGGGGCAGTCTGTCATTTTTTAATCATTTAATCACTACATAATAATAGTAATAATAATTATTATTAATGCTAGAATTCAATATACCTACATATAGTTTGGAAAGGTTTAGAAAAAAAACCCACATGATCATATGAGTATATGCAGAAAAAGCCCTTGACAAAATTTAGTACTCATGCATGTTAAAAATGCTGAAGAAACTGGGGATAAGAGTTTTAACTTGCCTTATTTTCATCAAGGCATATGACAAACACAAGGCCAACATTTTATAGAACAGGATGTTTCATCATACGGAATATCCTATGGAAAAAAATGAAATATTTTCTTCTAAAATTAGGAATAAGGCAAGAATGTCCATTCTCACCATTCTCATTCAATATAGTTCTTGAAATTTTAGCCAAGGCAATTAAGCAAAAGAAAAAAATCAAAGAGCTACAAATAGGTGAAGAAGAAATAAAATTAAACTGTTTGCAGTCCTTGATTACAGTCTTAGAAGACCCAAAAAACTCCACCATGAGAATTTCAGAACAATAAATTCAGCAAAGTAGTAGTTTACAAGATCAATGTACAAAAATCAGTTACTTTTTTTATTCATCAATAATACATTCATTTGAAAAAGAAATTAGGAAAGTATTTCCATTCACAATAGCTTCAAAAATGAAACACCTGAAAATTAATCTAACCAAGGAGGTGAAAGTCCTCTACAATAGAAATTATGGATCACTAAAGAAAGAAATTGAAGAAGACATAAGAAACTGCAAAGACTTTCCATGCTCTTGGATAGGCAGAATTAGTATTGAAAAGTGGCCATACTATCAAAAACATTGTACAGATTCAATGTAATTCCCATCAAAATACCAACATCATACTTCACAGTACTAGGAAAAACTGTCCTAAAATTTACATGAAGAATAAAAGACTCAGAATAGCCAAATTGATACTAAGCAATAAGAACAAGCCTGGGGGCTGGGATTGTGGCTCAGTGGTAGAATGCTTGCCTCACATGTGTGAGGCACCGGGTTCGATCCTCAGCACCACATAAAAATAAATAAAATAAAGCTACTGTGTCCATCTACAACTAAAAAAATATTAAAAAAAAAAAAAAAGAACAAGCCTGGAGGCACCACAATACCAGACCTCAAGTTATACTACAAAGCTGTAGTAATTAAAACAGAATGATGCTGGCATTAAAGTAAAAACAAACATGAATACCAAAGGAATAGAATTGAAAACATTGAAATTGTTCTTCAAAAAAGAACATATGTCTTACCAGTATGACTACAGCTCCATCCTATCCTAACCTGACATATTTCCTCCTCAAAGTGATTCTTCTGAATTTTTTATTCAGTGCCAAACAATAGCAAACTCATTTGGATATCCTTGATAGAAAAACTTACTCTTAATTTCAAGGAAGGTGTCTTAAGTACCCTAAAATTGAAGGAAAAGTAAATCCCTTATTATATAGTTTGACCCTATCAATTCTGATGTTCACTGGCAAGCCTGCCACATCCAGAAAGTACATGCTGAGCCATAATATTACTTTTAATGTTCACGTATTTCAGATATGGGTACCTAATATGCCTCTAACTAGTTTTTAAAGAAGGAAAGTACTTGAAAAAGCCTAGTATTTGGGTAAAATAAATCATAACTTCTGTTGCTTTTTACTACACAACCAGAGATTTCATTGGGAAAAAAACTGGATGAAATTACCAGAAGTTAACATTCTAAAACCATCTATGCAATGTGTAATATGGTGAGGTGCACTTACATTATCAACAGTATTTGACGAGACAGAACATTTAAAATCAAAATAATAAAAAACATGAAGTTCTGACAAAAAAAACCCATATACTATGTTCAGAATTCAGATGGATAACTGGATCTTATTCTCCACAGATTGTCAGAAACACAAACAGGAGATATTCAGAAAGTACATATAATATTAATAGAAGTTTTACTGGTTGTAAATGCACTCACCATTAAATATTTGAATTATAATTTCTACAAGATGAAAAGACTAAGCATTGATTAAAGAGTATTGAGGACTGGTTAAATAAAATAGATTAAGTGCTCTCTTAGGGTCAGTTCAATGATACTTTTGGAAATGTAATTATAAAGGTATATTTTGAGAAGTGTTTTGACAACAATCAGTATTTAGAGGCAGTGAGGGGAAAGTATATTTCTGGCAGAAGAGTTCTCATATGTGGGATAGCAGGAGGAAAGATATGAGGAATTTGTATATCAGGTAAGGCAAGCAGGTTAGTTTTCTAGAAGTGTACAAAAGAGATAACAGTGTATGATTCATTTCTAGGATTAAACCCCATATGTCACACAAGTCGCTTTGCCATTTCAGATTCAGTTTTCTCATTTGTAAAAGTAAAGACAATAATATATCTTCCTAAATGATTATGGTGAGGATTAAATTAGATCATGTAGGTAAAAGCATCTAACACATGTCTGGCATTTGGAAGACTCTCATCACATGTTGATTTTTATCTTCCTTGTTCATCCCTCTTAGAAGTAAACACTGCCAGATGAGGGAAGTTAATTGAAAAAGAAACTTAAAAGGCAGACTGGAAAATTTGAACTTCCTATGAAAAGTAAGCGAGAAACACTACTGCTCTTTTAGAAAGCAAGTGACCTATTTATAAGTTCAGTATCAATAAAATTTACAATACAGTATGTGAAATGCTCATGAAGCAATCTCAGAAGTAATTATGGAGTATAAACTATGATAAATATTATAAAAGAAGAACATGGATTTATTAGAGAAAATAAAAGGAGTGACCTAAGTTAGAATGGTGAATTCAAGTAGTGTATCTGAGTATGAGATAAGTGGTAGTTTCCAAGACAAATAAAGGAAACAAATTACCAAAGTACAGTTCAGATAAAGGGACATCATGTATAATGTCCCTAGTGAATGATAATGCTTAGTTTATTTGAAGACTGAAAGGATGTCCTATTTAAAGGTAAAGAGTGAAAAGAATAGAAAAATATGAGTCTAAAGAATTGGGCACACACATATATAATGTGAATGAAGAGTTTTGAAAGTGTTGTCAGAGTTCAATTTGTCTTAAAACATCATTCTGGTTGCAGTGTGACAATGAGTTTTAAGATAGTCAAGAATGAAGATGAAGAGGTAAATTAGGATGCTATTTTAGTGGCCCAGGAAAGTAATGATTGTGGATTGAGCTACAAGGTAGATGGTTTAAGGCATATTTAGAAAATGATTCTCATAAAAATTGATAAATTAAATATGGATGGTAAGAGAAAGGACAGCAACTGGATGTTGAAAAAAATATGAGCCTGAGAAACAAAATGGAATGTGGGAAACTAAGAAATAAGTAAGTAGGCTAGAGGTATCAAGAATTATTTTTACACTGGACTGTTAATATGATATTTATAAGCTTCACTTAAGAAATTGAAAGTCAATAAGTGATAATTACCCTGTTGATGCTGCTGCTGCTAACAAAAATAAAGTTGTGATGGAGTCTCACCATATTGTCCTTAAAATCTACTATGATGTGTGTAATTTACAAAATAAGCATTAGGAGACTTATTTGGCTCTAATAAACTGTAAAATTTAGCAATGTAATTTTGAAGCTGTACTTTAGCTTTCTTTCTAGCAATATTAAAGTATATTATTTGCTCATTTGTAATCACTCTGATGTTTTAAAAAGGCATTTTTTAAAAATTTATTTGAAGCAAAAACTATGTAGAAGTTCACAATTTTTATATTTCAGTCATTTCAGATTATCTTTATATTATTTTTATACTTCTTAATGTCTCAATTATTTCCTCACCAGAGAGTAATATTGATACATAATTTCAAAAATGGCATGTATCTACTATTTAGGCATTGCCCATAAAGACATGGAAAAACATAAGTCTCCAATGAACAAATGCCAAGGCATAATCCTTAGTTTTCATAATATACATTAAGACATTTAAACAGTGGATTATTCTTTAATTATTGTAATTATACAATATAGAAATTCAATGAATGTAATATAGAATGAAATTGAGCAAATTATCAATGTGCATGTTTTCTCTAAGTGAGGTGAAAGCACATTGCACTGGAAATATTTTAGGTCAACTACTCATAAGTGTATGAAATGTTGGAACTTTATACTCCCATGTAACATATGGAAACTTCTTAAGAATTATTGCTTTTTCTGTAGGAGAATGAGGGTATTCTAGGCCCAGTGCTTCTTGTATGTCTATAGAAAACAGGAAAAAATTCCTAGAACTTTTAAACAAAGCCTTTATAAGCTTGGGTAGCACAAAATGTACTAAAAAAGATAGATATAGTCAATGGACATATGGCCATGCAAGAGGTGCCCATGCTTAAGTTTGGTTTCCATTTGCACCTTTATCCTGGCATCTTTGTTCAATTAACCAATCTGAACAACTCTATGCAATGACCCTGCTTATAAACTCCTTTGGGATAAGAAGGCAAAGTAGGGCAATGTAAAATTCATTGATCAGAGAAGCAGAAGTATGTGAGCATGTCAATATGAGCAAGTAATTTATAATCTGTGCCTCTGTTTCTTTAACTCTAAAATAAGATTGAAATAGTGATCTAAAAATCTATCTTCAAGTTAGTACTTACTGACCCACCCATCAGTCAGCTAATTTCCTGTTCTTTAGAAATATGCCCTTATGTTCAATTAACATAATTGAAAGACACTCTAGGTTTCAAATACATTTTTATGTCCAAAAATTGTCCATGCATTTGCATATAATATTGTCTGAAGTGAACAATTTGCTCGTTATAGACAATTGGAAACTTGATTTTAAAGTACACTAATTTTATGAAATTTCTTTTGTGAAAAGGAGTCTGATCATTTTAATGACCTGATAAAGATGTTAAACAAATGCCTTTTGATGATTTAGTTTTATTTATTAAATTAATTAAAGTGTTGATTGTCCAGAAGACAGTAATGCAGATGTAATTCAATGAGTGATACTAAAGCAATAAGCAATATGAATTGTTTGAGGATTTTAGACATTGGTTCATTAGGGACTTTTATAATTTTATTGTACTTTACTGAGGTCTACGATAACCATTTCCATCCAGAACTATTTACCCTCTCAGGAGGCCATATTACAGTTAATGAAAACTTAGGAGTTTTGTTTTCTCAATATTTTTTGACATTGTAAAACTTCTAAAATAGTCCATGATTTATAACTCTTGGAAATAGAAACATATTGACTTTCCTGAATATACTATTAAATCTTCTGGAAGAAAATCAAATAGGTATGCACACAAGGATAAAATATTAATTCTTTAAAATTAAAATTTAGTGATTCATGACAGAACTTTCCCTTCTGCTTCCTAAATTTGAGTGTAAAATTTTAACAAAAAAAAAAAACAAAATAAATAGTAAAACACTAATTCTGGTTAGAAACTGAACAACATAACAGTTGTAGACAAAATACTGTGTTAAGTAATATAATGCATAAATGTTTACATCAGCATTTGTTAAAAGAAAATGATAATAGATGATATTATATGAATAATAAACACTTTACATGCCATATATTATTTAGAAAAAAATTTGAGGTATGAAAATATTAGTAAAACTTCCTTGATCATGGTAATACTTTTATTTAAATAGTATTTATTGAACTTGTGCCATGAGTTTGGTACTCTTCTAAATTCTAGGTGATTACCAAAGCAAACAAACCAAAGCAAACAATCTTTGCCTTCTTGATCATGCACTCCACTGGCATATATAGAAATTAAATAAATCATCTCTCAAAATATATAAGTAACATAGGAATATTGTTATGAAACAAGTGAATATATTTCTATTGAAGTAAATCATAGAGTTAATATATAGTACTTTCTAATCATAGAAAGTATTTCATCTTGTACTTTCAGACAAGAAAGTAAGGTCTCCCTGAAAAAACAAATGCTGAAATGTGAAGAATAAGAACAAGGCATAGCTGTGACAAGACTCTTAGAGCAGAAGACTCAGCATGATCCCAAGCTTAGAGGACAAACTAATCCCAAGAACACTGTTGCTAGAACATACTGAGGAAAAAAAAGGGCTAGGACTGGGAAAGCTAATGTCCATATCATACAAAAACTTTGGGAATTTATTAAGGATTAAAAAACTCATGAAAAGTTTTTTTTTAAGAATGAGGTGACTTAATTAGATTTGTGTTTTTTAAAAGATCATTACACCATTTATAAATGGATTATTTTGAAGGTAGGATACAAAGGGGGGATATTTCAAGAAGTTATGAAGAAATTTGAGTGGGAAATATTGGCTGCCTAGAGTATGATCATAGTAGTGGACAAGGAAAGAAGTAGAGATATTTAGAACACATTATTGAAGTAATGTGGAAAGTACCTAATGACTGTACAGATTTGTAAGGGAAAGCCCAGTGACAAGTGTGGTTTTCAGGTTTCTAACATGAAGAAATGAATGAAAGGGAAAGTCTTTTACTAGGATTTGGAAGGAGTGGAGTGTACAGGTTGGAGAAAATAGTTCAATTTTCAACATGTAATCAGAAATTCCAGGAAGATACTGAAATGGAGATGACATTTATGCAGTAATAAATATGAAATGCATACAAACATTGTGAGTTGTTAATTGTATTTGAGGAGTTGCAACTACATCCTATTTAGAGAAGAGGTGATGGGAAAAGGTTGATCAATGGGTACTAAGTTATAGTTAGATAGGAGCAAAAAGTTCTGGTGAGCTATTTCAAAGAAGGCTAACTATAAATAACAATAATGACCATACATTTTGTAAAATAGAATTGAGGATTTTGAAAGTTCCACCAAAAAACTATGATAAATATTTGAGAAGAAAAATTTAACCTGATTTAAATATTATACAATGTATACATGTATCAGAATATCATATGGTACCAAAAAACAAAATATGTTTTATGTTTTTTGTGTATGAGTTAAAAATAAATTTAATTGAAGAAATTCTGTCATAATTGTAGATAAAATACCCTAAATAAAATTTGGAGGGACTGGGGCTATAGCTTAGTAGTAGAGTGCTTGCCTCGCATGCGTGAGGCACTGGGTTTGATCCTCTGCACCATATAAAAATTAAATAAATAAAAAATAAAGATATTGTGGTCATCTACAATTAAAATATTTTAAAAATTTGGAAATTTAACATTCTAGGTAAAGAAGAAAAAACAAGCAAGTAATTGAATAGCAATAGAAATAAAAAGTTAGTCAAGAACTTGTACTACCATGGAAGCTAAAAGAAGAGAGATTCTTATTTGGGAAGGCTTATCCCTTATAAAAGGTGAAAAAATGAGGAAAACCAGTGCATTTCTCAGACTACTTAGTTTAAATCAGTTCTTAAAAGGAAAATGTTTTCCTTGATCAGTATACTAATTTAATGTCACTAAGAGAGAATCAGGTTGACTTTCATTATCAAAAATATCAAACAAAATTTAAGTAATTTAAACATGATTATGAATAAAAAAATACATAAGCATTTTATGTATATTAGATATTAAGAATCCTTGCAGAGCCCAAAACAGAAATATTTAATCATAGATTAAAATGATGTTTAAAATAACATCCTTAAAGAAAATATGTGTATAGCTTTATGTGATCATTATTTTTTCAGGTATTATGGTCATATAGAAGTATATAATTTTAATGTAAATGCAATACAATATTGCCATCTAGTGAAAAGTGAGCAAGTATGATCACATAAGGGATTTTTAGAAGAGAAAGACATTATAATGTGGTTTTTCCCAGGAGAATATATGTAATATTCTATACAATATATGTACTACCTTAATTTGTCATTCTTCTATTTAAGTGATTTTTTTTTGCTTAAGTGAGAAAAACTCAACACACAATAAAAACTGAATATAGGTATATAAGAAAAATTCACATTATAAAATAAAGTATTATGGCAGAAATATATTCTTTTAAACAGACATCGTGAAGTTCTGAATTTCTAAATACATGAACCTTATAATAGTTAAAGCATGTCAACAGTAGTCCAAGAGATCACAGTATATTTTTTGCTGACTAAATGTTTAATATGAGCTTGTATCTTGAGTTTTATCAAAAACATAATAAGCATATATTTGTGAGCATTTTGCCCCAATCATTTCTTGTTAAAACTCTTATTTTAAAATAAAATACACAGAGTACAAAGTATATCTCAAATTATCTCTGTCTCTCTTTAGTATGTACTTAGAAATGCCAACATTACGCTAAAATTCTTGAGACAAAGAATGAAGCATCCTGGACAGGGGCCAGGAGAATACAGAACTACTTCCTCTACTATCCTTTAGCAGCTGTGTGATCTTGGTGAAGTCCTTTCTCTCATTGAACTTCAATTATCCTCCTTATCCTGCCTTAAATACAAGAAAATTAAACTTCTTTTTCTCCAGAAAATTTTACTAGTTTGAAAATACTCAGGAGATTCTGGTACAAACCCCAAATGAATCACTAGTTGAGAAATATCATCTAGATTTTTTTGCTTGCCTGTTTCACAAGAGTTATCTGGAAAATCCATTTGTATTGCTGAATGTTTTAGCCAGCTTTTTCACTACTGTGACTGAAAGACCTGACCAGAACAACTGTAAAGGAGGAAAAGTTTATTTGGGGGCTCATGGTTTCAGAGGTGTCAGTACACAGACAAATGTCTTCATTACTCAGGGATTCAAAGAATGCAGGAACAAGATGGTGGAAGAGTGTAGCAGAGGGAAGCAGTTCACATAATGATCAGTAGGCAGAGGGAGAGAGTGATCTCCACTTGCCAAATACAAATATTCCCCAAAGCCACGTCACCAATGTACATTTCTTTCATCCACACCCAACCTGCCAATCATTGGGTTATGATTGGCTCTCATAACCCAATCATTTCCTCTCTGAACCTTCTTGCATTAGCTCACACACGAGCTTTTGGGGAATACCTCATACACAAACCATAACATTCCACCTCTGGCTCCTAAAAGTTCACACTCATCTAACAATTTAAAATACATTTAGTATATTCCCAAGAGTCCCTATAGTCTGAACAGTTCTGAGATTGCTCAGAGATCAAGTCCAAAGTCTTCTCTGAGGTCAATGCAATCTTGCGTTGTGAGCTCCTGTAAAATTAAAAGCAATTTACAAGTATCCCATATATAATGGTACAGAGTAAATATTTCCATTCACAGAAATAGGAGTATAGAAAGAAGGGATAGGATCAAAACAAGACTGAAATCCAGCTGGGCAAACAAGTCCTATAATTCCATATCCAGCATCTGGAGCACATGTCATGGTGATGTTCTATCCAAAGGACTTATGGAGCTCCTCTCCTGTGATCTTGTTGGTTGTAGTCAAAGTGGCCTTTATGTTGGCTTGTCACGGCTTGGTTCTTGCAGC
This sequence comes from Xerus rutilus, assembly GCA_028644305.1. Taxonomy (NCBI): domain Eukaryota; kingdom Metazoa; phylum Chordata; class Mammalia; order Rodentia; family Sciuridae; genus Xerus; species Xerus rutilus. The sequence continues at coordinate 57,579,583 of CM053417.1, forward strand.
TTTCCTGGGAAGATATCCCATGTTATTGTTTTTTCTTAATCTCAGGGGTCTCCAATGCAGCTTTGGCTTCCTCCATACATCTCCACATATTACCCTCTCAAGGGCTGCTTGCAAAGACTCCAACCCTGCTGCATTTTGGTTGACCTCCCAAGATTTCTTTTGAAATCTTAGTAGAAGACTTTGTGACCCCCAAACTCCAGCATCCTGCAATCTTGCAGAACCAGCACCATATGGTTGAAGCCACAGTCTGCCACCATCTCAAGCAGTAGCCAAGCTTCCAGGGACCCTGGCTGCAACAGCCTCTGAATACCTGGGTAACTGAGCATGTTGATAAAACTTCCTATGCCTCATTGTACAAGAAGGGAACCCCACTGGTATCTTCTCAGGAGAATTTTTACTTTTACTTCCTTGAGTCTGAGAGGGGTGCAGTCTTTCCAATTCCTGATGTGCCCTCCAGCCATTTTTCTTGTCTCTGGACAAAGTCTTTAACATTTTTTTTGTGGTTGCAATGTCTTTAACAACTGAAACTTCCCTAGGTCCAGTTTTACTACTGCCTTTCAAGTGTAAGTTTTCTGAAGCTTTCTGCTCTGCTTTTTGTTTCTGATTATCACAATAAATTTAGCTAAAAGCCTCCAGCAATATACATGCCACGTTCTGCATAATATGTTCTCTATAGTTTTTTATGCCAGATTAAGAAGTCTACCACTTTTAAAACCAGCCCCAAGAAAACCTCAGGACATGGGCAAAAGGCAGACAACTTCTCAGCCAGAACAAATATGAATGGCCTCTATTCCTATTACCAACAGTGTCCTCCTTTTCCGCTAAACCATCTTGAGCCCTCTCTTCATCATCCACAGTACTATTGGCATTCTGGTCTACTGAGCTCCCACCAGAATTGGCCATGAAGCTCCACTTACAATAATCTAAAACATTTGCAGCTTGAAGTACTACACATCTCAAAGTTCTGCCTGAAAATTCCAAACGGCTTCAAAAGCTTCTGAAGCACATGATCAGGTTATTCACAGCAATTACCCCACTTCTTGGTACCAATTTCTGTTTTAGTAAGCTTTTTCACTGATTTGACTTAATGACCCAACCAGAACAATCATAGAGGAGAAAAAATTTATTTGAGGTTTCACAGTTTCAGAGATGTCAGTCCACAAAAAAACTACTTAATTCCTCAGGGGTCCAGGGGAAGCAGGAACAAAATTATGGAAGAGTGTGGCAGAGGGCAGCAGCTCATAAAATGATCAGAAAGGAGAGAGAGAAAGAGAGAGAGAGAGATCTCCACTTGCCAAATACAAATATATACCCAAAGTCATGCCCCCATGCCTCACCACCTCCATCCACACCGCACCTGCCCTCACTTACCACTCAATTAGTCCCATTAGGTGACTAATTCACTGATTGGGTTAAGGCTTTCATAACCCAATCATTTCTTCTCTGAATCTTCTTGCATTGTCTTACGTGTGATCTATGGGGGACACTTCACATTCAAACCATAACACTGACCTAGAAATCAAAATGTTTTTTTTTTTTTAAATCCATTTTATAAAACTAGATGGCAGATATACCTGTTTCTGCTTTGGCCCTATAGGAGAAAAATATTTTTTTCACAAAAAATCCTAACCATTAGCTAATGCTACTATGAATTTGTAATCAGAATTCTTCATATTTGATTTTTCAAAGAAATACCTAAACAAAGAATTTGATTTGAATATGTCAAAAGAGATTTTGCCTACAGAAACATGGATAAAACACAACTTCTCTGGTAGAACACTCAAATGAGGGACTTAAAGTATATCTGCTGGGGCTGAGGTCACAGCTCAGGGGTACAGTGCTTGCCTATCATATGTGAGGCACTGGGTTTGATCCTCGGCAACACATTAAAATAAAATACATAAAGTAAAAATATTGTGTTCTCTACAACTAAAAATATTTTTGAAAAGGTGTCTCTGCTGGTTAAATAATAACATAAACTCAAACATTATTTAAAAAATTAAATGATACACAATGAAATGAAATTATGAAGAAAAACTGGGACAAATAAGAATTACAAATTAGACCACCAAAAACTTTAAATATAAGAAAAAAGTATAGTAGGTTCAGTCCTGCATTACACAAATATTAATATATACATGTAAATATACATAAATATGAACATATAAGAATATATGTTTCATATCATAATATACATACTATTTTTCATATATAAATGTGGAATTAGTTTCAAATTATTTTATATCATTTTTCATGCAAATGCAGAAAGTAAATATTATATTGTACACAGCAAGGACATACTAAATATGCCTTATGAAAAATTATAGTGTATCAATTTTGACATTTGACAACAATGCACACTTTGATTTCATTTTTATAAAGATGAAGAGGTAAAATTTTTAAGTAATTGGGTAATATGGAAGGAAAACACTCTAAAAAGTTCTGCAAAAGAGTAAGAATATGTAAGAAGGAAGAAGAAAAAATATTTCATACACAAAAAAATAAGAGGACAACAATCATAACCAACTTTATTCTTTCAAAATTAAAGAAAGAACTACAGCAAAAAATAAACACATTGTCCAATTCTCAGACAGGCAAATATTAAGAGGACTAAAAATATTCAGGCTGGGATTGTGGTTCAGTGGTAGAGTGTTTGCCTAGCATGTGAGAGGCACTGATGTCGATTCTCAGCATTGCATAAAAATAAATAAAATAAAGGTTCATCAACAATTAATAAAAATGTGTATATATATATATATATATATATAAAAGAAAATATTCAATGTCAGCAAAGTTGGTAAAAAATGTTCTCATTTATTATTGACAGATGTCTAAATTTGTGCAAGCACTCTATAAGAGAATTCTTTTATTTCTACCAAAATGTTAAATTCATTTTACTAGTTGACCAAAACTTTGCTTTTCTGGGGAATTATTCTATAGATGTAACTAGCACATATATATAAAGATTTGAGCATAGATGACATGGATTGCTTCTTTGCAATGTCAACAAAAAATATAACCAAGGCTAGTGTGGTGGCACACACCTGTAATCCCAGCAATTTGGGAAACTGATGCAAGAAGATTGCAAGTTTGAGACGAGACTCAGCAACTTAGCAAGGCATTAAGTAACTTAGGGAGAACTTGACTAAAAATAAAAAATAAAAAGGGCTGAGGATGTGGCTTAGAAGTTAAGCGTCCCTGGGTTTAGTTCCCAGTACCAAAACAAACAAACAAACAAAAAGCCAAAAACAAACAATAAAAAAATCCAGCAAAATTCTGAACAGTAACATATTGTCTATAAACTTTTAACTCTTCTATACAATAGAATAATATAAAACATGGCATAAATAGAAATATATGAGATGATACTAAAATATCTCTCCAAAGTACATCAAGTGAAAAAAAATTATTTTTAAATTGTTCATGTTTAATTTGATAATAAAATGAATCTAACTGTTCTATATTATTTATAAGAGAAATTATTCATTGTGTACCACTGATGTGAAACCTCTGCTATTGTTTAATGCTATTGGATTTATTTTTCAAAAACATCTCCTTATTTTATACATCATAAACTTAAAATGCAATTTTTTTCCACTTTCTGAAAGATTTCAGAATTAGAATTCCTAAGGTATTAATAATTTATCCAAGATTTTAAATATTTTAGATCATATCTATACTTTTAAAATCATAATACTACAAACTAAAACTAGCTATTGTTCTCTCCTCTATCTAATTGAAAATTTTCAATATCAAATTTTAAATTGTAATATATAATTATGCAAAATAAAAAGTAAAAAAGGAAAATAAAAATAATAAAACTTAAAAGCTACAATTATAGCAGTATATTGTAATGGCTACATTTTGTTTAATAAACAGTATTTTTCCATAAAAGATATAAAAATTGTTTTCTACTAAATATTATATACTTTGGAAATGATTTCTCATAAATTTGAAAGTGCTAAAATCTGTTTACTTGACATGTTTATGTACAAACTCAAATTTTATAAGATGTTAACCTCAATTGCAGTAGACATTTTCCATTAAGAAAAACATTTATAAAGTTAGCAAGCTGCCATTCAATAAAACTCAATTTTAAATTAAACAGATGGTGATAACAAAGAAATTAATGAGCATATACTTGTTTGCTCTCCATAGTAATTTGCATTTCTAATTTATTCAGGTTATACAACAATTAAGCATTAATTGTTTTTGGACAAAAGCATATCTCAAAATGAATGACAAATTATGATGGAATTATCTAAGAAATATCATGATTTCTATGGCTGCTGAGCCATTGCCACATTCTGTGGGGATATTTTCAGTAATATATATATTAGTTTTCTAATGTGATTGTTGCTGAAAATACTTGCAGTAACAAATAAATCTGATATTTTTGAATAATGATTTGGTGGTATGACACTTGGTTGCATATACTAAACAGAGCTATGGGAAAGTTTGCTGTGGTCAGAGGCAATTAATGGAAACGCCTTGCATGTTAAGAAAGCATTTACCTAAACAGAAATCCACAGGTGAGTATAATAATGGAAACACAGAAGACAATTGTTTGAAAGAGGTTAATAGTCTGATAAATGAGATTTTTAACTTTTCCATGGGAATATATTTATAGTTGCCCAAGATAAAAATGTAGGTAACATATAAGGGAATATACAAGTTATAAAAAAATTCCACAAAGGCAGGATATAGCAATAAATCTGCATTTCAATTCTTTCAATATTTTGTAGGTTCTGCATTTTACAAAAAACAGAGGACTAAGTGCATTCTTGTATGGATATATAATTTTTTTTTTTTTGGTACTGAAGATTGAACTCATGGGCACTTGACCACTGAGCCACATCCCCAGCTCTATTTTGTGTTTTATGTAGAGACAGGGTCTCATTGAGTCGCTTAGTGCCTCGTCGTTGCTGAGGCTGGCTTTATGGATATATAATCTATGTAGAGTAAAATTCAAATATCCTAAGAGTACAGATTATGTTTTTTTATAAGATTTTTTAAAACTTTATTTTTATTTATTTATGTATTTTGTATGTGGTACTGGGGATTGAACCCAGTGCCTCACGCATGTGAGGCAAGCACTCTACCACTGAGCCACAACCCCAGCCCCCAGATGATGCTTTTTGACAAAATATGTGCACACATGTGTCTAATACATGACTCAATATGTAAATCATTATCATCACCCCAAAAAACTCTTTAATACATGAATTTAGTCAATTTCTCCCCACAATGGCAACCACTATTCTGATTTCCTTAACCACATTCTAGTTTATTTTAGAACATCATATAAATGTAATTTTCTTTCAGGTTGTCTTCTTTCACCAAGCATGATTCTTGAAAATCATTCATATTTTTGTATGTATCAGTAGTTATATTTTTAAACAGAGAAATTCTCCATTGGCTGATCATTCATGAAGCTTCTACACTTTATATTTCAAAATAATTTTTAGTTTACATAACAGTTGAAAAGACAGTAGAAAATGTTCCTGCCTATACTGCCCAATTTCCTTTAGTGTGCACATTTTATATAATCATGGTACATTTATAAAACCTAAGAATTTATTTTTGGGACATTAGTATTAACTAAATGGAAGACTATTTGATTTCACCAGTTTTTCTACTAATGGTCTTTCTCTGCTTCAAGGTTAAATATAGGATTCCACATTACACTTGATTGTCACGTCTCTTTAGCTTCCTCTAACCTTTGACGGAGTCTCAGTCTTTCCATATCTTTCATAACTGATACTTTTGAAGAGAATCATTTATTTATTTTTAGAATGTTCCCAAATTTTTTATTTATCTAGTATTTCCTCAAAAGTAGAGGGATATAAATTAAGAGAAAAAAACACAGCTGTAATATGCAATTTTTATTCATCATACGTGTGTTGCATATCAAAATTAATTTTTGTGAATTTAAACTTAATCTTTGATTAAGCTAAAGTTTACCAGTATACTTCAGTGTAAAATTACCATTTTTCACTTTTTGTAGTGTGTTGGAAGTGAATCACTAAGTCCAGTCCATACTCAAGAGAGATTGAATTGATGATCATTTCCTTTCATTTACAAATATTAAAATCACCATAGGAGTTTGCAAATATTTGTGTGGGAAGAGAGGAGGGAATATTTTGAAGCCATGCAAATAAAATACTACTCAACACTTCCACCATTGATTGTAGCCTTCACCTTTAGATTTTGCCTTAAAGATTATCTTACAAGTAATATTTATCCATTCTCTCCCATTTACTTATTAATTAAAATACTTATATTCTGTAGGTACTCATGGGTATTTATTATTTGGTATGCATTCCAATAATATTGTTCATTACCATGTTCTGAACATTGTTCCAGCCTTAGTGATTAGAAACTCTCAGGCTCTTTTGTGTCACTTGCACATGTTCCCATCTTCTAACCTTCTAGTCTTATTAATTAATTGTATTTCTGGTTCTCTGGTCCTGAAATCAGACAGTTCTCCAAGAAATTATAGTTTTTATTATTGGAGAACAGTTTTTGGAATCAAACCTGAACTTGGAGTGTGCTCTTGGCTATTGGAATGACATTGAGCTTATTATAATCTTTAAAAATATGTTTATTCACTATTCCATATATATCATATTTATTTGTATGTCTATATGTATTTCTTTATATATATGTATATGCATATATCATTATGAATTTGCAAGTTAATAAGAAGCTAATGACTACCTTATGATCTGGGCAAGATTTTCATTATCCTGATAAATTTAAATGTTATCTACATTATCAACCCTCACTGTTCTAAGGTATTAATGAATGCTTTTGAGTGAGTGCACATGTGCTCCTAGAAAATATATTAGCTCTTAAATATTATTAATCATTACTGTTCCACAAAAATATCTAAGAAGTTTGTGAAAATGCAGATTCTCAGTCATGACTGCAGGGATTCTGAGTACAGTAGATTTGAGGGGAAGTGCAGGAATCACATTTTAAATAAGCATCACTAGTGATTTCAGGAAGCTTCCATGAGATTCACACTTGGAGAAACAATGAGATAATGTTGACAGTACTGTAGCATAACACTGGTCCCAGGATAAATTTCACATTTTCACTTCTGTTATTGCCTTTTTGGAAATACATAGTCTCTCTATCTCTGCCTCTGGAAATTCTACTTCCAATCTAAAGCCAGGATTAAGTTATCCTCCTTGCAAAGGCATCTATCCCTGATCCACATCCTCTTTCCTTAAATGATGTGATTACTCTTGCTGATAGGACAAGGGAGATGGAAAAGTACCAGCACAGGGCTTTAGAGAACATAGTAGGAGAAGTGGAATGGGACGCTCAGGTATAACACTGGAGGGAGAGCTAGAAGTTCACCACTAATATATTGCATTGAAATTCATGCAGGGACTGGAAGCTCAATGACTTATAAAATATCCAACATAATATTTTTGAAAGATCAGAGCAATGAGTACCAATCTTCTGGCAACCATAACCAGGGAGAGGAACCAAAGGCCATGTAAGTTAAAGAGACTGATGATAGAAAATATGGGGCAGGAGAATTGTCAAGTGACTTTCCAATTTGATATTATCCTTGCACATATACAGAAAACAGAAGGATTGGGGGTCTGTTTGTAATAAAAATCACTAAGCATTCTTTCTGTACTAGGGATAGAGAGAGAACAGAGAACTATCTAACAGACTTGTGTTGACGGCTTATAGTTACATACAAGGGAAGCAGGAGAGGGGAGATTGTAGCATGGAAGAACTTCATACACAGGAGGAATATACACCATTGCCACAGTAGAAAGCTGAAAGAGCTAGAACTTTGCTTGGATTCATTAAATAAAATATGTTCTTCACTGTAAGGGTTCTGGCTCTGGAAATGTACATGACAGCGAATTTCTTCTGGTTGAGAAAACTCCTGGAGAATAACAGGTGTCTTGTTTTCCACAATTGGGAATTCCTGCAGTCTCTCCCAGAAAATAATAAGACAATTAATACATGCTAAGATGCTTAGCTGCTGTAGCCAGGCCCTCCATGAGGAGGCTCTGTGTTAGAGTCTTATCAGCCTTGACCTGGTCACAGGCACATAGCTCCTGGGGATGAAGGAACTTACTAGATAACTACAATGTTTCACCAAGCTCTGATGATTCTGTAACATGCCTAATAATGCAAAGAACAATAATGTACTGATGATCCCAATGACCTAAAGTAACCTATTGATATGAATAAAGCTGGCAGCTCAGATGAGCACCTTTCTCTTTGCCACTGCACCTTGTCTCTGTCACCCCTCCTTTTGAATTCCTTACACTTCACCCTACTCAGCCATGCTCAGATGAGGATTTATATTGTACCTGCTTGTTAAAATGTGTTTCTAGGTCCCTGTCTACCAGAGATTCCCTGTGACTCAAGTCAGCTAACAGACTTTGGTTTTGTGTTAATAAAAACATCTGCTCTACTCTTCTTTTCATAGGTACCTTAAAGACCCCACTTTGAAAAATATGCCTCCATAACCAGATAGCTATTGAGACTTATATTTGATGGTTTCTCTTGTAACTTAAATAACATAGAAACAAAACATATTATGAATCATTTTTCTCTTTTTCCTTTGAAAAGACAGTGTAATCAATACATAAAAACTGTCACCATCTGAGTTGTATTTAAGTAGCATGCAAATTCCAATCAAATTTTAGGAAGAGAATTGAGAAATATGCCTGGTGAGTAGTTATGCATAAAATAAATCAAAATGTCTGTTGTTTCAACAACTTCACCCTTGCAATGTGGACAATGGTAAAGTATGGCAATATTTATCAAAGGGGTTTTCATGTTTCCAAATATAATGGATAATGGACAGCTACCTAGTTAAACTTTTCATTAAGAACACCTATACATAACCAACATGGAGATACTTTAAAAGACTAATATGAGCAAATAACTGTCAATATCACATGAAAGTAATAGCACCCTTGGTAACACATCAGTAATAAAAGTGGAATTAAAATATAAATTCTTTGACTTTAAAACTTCACACTCTTTGTTGTTATACCTAAATGGGTATAAAAATTAATGTGAAAGTTGTTAAACATTTAAATTCTCATATCTTTCAGTCTCCAGAATGTCTGATTTTGTCAATCATTCTTGAAGCTCAAGAACTGGTATTTTTTAAAAAGCATTTTGAGAGTTCCTGTTTTTGGAGAACTGTGGATAATAACTTGAGGAAATATGAAGGAGAAAATTACACAAAATAATACATGAAAATGGGAGTATAGATTATCACCAGTTGGCAGTGGTTATATTATAGTTCTCTGACTGGCTGTTCATTATCAATTATTTTTCAAATATACAGGTCATGGTACTTCCAGAACCAAAAATTAGATTCACTTAGGTAGGGCCATGTGTCTCCATTGTTTTAATAAAACTATCAAAGTTATTCTGTAGAGGCAAACTGAGAACACATTTAAAAAGATATATTCAGTTACAGAATTGTAATTTTGCCTAATCTCAAAGATCATGGAGGAAGATACAACTAAGCAACTTTAAATCTAGAGCTTTACGGCTTAAACATTCAAAATACATTCACATCGATATTGACCAAAATACATAAAACTAAATTAATTAAAGTTATACATAGATGTATTTTTGACATTCTGAACTCAATTGTTGTTACAAAGCTGCACTGGATAGAATATTAATGACTTCCTTATAAATTGTATAAAAGAATTCAAATAATTAGCATATATAAAGTAACTACTCTATGATTTATACTATCTACCACATACAAATTGTCCAACAAATGGTAATTCTTATTATTTACAGCCATTTAAGATATATTTATTCAATTACACAAATTAAAATTAATGCGGTGTGCAAAGAGTTTGTGTTATGGGCCTGTGTTAATTTTAATAATATGGAAACACAACCTTACATATTCATTTATACAGAAGCAAAATTTTTCTTTCAATCAAGATTCCTGGATATTCAGACTTCCCAAGAGCAATGGATATGCAAAACTCCTGAAGAAAATAAAAATGGAAAGAAATTGTTACAAGGCATTGTCTAAAATAAAACAACATGCATTGTAAATTAACTCCTCTTCAGGAATATATTTTTTTCATAAATACATTTTTAATTTTCTAGTCTCCAAGCATATTGGCTTTCTCTTTCTTCCTTTCTTTTTTTCTTTTCTTTTCTTTTTTAAATGTGGTGCTGGGGATAAAGCACAGAGCCTCATGCATGAGAGGCAACTGCTCTACCACTGATCTGTATCCGCAGCCATAAAGCATATTGGTTTTCAATTGGAGGTTTTATTAAGCTTAGTGTCAAACAGTGTGTTTGCTTTAGTTTGTCTTGTTCTCATCTTTCTGGACTGACAATATTTACATGAAAGTTCCATAGAAGGATGCAATAGGATTATAGAATGTTGAATGCCTGTGGTAAAATAGAATATAACAAGCAAGAGGAGCTGACAAATTTTAAGAAATAACAGTTTCTAGTTTTTTTAATATGTCCTGTATTCTAGTTAAGAAAAACTTACAAGTGATGAACATGGTGCTACACACCTGTAATCCCAGCAATTTGGGAGGCTGAGGCAATAGGAGAATCCCAAATTCAATGCTAGCCTCACCAATTTAGCTAGGACCTGAGTAACTTAGCAAGACCCTGTTTAAAAACAAAACAAAACAAAATAAAAATGGGCTGAGGATGTGGCTCATTGGTTGAACATCCCTGGGTTCAATATCTGCTAAAAAAGAAACAAAACAAATATTGATTATTTTTGAGGTGATATTATCAGATTAAGGGTAAAGTAGGATGGAGAAGTTATGTCATATGTTCCAATGACAGAAATTGAAGATAATAAAAAAAACTTTTCAACAAATGAGTTAATATAAAAATTTTCCACTTTTCAAAGTTGACCTTTAAGATATTTTTCACAATAATCTATTAAAACTTTAAATTTATTTGAGAAGTAGAGCATAAGAATAAACCTAATAAGTAATCATCTCCAGGTCCCAAACCCATCCCATATAAATATTATAGTAGACACATTGTTTTTTCATAACTTTTAGGAACATTTGATTTGTAACAAAAAAAAGGAAAAATATGAAAGATCACTTAGTTACAGCAGATGAGGACCGTATACCATGACTAATAATGCAGAAAATGCAATTTGAGTTAATTCAAGTTATTAGTGAGTATATTCTCATATGGAGATAATTGAAAATATTTTGCATCCTCTGAAGCTCATAAAATTAGAAATACAAATCTTTCCCCAAAGAAAGAAATGCATTTTGCATTGGAATTTAACAATTGCTTCTAAATAAATATGATTCTGGTTTATTATTTCATGAGTGTGTATTGCTTTTTAATAACAACCATGTAAATATGAAAAAGTATTACTTTTTTCATTTAGCTTTTGATCTCTTATAGAAAAAATATACAGTTATATAGTATATACATTTCTATTATATAGAAAAAATATATAGTTATATAGTATATAGTTCATGTATATACTATATAACTATATATACATGTATATAGTGCATACCAAATATTAAGTATGTGTGTGTGTATGTGTGTGCATATATATGTGTGTGTATATATATATATATGTACATATATACGTATATATATGTTTATGGTACACTTTTCCCTCTTCCCAGAATTTTTAGTGAAGAGATTAATAATCTTTCATTAGTATACTACTTCAAAATGACAAAAAATGGACCACTTCCCCTTTCTTTAAATATGACAAAAGGCAGAATTTTGGAGAAGGGACAGCAAAGCAGTCTATGGGAAATAGGAAACAGAAGCCTAATTTTTTGTGTGTAAAAGGAGACTTAAAGACCTCAAAGCATATATGGCTTTTTAATAACATTCCCCTTTCACATCTCCATTAACCATAAGTTTATAATTATAATTCAAATTATCTTTTTCACCTTTTTTCATAACTAATTGATATCACAGTCTGTCACTCAATTGGTTGCAGTCCCATTTGTTTAATGAGAATTTGCATTTCAAGTGTAGAAGCCATTATTTTTAGAAACATCACAACTCTACATTACCCTGGTCTTAGTCTGTATAATGAAGTACTATGCAGAGCTTTGGGGTACACAAGGGTATACAGTGATTAAGTCAAGACTCAATATTATAGAAAATATATTTTAAACTCTATTCTCTAATAATGAAAGTTCTGTGTTCAGAGGATTATCTAGTGCTTTATCAACTGTGTGCTAAGAAAGACCTATTTATATATGGATTGTGCAATGTTTCACCTTGAATTTGTAGTGTCCTTGTCTTCAGTTATATTGCAATTGCCATCTGAATAATAGTGAGATTTTTTGAACTATGTTAAGGGAGAAGACATATTCCCTATAACTAATTTAGAGCTGTAAAGATAATACAATACAGAAATATTGATTTACTTTTCATATTTCATTACTATGCCAAATTGAAACATAGATTCATATAGTTTTTCCTTGTATAGATCAGTCTTAAGTATAATTAATCATAGGAAGCAGAATTGGAAACAACAGTAAGTTACTCCATTCGCTGAAATACACATATGCTGTTCTTCCCAGAATATTCTTTTGTTTAGTCCAGGTTGGCTATTGTTTCTTGGTTCTTAATTTCTAAATTGCTCTTTTAACTTTCATCATCTAGTACATCAATGACTCATAAGTTTTTAAATGATCTTTAGTAGTAGCTCTATTGTTACTCTTTAACACATTGCAGCAGGATCTTATAAAATAACATATCATTATAAGTGGTATTATTAATCTACCAGCACTTTTCACAATAAAATGGAAGATTCAAGTCTTAGAGATTTTAAACATTAATCACTGCATTAATCTTACCAGAGATGTTCATGCTGTGTAACTGATCAAGATTTTACTGTATTTCCTCACCAAACAGATGGTTTTCTGTAGCACAACATATTCTAAAGCTGCTGACTCTACTTCCATTCTGAATCAAAAATATTTTATAAAGACAATGCAACATGATACGTACAACTTAAATATTCTTCTAGTGGCAGTTTCACAAAAGGTGATTAGTTGTTATCTAACGTACATTAGACACTAGTGTATATTTCTTTTCTTGTTATACAAGAAATTATCAAGGATTTATTTAAACATTAAATTTGTTGCTTACTACAAAGAGAAGTATAAGTAAGATATACTAATAACAGAATTATGTGTAAATTAGAATGTCTGATGATATTCTATAAATAATTTTTACTTAGAAAAATTCGACAGTGAAACTGACAAGCTATTTAACATTCTATATGTAAATTTGTGAGAATTAACACTTTAGAACATGACCTTGGGTATCTATCATTCCATTATTAAAATTGTGTGTCTTTTAAAAAACTTTTTGCTTATCCTAGTAACAGGAACTAAGCAAATAAAACAATCCACGACAAACTTATGAATCAACTTAACCTAAAAAGTGCTAATATTTATGTTCAGTAATGTAAAAGTGAGATTTATCAATCATATTTAGCTGACAGCAATTCATTTAAAATTACTCCATCAAAAGAAATACCCTAAAAGAATATTATGAGTCTTTGGTTATGTTATTAATTCTGTGTGGGAGATATAAACTGTCAACTTATCACAATAGAAGTTGACAAATAATCAGATATTCAATTAAATATGCAAAGGCATTAAGAAAATAATTTAAAAGCAATATAAAAATATAAGAAAAATATTTAAATGTCCAAGTTTTTAGAACTATTCAGTCAAGACTTAATTGTAGGAAGCATGTACTGAAGCATGACTAATTGACAAAATTTCAAGCAATCTATGAATAAAGGGATAAATATATTCACCCATTACCTCAAGCGCACATAACATACACTTCATTTTCTTTTTAATGTTGAAATATCTGCTTTTATTCCTAAGTGACTGTTTTAGTCAGCTTTTTCATTGATATGACTAAAGGATCTGACCGGAACAATTTTAGGCGGAAAAGTTTATTTGGGCTCTCATATTTTCACAGTTCTTAATCCATAGACAGTAGGCTCCATTCCTCAGGGCTTGGAGTGAGGCAAAACGTTATGGTGGAAGAGTGAAGTAGAGAGAAGCAGCTCACAAAAGCAGAAAGCTCAGAAAGCAGAGAGAGACTCCACTTGCAGAAATAAATATATATCTCAAAGCCATGCCCCCAGTGCTCACCTCCACCTTACCCACTTTCATTTACCACTCAATTTCTATTAGGGTATTAATGTACTGATTGAATTAAGACTCACACAACAAAATCATTTTCTCCTCTGAACCTTCTTGCATTGTCTCTCACTTGAGCATTTGAGGGACACCTCACATCCAAACCATAACATTCCAACACTGGCTGCCAGCATCTCACAACCATTTTACAATGAAAAGTACATTCTGTCCATTTCCAAGTGTCCCCATAGTCTCAACAGTTCCAAGATTGCCCAAAAGTGCAAATCCAAAGTCTCCTCTGAGACTCAGGGCAAACTCACATTGTGAGCTCCTGTAAACATCAAAAGCTTTTTACAAGTTTCCAATATAAAAAGGAACAAAATAAGCCTTTCCATTTACAAAGATAGGGGCATAGAAAGGAGGGATAAGATCAAAACTAGACCAGAATTCATCTGGTCAGACAAGTCCTGTAGCTCCATATCCAGCATGTGGGGCACATGGTATGGTAGGGATCTCTACTGCAACTTTGATTTCTTCCTCACATTTCCATGCTTTGCCCTCTCAGGGGATGCCTGCAGGGACTCTGACTCTGCTGCACTTTGCCTGGCCTTCCAGGCCTTCCTAGCCTTCCTTTGAAGTCTTGTTAGAAGCTTCCATGACCCCATAATTCCCGTATCCTGCATTCCTGCATCAGCAGCACCACATGGTTGAAGCCAAGGTCTGCCACCATTTGGAGCAGTAACCTAGCCTCCAGGAATCCTGGATGCTGAAATCTCTGCATTTTTGGGTAGCTGAGCATGTTGAAAAAACTTCCTAGCCCCCCTTGTGCAAGAAGGGTGCCCCACTGGTATCTTCTGAAGATAATTTTTACTTTTATTTCCTTGAGTCTAAAATGGGTGCAATCTTTCCAATTCCTGAGGTGACTTCAAGTCATTTTCCTATTGACTCTGGGCAAAGCCTTTAATATTTTTTAGTGGTGGTAATGTCTTTAACAACTGTAACTTCCTTAGGTCCAGTTTTACTCCTGCCTTTCAAGTTCAAGTTTTTCACATCTTTCTGCTCTGCTCTCTCCTCCTGATTATCATGATAATCTTGGCTAAAAGCCACCAGTAATATCTACACTATATCCTGAATGCTATGCTCCCTAGATATTTCTTCCACACAAAGAAGAAGTCCATTGCTTTTAAAATCAGCTTTACTTGTAATCCCAGTGGCTTTGGAGGCTGACGCAGGAGGATCATGAGTTCAAAGGCAGTCTCAACAAAAGCAAGGCACTAAGAAGCTCTCTAAACAAAATACAAAATAGAACAGGGTATGTGGCTCAGTGTTTGAGTGCCCTTTAGTTCAATCCCCAGTACCAAAATAAAAAATAAATAAAATAAAATCAACTTCACAAAATGACTCAAGACCTGGGAAAAATACGGACCACCTGTCAGAAGAATATAATATGAATTACCAATAGTCAAATTACCAATAGTGTACTCCTTTCCCTCTAAATGCTCTTGAGCCTTACATTCACTGTCCATGGTCCTATTGGCATCTGGTCTTTTGAGTTCCCACCAGAATCAGCCATTGAGCTCTGATTACAACAATATAAAGCATTTCCAGCTTGCAATGCTAAGCATCTTAAAATTCCTCTCATCAAATTAAAAAAAAAATCTCATAAAGCATCTGAAGCACATGGTCAGGTTAGTCACAACAACAACTCCATTTTTTGGTACCATTTTCTGTTTTAGTCAGATTTTTTTTACTGCTGTGACTATAGGACCCAACAAGAACAACTGTAGAGGAGAAAATGTTTATTTAAAATCTCATGGTTTTAGGGTTCTTAGTCCAGAGAAGGTAGGCTCCATTTCTCGAGGCATGAAGTGAGGCAGAATGTCATGGTGGGAAAATATGGTGGAGGGAAGCAGCTCACATGATGATCAGTGAGCACAGAGAGAGACTACACTTGCCAGATACAAAATATATACCCAAAATCCACACCCCCAATGCTCACATCCTCCAGCCACACTCTACCACCTTCAGTTACCAATCAATTAATCCCTATAAGGAGATTAATTCACTGATTGGATGCTTTCACAACCCAGTCATTTCTTCTCTGAACATTCTTGCATTGTCTCATAAATGAGCTTTTAGGAGACACCTCATATCCAAAGCATAAAATTAACCTTCTAAAATGCTTGACTAAATATATAGTTTTTTAATGGAGAAACTATGGCAAAAATGAGCTCTTCTCTCCTTTTAGATAACATAAAATATTAAATTTTAACATGTTTTTTGAGAGGATTCAGTTCTATTTTTTAGGACATAGTTTATTAATTTATTTAATTCCACACGTTTTCTTTTAGTTTTAACTTAAGCATTTTTTTCAATGGACACAAATTTCAAGTATGTGGTTTAGATATGAGGTGTCTTCCCAAAACCTCATGTGTGAGACAATAAAAGAAAGTTCAGAAGTAAAATGATTGAGTTATTGAAAGTCTTAACTTAATTAGTACATTTATCCCATGATATGGATTAACTGGGTGATAATTTTAGGCTGGTAGAGTACGACTGGAAGAAGTAGGTCATTGCAGTTTTGTTTTGTCACTTGTGATCAGAGCATCTCTCTCTCTCTCTCTCTCTCTCTCTCTCTCATTCTTTCATGTTCTAAGCTGTTTTCCTCTGCCACACCCTTTGATCAGGATGTTCTGCTGTACCTTTAGCCCAAACCTATAAAGTCAGCCAACCAGGGACTGAACATCTGAAATCATGAGTCAAAATAAACTTTTTTTCTTCTATGTTATTTTTGTCAGGTCTTTTAGTCACAATGACAAAGCTGACTAAAACACCAAGTCAGACATACCAGAGCTGGTTACAGTTGTTCAAGGAAGTCTTTGGGATCCAGATTCATCCTTTCGTCTTTTTCAAGCAACTTTAGTAAATATTTCATTTATATTATTGCAAGATACCTGAGGCAGCACCAGAAAACAAAAGGGATACCTTTTCCTAAGTTTCATAAAATGGTATTATCAGCCAGATGGGTTTTTAAAGTGCTTTCAAAGAGAGGTAAGTTCTCTAGAGAAAAATAAAACAGCAAATACAATAGAAGGAATTAAAGATAAATTTTGCTTTAGATAGTTTGAAGAAGTTTGATGTAACTGAAGAGGTGCCATCATGGTAGATAATTAGAAGGTTACAAGGATACATACATCATGTGTAATAATAACATTTCTGAGGGGAAATAGATTTGTAGTGACTCTAACAGCACAAAAATACATACATATACATATGCAAGTATTTTAACATGTTATTGCTAGGTGTAATACAAATAAAAATCTACATAAAACAAATACACAGCTTGATTGATATCAGTAGAACTGACATATAAAGCATATGACCCTCTACAAATTGAATACGCATAAACCATTATTTTTACTAAAAGTATATATTAAATATGTATCAAATACAGTATTATTGAAATGATTTATTTATCTCAAATTCTTATTTAATTTTCTATCCTATAAGATGCATATGTGTGTGTTTGTGTTCGTGTGTGTATTGCTGTTTTCTAACCATAATTTATAAGACATACTCTTATAATTACAACCATATCAGGACATGAATGTTTTCTAGCTACTTGTGGTGTAATGAATATTTCCCTCCCCATGGAAGTCCATATTTTAATTCTCAGAATCCGTAAATATATTAGGTTACATAAGAAGGGGTACTTTCAGTTGTGATTGTGCTATGGATATTGACATAATATCATAGGGAATCAAAGTGGACCAAATGAAATCCAAAGGGCATTTATAAGAAGGAACTAGAAGATCAAAGTGAAGACAAAATGCTACACTATTTTTTGTGTGTGAAGATGGAATAAGCCATGATCCAAGGAACACAGGAGAGCTCTAGAAAGTAGAATAAGAAGAAATCAGATTATCTGTTAGAACCTCTCAAAAGAACATGGCCATGTCAATTTCTTGATTTTATATTCTTTAGACCTATATTTGAGATCTGACATCCAGAAGTTTGACAATTTTTTTTCTTATCATAAGCCACTAGGTTTGTTGCATTTCATAAGGTAACAAGAGAAAACTAATCTACCATCCTTAAAAATCCTCCAAGATTCCTTCTCACTTAAAGGTAACTACTATTCTGAAAAATTATGATAATAACTGCTTTATTTTTCTTTATAGTCTTTAGCTTCTAAGTTTTTAACCCTAAATACTATAGTTAAGTTTTGCCTATTTTAATATTTCCCTTAAGTCTCTTTTTGTTTATGTGCTTCTGTTTCTTCTCTTTAGCTTCCTTAAATTGAGGATAGCGGACCATTTTCTCTGCAATGTTTTATGGCATGTATTTTCCAGATTACATTCTCATAATATGGTTTTATATATTTTTCTGTCCTCCATATTTCCTTTGAATTGATAATGGATTATTTGATTGATTGGTTGATTGAATGATGGTACTTGGATTGAACACAGTGCTTCCACTGAATTATATCTCCAGTATTATTTATTTTTTATTTTGAGACAGGGTCTTGCTAAGTTGTTCAAACTAGTCTTGAACTTGTGATATGCCTGCCTCAGTCTTCCAAGTCACTGATATTACAGGTCTGTACCACCACATCTGGATAATAGGGTTTTCTTTTTTATGTATTTCTCCTGATATGCTGAGATATTTGATAAGAAATAAACATAAATCATATATCTTCTTTAGAAAATTTCAAATCTGTAGCAAGACAAGTTTTAAATGCATGATGGGAAATGATGAACACAGATCCCTAAATGGAGGACTAAATGAAGTATAAGTTAGAATGTATGTTAGGAAGATGTTAATCTATTACCATAAAAAAACTTCTTATAAAATTTTAGGATTTAGAGGGTATTAAATGTGCACATATAACTGGTCTCAAAGACGTCAAGAAAGAGACAAACCAGTGCAAATGACAAAAGATCTTACTATACAATATTCTTCCTTCTATATCTCAGTTTTATAGTGATAATTAATGGTTCTTAATAAGTTAGACTTTTACACTTTAATATTGGGCTTATTTGGGAAATTTGAGTTTATTGTGTGCATGTGTATAAATATGAGTGCCACATAATATATAAAACAATATGCAGAGCAGAGTACCTCACTCATAGTATAATAGTCATTATAGTGTAATTAAAAATACAGGGATTTAAAAAAAAGAAGTAATTACCCACAGTGTATCTGACAAGATGAGACTGATAAAATAGTGAAAATCAGATGGTGTACATTGAAGTGGTTGTTGCTGAGATAAGTTTTCACTAGAATAGCAAGATAAGAAGTTATTACTAGAAAGAGAAAATAGTATTTAAAGATCAACATGCAATAGAAATTAGACACTAATTTAGCTATTTGGATGGTTATTAAATAGGGAACCATTAAAACAAGAAAAGAGATAAAAAATACAAGGACCATGAAATTAATGTGGCTGAAAGGTTTGCATAAGATAAATTTAGTGCAGAAAAAAAATAGGAAAATTGCAAATTAGTGAAGGAACAGAAGTTTCTGACATGGGAATTATACTAGAACCTCAATACGTTTTATCTTTTACAGCCAGACTGCAAATTTATTTGAATGGGCTGGTAAAGGGATTATCTTAAAGTATAAGAACCCCTCAAAACAAAGCATCAGTGCAGTGAAGGAAAAAGACTTCAGAAAAAAATCCTCCATATCACTCAACTGTGTTGAAGTCTTGGCAGAAATGGAAAAGTAATTACCAAGTTAAAAGACCTAAAATCTGGGCATGTAGTAAGTAACAATTGCAGAGTACCACAGCCTGTGTTCTAAATTTAATAGCCATCATACCAAATTCCTGTTTGACTACTTTCTAGTGTGTATAATTGGTTTTATAGCAATTCTTTTTTATTAACCTATTCAGAATAATGTAGGGTTTTTATTGCTGTGCTACTGAGTCTGTTATTGCAAGATATCATTTCAGTGAAAAATCTCAAGATGAATATTTGGATGTAAGCAAGACAGCAAATTCAGAAGCTCTAGGCTCTTATTCCTCCACAGAAACATGTAAAAACTCATAAATAGATTGAATTAACTTTATAGATGCTCTGTAACCTACTCAGATACCTTCAGAAAATAAGCAAACACACAGTCAAGAAAAAGCCACAATCAAAATATTTTATGTGATTCTTGGAAGGTATAGGAGGAAGAGAGTATAATATATTTAAAATATGCTAACACTTTTTTTAAGGCTGCCTGATACACTTTATTCTGTTTTCACTGATATAGAGATAATAGAAAAGAGAGTGGTAGATTAACATGTATCTCAAGCTGGTAGAAGCCATGCAGCACAATGGCAGATGCATCAGTAGGTAAAATGAACAGGAGAACTATGTAACTGTGAATGTCATGTGGCAAGCAGAGGGACAAACATTACAAAGTAATGCAAAAGAAAAACTTAGGCCGTCAAAAGTACCTAGGACTAAACACTTTGGTAAATTTAATCATTTTAAAAAGATTTGTATACAGAACTTGAAAGAAAGTAGAGGAAGAGGAAGGATATGTGACCAGAAAATACCTGTGTCAACCTTAAATTTTCATCCCAAGCTGACCATAAAGCTCATGGCCCCACTGGTTGACAAAAGCCTTCCCCATCAGCCTACAAAGAGTAGGAGAGCAGTGGTTTTCCAAATATCCAAGCTAATAAAAGAAAGAAAATATGACTGGAATAAAAAAAGAAAGAAAAAGAAAATAAAAAACAAAACAAGCAAACAAAAAACAATAACAAAAAATAAGAAAAGTGTAGGCCATACAAAGTAACAATATAAAACTCCAGAAACTGTCATTAAAAAGCATCTCACTTATTAAACAAAGACCTCAAATATATTAAAAGAGCTAAACAAAAACACAGGTAAATAACTATGAGAAATTATTTGAACTAAATAAGAACATCAACAGAGAGAGGAAAAACAAAACAGAAACATAATTTACAACTAAAAAAATACAACTAAATTGAAATAATGATTATTACATAAATTTAACAACAGACTGACAAGGATAAGAAAATATTAGTGAAATTGAAGAAAAGTGATTTAAAATTATCAAATCTGAAAGGAAAATTAAAAAGAAAAGTTAACAGGGCCTGGATAATTCATATGACAGCATCAAAACAAACAACATAGAAACTGTTATGGTTTGACTGTGATGTGTCCCCCAGAAGCTTGTGTGTGAGACAATGCAAAAAGATTGATAGAAGAAATTATTGTGTTATGAGAGCCTTAAGATAATCAGTGGATTAATCTCCTGATCTGAATAAGTGAGTGGTAACTGAAGGTGAGTAGGGTGTGGTTGGAGGATGTGGGTGATTAGGGGTGTACCTTTGGGGATTATATTTCATATCTAGTGAGTGGAGTCTCTCTTTAATCTCTGATTGTCATGTGAGCTACTTTGCTCCACCATACTCTTCTGCCATGTTGTTCTGCCTCACCTGGAGCCCTAAAAACTGGAACGAGGTGTCTATGGAATAAGATTTCTGAAAAAATAAGCCAAAAATAAACTTTCCCTCCTCTAAATTTGTTCTCATCAGGTCATTAAGTCAAATTAGTGGAAAAACTTACCAAAACAGAAATTGGTACCAAGAGGTTGGGCAATTGCTGTGAGTAACCTGACCCTGGGCTTCAGAAGCTTTTGAACCTTTTTGGAATTTGCAGAAGGAGTTTTGATGCTTAGCAGTGCAAGCTGGTAATGCTTTAGATTGTTGTAAGTGGAACTTCATGGCTGATTCTAATGGGAGCTCAGAAGACCAGAATACCAATAGGACCATAGACAGTGAGGACAGGGCTCAAAAGCTTTTAGAGGAAAAGGAGGACAGTGTTGGTAATGGTACTAGAGGCCATTCATGTTTGTTTTGGCTGAGAGGTTGTCTGCATTTTGACCATGTCTTGACACTTTTCATGAGGCTGGTTTTAAAAGTAGTGGACTTCTTAATCTAGCCACAAATTTATAGATAGTATAGTATTCAGAGGTGGCATGTATATTGCTGGAGGCTTTTACCCAAATTTATTGTGATAATCAGAAACAAAAAGCAGGAAAGAAAGCTTCAGAAAACTTGGACTTGAAAGGCAATAGTACAACTAGACCTAGGATATTTTTTAGTTGTTAAAGACATTGCCACCACTACAAAAATGTTAAAGACTTTGCTCAGAGACAATAAGAAAGATGGCTGGAGAGCATCTCAGGAATTTGAAAGACTGCACCCATCTCAGACTCAAGGAAGTAAAAGTAAAAATTATCTTGAGAAGTGACCAGTGGGGTTCCCTTCTTGTACAAGTGGACTTAGGAAGTCTTGTCAATGTGCTCAGCTATCCAGGCACTCAAAGGCTGCTGCAGCTGAGTTCCCTAGTGCTCAGGATGGCAGCAGACCTTGGCATCAACCACATAGTGCTGATTCTGCAGGAATGCAGGATACTGGAGTTATGGGGTCATGGAGGCTTCTACCAAGATTTCAAAGAAAGGCCTAAAAGACCATGCAAAGTGCAGCAGGATCAGAGTCCCTGAAGACACCCCTTGAGCGCACAATGCATGAAAATGTAAGGAGGAAGCCAATGCTGTATTGGAGACCCTCAAGATTAACAAATACTAGTACCATGAAATGTCCAGTGAGGAAGGCTGCAGGACTGAAGCTGAGAAAAGTGGGGCAAAAAGAGCTGCAAGTTTAAAAGATATTTTGATTGTTATCTAAGTTAATTTGGGATATATTTAGGGTAGATTGTCATAAATTCAAGGTACTATTTTTAAACTCCATGATAAGCACAAATAAACTATTTATAGAAAGTACAAAAAAAGAGAGAAGAATCAAAATGTGACATTACAAAACTTCAACTTACACAAAAGAGGCAGTAATGTGTGAAAGCAGTAACAAAACACTATAAATTACATATAAAGCAGAATTCAAGTAAGTGCTTATCTACCAAACCAACAGAAATACTACTTGTGCTGCAACTCAAAAGGCCAATAGGTATGGAGCTACACAAGCTCTTTGGATAGAACATCACCATACCATGTGGCCCAGAAGCTGGATGTGAAGCTATAGAACTTGTTTGCCCAGCTGTATTTCAGTTTTGCTTTGGTCTTATCCCTTCTTTCTATGCCCCTATTTTGTGAATAGAAATATTTTCTCTATACATTTATATATTGGACATTTAAAAATCATTTTTGATTCTTACAGGAGCTCAAAATGTGAGAATTACCTCAGTCTCAAAGGAGACACTGGACTTGAACTTTTTGGCAATCTTAAAACTGTTAAGACTATGGGGACTCTTGGAAATGAACAAAATGTATTTTGCATTGTGAGATGATCATGAGCTTTTAGGGGCCAGGGTCAAATGTTATGGTTTGAATGCGATGTGTCCCCCAAAATCTCTTGTGTGAGAAAATGCAAAAAAGGTTTAGAGGATCAATGATTTTGGTATAAGAGCCTTAATGCAGTTAGTGAATTAACACCTTGATGGAAATTACTGAGTGGTAACTGATATGGATAGAGTGTGGCTGGGTTATTGGGGCATGCCTTTGGGGTATATAGTTAATATCTGGTGAGTAGAGTCTATCTCTTTATGATCATCATATGAGCTGCTTCCCTCTGCCATACTCTTCTGCCATGTTGTTCTTCCTCACCTCAAGCCCTGAGAACCAGAGCTAGCTGTCTATGGACTTGGACTTCTGAAGCCCAGAGACTCCAAATAAACATTTTCTCCTCTAAAATTGTTTTGGTTGGGATTTTTTAGTCACATCATCAAAAAAAGCTAACAAGAACAAGCACAATGGGCATCTGAGAAAGAAAAGAGTGGTGAAAAGCAGTCATTCTCTTTCAAGAGATAATGGCTGAATATTTCTCAAATTTGAAAAAAGACATTGATCTACAAATTCAAAAATCCCAATTAGTTCCAAGTAGGATAAGGTCCAAAAACCCCATACTGAGTTATGTTTTGCTCAAGCCATCAAAAGACATGAAAGTTATTTTGAAATCAGTATAAAAATAGTGACTCATCTCTCAAATAAGTTTATCAGAAGATTTCTTCCCTGAAATCTTTCAGTTGACAGTATAATGGAATGATACATTATTTAAGGTACTGAGGGGGGAGAGAGAGAGAAAGAGAGGGAGAGAGAGAGCAGGGGAGAGGGAGACACAAAGAACTCTCAATAATTCTGTATTTATTACTGCTGTGCTACAAAAGTAAAGGATAAATCAAAATACTCCAAGATACATAAAAGTGGAGGGAATTTATTATAATTAAGCTTCCTCTATTAGAATATACTGAAGAGTGCTTCGATTTCACATATGAAGATGGTAGATAGTGTCTTGAAACTATATGAAGATATAAAGTTCTCCAATAAAGAAAAATAAATGAGCCAGGCATGATGGCTCAAGCCTGTAATCTCAGCACTTATGGAGGCTGAGACCGGAGAATCATGAATTCAAAGCCAGCCTCAGCAATGGCGAGGTGCTAAGCAACTCAGTGAGACCCTGTCTCTACATAAAATACAAAATAGGGCTGAGGATGTGGCTCAGTGGTCGAGTACCCCTGAGTTCGATCCCCAGTACCAAAAAGAAAAAAGAAAAATAAATGGAAAAATCTGGTTCACAACCCCAATTTTTATTTCATGAATATTTTTAAATATGCTTAAAAATAAATATAAATTTTAATAGGTATGCAATAAATAAATATGCAATCTATGACCTCATAATATTAAGTGGGGCAAAAAGCTAAAAATTTGAAAGATATTTTGATTGTTATTTAAGTTAATCTAGAATATATTTATGGTAGATTGCTCCATATTTAGAGTGCTATTTTTAACCCCATGAGAATCATAAATAAAATATATACAGAATGTACAAAAAAAGACAGAAGAAACAAATCAAAATGTGACATTGAAAAAAAATCACTTGACACAGAAGATGCAGTAATGTATAAAACTAGTAACAAAACACTATAACATATACAGAAAGCAGAATTCAAAGTAAGTGCTTATCCATCAGTAATTACTTTGCAGAGGAATTAAATTTTAAAATTAAATGGTTTATATTGGAAGAATAGATACAAAAATGTAATCCAACTCTGTGTTGTCTGCAAAACACTCATTTCATTTTATAAATTTAGTGTGAAAGTAAAGGTTGAAAAATAAATTTGCAAAAATTTATTTTTTAGTAACCAATGAGAGATGTAGTTGTTATACTATCAGACCAAATACACTATGTTAGATGAAAAGGCACATTACATAATGTCTTAATGAATTTTCAAATTTTGAAATCATACAAAGAATTGTTTCTAATTACAATGGAATAAAACTAGAAACAGTAGCAGAAAAAATGAAAAAAGTTCATAATTATATACAAATTAATGAACATACGCTGAATCAGTAGATCAAAGAGGAAATAGAAGGAAAATTAGAAAACAGGATTACTTTTCTTCCTAATCCTAGGCAGAGTTATCTGTCCTTGAGCACATGGCCACAATAGGAAGGATGTAATTCAGATTTTGAAGATGGCACCAGAAAGTCTAAGAAATTACTCTCTTTCCAATTAACAAGTGAATTACAACTCCTAACAGAGAACACATGGAATGGTGGAATGTAGCCTTTGAATCACCTCTTTAAAAACCTCATGTTCCCCATGATGGGTGCAATCACAGCCTCAGGGACAGGAGTCCACTCTGTTTCTCCTTTGCTTGGGAAGCATTAAAATTTCTTTTTCTTTTTTCTCAAGTAAAAGAGCGGATTGGAAAACATCCTGAGAGAAATGGAAGTGAGAACAAAAAATGCAAAAATGCACATTATGCAAAAAAAAAGCAGTAGCAGGAGGGAAATCTAGAATTGCAAAAGCTTACATTATAAGAAAGTTCTTGAATCAATAAGCAAATTTTATATCATAAGAAACTTGTAAACAAATATAAACAAATATCTATCAGATACACATTAATAACAACAATTAAACATGAATAAGAATACACAATAAAGAATATTAAAAAACCAAGAGTTAGTTTTTCAAAATATCAATAACACTGACAATCTTTAGCTAGATTGGAAATAAAAGAGGGATAACAGTTAAATAATGAAATATGATAATCATTACAATTTTACAGAAATAAAAAGGACTTCAAGAGAATACTCTGAGCAATTGCATGGTAAGAGCTTAGATAACTGAGATGAAACATATATAATTACAGAAATCCAGAACTTACCAAGATGAGTCAAGAAGAAATAGGAAGTCTAATAAAACTACACATAGTGAGGATATTGAGTCAATAATAAAAAATATTCCCAACAACAAAAAAAACTAGGGTCAGATGGTTTCACCTATGAATCTTATTGAATATTTAAAGAAAAATAAAAACAAAGCATCTCAAAATCTTCCAAATATTTGAAGAGAGCAAACACTTCCTAACTCATTATACAGGACTAGAACTACACAGAAAAGAAAGGCAAAGACATTTCAGGAAATATTTCACGATATTGTAAACCAACATCCCTTTTAAACGTTTACATTAAAACATCAAGAAAATACCTGCTAAATGATTTTAATCATTCATTAAAATGACTACACACCAAGACTCAATGAGATATACTACTGGAATGAAAGAATGGTTCAACATAGAAAAATACCCAATGTAATACAACATCTTAAACAGAATGAAGAAAAACATAATAAAATGGAGACCATCTAAGTTCATACAGAAATATTATTCAAAAAATAAAAATACTTTCATGATAACAACACTGAACAAATTGGGTATTTAAATAATATACTTCATAACAATATATATCCTTTTTGACAAATACAAAGCTAACATTCTAAATGGTGAAAAGTTGAAAGAGTTTCTTCTGAGATCAGGAACAAAACTATGATTCTCAATCTCACCACTTCTATTCACCATTACTGAATGTCCTAGCCAGAATAATTAAGAATGAAACAAAAAATGCCATTTGAATGCAAAAGGAGGAAGTAACACGAACTGTTTGTATTCCACATGATATGTATATAAGAAATTCTAAATATTGCACACTCACACACACACACACACACACACACACACAGAGCACTTAAAGGTAATTGTAAATTCAACAAAGTTACAGGATTTGAAATTAACATGAGAAAAAAATTAAAAATAAAAAAAAAGGTGTGGGTTGTGCCTTAGCAGTAGAGCACTCACCTACCACACATGAAGCACTAGGTTCGATCCTCAGCACCACATAAAATAAAAAATAAATAAGTAAATAAAATAAAGTCATTGTGTCACCTACAACTAAAATATATTTTAAAAAATAAGAACCAATTTTATTTAAAGTAACATCAAATGAATAAAGTACTTTGGAATAAACTTGATCAAGTAGACAAAATATTTATACATATACAACTACACAACATTGTTGAGAAGAATTTAAAAACTCAAAAAATTTTTAAAAAATCCTATAATTTTTTGAATAAATAATATTGTTAAGTTATAAATTCTTCCCAAAATGTAATACTATCTTACAATCATTAGAATGGCCATGGTTAAAAAAGAAAAGAAAAGAAAGAAAAAACAATGAGCATTTACAAGGATGTGAATAAATACTTGAGCATTTCTGGTGGGAAAATAAAATAATACACCATCTATAGAAAATGATATGGTGGTTTCTCAATCAAATAAACATGGAATCACGATATGATTCAGCAATTCTACTTAGGGGGATATAACCAAAATAACTGAAAGCAGGAACTAAAGCAAAAATGTGTAGGCCCATGTCATATCAGAATTGTTCATAATAGACAACATTTGGAAACAATGTAAATGTAAATTTCAAGCTGAGTAGATAAAACATAACATATAAATAAAGCAAAATATTATTCAGACTTAAAAGTAAAGAAATGTTTTCTTTTAATTTATCATACTTTAACTGTACATAAGATAATAAGCATTGTTCACATTAATGGGGTAACATGATGTTTCCACACATGAAAACAATCTGTCATGATTAAACCAGGTTAAACATATATATTTTCTTAAACATTTATCATTTCTTTCAAAATTCTTCCCTCTAGTTTTTTGAAATATACACTACATTATGATTATCTATAGTTACACTGATACACAATAGTAAACAGAACTTCTTGCTCCTATCTAACAGTAACTTAAACTTTCCCTATACATCCCTTTCTCCTACTTTCTCCCACTTTTGGTATCCACCCTACTGAGGAAGGACCACCACACAAGGATAAAACACCAGGCTAAAACTTCTTTGTATTTGTTTTTGGCTACCTGACTGGAAGAACCCACTGACATTGGATGTCCATACTTTCTGTTGTTGCCCCAGGTTTCCTTGACTACCTTCAGGTTTGTCAACCACAAAGAATTGTTTTAACTTAAGCATTTCTTTTATTTTAAGGGACAATACAGGAAAAACTCAGGTTAACACACTCATTAAACTATCCCATTATAGAGATAAGAAATTAAAATTATAGATTTTCAATTGAGTCAGAGAAAGAAGAATAAAGGGAGACATTCCAATGAAAAACATCAAAACAGTATAAAAACTCCTAGACAGCCACTAATAGTACCCTCTTTGACACCCCTCCAATGTTGTGGGGACTTCCTTTGCTTTCTTCTAATCTGTTATTTATAGTAAATCAGCTATTGAATTCTCACCATCTGTCATTTGTATATTTTATTCTTTGGGTGCATGAGACAAACACCCTCTAGTGCTCACACAACTCTGTGCTACACTACTACTCTCAACTTCCCTCAATTTCTGTGGAGTCAGCTTTTTTAACTCCACGTGTGAGTGGAGCATATGCATACTTATTTCTGTGCTAGTCTTATTTCACTTAACATAATCTATATTTCTATCCATGTTATCACAAATGACAGTATTTAATTCATTTCATCACTGAACAATACTTGACTGTGTATATGTACCACATTTTTCTCATTAATTCAACAGTTGAGGAACACATTCATTTTTTCATTTCTTGGCTAGCGTGAATAGTGCTGCAATTAACATGGGAGTGCAGATGTCTCTTCATCATACTGTTCATTTTCTTTGGCTATATACCTGTTAGTTCAATTGATGAATCATATGGTACTTCTATTAATTTCTCAAAGAATCATCATACTTCTTTTCGATATTGGTTGTACTAATTTACATTCTCATAAATGGTGTTCATGCATTCCCTTTTTCCACATACTCATTAGTTGTTATCTTTGGTCTTTCTAAAAATATCCATTCCTAGTTGGGTGACGGGATATATCATTTAAGTTCCAACTTGTATTTTTCTGATGACTGGTAATTTTGAGCACTTTTTCATACACATGTTTGCCATTTCTATGTCTTTCTTCAAGAATCTTGTTAGAACCATTTGAGGGGATTCCTTAGATAGTATTATTATCAACTCCTTGTCAGATGTATGGTATGAAAATATTGTCTTCCATTCTATAAATTTTCTCTTCTCTTCATTTTCCCCTTGTATAGAAGCTTCTAAGTTTTAGGATTTTATATATTTTAGATTTGGGGTCTTATGCAGACAATCTTTGCACATTCCAGTGTCAGAAAATATTCCCCCTGTGTTTCTTCTAGCAGTTTTATAGTTTCAGGGTTCAAATTTAAGTCTTTAATACATGGTGTATTATTTTTTTGTGACTGGTGAGAGATAGGAACCTAGTTTAATTTTTCTGCATTTGGATATCTGATTTATCCAGAACTATTCATTGAAAAGATTGTTCTTTACCCAATACATGTTTATAGAACCTTTTTTGGGAAATCAGTTGACTATAGATGCATGTGTTTTCTTCTGAGCTCTTTATTTTATATTCCATTTATCTATGTCTATTTATGCTAAAAAATCTGTTGTTTTGATTACTATAGTTTTGCAGTATATTTTAAAGTCAGGTTGTGGAATTCCTCCTACATTGCCCTTTTGCTCAAGATATGTTTGGCTCATTGGATTTATTTTGTAGTTCCTTAAGATTGATTTTTGGGGTTCTGGAGATTGAACTCAGGGGTACACGACCACTGAGCCACATCCCCAGCCCTATTTTGTGTTTTATGTAGAGACAGGGTCTCACTGAGTTGCTTAGCGCCTCGACATTGCTGAGGCTGGCTTTGAACTCGTGATTTTCCTGTCTCAGCCTCCCAAAGTGCTGGGATTACAGGCTTGCGCCACCATGCCCGGCTATTCCTTAAGATTTTTAATATTTTCTTTTTAGTTTTTTGAATAATGCCATTGGCAATCCAAGAGGGGATTTCTTTGAATCTGTTAATAAATTTTGATTTTATGGACATTTTAACAATACTGATTCTTCCAATCCAAGAATCTGGGATACTGTAACATTCAACATGTTTTTTTCAATTATTTTCAAAAATGTTTCATAATTTTTGTTAGAGAGATCTTCTATTTTTATTAAATTTATTGCTAGAGAATTTTTAGCTATTAGAGATATAATTGCTTTCTCAATTTCTACTTTAGATAAATTTTTAGTGGCATATAGCAACTCTACTGATTGTTTTGTGTTGATTTTATATCCTGCAACTTTGCTGAATCCATTAATTAGTTCTTAAATAATTTGTGAAGTATTTAGGTTTTTCCTATACATAATATCATATAAAAAACAGTGACAATTTTACTTTCTGATTTTTAATATGTATGTTCTTTTTTATTTCTCCTGCCTATGAGTAGGATTTCCAGTACTAATTACAATAAAAGTGGTGAAAATAGATATTCATGCCTTGTTCTAGATTTTAAAGCAAACCCTTTCAGCATTTCCTTAATTTTTTATAATATTAGCTGTTTGATTATCACACATTACTTTTAAGATGGTAAGGTATATTCATTCTATATCTAATTTCTTTCAGCATTTTATCAGGAATGTTAAATTTTATCAAATGCCTTTTCTGCATCTACTAAGATTATCATATGCTTTTTTTCTTCAATCTGTTAATGTGTTCTATCACATTTATTGATATGCACATATTGTACAAACCTTCAGTCTCTGACATGAATCCCAATTGATTATGGTAAATAATCTTTTTAATATGCTATTGGACTTGTTTTGTAAGTATTATGTTGTGGATTTTTGCATCATGGGTTACCATGTTCATCAAGGACATTTGTTTTTAATTTGTTGTTGCGTCCTTACTTTTTTTTTAATAGGGTAATATTGATCTGGAAGAATTCTGTCTTCTACTCTTTGGAATAAATTGAAGAGAATTGGTATTATTTCTTTCCATGTTTGGTAGAACTCAACAATTATTTCTTCTGCTCCTGGGCTTCGCTTTGATGGTCAACTATTACTGGTTTAGTTTCTTTAAATGTTGTTCATCTGTTCATGTTTTCTATTTATTTATAATTCAATTTTGATAAGGTGTATGTATCCAGAAATGGATCCATTTGTCCATTTCTTCTAGATTATCAAGTTTGTTGGCACAGAATTGTCTGTAATTATTTATAATGATGCTTTTTTAAATTCTTTAACATCAGTTGTAATGTCTCCCTTTTCAGGTCTAATTTTGAGTCTTCCTTTCATTTTCTTGGTTTAAGTAAAGGTTTGTCTACTTTGTCTTTGAAGAGCCACTCTCTATTTCATTGATCATTTGTACATTTTTTCTTCTCTCCTTTTCACTTATTGCTACTCAAATCTTTATTTCTTCCCTTCTATTAATTTGTGGTTTGTTTGTCTTCTTATTTCTCTAGTTCCTTGAGATTAGTGATAGTTTGTTTGGTATACTTTTTAACATATGCACAATCAGTGTAAATTTCCTCCTTAGTACTATTTTGCTGTATCCCAGGGTTTTGCTCTGTTGTATCTTCATTTTCATTTTTTTCAAGAATTTAAAAATTTTCCTTTTCAATTTATTCCTTGATCCAATGGTTGTTCCAAATAAACTGATTTAATGTTAATATTTTAGTAGTTTCCAAAGTTTTTCTTAAGAGTCATTTCTAGTTTTATTGCATGTTATCAGAAAATATACTCCATATGATTTAATTTTTTAAAATATTGATTTGTATTTCCCTTATTGCTAAGAATGTTGAATATTTTTCATAAGTTTTTTTGTCATTTGTATTTATTTCTTATGAGAAAAGTCTATTTATATTATTTGCCAATTTATTTGATAATTTGGTGTAAAGTTTCTTGAGGTCTTTATACATTAATCTCCTATTGGAAGAATAGTTGTTAAAGTATACTTTCTCATTCTCTCAGCCCTCTTTTAATGCTTTTCGTTTTTTTTCCATTTCTGTGCAGAAAACTTTTAATTTGAAACTATACCACTTATTGATTCTTGGTTTTATTTCCTGAGCTTCAGGAATCTTATTAAGGAAGGAAGCTGATCCCCGTTCCAATATTTTGGACTATTGACCCTAAGTTTTCTTCTAGCATTTGCAGTGTTTCTGGTCTAATTCTTAGGTTTCTAGGTCTTTTATTCACTTTCTAGGTCATGATGAGAGATAGGAATCCAGTTAAGTTCTTCAAATGGATATGCAGCTTTTCCTGTGTTATTAATTTAAAAGGCTCTCTTTTCTCCATTGTATATTTTTGGTACCTTTGACAGGGATCAGATGACTATATTTATGTGGATTTGCCTTTGTATGCTTTATTCCATTCATTGGTCTTCATATCTGTTTATATGCCAATGCCATACTGTTTCTGTTACTATAACTCTGCAGTATAATTTGAGGATCCAGTATTCTGATGCTTCCAGCATTGTTCTAATTGCTCAGTATTGCTTTGGATATTCTGAGTCTTTTATTCTTCCATATGAGTTTTAGGTCTATTTTATAGTTCTCTGAAGAACGTCATTGGTATCTTAATGGGGAAAACATTGTATCTGTGGCTCGCTTTTGAAAATATGTCCACTTGGGAAGACTAATTCTGCCTAAGAACATGAGAGTTTTTTTTTTCTTCCATATTCTCAGGTCTTCAATTTCTTTCTTCAATTTTCTATAGTTTTAGTTTCATAGGTCTTTCACTTACTTGGTAATATTTAT
Source organism: Xerus rutilus (assembly GCA_028644305.1). Classification (NCBI taxonomy): domain Eukaryota; kingdom Metazoa; phylum Chordata; class Mammalia; order Rodentia; family Sciuridae; genus Xerus; species Xerus rutilus. The sequence goes on from CM053417.1 coordinate 57,612,727, forward strand.
TCCCAAGCATTTTTTTCACTCTAGGTAGAGTGGCAATCTTTAGGTATATAAATATCAATTATTTCTGTGAGGATTTGAGGAAAATTGAACACGCTACAGTTTTGGTGGGACTACAAATCAGTACAATCACATTGGAGAGTAATATAGACATTCTCAAATGATTAGGAATGGGGCTGGGGATGTAGTTCAGTGGTAGAGAACTTCCTAGCATTTTCAAGGCCCTCAGTTCAGTCTCCAGAACCACGAAAAAAGAAATATAAAAGAAGAAAATTCAAATAAAATATAAACATTTAAATAAAAAATAAAACTTGACTAAGAATGGAACCATCATATAATCCAATTATACCTTCCCTTGGTATTTATCTAAATGATCTAAAATCAGCATATTGCATCAATACATGCATATCAATGTTTATATCAGTGCAATTCACAACAGCCAAAAATTATAGAACAAGCTTAGGTGCCAATCAACAGATTAGTGAATGAAAAAAAGTGCAGTATGTATAAACAATGGAGATTTACTCAGTCATAAAGAAGAATGAAATTATGTCATTTGCTGGCAAAAGGATGAAGCTGAAGAATATAATGCTAAGTGAAATAAAGCCAGTCTCATTAAAGCAAGGATTTCATATTTCCTATCATATGTGGAGGCTAAAGAGAAATAAAGAATAAAATGGTGGGAGATCTCGTGAAAAAAGAAGTGAGAACAATGGAATAGAGTAAGGGAGTAGGAGGCATGATGGATGGGAGAACTGAGGAACTGTAGAATGAAACTGATCAAATTATGCTTTGTACCTGTATGAATACAGCACAATGAATTCTAATTTTCTGTATAATATACAATTTAAAAAAACAATAAATAAGTAGGAGGAAGAGCAGAATACAGGAAGTGAATCAGGAAGAGAGAGGAGAGGAAGGAAAGTGGAAGTGCTTGGGATTGAAATGGAGCAGGGTTTTTTTGTTTTCTTTTGTTTTTGGGTACTGGAGATTGAACTCAGGGGCACTCGACCACTGAGCCACATCCCCACCCCTATTTTGTATTTTATGTAGAGACAGGGTCTCACTGACTTATTTAGAGCTTCGCCGTTGCTGAGGCTGGCTTTGAACTCGTGATTCTCCTGTCTCAGCCTCCCTAAGTGCTGGGATTACAGGCTTGTGCCACCACGCCTGGCTTGGAGCAGATTATTTTATATACATTTATGAATAAGTCAAAATGAACCCCAATATTATGTATAACTATAATGCAGCAATAAAAAATATTGAGACTTTTTTGTGGCCTACATATTACCTAAACTTGAGAATGTTTATGTGCTAATGAAACAAACATGTATTCTGCAGTTGTTGGATGAAATATTCTTCAGATGTCTTTTGGATCCATTTAGTCTAGGGTGCAATTTAAATATGATGTTTCTCTGTTGATGTTCTGTCCAGATGATCTTTATATTGCTGAAATAGGAATATTAAGGCCACTTACTATTTTTTATTGGTTTTTATCCCTCCCTTTAGGTCTATCATTATTTGTTTGATATATTTATGTGCTTTAATACTGGGTCCATATATATTTGGAGTTATTTCTTCTTCTTGAATTGACCTCTTTATTAATACATAATGACCTTTTCTTTTCTTTACACTTAATTGATTTCGAATTTAATTTATCTTTTACAAGTATACTTACTTCTGCTTAATTTTATATTAAATTTAAATGACAATATCCTATTTTCTCTTTTCACTTTCAGTCTGTTTGTGCTAGTCAATATGAAGTGAGTTTCTTCTTAGCAACATATAGTTTGATCTTTTCATTTTGTCCATTAATTCACTTTGTCTTTTAAATGGAGAATTTAACACATTTATATTGAGCTACTCATGTAGCTTTGAGAGTTTGAATTGGTAAATATACATGATAAGTGGAAATGCATGGTGTACACTACGATTTCAATCACACAAAATGAGATATTGTGTATGTCTATGCAAAATCTGCAGGGACATGTACAACTAGCTGCTTATGACTGGATGATTTTGTTCTTTGCTTGTGTTTTTATTTTTCCTATAATGCACACATTAGCTTTTTTAAATTTTTTTAATTTTTTTTTATTTGTAGATGAACACAATGTCTTTATTTTATTGCTTTGTATGAGGTGCTGAGGATCGAACCCAGGGCCTCACGCATGCGAGGCAAGCGCTCTACCGCTGAGCTACAATCCCAGCCCCCACACATTAGCTTTTAAAAAAATAAAAGCTATTTTAAAAATAAGTAAGCTCTTACTACAACTATTTTGTAACTTAATTTCTGTTTTTATTAAAGTTATTTTCTGGTTTTCTCACTCTTTTCTACTCTAACTTTATTGCTAATTGTTTAGTAGCACATTTTGATTTTTTTAAAAAGTTAAGTCTGGCACATTTTACAACATGGATGAGTCTTGAAGACCTTGTAAGTGAAATAAATCATTCACAAAATTATAAATAATGGATGAATTACCTAATAAAATTTTAGGAACTTCTTATAGAATCATAGTTTCCAAGGGCTTGTGGAGGGGTTGAGTTAGTATTTGATGGGTCAATTGTTTCAATTTATAAGAATTTTTAAATGTTTAGGATTTAGGTAGTGGTAATTGCTGCACAGCAATATGAATGCCACTGAAATGTATACTTAAAAATAGAGCAATACATTTTATGCTATATACATTTGATTCAATTTTTTAAAAATCTTAGGAAATGGTTTTTGTGTTTTATTGTATTTTATAGTGAGTGAACTATAAAACAAACAACTCTCATTTTAGAAAAAAATAGCAACTAAGTGTGTAGTCTTTACTAAATGTGAGATTTTTATGTACAAAAGTCAGGCCATCTTTACAAATGTGAATATATTCACAAAAGTACTCTATGCATGTCTCCATACAGGACTCTACTTTTAGTTGCCCTTGGTTGAACAACTGAGAAAATTAGAAGGTTATGATTTCCTGATGGTACATTTACAAAATAAATTTCTAAAATCCTGATTCTCTGAGTAGCTAAGGAGAAATGGCCCTGCTAATCTACATAAGATATATAGCATGATGGAGATCTGAATATTAGTTGTTGAACTGCCAAGATTTTGTGCTACTTCTAACAACAGCAAATCTAGCTTATACTGACCAATATGTCATTGGGCAGAAGACAACCATCTGTTTTAAATATCACTTTTTATCTATGTTGTGAAATTGACTCTTCTTTTATGGAGTCATGATACAAAAGGGATGGCTTCTAAAATGAGAATATGCCACATTTTACATATTTGTTCTGTAAGTTTTGACTGCACACTATATGCCAGATACTCTACTCTCACTGGGTAGATTCATAAGTTAGTTATATAGACACAGGCAGTTTTCTGTGGATTTTACAATACTGTATATAATAACCAGCATTTAGTGAGCCTTTATTATGTGTTAAACTATAGGCTTAGTGTTTTATATGCACTTTCTTGTGTGAAAGCTATAGGTGTTGTTATTATAATCCTCATTTGAGAGATGGGATATTTAAGACATAGAAAATTGAAGTAAAGTTTATAATATCACAGATTCAATTAGTGGCAGGTAAGCTTAAAATACAGATAGTCTAATATCCAAACCCAGGGTCTTGATCACTATATTATACCAATAGGAATTAGCACTGCTTAAATTCTAAACTGAAACTGAATAAATTGTGGGTTTGGCTTGGAATTAACATTTTTACCAAATACCCTGGGTGATTTTATTATACACTAAAATTTAAAAAACACACAAAATGAAAAACTGACAAAGATGGTTAAGAATTTGAGAAACACTGCAATGTATTTACTATGAAAAGAATTCTACCAGATGACCATCAAGAAGACATAACCTCTAATTAAGAACAGTTACATTAAATTTGTACTGACTCATGTACAACTTTCTCTCCTGATATTCACTTCCTTTATGTGTAAGGAGTGATTAATAAGTCAGTTGGCAAAATTAGAGCTGTAGATAGTTCATCTGTCTTGCTATAAAGAAGTCTGAGGATGGTAGGGAAAACCAAATTTCAATAGAAAGACAATCAAACTGACATTCAATTAGACAATTGATATTTCCCCAAACTTGGATTTAAGAGTTATCTTCTAGCTATTCTAAATTTTAACAATTTAATGTTAGTAATAAAATATATGTTTTGCTTTTAAATAAAAATACAAATGAACTGAATATTTTCCTTATCTGGAAAGCATTGTTTTCAGGTGAATTTATTTTCTTCATTAAAATGAGAAAGACTGGATAGTCAGAAGCATCACAAAATTAATGACTGATGAATAAATATAAAAATAAATGATATGATTCAATTTTCCACTACTTTGAATTAATCTGTCTCATAAATCCAACAGGAATGATAAATGATTCAACTAGATAAATTAAAATATGGTTAGAACAATAATTAATTGCTAAGATTATAATTTTCATTGTACTCAAGCACATGTTGTCTTTAGTACAAATACATGAACTTGAATATTTTTTTAAAAAATTTGAATGTGACAAGCACAAGATTAAACATGGCACATAATGATTTTAAAGAGCTAATTAGATTTTCTGGGTTCATTTTATATCAAACTAATAGAGAATAGCAATAATGTCAATTAAATAAACCATATTACTGAACAAGAGAGCAAGTACTCTTCAATCTATCCATTTTTGTTTATATCTTTTCCCAACTGGTATTGGAAAAACAAGTAATATATATATCTTTGATATTTTTTGTAAGAATTTTAATGTTTTTATAATGAAGTTAACCTTGGCTCACTGATTTATAATACTACAAAGAGTATATATTGTACTATTTATAGTATATACATATATATTCTGTTTTTCTATAATATAGAGATGATATAGTATATACTATATCATATATGAAATATGTTATACTATACATAAATTATATTTTGCTTATATTACATGTTTTATTTTACATTAATTTAAATGTGAACCAGTATTGATATGCTAAGTGCAGGGAGAATAAAGTTAAAATTAAGTTATGGTCAATTTCTACTTGGACATGTTGTAAAAATATATGATTTGTTTGAGTAAATCTCTGGGCATAATTATGTTTTAAATATCTTCCCAGTCTCAAGTATAGATGGCTACGTCCTCTTGTATTAAGTGGACAATTTGCAAAACATTTTGGAGAGTTATATAGCTAATTAAACCATTGAGATAATTGGAATAAATAAATTCTATGGATGGTTATTCAAGTGAATGCTAAAATAATACTCTGGAAATGTAAATATAAGTAAATAGTAGATTCTGACTTTTAATTATAGAGTTTAACCTTATATTTTATTTTTAGTTGAATAAAATTCAGCTAGATAGTGTATGCGTTTAAAAAAGGATCCATGCTTAACCCAAAAAATCTCCAGCTATCTTTGTTTAGTGAAATTAAATGTCTAGTATCATCCTGCCAAGAGTTCTCATGGCATATTCTTTGCTCATCACAAGGCCCTTTTAAGCTGTTAAGTCTTTACTTTGATCTCTCATTGTGATTTCAGGGTTGTTGTCATAGTTGCAAGAAATGGTAAGCTGTTTTTGTTAAGAATATGTGCTGCTTCTAAGCAAGATTCATTTATAAATATACTATAAAATAAAACTTCAGATGACACTTAGCAATAGTTTATTACTATTTTAAAGGAATAACAGCCCCTTTGATTCAGGAATATGCCTTGCTAATACATTCAGTCATTCACTGTTGTAATTTTCTGAAATTTCTAAAGTAGTTCTAATGACCAATAATTCATGTTTGCAAAACAACTACATCAACATCTGGGGTGCAGCCTATGACACTTAGGCAAATACTTGCTTTGCAAAGCTAATTTCCATGCACAGTAATTAAAATATATGATCTTGTTCTTATGAGGCTCATGTTCTCATGAACTTAGGACAATGTTCGACATTTTTATTTGATTTTTTTTTTTTAGTTTTTCTGTGTTATTTCACTTAAATCACCATATTCTCTTTTTAGAATCTTTATCACTTGTAATAAGCTTTCTAGATAATCTCATTATTTTCTGCATTCAAGCCATTCAAATATTTTGGAAATTCTTTCAAAGAATAATACTACTTTAGTGTTGGATGGTACGTGTAATCAGAAAATTCAATATATTGATTTAGTTCAAAAAATATTTAATAGAAAAAAAGAGGCAAAATCTGCCTAGAGGCAGTGATTACATAAATTTAACCTGAGTAGAGGATTTCATGAATCTTAGGGACTTCTTTTTTATAATGATTAGTCGATATCAAGTTAATTCATCTTCATTGAATTTAAGGTGATATAACAGGCAAGTTTTAGCAATATGTTTACTAGGTTTCAGTGTCTAAGTGGAAAACATTCTATATCTTGATCAACTATTAAGGCAGTAGCAGTGCTTTGCTTTCCTTACATCATCTAGTGGCAAAATACCACTAAGTATTTTTTATTCTTCAATCATTTCCTTAATGATTGTTCAGCATATGTCTAACTACAACCAAAATTTTGATCTTTTAAGGTGCTGCTATATGAAATAAATCTCTTTGCTTATGATAGAACTTTGTCATGACTGAGGCATCACATGAGATGGTGATTATTTCAGATAAGAAGAGCCTAACAGATGAAATAATTTACCTCATATTTTATACTGAAAAATAACTGAAATATTTCAAAATATTCTGCCAAATTCCAGGAGCCTATTTCATTATTATAGTCAATATATAAGGTATTTCTGATAAAATATATCTAAAAATCAAATCATAAAATATTCGATGTACATGATATTTATGTGGGAATATTTTATGTACTTTTCAACCTTCCTACAATATTTTTTCTTTTGTCAAAACTTTCTTTGTTCCATAAATCATTACATTTATATACATATACATGCCAATGAATGTGCACATATATATATACATACACACACATACATTTTTAAGAAAAGAAGGTAAAATACACAAATTGTTGCCTCTTATCAAAATATCATGTTCTATAACAGAAAAGCAAATAAATTTCTAAATTTTAAAAACCATTACATTTTAGAGCTGCAAAACACTTTATTCAGTTTTCTGGGTTAACTATTTTTATAAAAAATATACATGCACACATACATTCATATAGGTAGACATTTAATTTATTATCATGAAAATATTGAAGAGTTTGTCGAACTAGAGATGGTAACACAATGAATCACCAATATACCCATTATAAACATTTAAATTTTATTGACATTTTGAATGTTATTGACATTTTTTTCATTCTTCTTTCTACATTTAATAAAATATATTTTAAAGTATACCCAAAATACAGTTATTTCTTCCATAAATATGGAAGCTTCTATCTATAACTGATTATTGCTGGGGTTTTTTTGTTGTTGTTGTTGTTGTTTTTATTTGGTACCAGGGACTGAACTCTGGGACACAATCACTGAGTCATAATCCAGTGCTATTTTGCATTTTATTTAGAGATATGGTCTCACTGAGTTGCTCAGCACCTCGTATTTGCTTAGGCTGGCTTTGAACTTGGAATCCTCCTGCCTCAATCTCCCGAGCTGCTGGGATTACAGGCGTGTGCTACCATGCCCAGTTGATTATTGCTGTTTTAAAACCTGAGTAATTTAATTTTATATTAAGTAATACAAAATTCTTCAAAGTATTAAACAAAATCATGTTGTAAAGTTTAATGTGTATTTACTTATAAACAACTAGAGATCTACAAACTGGGATAAAATGCAACTCTTTGAGCCTTAGAATGTCTTGTGTAAAATAGCAAAAAATATTTTTCATTGGTTCTTTTTAGTTATACACAACATTGAGATTCATTTTGACAAAATTTTATAAATGTGGAAATAATTTGTTCTGAGTCCCCAGTACTTCTCCTTTCCCTCCCTTCCTCTCTCCTCCTATTCCTATCCCTCTATTAAATTGACCTTTATGTCATTTACTTATATTTTTTAAACTAATGTCTTATGAATAGACATGGTAATGAGATTCATTGTGGTATATTCATATATGTACACAGAAAAGTTAGGTCAGATTTATTCCACAGTCTTTCCTTATCACATCCCTCTTCCATTCCCTTCATTTTCCTTCACCTACTCCAGTGAGTTTTTTCTTTTATTATTATTCTCAACCTCCATTTTGATTTAGCTTTCACATATCAGCAAAACACTTGAACTTGGACTTTTTAGGACTATTGCCACAGCCCGTGTTCCAGACGGCAACACTACTTGACAAAGTTCAATGGACTCATATAGATATTAGGCTAAAGCGTTTACTCCTTATTTTGTTTTTGCTTGGAATGATTGTTGGTGGAATAATATAGATAATTATACTAATGAATGTTTTCTTGCTAACCCTGAAGAAAAAACACTCTTGTCCAATTCTATGCAAAAGTTACCTCAGTCTGGAGTTAATGATTATATCACTCAGGAGCACAAAGAGTCTCAGTCTCCTATTATGCCTTCCAGCCTTTTCCCAGGAAAGATAGAAAATCCCAAAAGCACATCTAGAAAACCCTCTTTTCAGAAGCCCCCATAATGTATTTGACTTCATGAAAACATCTGCTCCTCCTAGGGAAAATATATTCCCGAGCCCATTCAACAGGAAATGTAAGCAGCCGATGTGGCAATTGCAGCAGCAGGAATTGTGGGCAACAAATCCTCCTACTGTACTCAAGCCGAAAGCTATAGCTTTGGTACAGCCAAAACCTGAAAAAAAGTCCTGGCCCAGGTGGGTTCCTCCTACCAGACATTCAGGATCATATATAGTCTTTGAGATGGGAAAAGGAGTTACATGGCAGGTACCCAGATGAATAGTTACTACTCCAGAACCACCTCCTACAGTCACACAGCCTCCTTTACCTTGGACAGGAGCCTATATATGGGGAAAGATGGGTTTCATGTACAAAACTTTATCACTCTGGGATAGAATCAGGAGACCTAGTTGTTTACCTAGGGAAGTAGAGTTAAAATTATGCAAGCAATGGTTTGAGCAGAACTTAAGTAATGGTAATTTGAGAAGATTTTATACTAGAAATAATATATGTAGATGACAATATAGAAGATATGATTTTAGCCACGTAGACTAGATATATAGAAACTTATTCATTTATAGAAGAAGTAGAAACTTAAGAGTCTGGTATAAACCACAAACTACAGTCTCACATCTAGTAGATTATTATTAGTTTTGCCTAGTTATTACGTATTAGCACATATTAGCCTCAATGGTTATTCTTAGAAAATTAAGGTAATGGGTTTAAGGGGATAGATGAGACTAACAATTTTAAGGTTGACATTAAGATAGATTAAGAAAAAAATATAAATGTAGAAAACCTCTAGATGAAAGGTAATAGATTAACATTTTGATAGGTTTATTTTTTAGCTTATTAAGTGTGTTTTTATATTTTAAGTTGGCCAAAATCTGTCATATATAATTGTTAAATATAGAACATATGTTTTGTGCATTTCCTTATTGTGAGATCTTATGGAATAACATCTTGCTACATTTGTATAATTAATAATGTATTCATTTATGATGATCTAATTATTTTAATGAAAATAGTCTATAAGAAAAACAAAGTTTGTTGAACATTTTATGGATATAAACAAAGCCCTGCCACTGAGCAAATTCAGACGCAGGTTGCACCACATCTGGTCTCTGTGTCTTATTCCCCATCCCCTCGCCGACACCACTCATCCCACCTCAGGACCTGACGCCCTGCAGAGACTGGACCCCCACACTCTATTATTTCACTTAGCATGATAGTCTCCAGTGCCATTCATTTAACGACAAATGACATAATATCATTTTTCTTTAGGGCTAATACTCCACCATGTATATATAGCACATTCTCTGTATACACTCATCTCTTGAAGGGCACCTAAATTGGCTCCATAACCTGGCTATTGTGAATTGTGCTGCTATAAACACTGATGTAGCTGCATCACGGTTGTATGCTGATTTTAAATCTTTTAGCTGTATATGGATGAGTGAGACAATTTGATTATATGGTGTTTCTATTCCTAGTTTTTTGAGGAATCCCCACACTGCTCTCCAGAGTGGTTGCACTAATTTGAAGTCCCACCAACAATGTATAAATATACGTTTTACCCATATTCTTGCCACACTTATTGTTATTTTTATTCTTGATAATTGCAGTTCTTACTGGAGTAAGATGAAATCTCAGTGCAGTTTTAATTTGCATTCTTCTAGTTGCTAGAGATGGTGAACATTTTTTCATGTAGTTCTTGACTGTTAATATTTCTTCTTTTGAGAAATTTCTTAGTTCCTTTGCCCATTTATTGATTGGATTATTTGTTTCTTGGTGTTAACATCTTTGTATATCCTGGATATTAATGGCTTATTTGAGGAGCCGGTGGCAAAGATTTTTTCCCATTCTGTAGGCTCTCCCTTCACACTCTTGATTGTTTTATTTGCTGTCAAGAAGCTTTTTATCTGAATGCCATTCCATTTATTGATTTTTTATTTTTTTGCACTTAGGAGTCATAATCAGGAAGACATTTCCTGCACTGATATGTTGGAATGTTGTGCCTACATTTTTTCTAGCATTTGCAGGGGTTGTAGTCTAATTCCTAGGTCTCTTTTTTGTGGGGGCAAGGTTAACAGGGATTGAACTCAGAGGCACTGGACCACTGAGCCACATCCTCAGCCTTATTTTGTATTTTATTTAGAGACATTATTTTATTTAGGATACCACCGAGTTACTTAGAGCCTTGCTTTTGCTGAGGCTGGTTTTGAACTCAATCCACTTGCCTCAGCCTCCTGAGCAGCTGGGAGAACAGACATGCACTAAAACAACTGGATAATTCCTAGGTCTTTGGTCCACTTTGAGAGTTGACTCTTGTGCAGGGGGAGAGAAAGACAGGGATTACATTTAATTCTGCTACATAAGGATTTCGAGTTTTCCCAGCACCATTTGTTAATAAGGCTATCTTTTCTCCATCATGTGTTTTTGACACCCATGTCTAGTATGAAGTAACTGTAGTTACATGAGTTTGTCTTTGTGTCTTCTATTACATTGGTCTTTATGCCTGTTTGGGTGCCAGTACCATGCTGTTTTTGTTACTATAGCTTCTGTAGTCTATTTTGAGGTCTGATATTGTGATGTATCTTCCTTCACTTTTTCGCTAAGAATTGCTTTCTCTATTTTGGGTCTCTTATTTTTCCAAATGAATTTCATAACTGCTTTTTCTAGCCCTGTGAAGAATATCATTGGACTTTTATGGGAATTCCATTGATCTACATATTGCTTTGGGTAGTATGGCTATTTTGACAATACTATTTATGCTTATGCATAAATATGGGAGGTATTTCCATCTTCCAAGGTCTTCTTCAATTACTTTTTTATATGTGTGTTCTATAAGTTTCATTATAGAGATCCTTCACCTCTTTTGATTGATTCCCAAGTGTTTTTTTTTTCTTTTTTGATGCTATTGTGAATGAGATACATTTCCTAATTTCTTTTTCAACAGATTCATCATTGGAGTATAGAAATACAATTGATAAATGAGTGTTGATCTTGTATCCTGCTACTTTGCTGAATACACTTATGAGCTCTAGATGTCTTCTGGTGAGGTTTTGGATCATTTCATCAGCAAACAGATATTATTTGACTGCTTTTTCTATTTGTATCCATTAATTTCCTTCTACTGCCTGATTGTTCTGACTGGATTTTCAAAGACTATGTTCAATACAAACAGTCAAAGTTGATATCCTTGTCTTGTTCCTGTTTTTAGAGAAAAAGTTTACAGTTTTTTTGTTTTTCCATTCAGTATGATGTTGACGTTGTGTTTATTATATATAACCTGTAAAATGTTGAGGTAATTTCTGTATATCCCTAGTTTTTCTAGTGTTTTAAACATGAATGAGTGCTGTACTTCCTCCACTGACATAATCGTATGATTCTTGCCTTTAAGTCTATTTATGTAGTGAATTACATCTATTGATTTCCATATGTTGAACCACCCTTGTATCTTTGGGAAGAAACCCACTTGATCATGGTGAGCTATCTTTTTAATGTATTTTTGTATGCTGTTTGCCAATATTTTATTAAGAATTTTTGCATCTATGTTCCTCAAAAATATTGGTCTCAAGTGTTCTTTTCTTGAGGTGTCTTTCTGTGGTTTTGGTATCAGGGTGATACTAGCTTCATACATGAGTTTGGCAGTGTCCCCTCCTTCTATATTTTATGGAACAATTTGAGGAGGATTGGCATTATTTGTTCTTTAAATGTCTGGCTGTGGGGGTCCAGCTTCTGCAGGGTGTCAGGTCCTGAGTGGGATGAGTAGTGTTGGTGAAGGTAGCAGCAATGAGTCACAGAGACCAGGTTTGGTGCAGCTGTACCTAAGTAAAGACCAGCACTTTATTTATAGCGATTTAAGGCCATTGATTAAAAGAAAAGAAAAAGGGTTTACAATTCATCATGAGTTATTCATAAACACAGAGTGGTCATCTATAATTGTCCTGGACAACTACGTCAGCTTCAAAGGATTTTTAAATCTTAACTAGAAACTGAAACTATAAGGGTCCACATGTCCTGTTTTTTAAGATTAATATCAAACTAGAGGCTACTAAATTTCCTATTGTATCCCCAAAAAGCAGTATGAAGCTAACAAAGATAAATTTAACTATGAGGGTAGCATAAGACTAATAGACCATTGTGGTAACTATAGCTAAAAACATAGCTGTTGGTGTACATGTGTTTAATAGTTTCTGCTCATGTCTTCATATTTTAAGCTAGAATTGTCCAAAGCTGTAGGTTAAGTTAACTATTGCATACGTCATTAAAATACCATTCCCTGAACTTGCCCCAAGCTCTATTTTGTAGCAACCATTGTCTACATAATTTAAGTTCAGTTTCTCTGGGCAGGCATCGAGGCCTTTGTTTCTTAAGACTATCCCATGTAAACAAGGAACTATAACTAATATGTTTTCTATTAATCCAAACCATTCTTTCTCCATTAATGTAGGCTCCTGTGTATGATGGGGGAGGGTTCAGTCTTAAGTTAGATTTTGTTTATACCTGGACACCTGCCATCTTCTGCCTTTACCCATGTCAAATATCACTGGATTTTACTATAGGGGGAATCCATTTTTGTCAGGGCCTGCGAGAAGGCGTGACCAGCATTTGAGCTTTAGGCATGGGACTAGTTGGAACCATAATTTCCCATAGCTCACTTTATTGAAATTGCCAAAGCAGCCTTCTGCAGCCAGGCCTGAGAGTACTTCCAAATGTAATTGTTGAAACTGTGGGCCTAAATGTTATTGATAACATATCTAAATTGAAACTATCATCAGGGGAATTTCTAGAATTACTTCTAAGAAACATTATATCAGTAGTACTACATTTGGTTTGGATTTTTTGTTGTTGGAAGGCTTTTGATAGCTGCTTCAATCATTACTTGCTATTGATCTGTTTATGTTTTCTATATACTCTTGGTACACTTTGGGTATCTCATATATTTGTAGAAATTTGTAGATATTTTTAAGATAGTCATTTATTGAAGTATATATTTTTAAAACATTTTTTAATGATCCTCTGGATTTCATTAATATTTGTGGTGATATTTAATTTTTTATGCAAAATTTTGTTAATTTGAATTTTCCTCCAATGTATTTTGGTTAGTTTGTCTAAGGATTTATCTATTTTGTTTATTCTTTCAAAAAACAAACTCTTGTCAGGTGTGATGGTGCATGCCTGTAATCCCAGCAGCTTGGGAGGCTGAAGCAAGAGGATCATGAGTTCAAAGCCAGAGTCAGAAAAAGTGAGGCACTAAGCAACTTAGTGAGACTCTGTCTCTAAATAAAATACAAAAATTAGGTCTGAGGATGTGGATTAGTGGTTGAGTGTCCCTGAGTTCAAACCCTGGTATCAAACAAACAAACAAAAAAATCTTTATTTCATTGATCTTTTGTATTCTTTCTTTATTCTCATTTTCATTGATTTCGACTGTGATATTATTTCCTCTCTTCTACTGACTTGCATTTTGGTTTGTTGTAGTTTTCCTAGGGCCTTGATATCTATAGTTAGATTATTTATATCATATATTTCTATTCTTTTAAGGTATGGATTCAATGTTATGAAATTTTCTCTTACAACTGTCATCATATTATCTCAATTTTTTTTTTAATTTTTTGGTGGAAGGTACCAGGAATTAAACTCAGGAGTACTCAACCACTGAGCCAAATCCCCAGCCCTATTTTGTGTTTTATTTTAGAGACAGAGTCTCACTGAGTTGCTTAGCACCTCACCCCTGCTGAAGCTGGCTTTGAATTCGGTATCCTCCTTTCTAAGCCTTCTGAGCTGCTAGGATTACAGGAGTGCACCACCATGCTTGGTTTATCCAAAGATTTTTGACATGCCATATCACTATTCTCATTTACTTCTATTTTTTATTTCTCCTCTGATTTCTGATATTTATTCATCACTAAAAATTGTGTTTTTTAATCCCCAGGTATTAGAGTGGTTTCTGTTTTTATCTTATGTTTGATTTTGAATTTTACTCCATCATGATCTGATAGAATCAAAAGTATTATATCTATTATTGTATTGACTAAGATTTGCTTTGTGAAATAAAGTATGGTCTATTTTACAAAATTTTCAAGATGTTGCTGAAAAGAGAGTGAATTCTGTCATTGATGGATGAAATATTCTATAGATATCTCCTAGGTCTATATTATTAATTATATTTTTTATTTCTGTAGAGTCTTAGTTTATATCTGCATGATTTATCAACTGGTGAGAGAAGTATGTTAAAGTCATCCAGTATTATTGTATTGTGGTCTATTGAATTCTTAAATTTGAGAAGGGTTTATTTGATGTAGGTAGATGCTTCATTGTTTGGGGCATAAATATTTACAGTCATTATATCTTATTGATGTATGATTCCCTTAAGCAATATGAAGTGACCTTCTTTGTCTCCTGATTTATCTTGGCTTTTAGCTCAGTCATAGAGCACTTGCTTACCATGTGTGAGGCACTGGGTTTTATTTTCAACACCACATAAATATAAATAAATAAAGTAAAGGTCCACTGACAACTAAAAAATCAAAAATGTAAATTTGACTAAATAAGTGAAGTAAATTCAGTAAGATTTATATAACATTTATATTGTCTGTTTATTGACATAAAAGGTGACATAACTAATTAAACACCACTGAAACAAAAAAGTATATTAAGAATTAGAATTATTTATACCAGTGTGCCAGTAAAGTTATTTGGTACTGCTATTCTTTTTAACCAAGAGTTTTTACTTGGGTCCTTGAACTTATGGCAGAGAAACAGAAAGAAAAGCTCTGACCAACAGATCTATGAAATATCAGTTTTATTAAAGTTTTTCAGAACTGGATGTGGTGATGCATGCCTGTAATCCTTGTGACTGAGGATGTTGGAGAGGAAGATTGCAAGTTCAAGGCCATCCTCAGCAACTTAGTGATGCCCTAAGAAACATAGTGAGACTCTATCTCAAAATAAAAAACAGAAATGGCTAGGGATATGGCTAAGTAGTTAAGTGTCCCTGGATGCAATTCCTAGTGTCAAAAATATATATTGCTCTTCAATTATATTTTGATAACAGTGGTATAACTTTGACCCATTATAAAAATAATGCACATTAAAAATTTTATCATACCTTTAGAAACAATATATTACTAACAAGAAGTGTAATTAGTAGATCTAATATTTCATAGGGCAAATGCTAATTCTGGAATTAGTATCTAAATAATAAGTACATTCAAATAGAATATTTATTGCTAAACTACCTTGTTTTTATGACTATAACTAAAGAATAATTAAAGAGTTTTTCTTTCTCATAGTGCTAGATATTATATAAAACAAATACTTGAACCATAAATCTATAATTCTATGGAATTAATCATCTGTTTTTCATTTTGGTGTTTGTTGCTAAACATCAAATGATAAACATTTTACATACTGGTGGAAAAATAGGTCGATCTCATTAGTGTTGTTAATATGGTCTATTGAATGCAGCCTAGGGACTAATCAACACAACTTATGCAAAATTATACATTCATAAATCAAATCAACAAAATAAAATATGTGTTACATAGATTTTAATCATAAATTGGTTTTAGAAAGGAAAAAAATAGATGTTGTGGGGCCTTTTAGAGATGAAGGCAGTGGTAATTTACTGTTGGCAATATATTTAGATTCCATTTTTGCTTAAATAATCTGATGCTTTCCCAAGTGCAGAAACAATTTGAATGATTGTCAGAAAATATTTTTATTCATAAAATGTACCTCACTCTGCCTTTTGTTGTTCCAATGTTGAGGTCAGCAACAGGGAAAAATATGCCTAATATCTAGCACAAATCTTTCTTATAAGCATGCCCTTTAAGAGCTCCAGGTATGTTGGGATTCCAGTTTCCAGTTATTGTAAATACTAAGTTGAATGTGAGATCTAGGGTAGCAGCCTGGAGACTAGGACTACTCACTTGCCATGCTGTGCAGTAAAATGTTCTCATTAGTAGCAATAACCTAGCCTTCATGGCCTCATAATAGAGTCTTCTTGTTTTTTAGTTATAATTATTCAACATCATGAGAAATAAGTCATTAAGTAGTAGATGAAGAACAATAATTCCAACTCAGTTTATGTTTTATCAGTAGCATAGAAGGGAGAGACCTTACAAGAAACAATGCCAGGAGGCTCTCAAATCCTAGAACACTGAACTCACTCTTCAGCAAAGGTTAAATATTTAAAAATTAGAATGAAGTAAGGAGGAAGCAATTTAAAAGCACTCACATTCTGTCTTTTTAACTATCTCCACAAAAAGGAAAATTCTTTCTTGAGACAACTATATCAGTGACACAAATATTTCATATTCTTTAGTTTTAGCTAAACAGCATGATAAATGTAAAAGATAATTTATAATAGTATAATAGAACTAAGGCTCTGTGAAATATATTTTTTGACTGAGAGGTGACCAAAACATTTATCTGAAATTTTGGTCTGCTGATAAAATCAGACATGATAATTATAAAGATGTTTAGTGGTGTCCAAGGCTAAACTGTGCAGGGTCAATGTGGTTATTTGTACAAGTAAGTCCAGTACACTTACTTATGTGGGCATGAATATATTTACAAATAAGAATCATTATACACAGGTGATCAAAAACATTTGAAAAATTGTCTGTGAAACTCAGATTTCTGTGATCTTTGAATCACATACATTCAAGATCACCATAGCTGGGCACGGTGGCACACGCCTGAAATCCTAGCACTTTGGGAGGCTGAGATCAGAGAATTGTGAGTTCAAAGCCAGCCTCAGCAATGGTAAGTTGCTAAGCAACTCAGTGAGACCCTGTCTCTAAATGAAAACACAAGATAGGGCTGGAGATGTGGCTCAGTGGTCGAATACCTCTGAGTTTAATCCCCAGTACCAAAAAACAAAAACAAAATAAACCAAAGATCACTGTAATCATATCATTAATCCTATGTTGCTTAAAAAAAGATTTAAATTATATGAATGACTTGAAATTGTTCTATTTCCCAGTACCAAGGATACATTATCAGAGAAAATAGAATTAAAAAGCTATTGATTCTTTTTAGCACCTTTGGTATGTAATTGGAGAACAATACAATTTGAGAAGCTTTAATTTCTTGTGCAGCTGGATGACAATAAAGAGGAAGCATGAGAACACATTAAGCCTATATAGGTCAATCATCCTATTAGAACTCTAGGGAATAAATATCTAATTTGCATAATTGTATTTCTGTAGATGCCAGATTAGCTACTGTGCTAATAATTTGTGCTTGGTGAGTTAAAAAAATCATAAAATTGCCTTCCTGATTCTAACAATTGAGGGAACAGGAAATGTATGTCTTTGGTGAATTACCATGAGGATGCAAGCTATTACTTAATAATTAAAAATTATTTCTTAATACCTATTCATAGAGTTCATGAGCAGGGGAAATTTTAAAGTTTCAAGAGTCTAATCAGTTAACATCAAAGACTTCTTACTTGTCTATTCTTATTGCTATTGTTATCACTATCTAGTATGTTGTTCCTATAAGATAGGGAAAAGTAAATAACCACTCATAAATGACAACTTTAGTTGTTCCAACAGTCCTCAAAAATGTTTGGTGAAACTACCTGATTGTAATACTGCTTGACAGAATTCAAGAATTTATAACTTACTTATTTAAATGCAGTTACAATTTAATGATCCATACGAGTGGAGTCAAATTGTGTAGACTTACCATAGAATAAATAATCTAACAAATGCATTTATTTAGAATATATTACAGGCTAAGTTGATTTTATGCATTAAACATATTTCTAATTGAAAATCGAATGAAATGAACAATGGTTCATCAAACCATAGCCTTTCTTCTGATTTTTATTGTAATTTTGGATCCAGGTCCCATAAAATATAGAGCATCACACTAAACCTGTCTACCTCACAGGATTATTAAAAAATACAATGTGCTAAAGAGAAAGGCCATGGACTGAATGTTTGCTCCCCTAAAAAAAACATACATAGCAATCTTAACATTCAAAGTGATGGTATTTGGAGAAAGATCCTTTAATAGATGTTTCAGATGTGGTGATAGAGCTTTCATGAAGGAGACTATAGTCTTTATAAAGTGGTACCAGAGAAATGGAAATCAAACTACATTGAAAGTCCATCTCATTTTAGTGAAAATATCTATCACCAAGTATAAAAATAATAACAAATGCAGATAAAGGATTCAGGGAAAATGATACTCATACAGTTAGTGAGAGTGTAAATTAGTATAGCTACTATGAAAACCAGTATAAAATCCTCAAAAATATTAGAAAAATATATCTGCCATCTTATCAACTATACCACTTCTTGGTATTCACCCAAAAGAAGTAAAGTCAATATATTTTAGACATACATGCACACCCATGTCTATTGCAGCATCATTCACAATAGCTAAGTTGTGGAATAAGCCTAGGTGTTTGTCAACAGATGAATGGGTGAAGAAAATGTAGTACATATACACATTGGAGAAAGAAAGAACATTTTGTTTATTTAGGTCTTCTCTCTTTTGGTTAGTTTGACTAAGGGTTTATGGTTCTTCTTTATCTTTGCCAAGAACCAACTCCTTGCTGCAATGGTCCTTTGCATTGTTTTTATTATCAATTTTATTAATTTCAGCTCTGACCTTATTTCCTGTATACTACATATTTGGGAGTTGATTAGTTCTTTTAATAGAACCTTGAGATGTAGTATTAGATTATTTTTTGGGGAGTTCCTCGCCAGAGTTCCTGCCAATGGGCAAGAGCACAGGCCAGGGCCCAACCACCTTCAGGGACAACCGCGGGAGCCCAGCCAAGGTCAGACTGGAGACTGCTAGCTGCCAGTCACAGGGGAACCCAGACCCAGGGGAAGGACTGTCTATGGAGACCTCTGTGGGAGACCTGACATATGTGAGGCCCGGGACCATTTGACCCAGCTATCCCACTCCTCTTTCTATACCCAAAAGATTTAAAAACAGCATACTACAGTAACGCAGCCACTTCAATGTTTATAGCAGCACAATTCACAATAGCTAAACTGTGGAACCAACACAGATGCCCTTTGATAGATAAATGGATAAAGAAACTGTGGTGTATATACACTATGGAGTATTACTCAGTATTAAAAGTGAATAAAATTATGGCATTTGCAGGTAAATGGATGAAGTTGGAGAATAGCATGCTAAGTGAAGTGAGCCAATCCCAAAAAAACCAAGTGCCAAATGTTCTGTCTGATAAATGGATTCTGATCCATAATGGGGGAGGGGACATGAGAAGAATGGAGGAACTTTGGTCAAGGGGAAGGGAGAGGAGAGGAGGGGTGGGGCAGTAAAGATGGTGGAATAAAATGGACATCATAGCCCTACCTTCATGTATGACTGCATATATGATGTTACTCTACATCACATAAAACCAGAGAAATGAAAAATTGTGCTCCATCTGTGTACAATGAATCAAAATGCATTCTACTATCATGTATACCTAAGTAGAATAAATTTTTAAAAATTATTTATTTGAGATATTTTTATTTTTAATATAGTAAGTAAATGCTATTTCCTCTTAGAACTGCATTCATACTGCCACATAAATTTTGATATGTTATATCTCTATTATGATATGTTTCTATAAATTTTTATAAATTTCTCCCCCTGATTTCCCCTATGACACATTTTTCATTCAAAAGTATGTTATTTACAGGGCTAGAGATATATCTCAGTGATAGAGCATTTGCCTAGCATGTGTGAAACCCTGGGTTCAATCCCCAATGCCATGAAAAAATGTGTATTAATTAATCTACAGATTTTAAAGACTCCTTTTTTGAGTCTTATTGTTGATTTCAAATTTCATTCCATTATGACCTGAAAGAATGCAAAATATCTATTCTATGTATTAACTTAATTCATGCCCTAAAAATAATTTATTTTAGAGAAAATTGCATGACTGAGATAAAACTAAATTTATTTATCAACAGATGAAATATTATATTAATGTCAGATCCATCGTATTAATAGTATTTTTTAGTTCTGAAGAAATACTTCTTAGTTTATGTCTGGATGACCTATGTAATATTGAGAAGGTTGTGTCAAAATGAGCCAATATCATTCCATTGTGGTCCATTCAATTATTTATATTGAGAAGGATTTGTTTTATTTAAGTAGGTGCATCAATATTTGGGGCATTATTTTTATAATCATTATATCTTCTTGTTGGATGATCCCTTTAGCCACTATGAAGTGACATTTTTGTTTCTTCTGATTAATTTTTTTTTTGGTACTGGAGATTGAACTCAGGGGCACTCAACCACTGAGCCACATCCCCAGCCCTATTTTGTGTTTTATGTAGAGACAGAGTCTCACTGAGTTGCTTAGCACCTCACCATTGCTGAGGCTGGCTTTGAACTCACAATTCTCCTGTCTCAGCCTCCCTAAGTGCTGGGATTAGAGGCTTGCACCATTGCACATGGCTTCTTCTGATTAATTTTGACTTAAAGTTGACTTTGTCTAACATGAGGGTAAATATCCCTGCTTGCTTTAAAAATCCATTTACATGGTATACTTTTTCCACCGTTTAACCTTCAGCTTTTGGATATCTTTGCCTATAGGGTAAGTTGTTTGTAAACAACATATGTTTGGGCATTGTTTTTTAATCTATTTTGCCAATCTATGTCTTTTGATTAAACAATTTAACCCATTTACATTCAGTGCTATTATAGAGACATGGTTATTATTTCCTGCCATTTTATTTCTAATATTTAATTCATAACTGATTCTCCCTTAATTGACTATTCTTCTAGAGAGATTAATCCCTATATTGGCTATGATTTTTATTTTTCATTTCTTCTGCATTGAGTATGTTTAATAATGCAGACTTATTAGTTATTATTTTAGTTTCTGCTTATCATGAAAGGTTTTTATTCTTGAATTCTAAAGGATTATTTTACTAGATATAATAATCATGGTTGTCACTCATTTTCTTTCATGGATTGGTATATATTATTTCAAGTCTTCCTGGGGTTTAGGGTTTGGGTTTATAAACCATTTGAATCTTAATTGACTTATCTCTAAATGTGACCTGCCATTTTTCTCTTACAGCTCTCAAAATTCTCTCCTTTTTCTGCATAGTAGATATTTTAATTATAGTGTGTCTTGTAGAGGATCATTTTATATATTTAGGGTTCTAAATACCACTTCTATTTGTATTTCCATCTCATTCCTAAAGTTTGGAAAAGTTTCTGGTATTATTTCATTGAAAACCCTGTGCATTACTTTAGTTTTATTTCAGTGTTTTCATCTATGCCAATTATTCTTTTATATTTATTTATTTTTTTAGTGATGCTGAAGATTGAACCCAGGGCCTTGTGCATATGAGGCAAGCACTCTACCAACTGAGCTATAGCCCCAGGCACTATACCAATGATTCTTAACTTGTTCTCCTAATATTATCCCAGATTTCTTGAATGGTCTGGTTATGATCTCTCAACTATTCTTTTTAATTTTTTTACTCTAATATTTATTTTCAAGATCCTGAAAAGATCTTTGTCTTCAAAGCCTGATAATCTGTGCTCTAAATGGCCTAAACTATTGGTGATATTTTCAACTAAATTTTAAATTTTAGATGGATTACTGTGACAAACCATTTTGGAGATATTCCTTCTGAGTTAATTTGTTACTGTCCAAATTCGGGGAGAGGCTGTGTTGATTTAATATGCTCTAAGGAGATAGTCTAGCTGTGGACTCTATAAATTGGCTGCCCTGCAAAGCCTAGCTTTTAGTCCACAATTTAAGCTAAATTGTATGACTTCCTTCCCTGTCTTTGCTGTTCCTGACCATTTGAACTTGGTCTGCTTTTCTTTCCAGCTCTTGTTAAAGAAATAATTCTATTGGTTTTTATCTACTTCTTTCTCTCTTTTTTGCTCCTCTGCCACCCCAACTCCATCCTGGTCAGGGTTCAGGGTCAATAAACTTTGTCTTATATTCTGCTCATGTAACCAAACTCCAAATCCCTCCATCTCTTATACTGTCCAAAATCAAATTTTAGAATATTTATTCTGTTATTCACTCCATTGTTCAGTAGTTCTTTCATTCTTTCATTTCTGGTTTGTGGAGTGGTGGAGAGTTGCTGCCAAGATCTGCTCCACAATCTTCTAATCATCTACAAAAATTACACATATGTTCTCAGTTTGTGCAACCAAATTTTACTATAGTGTGTGTGAGGCTACCATATTTATTACTCAATGAAACCATCATGATTATGATAATAAGGAATTTCAGTTTTACTATAAAATAAATCACTTGAAAGATACCTTATTCTCTACATTTTTAAAAGAAGTTAGTTAAAGAAGGTGCAATGGATTTAGCTGGATTGTTTGTGTTCTCTAAGAAATATGGTGATAATTATAGTGCTATGCAGACATAAAATATAATCTTAGTTTTTACCCAGATGAGTGTGATATGAATTGATTATATACTAAATCCTCATTTTTAGGGTCACAGAGAGAATTTGCTTCCTTTTGGGAAGTATAGTAAAAACACCACTTACCTGTGTTAATACAGAATTGTGTGGATGACCATTCATTCAATGATAGGACAAATTGAGAGAATTAAAGGAAATAACACTAAGATGAGAGTCAAAACCTTTATTTTAGTTTTCTGACTCTACAATGATGTAGGGTTAGCATAATGTTCAGTTTTCATTTTACATCTGCTTTCCTAGAACCTTGGAGAACTTAGCATTTGGCCAATGGGAAGAAAAAAGGTGTTCGAATGATGTGTTATATGGTCAATTTGTTACAAGGAAACAGGATAGAATTTGGGCATATTACTTATTTATTGAGTATTTCTGAGTACCAGTTACAGATTTGGCACTGTACTAATGTACTTCAAAGGCTTTATTTCAAAACTGCTCCTTGAAGTAGATAGTATAGTCTCTGTATGATAAAATGAAGAAACCAAGATTAATGTCATTTGCCAAGTTTGCATATCACATAAGCAATGAATTTTGGAACTTAAATCAAGAATGACTTCATCTTTTTAAATGTATGATATAATTATGCAGGTCACCAATTATTGACCTTTAAAGGAGGAGTAAACATTTCTGCCTTAAATAATTTCTGAAACAGTAGAAACAGTAGAAATAGTAGAAAAATTTTAAAATATTATGATGCTATACAAGGGTAAGGTATCGGGAATATTTTAAAGTCCTATGCAGACATAAAATGCAATTTCAACTTTTACCCAAAGTCAGCCTCAGCAAAAGTGAGGCGCTAAGAAACTTGGTGAAACCCTGTCTCCAAATAAAATACCAAATAGGGCTGGGGATGTGGCTCAGTGGTCCAGTGCCCCTGAGTCAAATCCCTAGTACCTCCCACAAAAAAATATGAATTGAGTTAAAAATATGATTGTAAATTACATATTAAAGTAGTGTCTGATCGATTAAATACAATGATTCTATAAAGTTTGTTCTACTAGGTCTGCTTAAATGACCTGGTTTTACTTTTATTTATAGTATGCTTTAATCACCCTACTAATATTCCTAATAACAATCATATTGACATTGATAGAAGAAAATGTAAAAAACATATCTTTCATATATATATCATATATATATGTACATTTTACCATGTGTGTGTATTATGATTTTATGAAATAAGTCCATTATTATTATGTTATAGAAAACTGAGGTATAGAGCACTTAAATAATTTGTCCAAAGTCATACTGTAATAAGTAATAGAGCACAGATTTCAACCCTTTACAAAATGTCCCTTTTGTCATATCTGTATATATATTTTGTTCATACAGGTTTTACCTGATTTACTAAGTACAGCAAACATATCAACTTGCTACACCACTCTTAATTTTTATCAAAAAATTGTTTTATTGTCCAAATTTGTTTGTTTTTGTGGTCTCCTTCTGACAAAATATGTTCTGAAATAATCTTGGGATTGTACTTCCAGAACTGGGAAATTCCTTACCAGAGACCTGAGTGACTATACATAAACTTTATAGAAATGGACTTTTGAATTGTTTTGGCTCTCAATCTTTAAGGAATTTAAAAAAATATCTGGGGTATTGTTTAAGATGTAGATTCATGAGTTCTAATTTAATAAACTCGAAATGGCATTTTTAGACTTCATTTTTTTTTTTTTTTTTTTTTTGGTACTGGGGATTGAACTCAGGGGCACTCAACCACTGAGCCACACCTCCAGCCCCATTTTGTGTTTTATGTAGAGACAGGGTCTCACTGAGTTGCTTACCGCCTCGCCATTGCTGAGACTGGCTTTGAACTCGCGATTCTCCTGTCTCAGCCTCCCTAAGTGCTGGGATTACAGGCTTGAGCCACCGCGCCCGGCTTAGACTTCATTTTTTAAAAAATATTTTTAGTTGTATATGGACACAATACCTTTATTTTTATTTATTTATATTTATGTGGTGCTGAGGATCAAACTCAGTGCCTCACACATGCTAGGCAAGCGCTTTACCACTGAGCCACAACCCCAGTCCTAGGCTTCATTTTAAACAAGTGCCTCAGGTGATTTGGACATTTGGTGTTAGAATTCCAGTTTGAACCTTCTAATTCATCTCATTTAAGCATGGTTCATCTTCTGAATGTATAATAAATTGTGTAGCTGCTTGCTATATATAATCTGTGTCTCTCTATACCTGAATCTTAGTAATATATTTTAATATAATTTAGTTACAATATTAAACATTTGTAGCAAATTCTTCATCAAATTCTACCTCAGCTCCCTTTAACAATTATACATATCCTCATGTACACAGTAATATTAGTAAAGTTGGTGCAAGTACGTGGTGAAGCTTTCCATGTATCAATCTGTTGTTAATTTTTGTGCAGACTTTTCTGGGACATGAATTGCATTTTCACATGTCAGTGGTGCACCATTGGTCATTTTTATTTGTCACCTTGTGTGCAATGCAATGCAATTTGCTACAAAAGCTTTCAGACCTGCAGTGTGTTACTAATATGTGTAGTCTATGCTAATTACTCTCCTTATTCTTTTATTATATGATAGAATGAACCTTTCATTTGCTGTTTTCAGGTGATATAAACTAGGCTTTTCATTACCACTTTAGTTAACATACTTCTTTGTTCTAAGTCTATATTGAACCACTCGACGGTACATACTGTGTTTGAATTAAAACTGAAGATAAAATCAGTGCCTTAATTTTATTGCCTACATTAAACAAAGTTACACACGCATTGAA
Source organism: Xerus rutilus (assembly GCA_028644305.1). NCBI lineage: Eukaryota > Metazoa > Chordata > Mammalia > Rodentia > Sciuridae > Xerus > Xerus rutilus. The sequence goes on from CM053417.1 coordinate 57,638,471, forward strand.
TGTATTTTTAACTTTCTTGAGTTTTCCTTAAAACTTCATTTTAGCCCAAATTCGGATTTCTTCTAATGTCTTAGAGAAACGTGTGCATCACAAGATAAATTCTTTAACAAATGGCATATGTATCACCTAAACATGTGATTAGAGTGAAAACCACTTTTTAAATCTCTAAATTTTTATTTGTACCTCATTATATGAAAACATGGAAAACTGAGTATATTTTTATCTCTATCCAGTTGATAGACACTAATAACTACATAATTCTTCTGTTTGACGTAGAAATCAAATTTTGTTTCTTTATTTCCCTAAAACGTCATGAAGATATGTGTACTAAGATGCCTGAAAACAATTAGAACAATATAATAAAAATAAAACTTGATAAGTATTATATGTTGAATGTTAAATATCCAATACTAAGTTTGTCATCACTTCATTTAAACATTTTCGTAACAATAAGTAGGTATTATTTTCTTTTCACAAGTAATAAAATCAGTTAATGCTCAGGAGGTGTACATCAGTAATGTAATGTTAAACATATAGAAAAAATGAAGTATCTCACCCACAGTATATAATTCCAAAACTCCCACTTTAAATTTTTATGAAAATAAAATATGATCATTTTTAGAACAAGATCTTCTTGAACAAGGATAGGTAACGTATTTTAGGAAATACAAGAGTCAGTGTTATACTTTTCTTCTCAAAAATACTGAGGCACTAAGTATTGCAAGATCTTTTGCAGAATATTTAGTTGGATAATGATTCATAACCAAACATTTCTTGAGATAACTCATCTTGCCTGGAAATAAGCACTGATTATCTGCTAAACAGTTTTCAAAATTTGTCTCTACTCTCTCTTATTTTCAAAAACTGAATAATGATGCTTGCTTGATTCTCTTTTACCAAACTTTCATTAAAATTTTTCCTCTGACTAATGGCACAATCATAATTGAACACCACCTTATCTTGGCTCCTGATTTCTGATTCACAATATCATTTTTTAAGCTAAATTTTGATATCCAGTCTAGTTTCCTACTCAATTTGATGTTGCAATAACAATAATAAGGAGATCTAGGACTGAGGCTAACAGAAATCGAAGGAAAGAAGGAAGAAGACAAAGAGGGAGAAAAATATTCTTCCTCATTTTGACTTTGTACCAGTTAGTAAGCTATTGTCTATTGGCTTCCCACTCTTGTATTTTGTGTTGTTTGTACTGAGAGTCTGCAAATTTTGTTTAGTTTTGCCAGATAACTCCTTGTTAAATTATTTTGGTAGGCTGCACTGTGAAAAATTAAAACATTATTTTCATTCACCTTCCATTAGGATTCCAGTTGGCCTGAGATTACTCTAAGAATCAGCCAAGAAAGTAAAAAACTCTACAGTGAAAATTATAAAACTCACAATAAAGAAATTGAAGGAGACCTCAGAAAATGAAAATCATTCCCATGTTCTTGGTTAGGCAGACTTAATATCGTCAAAATGGCCATACTACCAAAGGCAAATGCACACTCAGTACAATCCCATCAAAATACCAATGACATTATTCACAGAAATAGAAAAATTCATTTGGAAGAATAAGAGAATCACAATACCAAATGTAATTCTGAACAACAAAAAAAATGATGCAAGAGGCGTCACTATACCCAAACTCAAATTATACTACAGAGCTATAGTAACAAAATCAGCATGGCACTGGTTTCAAAATAGATATGAATATTAATGGTATAGAATAAAACACACTGAGACAAACCCAAATAATTGGAGCCATCTGATGCTTGATAAAGGTACCAAAAATGTATATTGTAGAAAATACTTTTTTATAAATGGTACTGAAAAAACTGGATATCTATATATAAAATAATAAAATCAAGTCCCTATCTTTCACCCTGTAAAAATAATTAAATCAAAATGATTCAAAGATTTAGGAATTAGGGGCTGGGGTTGTAGCTCAATGGTAGAGCACTTGCCTAGCATGTGTGAAGCACTGGGTTTGATTCTCAGCACTGCATGTAAATAAATAAAGGTCCATTGACAAGTAAAAAATATTTTTAAAAAAAGACTTAGCAATTAGACAAGAAACCAGAACTATTAGAAGAAAACCTAGGGCCAATACTTCATCATATGGGTATAGGCACTGACTTCCTGAACAAGACCCCTAAAGTTCAATAAATAAAACCAAGAGTTAATACTGAGGTGCCATCAAATTAAACAATCTTCTTCACATCAAAGGAAATGGTTAAGAGAATGAAGAAAGAGCATAGAGAATGGGAAAAAAATTTCCAGCCACTCTTCTGACAGGAGATTAATATCCAGAATATATAAAGTATTCAAAAAATTCAACATCAAAAAAACAAATAACCCAATTAATAAATAATCCAAGAACTAAAGAGAAATAGCTCAAAGGAAGAAATACAACAAATATATGAAAAAATGTTCAATATCTCTCGCAATCAGGGAAATGCAAATACAAACCTCACTAAGATTTCATCTCGCTTCCAGTCAGAATGCCAATTTTCAAGAACAAAAACAATAATAAATGCTGATGAGAGTGTGTGTGTGGGGGGGAGTACACTCATACATTGCTTATGGAACTTCAAATTAGTACAACCATTATGGAAGGTAGCGTGGAGATTCATCAAAACTTTAGAAATGAAACCACCGTAAGAATCAGGTCACTTCAGTATTTATCCAAAAGAACTAATATCATCATACTATAGCAATATAGCCACTTCAATGTTTATAGAAGCACAATTCACAACAGCCAAATTATGGAATCGACTCAGATGTCCATCAACATGTGAATATATCAAGAAAATATGTTATATATACAGAATGGATTTTTACATAAAGAAGAATGAAATGTGGCATTTAGCAGTAAATGGATGGAAATGGAGAGAATCATGCTGAATGAATAAGCTAGACTCAGAAAATCAAGTGTTGAATGTTTTCTCTCATATGTGGAAGCTAGAGCATAATAAAGGAAAGAGAATGGCAGGAGAAGAGATCTGATAACATACATATTTAAGTAAAATAGAACAATAGAAAGATGTGAAAGGGATAGAACTATTGAATAAATTTAATAACATGTTATATACATATGTAATATGCCCAAAAGAATTTCACCATATGTATATATAGAAATTACTTATCAAAATAAAAAAAAACAAGTGAAAGTAGATCAATATAGGAAATAAAATAGAAATGAGAGAGGGAAGAGGCAAGGGAAAGAGGAAGACTGGGGATTGAAATCAAGCTCCTTGCATGTAATTTTTTGTCAAAAAGAATCCAAATACTATGTTTAATGATAATGCTCTGATTTTTAAAAAAAATATCAACTGACAAGCAACAGATGCCAAATCCTGTTGGCAGGTTTTTTGCTACTTTTGCAGAGCCAGACTCATAGTCCCCTTTCAAGGACAAGTGCATTTGCCTTGTCTGTCTGGGTCCCCAAACCCACAAGTTTGTTCTTAGAGCTCAGAAAAATGAGCACCAAACCTTTCTTCAGAGTTCTGCATTTCAGGTCCAGAGTTATCATTTCTCCAGATTTAAGTTTAAAACATTCAAACATGATTCCTGTTCCTCCATTCTTCTGAGGATAGAAACTGATTTCTGCTGTTGATATATTTGAATTCCTTCACCATGCTTCTTGCTATTACACCAGCTTTATATCTACATTAAAATACAATATATTAATGTTTTCTTTTCATATAACTGGTATGGTTTTCAACTCTTGATACCACACTGATTAATACATTTTCTGAATTAAATTTAAAAAAAGAGAGCAAAATTCTTCTGTTCATATATTTTTCTCAAATCCTATGATCTCAAAATTCAGAGTTCCACAGAATCATCTAGAAAGTTTGTAAAAATGTAGATTATCAGGCCTTCACTCTAGGGATTCTGAGTCAATAGATCTGAAGGGGTATGCAAGGATCTTAATTTTAAATCAGCATCACTAAGGATTTCAGGAAGCTGCCATGAAACTCACATTTGGATAAACAATGAGATAATGATGACAGTATTATAGCATAACACTGGTCCCAGGACAAATTTCATGTTTTCACTTCTGTTATTGCCTCTTTGGAAATACATAGTTCCTCTGTCTGTGCCTCTCTCTGGAAATTCCACCTCCAATCTAAAGCCAGGATTATGTTATCCTCCTTGCAGAGGCATCCATCCCTGAACCACATCATTTATCCTTAAATGATGTGATCACTCTTGCTGATATGACAAAGGGAGATGGAAAAGTACCAGCACTGGAGTTTAGAGAACATGATAGGAGAGACAGAATGGCATGCTTAGGCGTAAAACTGGAGGGAGAGCTAGAATTTTGCCACTGCCATATTGTATTGAAATTCAGTGCTGTTATAGTTCAACATGCAAGGACTGGAAGCTCAGTGACTTGCAATATATCCAAAATAATATTGTTTAAAGATCAGAGCAGTGAGTGTCAAACTGATGGCAATCATAATCAGATAGAGGAACCAGAGGCCATATCAGTTTAAGAGGCTGATGATGGAACCTATGGGGCAGAAGTGACAAGTGATTTGCAATTTGATAGTGGCCCGATACACATTCAGAAAAACAGAGTTTGTTGGAGGGCTGTTGGTACTAAAAATCACTGAGCATTCTTTTCTTTCTCAGGATAAGAATAGAACAGACAAATAATCTAATGGAATTGTGTAGAAAGAGTAGAGTTACATGCAAGAGGAGCAGGAAAGGGAAGATCTTAGCAAGGAGGAGCTTGATATACAAGAGGAATATGCACCATGGTCACAGCAGGGAGGTGAAAGAGCTAGCACTTTGCCTAGGTTCATTCAACAAAATATCAATGCACTTTGCACTACCCAGCCATCTTCATACAGAGGATAAGATTCCCCGTGACTCAGGTCTGCGAACAGACCTTGGTTTTTCATTGATAACAGTATCTGATTTATTCTTCTTTTCATAGGTAGTTTAACAGCCACACTTTGGAAAATATGCTTCATACTTTTGTCAGTCCCAGAAGGTTTATTCCTCAGTAACTAGTAATATGAGATGACTTGTTAGTTGGAGCATTGTCTGATCTGAATTTGAAAACCAAATCAACATGTTAAATAGAAATCAGGCTAAGCTGCAAAATTTGGTCAGTGCTTTCAAAGCAGGTATTCTTGTAAGTATTAATTATATTTTCAGCCTCTATGACTAGTTTTTAAGTCTTATATGTGATGTTTTTCCTTATGACTAAACTAATAAAGTAATAAAAACATGCATTTACTTAATCAATTTTGTTTAGCTGCTTTTGGAACAAATGCAGGTAAGAATCAAAGAAACACCCAAAATGTAAAACAGATTCAAATCAGTCAGTTGGACTAATTGTATTTCAGGAAGTACATTCTCCCTTTTAACAGAAAGCAAATGTTTTGTTAATTGAGAATGCATTCAAAATTATGACTAAGACTTTGAAATTAATCTAATTTTATACACAATGTGTGAACATTTTTGTTGGATCAGCTCTGGATACAGATTTTATTTTAATCAACAAGTATAGGTAAATAAAATAGGAGGTATTTGATGTAACATATTTATTTAGGTTATCAAATCATATATATTTAAGAGATTTTTCATAATCAAATATTTTAAAAATATGTACCAATATGGATTGGATAGGATGGAGTGGGGGAAAGGGAGGGAAGATGTGAATGGGAAAAACAGAAGAATGAATTGGCTATAATTTATGTAAATTCTCATATGAATAATGACCAGTGTAGCTCCATATCATGTACAACCACAAATGTGAGTATATATGTCAAAATGTATTCTACTGTCATTTATAACTAAAAATAATAAGTTAAAAAATTAAAAAATTATATGTACCAATAAAATATGCAGTTTTACATGATATCAAATGAAAAATATATTTTCTGTTCAACAGGTTGCAGCAGTGCAATTTTAATATTTCTAAATTGAAAGCATAGTATTATATATACATAGCAAGTCAATTAAAATGTCCTTAAGCATCACCATTAGCATCACATTTGTCTTCTTCAAAACTTAAACTCAATTTGCAGTAAGAACTATAAGTTCCCAACTTTTTCTTCTTTTATACATCTAACATTACTTTCCAATTGGCACATGATATGGAGCTTTATCATATACCTGCCTATGACTCACTTCCTAGCATGATCCCAATCTTCACTCTCAACTTCAATTCCAGTCAATTCAGCACTAACCAGCAATATTTAGACCTGGCAAATTTAAAAAAACTGGGGAAAGATCTTCAAAGCCTCTAAATATTGTGTTCTATGTTGTTCATGGTTACTAGAGCTGAGATCCCTACAAGAGAGTTTAATATATATATATATGTATATTAATATATATGTATATATATATATATATATATATACACATAAGCCACATATTTTAACATAGCTCCTATTACAAAGTAATTGTATTATACTTTCTTTCAATAAAAACACATTGATCCTACTGGTTGTAAATCAGGTTGGAAATATATAGCATTGTAAGTTAATTGGAAATAGTGTAGTTAAGTTCTTATTGTATATGTATTTATGTGCATGTGTAGAAAAAGTCAGAGGAAAGATAAAGATATATGAATACTATCAAAAAATCTTAATTAGTACAAGCTTAGAAATGTGCTTTCTAAACTATACCATTCAGAATATATTTCTTATCAAAGTAAATGTTGCAAAAAGTCATGCTTATTCAATGGATAATGTAAATTTGTTCAGATAAATGAGTGGAACAATAATTTAAAAATTATATTAAGTAAATGAATAGAATGTGTAGTTTGCTTCCATTTTTACCAAAATACGATAATTTAAATAGGTAAAATATTACTCAGAAGAAATGCATGAAATATTCATTATAGTCTTCTCTAATTTATTTGAATTTTTTTCTTTTGTTCCTATACATTTTCCAAGCATGAAAAACTTTTGTAATAAGAAATGAAACAATGTTAAAAATACCTATGTATAGCTGGGCATGGTGGCATGCCTGTAATCCCAGCAGCAGGAGGCTGAGGCAAGAGGTTTTCAAGTTCAAAGCCAGCCCCAGCAATAGCAAACCACTAAGCAATTCAGGGAGACCCTGTCTCTAAATAAAATACAAAAAAAGACTGAGGATGAGGTTCAGTGGTAGAGAGTCTCAGAGATCTATTGCCAGTACCCTCCCCCCCCAATATGGATGTGTAAAATTGAAAATATAAGTAAGTATAGAGAGAAGAAATTCCCCAAATTGTCTCTTAATAAAAGTCACACTTTAAAAGCTAGTGCCATCCTAGCCGGTACTTTCTCTATGAACATATTCTTTCTTTTTTTTTTTTTTTTTTTTTTTTTAAAATATTTTTTTAGCTGTAGATGGACATAATGTCTTTATTTTATTGCTTTGTATGTGGTGCTGAGGATCGAACCCAGAACCTCACGCATGCGAGGCAAGCGCTCTACCGCTGAGCTACAATCCCAGCCCGAACACATTCTTTCTTATTGAGCTCATACTTTCATTTGAAATTTACTGAAATATATTCTATAATACTACTACTTCAAATTTACTTCTGACTTAGAATAGAGTGTAAGAAACTACACTTATACTCACAAAAATAGAGAACTATTTGCCCTACTCTGTAAACTGAATATAGAATTTATTCTGCAAAACCCCTTGCTTAAGTTTTCTTCCTATCCCATTCTATCTAACACATAATACTTATGTAGTCACCTTGTTTTCCCCCCTGTACAACAGTGGTTATTACGTCTATTGGACAATAGTTCCCAGTTATTAAAGTACTCAAAGATTTCTGAATTGATTATATTGGTCTAGACATTTTACCGTTGAATAAACTAAGTTTCTAATCTCCCCAAAATCTAGCTTTCCACCATCACCCTCAAACAATATATTTCTTTTCTCACTTTCCTTTTTATGTATGCAAGAGGAAAAATGATGTTTTTTGAAGGAGGACAAGCAAAGTCTCAAGGATGGAAACATGCCTGTGTTGCTTATGTGAAAGGTCGCTAACTAGCTCAGAAGACTGAGCTAACCACACACCACAGTCAGAAGACTGACTGTACCCTGACCTTATCGCTATAGCAACGTGAAACTTACTTTCTTGATTCACCCCCTTGTATGCCCTGCTTGTCTCCCCTTTTTTCTCTTGGTGTGGTTAGCAGCTAACCTATTGGTTACCAACTGTATATAGTATTTTGATGATTGACTGTTTCTGCTGTAAGCTTTAAGCAACCCTGCCCAGCATCTTAAAAAACATATAAGCACACTGCAGCAGAGAGTAAACAGACTGGTCTTCTCTATGTTTCCGGATGTCTGTGTCTGACTCCATCGCCTACACCCTCCTCGTGGCCATGCACAGGGTCTCTGCTGGCCAGAGACTCCCACAGTTTCTAATTTTATACTTTCTTAAAAAACTTAATGGATGCACTAATTATACATATTGACAGGATACAATATGACTTTTTATGTATAAAATATATATTTCTAAAATCAGGCTAATTGGAAAATCCATCAAATAGCTATTATTTTTTTGTGTTGGGAACATTTAAAATCCTCTTTACTAGTTATTTTTAAATATACAAGTAATTATCACCAATCATACTTACGCAATTGTGTTATACAACATTAGAAGTTATTCCTCCTATCCAACTGCACCTCTGTACATGTTAAACATCTTCTCTTTGATTCTCTTTCTCCAAACCTTTCTTTGTGTCTGTCAGCCATTATTCTACTCTCTAATACTATGAGAATAGCTTTTTAGTTACCACATAGCAATGAGAACATGTAAGATTTGTCTTTCTGCGCCTGACTCACTTAGCTTAATATAATAATTTCTAGTTTCATCCATGTTGCTGCAAGTCCATTCTTTTTTATAGATGCATATTATTCTATTGTGAATATGTAGGATATTTTCTTATATTTTCAATACCCATTTCATATGGTGGGTATTGAAAATAGTGGTGCAGTAAATATAGACATGCAGAAGAGTGAAAAGGAGAAGGGGACCAAAAAGAGGAGGTACTGGGCAATAAAATGGACCAACTTATATAGTGATACTGTGTGCATGCACACATTTGTAACAATGAATCCATTATATGTAATTATAATGTACCCATGAAAAGAGTAATCCAAAATTATGAGCAAGCAGACATATTAAAATGTCTTTTTTGTAGGCTGTTTTAACTTCTTCTGGATAGGTACCCAGAAGTTGGATAACTGGATCATATGGTAGCATTTTTAAATGTTACTTCAAAGTTGTTATATTTATTTTATGTTTCTTTATTTTTCTTATTATTGATATTTCCTTTTTTGTCACTTCTTACAGTTGTCAGACCATTTAAATAGATGGTACTTATTTTAATAGGAAAATCTATCACAGGTCATTGATTACTTGCATTTTTCCTGTGGTTTTAAAAAGCTAATATTTGTCCATTGATCCTGAAGTATTCCTAATCTTGTAGTTAGAAGGAGCTTAAAATACTTCTCTCCATCTCCATCCCTACCCACTCTATCTCTGCCCTCCCTCACTTCTTCCCTTTCTCCATCATCCTCTCTCTTCATGGCCATAGTGAATACAATGGATATCTGTCAGTCACTTCTGCTCCTTCTTGTCAGAGTGCCATCACATATACTGTTTGTTGCCTGGAATATTATTCTCTTCTGCCTTTCTTCTTTTTTGACCTACTTGATTCTTATTTATTTGTTTTCTCTTAGCTCAATCTCAGCTTATCCTCAGAGAATCTATACCTGATTCCCTGAAGCAGCAACTCCTTTCTAGGTTGTTTCCTTTTCCTTTTTATCTCTGATAACAGCTACAGTCTGATAGTTTCTGCTTCTGTAATCTTGCTTACTCAGTGGCTGTAGCAGGAAGCAGAGGTGCCCCCAGGAAAGGGGAAGGGATCTGGGCAACTTGCATGGGAAAGTATTGAAACCCAGAAGTCTGTACTATATAAAAGATATTGAGAAAAAAGGGCTGTGCTCAGCCTTTGGAGAAGACTCTGCTAAATCCACAAGGCTGCAAAATAAACCTTGCTCTTCTGCATCTCAAAGTGCCATTTGTCTCTTTTCATTGCCATAATTTTCCATATATTCCAAAACATCTCCATATACATTCTAAAGCATCCACACATATGTGTTTCATAAATTAGATTGTTTCTCTTATGTAGATTCATAGCATCATCTCCTTTTGACTTAATTTTATACTGTGTGTGTGTGTGTGTTGCTTGCTTAATATTCATTTTCTTTCATTAGATATTATGCTCTTGGCTATAGGGTCCAAGTCTGGCATTTCTGGTATCTGTTTTTGTTTTTGTTGTTGTTGTTGTTCATTATGCAACATCCATATCCTCTATTAGTATATAGGCACCAGTGAATATAATTATTCAATGCTAACATGAATAAATAACAAAAAAACATTTGAATCCTTCATGGTATCATGAAGTGATACTGAAAGTCTCAAGCTATATGTAGTTTAAAACTGTATGTCAAGAGACTGGATATCCTTAGCAAGAAGAGTGAAGCAGGAGGCATCACAATACCAGACATTAAACTGTACTACAAAGCTATAGTAACAAAAACAGCATGGTAATGGAACCAAAACAGGTAGATCAATGGTACAGAATAGAAGACACAGAGACAAATCCACTCAAATACAGTTATCTTATACTAGACAAAGGTGCCAAAAATATATAGTGCAAGAAGTAAAATCACAAATCAATAAATGGGATGGATTCAAACTGAAAAGCTTCTTCTCAGCAAAGGAAACAATCAATGAAGTGAACAGAGAGCCTACATTCTGGGAACAAATTTTTGCCACTTGCACATCTAATAGAGCACTAATCTCCAGGATATATAAAGAACCCAAAAAACTTAACACTAAAAAAAACAAACAACTCAATCAATAAATAGGCTAAGGAGCTGAACAGACACTTTTCAGAAGAAGATATACAATCAATCAATAGATGAATGAAAAAATTTTCAACATCTCTAGCAATTAGAGAAGTGCAAATCAAAACTAAGATTTCATCTCATGCCAGTCAGAATGGCAATTATCAAGAATACAAACAACAATAAGTGTTGATGAGGTTGTGGGGGAAAAGGCACACTCATACATTGCTGTTGGGACTGCAAATTGGTATAATCAATCTGGAAAGCAGTATGGAGA
>CM053417.1:57649728-57757531 GCA_028644305.1 Xerus rutilus
TTAGCAATAAAAGAAAATAAAATTATTGCATTTGCAGGTAAATGGATGGAGTTGGAGAATATGCTAAGCGAAGAAAGCCAATTCCAAAAACCAAATGCTGAATGTTGTCTCTGATAAGTGGATGCTGATCCATAATGGAGAAGAGGACATGGGAAGAATGGAGGAACTTTGGTCTAAGAGGAGGGAGGGAGGAGGGGGCATGGGGACAGTAAAGATGGTGGAATGAGATGGACATCATGACCCTAACTTCATGTGTGACTGCATATATGATGTGATTCTACATCATGTACAACCAGAGAAATGAAAATTTGTACTCCATCTGTGTACAATGCATCAAATTACATTCTGCTGTCATGTATACCTAAGTAGAATAAATTTTTAAAAAAGAGAGACTGCTAAGGTAGGAAGATACGGGTTCAAAGGCCAATTCTGAAACCAATTCACCTTTTAATATTGAGTTAAAGAGCTTTACCTCTTTCTTCTTACCTCTCTGTAAAATATAGTCACCTTACTTTCCTCTCTGTATAGAACTTTGCTTTCTACAACTATTTGATGATATTTCTAATTTTTTAAACTTCTCAAATATTTCTGAATTGATAGTACTGGCACAGGCATTTAGCCATTGAATAAACTAAGCTTTCATGTATAAATCACTGAAGATTCTACTTAATGATCCCAGATGACTTTCCATTTTTAATATTATGTTTCCATGATAAGTGGCAGAGAGGGAAAAAGTGAAATAAGTCTGTGTATAAAAAGGAATAAAGGTGAAAGTAGAATAAAAACTTATAGTGATAAGTTTCATGTAGATTCTGTACCCATAGAATAGACTATTGTGGGGTGGAGATGATAGAATATTTTCAAAATTGAAGAGGAGGACTCATCTGAAAATATTGTAGGTATTCTCCACATGAATATGCTCTAGGAAGAAAGTTGTAAATTGAATGTCTTTATCTTCTCCCAAGGTTAATATATTATGCAATAATAATGTGATTGTCATTGAATAGCCATGTGTGAACTAGAGTCTAGAATGTTCTTAACTCTGGATTCCATGATGATGAACTAGAAATAATCTCTTTTGTTATGATTGAATTTTTTCTTCTTCAATTTTCCAAATCAAAAATTATACATGTAACTAAAAACCAGAAAAAATTCAGTTGAAGATAATTCCTACGTAAAAATGATGTACCTTTTCTTATTAATGTAGCCATGCTATCCACTGCTGGTGAAAAATGATATATTAATATATCTTTTTTATTTTATTTACATTTGGGATAATCACTTTTTGCACATACCAGAAACAACTGCTATACTTACCAATATGTTATAAGTGATTCTCTTTTCTCTTACAACTATTGGCAATCTATTGTATTTGAAATGCCAGGCATTGCCTTGGGTACTGGCATGTTTTCAGTGAAATCTGCTCATTGGTACTTCTTTCTCTTTCCTTTCAAGCTAGCAAATTGCACATTAAAGTAGCTTGTCATTTAATTACCATTTTCACTGTTACAATGTCTGTTTCAACTTTTGCTTTCAATTAAAAAAGAATGAAACATTTTCATTTTTAATAAAAAGTGAAATATATGTTGGTTTAGAAGCTGCTCGAGAGCTAATTAAAGATGATATTGTTATGGCAAGTTCATATTTACCATATGTAAATGATTTTTAGTTTGGAACATAGCTTACAATTTGTTTTATCTTCAACAAAGGAAGCCCTATTTTCATGTTACTGATGTTCTATAATATTAATGGAACTGATTTTAAATGGAACACTTTCAAGTGTTTTTAAGGCCTCAGTGTGACCAAATGATATGGAAATTATAAACACTGACTTGAATTCATTTGTGGTATTTCATTAAAACAGATACTTTACGGATAATTTGCTATGCCAGGTACCATACAAAACACTTCCTAAGACATCTCAGTTTTCAAAAGTACAGGTCCTGTAATTTTTGTTTTTCATTTTACAAAGGAAGAAACAGAAATTCAGAAGGACTAAATGAGTTAGAGAAGAAAACATAGCTAGGAAAAATGACAGCTGGATTCAAACCAAAGTTCATCTTCCTTCGGATTTCATGCTCCCTTTATTATGCTATGTTGACACACTCTCCATTTTATGATAGGTAAATATTAAAGTGAAGTTGATATTCAGTAAGACAGATTGCAGTAAGGATTGTTAAGAAATAAATTTTATGGCTGGGATTGTGCCTCAGTGGTAGTGTGCTTGCCTAGCATGTGTGAAGCACTGGGTTTGAATCTCAGCAACACATATAAATAATTGAATAAAATAAAGGTCCATCAACAATAAAAATATTTAAAAAATAGATTTTAATTGCCAGGAAGGACTGTCCATGTGATTAGAATTAAACTTCTACTGCTTTATACCAGTATTCGCATCACTTTCAATAAAAAAATTTGCCAAAGTTATGTATAAATGTTCTATATTTCTGCTCAAATTTAAATCCAAAATCATCAAATCCATCCACAGTACTATTTTTTACTTATACCTCATATGTCTATCTTGAAGGTTTACCATTTAATTAGATATTTTTAAAAAAATTTCAGATGGCCTCCGCCTAATAACAGATCGTATATTTAGATCAGCCTCATCTCTATAGTTTCACCAAATTCAAGATATAGAATGTGAACAAAAAACATGGTACTTTATGTTATTAAAGAAACTGTCAGAGACATATACTTAGTTAAGTTTCAATTTTGAAAGACACCCTTTTTTTTTTTTTTTGGTATTGGTGATTGAACTCAACTCAGGGGTACTCGACCACTGAGCCATAACTCCAGGCCTATTTTGTTTTTATTTAGAGACAGGGTCTCACTGAGCTGTTTAGTGCCTTGCTGTTGCTAAGGCTGGACTTTGAACTCGCAATTCTCCTATCTCAGCCTCCCAAAATGCTGGGATTACAGGCATGCACCACCATGCCCAGTAAAAGACATCATTTTTACCAAAGATCTCAACATATCTTTTTAGTAAAATCATGACATTATGTTTGATGTTAACTGAGAGCCTGATAAAATGTACTATAACTTTTAACCAACTTGAGGCAGACTCTTAGATAAAATGAAAAAATACATTTTTGTTTATCTGGGACCTATGACAGTTATTTTTTATAACTGTGTTAATAGTATTGCAAATATTCAGTTTCAGGAATTGTCTAATAGCATTTCTAAACGTGTCCAATTCAAAGAATTCATTCCACAACACCAAAGAGAAAAATAATTATTGTCTCTTTCTATCATACTATACAAGGCTGAAATATCTAAAACAACTTCAAGTTTAAGCTTTAGCAATACTGTGGAACATGCTATGGGTAAAATTAAATTTATAATGAAAAATATTTTAGATTTCTGATCTTTTTTCTCCCTTCTCCAAGGCATTTATAGTTAGATTTCCTACTAATGCCTCAAAATCACTGTCTAAATCAAGATTCATCAGCTTCCTTTCCAGTGAAGTTTTAGACAGCCTAGAATAAACTGAAATACCTAGTCAGGATTACTTGACATTAAAGAGCACGTGGAAGAAATATTGGCTAGTTGCCATAAGGCAACACAGAAGAAATATGGAGCATTAAAATTCAGTTAACAGTCACTCTATGTCTAAAATTTTGCATTAGAGACTGAGAAACAGAAAAGATCTAAACATTTCAACTATTGACATTCAGAAAGGAAAATCATAAGAATGTGTACAGCCAGCAGAAGAATATCCCACTCTCTGTGTTTTTCTGCCTGAGCCAGATTTGGATAAGTCTGTCAAAATCCACGGCCAAATTTATAGTGATATTATGTTTTTGACATCAATATGATGACTTCATAAAATAGCATGGGATCTTCTAATTCAGGGGATTAACAGATACTTTCCTAACTATATGAACAGATATGTAGATACTTAGTGCATTACTACCAACCAGATTCAGTTTCACCACATACTTTCTCACATAGCCTGTCAGATAAACAGCTCAAAGCACAAGCTGCTAAGTGGTCAGAATTAATTTTGTAAGAACAGATGCATATAAAGAAGCATATTTAATATTAATGCTTTAGTAGCATCAGAAAATATATTGATATTCATTTTCCAGTTTCATGAGAATAATTATTTAAGTCAGTCAAATATATATCTGGAAAATAAATAGCTACAATGCTAGAAAAAATCAAAAGTTTATTTTTATTAGAAATTCTGGAAGTGGATTAAATAGAAACCAAGAAAATATATGAAGTTAACTACATAAAATTTAAATACAGTACACAGAAAATCATAACATAAACCAAGCTAAAACAGTAAAAGTCAAACGTTAAAATATTTACAACACTTATGACAGTCTAAAAGTGTTTTTTTAATATACAAATAATATAAATAAGATAGAGACAACAGGATAACAGGAAAAGGTATGGATCAACAGCCAACAACAACAACAGACTTAAAAATTACTATAAACATAAAAGTATATTCATTATCACTCACAGTTTTAGTAATAAAAATAAAAATAAACTTGGATATTTGACAACAAGTTTTGTTGATTAAGGTTTGAAAAAATATATATTTTTCATAGATTTTCATAGACCAAAGGCCTTTACAAAAACCTTAATACTGCAATTTGTGAACATTTATTAGAAGATGAAATGTATGTGTAATTTGATCTAATAATTAATATTTTACAGATATATCTTATAGCTATATTTACAAATATATATGGGTTAAATAGCCACTGATTTTCATTGAAATGTTTTATAATTGTGAACAAACTAAATTAAGTATTAATTAATACATGGTGTTCATATAATGGAATTGTATGTTTAGTAAATATTTATAGTACATTTGCATCACCTGCTATTTCAGAAGCAAAAAATAAACCAGTGAACAAGATAAATGAATTTTTATTATCATGAAGGCTATCTTATATTCAGTGAAGAACTAATCAAAAAATAAGTAAACAGGTAAATGAACAAAATCATTTGAGATAGTCAAAGACTGAAGACAATGAATTAACGTTCAATGATGAGTATCTCTACTCAATATTGGTTAATCAGAAATAGGATCTCAGAAGAGATGAAATTAAGTGTAAGATAAAATAAGTGAGAATATGATCTATGAATGTGTGGGAGGGAGCCTGGGAGAAATAACATTTCACACTTAGTGAAAACACTGCCAAAATAAAGAATAGAATAGATCTACACGTAATAATATTTAAAATTTTAAGGCATGTTGTCAAGTGTAATTAAAAAATGCAGAACAATATGTATATTATACTTCCCACAAACATAGATAAAAGAACAGAAAAACACATGATTTAAAAAAATAAATCTGGAATAATTTAGAAGAAACAAATAATAGTGGTTGTCTAAGGAGAGAGAAAGAGACTAGGAATTAGGAATAGAAAGGAGATTTATGTTTTACTATACATAAACTCATGCTTTTTTAATGCTTTGTCAATATTTCTTTAAAAATGACCTCTGGTAGGCAATATTGTAAGATGGACCCCACAAGACTCCTAATCCTTGGTTAATCCAACACTAACATGGTTACTATTGCGAAGAGATATTGAACATTTAATTACAATCATAAATTAGTTGACCTGAAAATATAGAAAATACCTGGTGTGCTTGATGAAATTAAGTGAAATCTTTTAAAAACAGAAATGTTTACCTTGCTGACAGAGAAAGGGAAGCTGGAAATTCAAACCATGAGAAGGATTCAATGTGCTGGATTCCAGATATGGGGCAGGGGCGGTACACATAGCAAGAAATGGAAATAGCCACTAGGAACTCAGAATAGCCAGTGGGTAGCCAATAAATAACTGGGAGCCTTAGTCTTACAAATATAAGAAATTGGATTTTGCCCATAAGTTAAGGGGCTTAAAAAGAAGCACTGAGTCTCAAATAATATAAAATCTCACAAACATCTTTAAAACATGCTATGCCCAGACCTCAGATCTACAAAAATGTAAACTAATAAATGAATCTTGTTTAAAATTAATAACTTATTGGTATCTTGTTATGCAACAATAGAAAATGAATATACAAATAAACCTACAAACTTCAAGCAAAATTTTCAAAGATTTTAATTTTAAAAAGGTCTGAGAAGGAGACTAATAATCCACATTTTAAATCAGCTCAACTACTGATTTTGATAAATGTAGTCAATAGACTACATCCTATGGAGGAAATCTAGGCTAAAGACTCTTTTACCCATGGTTGACCCACAATTATTGAATGTCTTGACTGTAAAGCAAGAGAAACTCTGAGTTTACAAAAATTCTTTGGGTACTATAATTCATATTGTCATTTATCTTTCTTTGAGACTTGATCTCTCTTCTTGATAGGTGTCCTAGCCTTCTCTATTTCAATATATTCCACCTTGCTTTGGACTCTTTACAAATCTTTGGCTCAAATAGGTTATGGAAGTTCTGTCCTATAGTTCCATATCTTTTTTGAATTCCTTTAGTCTTTAATGTCTGTACACTCTTTCAACTCATAACTGGAATAAGATATTCTGTTTTTATTTGTTAATTTATTTTTTTGAATGCATTTCAATTCATAGTACATATACAGAGCTCAATTTTTCCATCTCTCTGGTTGCAAACAAGATAGAGTCACACCATTTGTGTTTTCATACATGCACCTAGGGTAGTAATATCCATCTCATTCAACCATTTTTGATACTCCCATTCCCCCTCCCTTACCCCACGTGCATCCTGCCTCATCCAAAGTTCCTCCATTTCTCTCATGTTCCCCACCCCCAACCCCCTTACGTATCAGCATCCACTAATCAGAGAGAACATTTGGCCTTTGTTTTTTTTGAATCAGCTTACTCACTTAGCATAATGTTCTCCAATTCCATCCATTTACCTGCAAATGCCATAATTTTATTCTATTTTATTGCTGAGTAATATTCCGTTGTGTATATATAACACAGTTTCTTTATCCATTCATCTATTAAAGGGCATCTATGTTGCTTCCACAGTTTAACAATTGGGAATTGTGCTGCTATGAACATTGAAGTGGCTGCATTATTGCAGTATGCTGTTTTTAAGTCTTTAAGGTACAGGCCGAGGAGTGGGATAGCTGGGTCCAATGGTGGTTCCATTCCAGGATTTTTAAGGTATCTCCATACTGCTTTCCAGATAGGTTGCAGCAGTTTGCAGTCCTACCAGCTATGTTTTGAGTGTGGCTTTTTCACCACATCCTTACCAGCACTTATTGTTGCTTGTTGAATTAGGCCCCAACCTCCTTAACAAGACTCTCGAAGCACAATAATAAAAGCAAGAATCAATAAATGAGATGAATATAAACTAAAAAGCTTCTTTTGAGCAAAAGAAATAATCAATGAGGTGAACAGACAGCCTACATTCTGGGAGCAAATTTTTGCCACACGCATATCAGATAGAGCACTGATCTCCAGGATATATAAAGAACTCAAAAAACTTAACACCAAAAAAACAAATAACCCAATCAATAAGAAGCTAAGGAGCTGAATAGAAACTTCTCAGAAGAAGGTATACAATCAATAAACAAATATATGAAGAAATGTTCAACATCTCTAGCCATTAGAGAAATGCAAATCAAAACTACTCTCAGATTTCATCTCATGCCAGTCAGAAGATATTCTTTTATTAATGTTAAATGTACATGTTTTACTAGTAAGACTTTCTCAGATCCTGAATACCAAAAAATATACTTAGATTTAATTTTATTTCTCTCCTGACAGAATCAGCTTTCTATGCACATAGCATATTCTCTAAATTCTTTTTTTGCAAAAGTAAGATAATAGCTACTAATTTGTTTAAGAGGATTGGTTAGTATCAAATGGTTCTATGTAAATACAATTTTTAAAAATATGCCATTAAGTACATGGTTATTTAAAATTTATTGAATATTTATGTCATTGTCATTAGATAATGGCAGAGAAAGGATTGCTGTGGAAGAATTCATAATCTAATTGCAGAGACATCACAAATGAAATAGTCTATATGACATTACGAATATCTTAGATATATAATTCAGGTATTGAGGAAGGAATTTCTAACTATAAGCATATGAAGGGTTTTCAAAGAGAAAGTCATATTTAAGGTGATTTTTAATTTATTTATTTATTGTTTTTGTACTGAGGATTGAATCCAGGGGAACTCGACCACTGAGCCACATCCTCAGCCCTAATATGTGTTTTATTTAGAGACAGAGTGTCACCGAGTTGCTTAATGCTTCATCATTGCTGAGGCTGGCTTTGAACTCGCGATTTTCCTGTCTCAGCCTTCCAAAGTGCTGGGATTACAGGTGTGTGTCACCGTGCCTGGATTTAAGGTGAATTTTTAAAGATGCATGGGTGAAGCACATTTTAATGATTATATACAGAATGCTTTTAAGATAGAGATTGAATTAGCTACATAAATACTACTACATAGTTTCAATTACTTAGATCTAGATACTGATGCAGCCACCAGCCCCCTCCACCAAAAGTCATAATTAAGTTTGTCCAGAGTTCTTTATCATAATTAAGCTTCTTGTCAGCAAGATATTGCAAAGGGTGTCAACAGGATTTAGCAGGATTTCTGAAGAGAGCTCACTGTGGTTTGAAGCTTCCTTTTTCTTGTAAATGCCAGGGTTACAAGCAAAAGATGTGACAGACTGTGTCTCAAGAGAGCT
The DNA here is from genome assembly GCA_028644305.1 of Xerus rutilus. Taxonomy (NCBI): domain Eukaryota; kingdom Metazoa; phylum Chordata; class Mammalia; order Rodentia; family Sciuridae; genus Xerus; species Xerus rutilus. The sequence goes on from CM053417.1 coordinate 57,658,381, forward strand.
TATTGCACAAAAGTTACTATTTCTATTTTATTGGTAAAAACTTGTGAAACCTCTGTCTAGCCTAAGAATATGGGACAAAAAGTACTTGCCATGTAACCACTCACTGCTTTGTAAATCTCCCCTCTCCCCACCACACTGGGTATAAATTTTAAAGAATTTCCAGATCCAGGGCCCAGAGATTTTTAGGCATTAGCCCATCTGAACTGCTGCAGCTTAAGTAAACCTGCTTCCTGAAAATTCCTCTGGTGTTCAGCCTCATCTGTCCTGCATCAATAAGTTAAAGGATTCAGAAATATTCAAATATTTAAAACATAAAGTTTTATATTTCTGTCACAAAATACATAAATATTTACATTACAACAGAAAATATTTCAGATCATGTTTGATGCCACATGAATTTTGGAGATCAACTAAAAATCTTTAAATTTTCAGTGGTTTTTACAATAGTAGATTATATTGTGAAGCTATGAATTTTTAAAGCATTTTTGAGCAAATGTTTTGGTTACTTACAACCAACTTTATTTCAGAGAACCCTTTCAGAAGTGGTGGCAGAAAAAAATTGAAATTAAATAAATGTGGGTAACATTTATATTCTAGATCTGATACTCCACATAAATATAGCACATTAGTATCTATACAAGAATCATTACCATCTGCCTGTGGCGACCTGCATTGTTACATTCACTAATTCCTAATCCTGAAGGAACAGCTCAGTTGCAAATTTCTATATCTGATAAATTTTTCTGTTTTAGTCAGCTTTTTTCTTCACTGGGACCAAATGACCCTACCAGCACAACCATCCATGAAAAAAGGTTTATTTAGGGGCTCATGGTTTCAGGGGTCTTAGTCCATAGAAGTCTGTCTTTATTCCTCAGGGCTTGAGGTGAGGCAGAACATCATGGCGGAAGAGTGCAGCAGAGGGAAGCAGCTCACATAGCGATCAGAAAGCAGACAGAGGGGTCTCCACTTGCCAGATACAAATATATACCAAAAGCCATGCCCCCAATTCCTGCCTTCTCCAGCCACACCCTACCACTTCAGTTACCACACAGTTAATCACTATCAGAGGATTAGTCACTAATTGGGTTGACTTTCACAACACAATAATTTCTTCTATGGAATTCCTTGCATTTTCTCACAAGTGAACTTTTAAGGGACACCTCACATCCAAACCATAACATTCTGCCCCTGGCCTCCAAAAGCTTACAACCATCTCAATGCAAAATGCATTTTGTCAGGCTGGGAATATAGCTCAGTGGTAGAGCACTTGCCTCTCATGTGTGAGGCACTGGGTTCGATATTCAGCACCAAATAAAAATAAATAAATAAAAATATTGTGTCCATCTACAATTTAAAAATATTTTTAAAAATGAATTTTGTCCATTTCTGCTTCCAAGAGTCCCCACAGTCTCAACAGTTCTGAGATTGCTCAGAGTTCAAGTCCAAAGCCTTCTCTGAGGCTCAAGGCAGTCTCATATTGTGAACTCCTGTGAAATTAAAAGCAATTTACAAGTATCCAATTGTAAGGACCATAAACATTCTGGGATTCACTAAATTGCTGGCCATAAGGAACAGCAGCAACAGGCATGCTCAGTCACGTCTGGATCCAATAGATAAGAACCATCAGCTACAGACAAAGCAATGCTGGAGTGTGATAACAATAAGCACCAACTTGGAATTCTATGTAAACTACTTCTCCTGCCACATCAGAGAGCTTTGCTTTAAGGACATCAGTGAGACTGGCTGCCTTGCTGTCTGTCCCTGGATTGACTCCACCATTCCCTGACATTCAACCATTGACTGAAGAAAATCACCTGATAACAACAACATTCGCTCTTCAGCTAAAACAAATTGTGTGGCATTGGAGGTAGCTTGGGGTTCGTGGTTGCCCTAGGATTGTGTGATTTTCTTGTCATGTTTAATTAATGGGAAGTGAACAATATTTGGGGTGCTTCAACAAACACAACACTTTCTGCATTAATTGTTTGTATTTGATGATTGGTGTGATCAAATATACACCTGCATTTAAAGAAATCTGCCTCCTAATAATTATTAAAAGTGTGGCTTGTGACAACAATATATAATGGTACAGAGTAAACATTTTCATTTATAAAATTAGGGACATAGAAAGATGAAATGGGACCAAAGCAAGACAAAAATACAACTAGGTAAACAGGTCCTGTGGCTCCATGTTCGGCATCTGGATTACATGGCATTGTGATGTTCTCTCCAAAGGGCATGTGTAGCTCTTCCCTGTGGCCTTGTTGATTGCAGCCCAAGTGGCCTTTGTGTTGGCTTGTTTCTGCTCAATTACTGCAGCTTTCCTAGAATGATTTCCCATGTGACTGGCATATTTTACTCTCAGGGGTCTCCACTATATCTTTGCCTTCCTCCTCATATTTCCATACTGATTTCTCAAGGAGTGCTCACAAGGACTCCAACCCTGCTGCACTTTTTCTGGCATCCCATGCCTTCCTTTGAAATCATGGTGGAAGCCTCCATGAACTCCTAATGCTAAAACTCTGCATTCCTGCAGAACAAGCACCACATGGTTGATGCCAAGTTTTCCATCATCTCAAGCAGTAAACAAGACTCCAAGGACCCTTGCTGCATTAGCACCTGAATGTCTGGGTGACTGAACATGTTGACAAAATTCTGTAGGCCCCCTTGGGCAAGAAGGGTGCCCCAATGGTCTCTTTTCAACAGAATTTTCACCTTTACTCCCTTGACCTTTAGATGGGTATGGTCTTGCCAGCTCCTTGGATGCCCTCAAGACATCTTTCCAAATATCTTTGGGCAAGGTCTTTAGCATTTCTTTAGTGGCAATAATATCTTTAACAACTGCAACTTCTTTAAGTCCAGTCTTACTACTGCCTTTTAAGTCCAAGTTTTTCAAATATTTCTGCTCTGCTTTCTGCTCCTAAGTATCACAATAAAATTGGCTAAAATCCACTAGCAATATCCATGCCACTTCCTGAATGCTACATTGCATAGACATTTATTCCACCAGATTAAGAAGTCCATTGTTTTAAAATCAGCCTCACAGAAAATCTCAGGACATGGGAAAAAATGCAGACAACTTCTTAGCCAGAACATAATGGAAATGGCCTCTAGTTCAATTATCAATACTGTCCTCATTTTCCTTTAAATCTTCTTGAGCCCCATCTTCATTGTTCATAGTCCTATTGGCATTCTGATCTTCTGAGCTCCCACCAGAATTGGCCATTAAGCTCCACTGACAACAATCTAAAGCATTTACAGCTTGCACTGCTAAGCATTTCAAAATTCCTCTGACCAGCTCCAAAATGCTCCAAAAAATTCTGAACTGCATGTACAGGTTAGTCACAACAATGACTCCACTTCTCAGTACCAATTTCTGTTTTAGGCAGCTTTTTCACCACTGGGGCTAAATGATCCAAATGGCACAACTGTAGAGGATAAAAGGTTTATTTAGGGGCTCATGGTTTCAGAGGTCTTAGTCCATATAAGGCTGCCTCCATTCTTCAGGGCTTGAGGTATGTTAGAACATCATGGCAGAAGAGTGTGGCAGAGGGAAGCAGCTCACATGGTGATCAGAAAACAGAGAGGGGTCTCCACTTTCCAGATACGAATATATACCCAAAAGCCATGCCCTCATTTTCAACCTCCTCCAGCCACACCCTACCACTTGAGTTACCACTCAGTTAATCACTATCAAGGGATTAGTCACTGATTGGGTTAAGGCTCTCACAACACAATCATTTCTCCTCTGAAACTTCTTACATTGTCTCACACATGACCTTTTGGGGGACAACTCATATCCAAACCATAAGATTTCCTTTGACTCCTATATTAATAAAGTAAATGCATAAGTCAGGCATAGAATATAGCCTCAGGTATAATGCCACACATAAGGATGAAGACATTTCATAAGCTAATAGTTATAGGAAGAAAATTACTTTTCTCATAAACATGATAATTGAGTAGCTTTTCCTTCTAGCAAACAAAGTATCTCAAACACTATGAATACTTTCTTCTGGGTGAAGAAAAAAAGAGGGCAGAATGAAGTATGGTTTCCTATTCTCAGTCCATAAGAACACCATAAATATTAGTTTTTGCAAATTCTAGTATGAAGACAAGCAAAGTGTGAGAAGAAAGGGTATGAGCATATGACATTACTATGAATATCATCTATTTTTCCATTGTCATTCATTATCCACTTTGACATGAAGCTAATTATTCTCTGTTTCTTATTTTTTAGACATCTTGTAGAGGGATCATTCCATAGAGCATATACATATTTAAACAAACTTCTCCAATATCAGACCAAGCTCCTTCCAGAGCAAGAACTGGATCATATTTATTAATGTAACTAATTGACATGGTGTTTTGGCTGGGCACTTATATGTAACACAAGGGCCAATAACACACAGTAAACAAATAACAGACACTTATGAATTAATTAATACATTAAAGAAAACAGAATTAAAAAAGGAAAGACATATACATGATTTTATCACTAGTTTCAATTTTAGTTATTGTTGGCCCTGTGTATTTGGGCCAGTGTCATGTAATCATTCCTAAATGAAGGATATTATTTTGTTCACAAGCTCAATAGTTTCCACACCAGTGGTCATGGTCATTTACTACACTTGAAAAAACAACAGTGGGCATTACCATCCATGGAATGTTTTTGTTTTTATTGTTGTTGTTGTTTTATATCAGAGTACCTCTCATATGTTTTCCAACACAACAAAGATATTTTAATTATGTATTAACAGGATTTTTTTGCTTTCTCAGGACTTTCTTTTCTCAAATTTCTCTTACTCTGTTGACTTCATATGAACAATTATGAATAGAAGCTGTGTTAGTCAGTTTTGTCTCACTGTGACCAAAATACCTGATAAGAAAAATTTGAAGAAAGGAAAGTTTAAAGTTTTTAGGGATTAAATGCATGGTAGGCTGACTCCTTTGCTCCATACTGAAGGTGAAGCAGCACATCATGTTGGAAAGGTGTGGTGGTGGAAAAGTGTTCAGGACTTGGTGGATAGATGCAGAAAGAAGGGAGGAAGGAACCATCCTCAGTGGCCCAGCTCTTTCAGGCATAAACTACCTGCCTGCAGTTACCATTCAGTTAATTCACATTAGAATAGACACATTAGGTCATAGCTCTCACAATCCATCCAATCACTTCATCTCTGAACATCCCTGCATTGACATATAAGCTTTTGAGAGACACCTGATATCCAAATTAACTGTTCTCCTATGGTCCCCAGAAGCTCAAGTCCACCTTACAATGCAAAATGAATTTATGTCCAACTGTCTCATATTCTTAATAGTCTTAGCATTTCCATGAAGATCAATTTGAAAATTTCATCTGAAACTCAATGCAAACTCTTGGCTGTATTAAGATAAAAAGCAAACTACATATATTCAATATACAGTGGCACAGAATAAATAACACCATTCTAAAAAGGAGAAGTAGGGGCATAAAAAGAAGGGAAGAGACCAATACAAGAACAAAGCCCAAAGAGATTTCAATTCCACATAAAGAAGGTAAGTCACATGGTGGCAAGATGTGCTCTTCAAATGGCTTTGGCAGTATTGCCCTTTTAGCCTTGCTAGGTATAGTCCGTGTGGTTTCTCTTTCATCCTGATTCTCTCTGAAATCAAGAGCTTTTCTCAGCAGACTGTCCACATTATTGGTATCACTTAATTCCTGGTTCTCAATTCCAGGTTTGGCTTCACCTTCACAACTTCATGAATCACCCTCTCAGGAGTAAACTGCAGGGATTCTGACCTTGTTACAGTGTGCCTGGCCTCCTGATCCTTCCTTTGGAATCTCAAAAGAAGCCTGTGTGACTTTTAAGTCTACAATCCTGCATTCCTATATAACCAGCACCATTTGAACAATGCCAAAATCTGCTGGCAGCACATGCAGTAGCTGGGCCACTGGGATCATGGCCTCTGAGTATTGGGGATATTGAGCATGGCAAAAACACCCTAGTCTCCCCCGTGCAAGTTGGGTATCCCCAGGATCTCCTTTCTCAAAGAAATTTTGTAATGGATGTGACCTTGCAAATTCCTGAAATGTCTTTCCTATTAGCTCTATGCAAAGTACTTTTCATTTATTTGGTGGATTTTATCTCTTCATCAACCATACCTTTGTTGGTCTCAATTTTATATGCCTTTTTCTAGACAAAATGCAAGGTTTTAAGATTCTTCAGCTCTCATTGTGATCCCAATTTTCCCAGCAAAGCTGATTAAAGCAGATAGGAATATTCATGCCACTGCCTGAATACTGTGTTGCATTGAAACTTTCTCCAACAGATTTTTTTATTACTTTTAAATTTAGCTTTGCAAAATCTCTCAGGATATGTACAAAATGTAGACAAGCTATTTACCAGAATGTAATATGAATGGCCTCTAATCCAATTCCCAATAGTGTTCTCATTCCCCTGTAAGTCCTCATGAGCAGCCTTTATTGTCTCCATTTCAGTATTCTGAGTTCCCATCAGAATAACCCATTAAGCTCTACTTAAAACATTCACAAGTGTTTCCAACCTGTATTTCCAAATATTTTAAACTTCCTCCTGCTGATCAGCTCTAAATGCTTTTGAATCACATGGTCAGGTTAGTCACAGCAGTGACCTCAGTTCTCAGTACCAATTTCCGCATCTCTTTCAAGAATGTAGAATGCACAATTATCACAAGGTCATGATTTAATAAGTTCAAGTTTCTGAGAAAAATGCTTCCTTTATTGTCTGCCTCTATAAAACGTATTTTAGTTTGAAGAGTAAACTTTTATCAAATAAAATATTGATATATTTTAAGCATTTTAAACCTTTGACTTAAAGGGAAAAGCAACACATAATTGTAGCTATTTCTCTCTGTTGCATTTGTTATGATGAAAAAGAGCTGATTAAATAAAAGTTTTGGTGATATCAATTGCAATTCATCAAACTCCAAAGCTTTCTTGTCACTGAGATGTGCTTATAACTCTCCTTATTAGAATTGCTAATTAACTATGCCTTGATATTTGGCCACCTCTATTCTATGCAGAAGTATCCACAATTAAAGAATCTCTAATGTGATAGATCTATGAACCTAAATAAAGTTCTAAATGAGCAACTTCTAGCAATTACTATGTTAACAGAAATAGTTGTTGAGGAGTAGACATAAATGTGATATGACATCATTACTGCCATGATCCTAATCAGAGTGTCATCTCATTAGTGTAACAACTCTATAAATTTTGATTTTAAAAGTTTTTTTCTATTAAAATGATAAATAAATGCAAATAAAACAGACCACATACATCTTCAATCTTCTAGGCTACTTTGGAAATTATTCTAATACATATCAGCTTCGAGACACTATTACTACTCCACTGTGCTTAGTAAAATTATTTTATAACAAATTGAACACAATAAACAATTTTACTTTCTCTGTATCAACTACTCACTTCTCTGTATTCTAATTTCTTATGTATAGATAAATATAAATATGAATACTAAATACTGAGAAATTATGATCCTTTGAAGTTATAACTTAAAAGTAGTTTATTATTTACATTCTGCATAGAATACAGTAAAAACAAGTCTGCTAGAAATTTGACAGTTATGTAAGCAGTAAGCTAAAATTTGTATAGATTTATATTTTTGTAGTATCAAGATGTATCTTGAAATGTTTTTTACTAATTTAAGGAATTTTGCCCTGGGAGAATTTCTTGAGATTTACACTCTGAACAGATCTACTTGAATGCTTTAAACTCAGTTGTGTTCAGTGTCTTTCACCTAAATTTACTCATTTACTTACTATCTTACAATCATTGTGAATGCAGTATACCGAAATAGAAGACTCAAAGTCATCTAATCCCTTCTTCTCCTTCCCCACAAGTCACACCTATCAATTCTAGCACTAGATCTTATCAACAATTTTTCTAAGAATATCGGGAATATGCACCCATGTCTCCAACCCCCACAACAGTCCCACATGTACTGCACATTCTTTTCTGCCATCTTCTTCAACAATCCATGTTTCCAACACATTGTTTTATTATATTTCTGGGTATGTGCCTGTGCTAATCCTTCTTTGTCAAAGCACTCTTTCTTTTCTTCTTTTAACAAGTAACTGCTATGTATCCTACATGATTCAACCTAGGGAAAATCACTTCTACAAATCCTCATTTGATTATACTACCATGTACTATCTGGGTTAAGAGTTGCAGGATTTTGTAGGGGTTCTGGCTGTGGAAATGTACAGGAGAGTAAATTTCCTCTGGTGAGCAAACTCCTGGGGAACAATAGGCATTTTGTTTTCTGCAATTGGAATATTCTGCAGTTTCTCCTAGGAACTAGTAAGATAAATTATACATGTGAAGGTGCAAGATATTTAGCTGCTATAGCAGTGCCCTCCATGAGGAGGCTCTGTGCTAGAGTCTTATCAGCCTCGACCCTTATCTCAGGCACATAGCTCCTGTGAATAAAGGATCTTGCTTGCTAGATAAGTACAATGCTTCACCAAGCTCTGCTGCTTCTGGACCTGCCCCCCAACAGTTACTTCAAACAATGGACTTTTTTGAGAGCTACACAAATCTCCTAAACTTGCGTATTGTAATGGTAGAATGTAACTAGTGGCATAATGTTGCTGACTCTGTAATATGCCTAATGCTACAATGAACAATAATGTACTAATTATGCCAATGATCTAAGGTAACCTATGGATATAAATAAAGTTGGCAACTTAGATAAGCAACCCTTCTTCTTTGCCACTGCACCTTGCTTCTGTGTCTTCCTTTTGATTTCTTTACAGGTTTAGTTCTGAAACCTTCATGTCTCTGTTTTATTGTGTCAGCTATTAAAGTACTTGAAGCAAGGAATTTTAGAAAATTAAGAAATTTGACTTCCAGTTGAGCAAGTTTAGTATTTTACTTGCAGCAAAACTCAGACATGATCAAGACACTCCATTAAGATTATTCAATCTTAAGATTATAAATAAACTTTAGCATAAAGTTCATATTTCTTGATATGATCTGCAAGTTTCTTCATGACCTCCTAGACCCTATCTTCCTGAGAACATTCATACACTTCCATTACCTCCATACACTGTGTTTATCTCTTCCCATTACTGCTCTCTCCAACTACACTCTAACCATACAGAAATGCTTGTACTTTTAAAATCTGTCATGTTATTTATACTTAAATACTCTCAGCCTTAGCAAAATTTAAACTATATATCATACCATCTACCACATAAATGGAGATCATATTAAGTTCATAGGCTTCTAGATAAGACTGAGCAAAAAGCCAATTTACTTAAAATTTCTCTACCATGAGAGAGGAACCCACCTGGATAAAGCAGTTACCATAGGTTTCTCACCTCCTTCTCTCTCTTTAATATCTTCTGATATATCATTGTCTTGCTTGGAATCATTGCTGTACCAGAAAAATTCATATAAACTCTCTTTCACTCCATTGTTTTAAGCAAATATGAGAAATATCAATAGTTGCCATTTCTGAAAACCAAACCTAATAAGATCTTTATATTAAGTTAGATAAACATATAAGTACAAAATGAAGCAATACTAAATGGGAATTAGGACCTAGGACCCAGGACACATGTGATGAGAAGGAATAGTTTACAAAAAGAGGGTTAAACAAAGAAAACAGAACAATAAGTAGAAAATTAAATGGAATTATTAGAACAGAAAATGTGCCATATATGAACAGTATGCAAGGGTAGCTAATTGCTCAAATAAGTATACTGAGGACAACTTGAAAGCTTAAAACTCATGACTACCAGAAAACTAGCAATGTTTTGATATCCATTACTTTACAAAAAAATAAAACTCATCATAATTCAAATTTCTAATACTGTACATTTTGGAGTTTTTTAGTTCCACTTATAGTAAGAATAAAGTTTTGCACTAAAGAGTCATATTTCCTCTTTTTCCAAGTGATGGCAATCATTTAAATGTTGATGACACAAAAAGTGATAAGTGTTTATTAAATGAAATCTATGTAAGTGTCATACTTCTGCATCATTCCTGAATCCAATAAATAAGACACCTTGTATGTAACTTAATACAAGCAAGGTGTAATTCATAATACAATAATGCTTTTAGATGGAAGATGTATTATTTTAGGGTTAACTTTACCTCACAGTAGTGTATAAGTACAAATTCAAAGGAAATAAAAAAAATTGGGTTCATCTTACATCTTTGGAAATACACACATACACCTTCTGTTGGAACAGGATTTTCTATAGTACTATACTTTTTTTTACCCCTTGAAGAAAGTTGCATTTCATGAACAAAACATATTATTTTACAGCAACACTTTTAATAAGAGGTATGTTTTAAAATTACCTATTTTGGAATGAAAGTTTTGAGGGTTTTATTTTTTAATTTGAAATAGGAAATTAAAATATAAATTGAAAATAATGTGTAACCTTGATAGTATCCTTAAAATAAGTAAACTTAAAAGTAATAAGAGGATCTCTGAAAATCCACTCCTATATGAAAACAATGAAAATATTTTAAATCATCAAAATAAAATTTATACAAGCTCTGGAAAATAAGTAAAAACATTAATTCAGGGAAAATATATTCAAGAGAAAAAGTTGAATCTTGATGTTAAGTTTTAGATATGAAGCATCCCTCACAAAAGCTTATGAAATAAATAGATTATGAAAACTCTAACTTAATTAATAGATTAATCCATTTGATGGATTGAAGATTAGAATGCACCACTGAGTGGTTACTAGAGGTAGGAGGGGCACGGCTGGAGATATACATCACTGGGGGCATTCGCTTGTGGATTTTATATCTTGTCCTTGACTCCTTATACTGTGCTTCCTGGATTTCATGAGGTGAGCAGCTTTCTTCTGCCATGCCTTTCTGCCATAATGTTCTGCATCTCTCAGACACAGAGCAGTGGATGTGGCTAACCATGGACTGAAGCTCTGAAATCTTGATCTCAAAATTTTCCTTGTCAAGTAGTTTCATCACAGCAACATAATGCTGACTAACACACTTGGAAAAAATAATGAGCTTCATGGCATTTTAACTTGCCCTGTTACAAATCATTCCCTTGCCACCTTTGGTGTATTCTTGAATGTCAAAAATTCACAGATACAGTAAAAAGGCTAATCTTGGAAGCTGTTGAGAGAAGCCAGGAGAAAAATTATCATAGATAAATTACATAATGATAAAAGGGCTACTTTTCCAAGAAGATATAAAATTTTCAATGTACATATTCATAACAACAAAGCATAAAAATTTTGGATTGAAAGAAAATAATAAATTATTGGGAGAAATGAATTACTCCATTACCATAGTTGAAGACATTAACACACTTCTATCAAAAATGTATAGATCCAGCAGGCAGAAAATCAATAAGGCCAGAGTTGAACTCAACAGCACCATCAATCAATGGAAAATTATTGATATCTATAGATTAATTCACAAAATAAGAGCAGATTATTGATTCTTCACAATACCAAAAAAAAAATACAGACAATATTCTGGCTTATATACACACCTTAACCAAGTTAAAATAATTGAAAAAGACAAACAGTATTCTGGCTTATATGCACACCTTAACCAAATTAAGATAATTGAAATCATAGTATGTCTATTTTTAGAATACAGCAGGAATAGATTAAAGTGAATGAGAAAAAGACAATTTAAGAATACCAAAATACTTTGAAATTAAACAAACAAACAAACAAAAAAACTCATAAAAACACAAATGGCAAAAGAGGGATCTCAGGAGATATAAAATAATTTGATCTAATTGAAAATGAATATTAAAATAATTAAAATTTGTGGGATATGATAGTAAAATGCTGGGGATGCAGCAAAAGCAGTGCTTACAAAGAAATTTATTGCATTAAATGCATGTTTTTAGAAAAAAAGAAATATTCAAAATGAATAATCTGTAATTTAGGATAGTTAAAAAGAAGAACAATTTAAATTACAAGTAAAAGAAAAAATAAAAACAGAGTAGTAATCAGTGAAATTGAAATAAAGGAAATTGATAGAAAGAATCAATGAAACAAAAAGTATTTTTTAAAGGATAAAATTAACAATCTTCTAGCCAAGTGTAATGCATGAAAAAAAGCTGTTTTATTCCTAATAGAATATCCACATTAAACACAGCATAAACCAATACTTTGACCAGATGTATATATGTTTTCCCCACTCTAGTCAGTTCTTCAATTACATGTGGACCAGCTGGGTATCAGATCTTACCCTGTGGGGCTTAGAATTACAGGAGTGCACACAATCTCAGGGGTCATAGATAATCAGTAGCTTTCCAAGTTCCCAAAAACTACTGTCTGACTCAGCTACAAATCAGAAGTTCTCAAAATCCATTTTTTCTATTTGATTATTTTTATAGACTGGCTCAGAATAAACTCAGGGAAAAACTTACTTGCCATTTATGTGTTTATTATATTCACAAAGAATATATGTTCCCATGTAGTTGGGATGAATTATCTTCCCAGTATGTGGTCATGTTCAAAAGCCCAGAAGCTCTTACAATTCCACACTTTTTTTTAATGGAGGCTTCATCACATAGGCACATTGATTATTTACTTCATTTCTTCAGTCTCTGGAGAATGAGGAGTGTGAGGCTAAAAGCTCTAACTTTCTAGTCATGACTTGGTCTTTCTGGTGACCAGCCCATATCCATATACAGAAATATCATAGGTCTCCAATGATTCAATTCAAACAAGACTAAACCAAGATATAATCAAAATTCATGAATCAAGAACAATGACAGAATCCAAAGCAGAAACAGAAAAGAAGCATGCCACATTTGAGAAGTTAAAATATGACAAGCAGAAGATGTCTCAGCAGAAAACTTACAGGCCAGAGATTCTAGAGCTACTCCGTGGGGTGAGACTAGTAAAGCAAATAAAGAGCTTCTCAGTGAGATGGGTGATAAAAAGATATTACTGGGATTTAATACTGGACTCTCAGAACAGTTTAGGGAATCAGAATATTGAATATAATAAAAAATAAAGGAAGAAGAAGCAAACCCATCACCAGTGCCTGAGACTGTATTGCTTAAAAGGGGGTGAGGGGGCCACGTGGGCCTTCCTGATGAGTTGGGGGTCCAGAGAGATGAGGAAAAGAAGGGGTCTCCGGGGAAGACAATATGGAGTCTCTCTGGACCGTGGCGATTCACGAACCCAATCTCCCCAGGCTCTGGGGTGTAGGTAAAAATCTGCCCTGCCCCAGTGAGATGCAGAAACACCCAGAGCGAGAAGCAGGGACACCAGAGTGAGAAACAGAAAACATCATTTATTCCAGAAAGTGTAGAAACTTAAATACACTCTTGGACCAATCAGATCCAAAGGTCACAAACAAAGGAGTGCTCTTTGGCAAGAGCACAGTCTATTAGCATAGAATGGGGAAAGATGGTAGGGAGGGGTTGAAGGTGTTTGAGAGTGCTCCTACAAGACAGGGAGTGACTATGCAGCAGGAAAATAGGGGAAGGACACTAGGAGAATCAGCATTTCGAGTGGCACCCTTCTGTGCCTTGACATGGATAAATAAGACATCAAGGACATTGTCAGACAAATTGGGTCCAAAATCAGACCTGGAAGATTCTCACTACCTGACTCATATTGGGACTAGAAAACCAGAAGGAATTCAGGGGCACAGAATCTTGTACCCAGGGATAGTCAGGGATATGGGATATTCACACCTGAGAAATCCTAGCTCCCTCTTTCTCTCTTTTTTTTTTAAGGAAAGAAAAGTTTATTTTGGCTTATGATTTCAGAAGTTTAGTCTAAAGTTCATCAACTTCATAGATCTGGGCCCAAGGTGAAGCAGAGCATCATAGAACAAGGGCATGACCCTCTCAGTCTTTAAATATGGAGGCATGCAGGACCAGTTGGGTCAGGCTAGGAATTCAATAGATGGATGGGAGTGAGTGAGTGCTTAAGGACTGAGCCCAGGATGTTGAGAAAGAGGGGACCTATGGAAGGTAGAAGGGGTAAGAATTGTCTCCTCCACCACATGCCTGGAACCCAGGAGATACTTCTGAGGTGCAGGCTCTCAGCAAGGATTAGCAGTGGGCCTCTGGATGTACACTGCTTTAAAATCTTCAGAACAATTACCATTCTGTAAAGCACTGGGAGATTAACTAGACCTAAACCTTGCCATTAGAAGCTCTGCCTCTAGGAACTTCTCTCACAGAACTCTACGGCGACCCCACCCTGAGAGTAGAGAAGACAACACTCTCCAAGCCACTCCATCTCATATTGCCCACGAGGGAAGCCAAGAAGTTTTGAAATTTAAATAGCCAACTGGAGGAGAAAAGCAAAAAGAGAGAGGTCTTCAGAGCCTGTGGGGAATTCTATTGTGTGTTATACATACTTCAGGAAAAAAACAAAAATAAAGACACTTGGGAAAAGAAAAAACAACATGTATTATCATTGATAATTTTTTGATCACTGCAATGAAAACAATTCCTTAATTTTTTTCTAGCATTTTTGAAGGCAGTTATTTTTCATAACTCTATCTTTTGAGGGCTAGGATTTTGATTAGTATACTTTGGTTTTGTTTTGTATTGTTTTTCACCTATTTCTCTTCATTCTCTTTCTCCCTTTTATTTTTCTCACAGCCAAATTTTCTTGTTCTCTCTTTCACTCTTTCTTTAATTTTTTGCTTCTACTTTCTCTCCTGCCTCATAATCATCACATCCAACATCTCTTCTGCATTTTCCCTTTTCACTGTTTGAAATACCAAACTCTTTTGCAAACTTAATGTTTTTACTGTTGGCAGTTGCTAACCATACAGTTTCTTTATATTGAGCCAAATAACATTGTAGATGTCATAGTAGGAAATATATTTAGTTTATTGTTGTATATTGCTCATATTGAATGTTGTTGCCTCCCTCTAAACTGTAAGGTACTAGAAACCTTCAGGGACACAATAAGTTCATTGGTTAGAAGCTCTGCTGCTTCAGATTCATATGGATAAATGGGTAGATGCACAAACGATATGAAAAAGCAAGGGGAAAAAACCCATCCCAAACAAACCAAAATACCTCAATAACAGAATCTGTTGATACCACAAAGGAAGAAATGTCAGAGGAGAAATTTTAAAAGTTCATATTTAAACTAATCTTTAAGGTAAGGGACAATGTAAGGAGCAAAATCATAGAGAAAATACAGAAAGTGAAAGAATACTTTAAGAGAAATTCTGAAAAAAATGGAAATCCTTGAAATGAAGAAATTAATAAGCCAAATTAAAAATTCAATGGAAAGCATCACCAGCACACTAGACCACTTAGAAGGCAAACTTTCAGGCAATAAACATAAAATATATAATCTTGAAAAGAAAATTGACTATGGAGAATAGATGTTAAGAGTCCATGAACAGAGCTTTCAAGATATAGGGAAAAACATGAAAGGGCCAAATTTAAGTTTTATCAGAATAGATGAAGGCTCTGAAATACAAACTTTAAAAAATGCCCAATCTTTTCAATGAAATAATATCAGAATAATTCTCAAACCTTCATTGGGTGTGGTGGCACATGCCTATAATCCCAGTGGCTTGGGAGGCTGAAGCAGGAGGATAGCAAGTTTAAAATTAGCCTTAGTTAAAAAGTGATTTGCTAAGCAACTCAATGAGACCCTGTCTCTAAATAAAATACAAAACAGGGCTGGGGATGTGGCTCAGTGGTCAAGTACCCTTGATTTCAATTCTTGGTACATCTTGCAAGAAAAAAAAAAAAGAATAAAATGGAAAATCAAATACAGGAGGCATACGAAAGTCCAAATACACAGATCCACACCAAGGCACATTATCATGAAAATACCTAACATTCAGAATAAATATATAATTTTTTTTCATTTTATTTTTATTTATTTTTAGATACACATGATAGTAAAATGTATTTTGACATGTTATACATTAATGGATTATAACTTAGCTTATTCTAATTAGGATCCAATTCGTGTGGTTGAACATGATGTATAAGTTTAGATTTTTTAAAGACTGCTAGAGAAAAATGGCATGTCACATGTAAAGGTAAACCAATTCAGATTTCATTTGATTACTGATCCCCAATCCTAAAAGCTAAGATGTCTTAGAATAATATATACCAATTTCTGAAAGAAAAAAATGCCAACCAAGCATACCCTTCCAATCAAAATAATGCTTCAGATTTGAAGAATAAATAAAAACCTTCCATGATAAACAAAAGATAAAAGAATTCATAACTAGAAAGCAGGTACTACAAAACATACTTAATACAATAATTTATGAAGAATAAATGAAAATAAAATTAAAAACCAACAGAGAAAGCAACTATACTAGAATTATGGTCAATCAAAGGAGAAACTAATAGGGGCTGGGGCTGTAGCTCAGGGGTAGAATGCTTGCCTAGCATGTGTGAGGCACTGGGTTAGATCCTCTGCACCACATATAAATAATAAATAATAAATGAATAAAATAAAGATCCATCAACAACTAAAATTTTTTTAAAAAAGGAGAAACTAATAGATATTAAAAAAACAGAAATAGGGCTGAGGTTGTGGCTTATTGGTAGAGTGCTTGCCTTGCACATGTGAGGCACTGGGTTTCATCCTCAGCACTACAAAAAGATGAACAAAATAAAGATATTGTGTCCATGCATAACTAAAAAAAAATTTAAAAAATAGAAATAAATCAAAATAATAGGGAATAAATATCATCTCTCAATGATATAATTGAATGTAAATGGCTTAAACCCATCAAATAATAGAAAGACTGGTAGATTGGACTGAAAAAATCACACTCAACAATATGCTATCTACAAGATGCTCACCTCCTAGATGAGAACATCCAGAGACTGAAGGCAGAAGGATTAAAAAATATATTATGCACATGGATTTTGGAAACAAGCATGGGTTTCTATCATAATATCAGGTAAAGTGGACTTCAAGCCATAGTTAATCAGAAGAGAGAAAGAAGGTTATTTCATACTGCCTATGTAAATTGTACAACAAGAAATAACAATCATAAATATTTATGCCACAAACAATAGAGCATCAACATAGATCAAACAAATCCTTCTCGATATCAAGAATAAAAAAAGAATCAATAAATGGATCAAGGAACTAAAAAGATACTTCTCAAAAGAAGAGGTACAAATGGTCAACAAACATACGAAAAAATGTTCAACATCTCTAGCAATTATAGAAATGCAAATTAAAACTACACTGAAATTTCACCTTACTCCAGTCAGAATGGTAATTATCAAGAATACAAGTAACAATAAATGTTGGTAAGAATGTGGGGAAAATGGTGCACTCATACATTGCTGATGAGCCTGCAAATTGGTGCAACCATTCTGGAAAGTTGTATGGAGATTCCTCAAAAACCTAGGAATAGAACCACCATTGACCCAGTTAAACCACTCCTTAGTATACACCCAAAGGAGTTAAAATCAACATTCTACAGTAACACAGACACATCAATGTTTATAGCAGCTTAATTCACAATAGCTAAGGGCAACCTAAGTGCCCTTCAACAGATGAATGGATAAAGAAAATGTGTTATAAATACATAATGGAATATTAATCAGGCATAAGGAAAATGACTTATGACATTTGTTGGTAAATGGAAAAATCTGAATAATATCATGCTAAGTGAAATAAGCTAATCCCCCAAAACCAAAGGTTAAATTGTCACTCTAATATGTGGATACTAACACACAACGAAGGGGTGAGGGAAAATCAAAGTTCAATAGTTTAGACAAAAGAGTATTAATGGAAGGGAGAGGGATGGTAATAGGAAAAACAATGGAATGAACCTGACTTAACATTCCTATGTACATATATAAATGTACCACAGTGAATCTCAACATTATGTACATCCACAAGACTGGGATTCTAATAAGAATGAAATATACTCCTTGTTTATACAAATATGTCACAATAGACTGTACTGTCACGTATAACTAAAAAGAATACAATGACAAAAAAAAAACTTTTATAAGCCAGTAGAATTTGGTGATATATTCAACATGCTAAAAAATATTAAAGCTGTCATCCAAGAATACTTTACCTGGAACATCTGTCCTTCAAAAATGCATACTTTCCCAGCAAACAAAAACTGAATGAATGAATGACCACCAGACCTATCCCATAAAAAATGCTAAAAGGAATTCTTTAAGCTGAAAGAAGTATGCCAATTAGTAACATAAAAATATAAATCTCACTCATAAAATTAAATAAACACCTAAATTCTGATTAATCTAATACTATAATTGCAGTATAAAAATTATATATCTTTAGCATGAAGGTTAAAAGACAAAGCTATATATTAAAATTAATAGTAACTACATTAATTTGGTAAGGAATAGGTAATATAAAATAATATAAATTTTGACATCAAAAAAAGTGTGAGATGAAATAAAAGTGTAGAGTTTTTACTGCAATCAAACATGTTTATCAATCTAAAGTAGGCTCTTTTAACTATAAGTTGTTTTCTGTAAGCCTCATGGCAACCACAAAACACAAGAGCCTGAGTAAACAAATCAAAGATTAAAATGTAAGGAATTAAAGCATATCACTAGATAAACTTGTTTAATCAAAGAAGACATAAATAGAGGAAAAAAAACAAAGAATCTTAATAACATCTAGAAAATAATTAAGAAAAATGCATACCTGTCAATAATTATTTTGAATATAAATAGATGAAATTCTCCAAAAGGCACAGAGGGATCAAATGGATTAAATAATAGAAGCAAAATTCAACTATTTGTTAGCTACATAAAACTCACTTCTCATTTAAGGACACAAATAGATCAAACATGAAAAGACAGAAAAAAATGTTTCATTCAAAGATAAAATAAAACAGAAGTAAATTTTCTTATAAAAAGTAAAAACTTATAAAATTAGACAAAAAGGTCATTATATAAAGATAAAAGTGTCAGTTCACTAAGAGTATATAACCAGAGTAAGCATATATGTATACAGCTTTAGAAAATCTAAGCATATAACCAAATAGTAAAAGATTTGAAGAGATAGACTGAAATATATTAACAGTAGATTATCACATTCTACCTTCAACAATGGATGGATCATTCAATCAATAAACACTTGTCTTAAAGTAGTCTCTAGACCAAATCAATTTAACATTTAAAACAGCCCATTTAAAACAGCAGAGTGCACATTCCTCTCAAATGCACATGGATAATCTCAAGATATATTGTAGGCCACAAAACAAGACAAGAAGTTTAAGAGCACTGAATTCATGCCAAGAATATATTTCCATCCACAAAGTATGAAACTATATATCAATAGTATCAGATATCAGAGAAAACTCATGAATATGTGCAGAGGAAATACATGCCCCTACACAACCAATGGGTGAAAATAAAAAAGATAATGGGCAAATTTTAAAATATTGTGAGGCAGATGAATATGGAAATACAACATGTCAAAACTTGTAGAATTCAGTATAAACAGTTGTATGAGGAAATTTTATAGCAATAAATGTTTGCACTAAAAAAATAAGAAAAAAATCTAAAATAAACAAAGTAAATTTATACTTCAATGAAATATAGAAAGTAAATTAAGTCCATTTAGAAGAAGGAAAAAATAATAGTGAACAGAGTAGAAATACATAAAATATTGACTACAAATCTAGAAAATATTCAAAAAGTAGGTTTTCAAGAAGAAAAACAAAATTGGTAAAACTTTTGGTAAACTATGTCAGAACTGAAAGGGAAGATATTACACAGGTTCCACAGAAATAGAAAGGATCATAAAAACTGTTATGAATAATTCTACAACAGATTGGATAACCTTGAATAAATAGATAAATTCCTTAACACATACAAATTATCAAGCCTGAATCATGAAAAATGGGAAAATATGTAGAAAGCAATAATGAATAGAAAGATTATATCAATATTAAAGGCTACTATAGAAGATAATCCTAGGACTTGATAATTTTACTACTGAATTCTAGCAAACACTTAAAAATTTTAAAAATTCAAAAGAATTTTTCTTAACTCATTCCATGAAGTCATCATTACCCAGGTTCCAAAAACAAAGATAAAAAAACAAACAAACAAATAAAGGCCAGTATCAGTGATAAATGTAGATGCAAAAACCCTCAACAAAATATCAAACTCAATCCAATAGCACATTAAGATGATAATTCCATATGTTCAAGTGAGATTTATACCTAGCACATAATGATAATTACACACAAATCAAAAATTGTGATACACCACATTAACAGAATGAAGGAAAAAAGTTCATATGATTATCTCAATAGATGCAGAGAAGAAACACAACAAAATTTCACATGATTTCAGGATAAAACTCAAAAAATTATATAGAAAGAATGTGCCTCAATGCAATAAAGGCCACATATGACATGCCAGTAGGTAATACCATACTCAAACATGAAAAATATAGAAATTTTCCTCCAAAATCAGGAACAAAATAAGAATGCACACTCCTGTAACTTCTAGTCAACATAATAGTTGAAGTCCCAAATAGATCAATTGGATAAGAGAAAGAAATAAAGTCATCAAAATTAGAAAGAAGTCAATATATCTCTATTTGTAGATGATAAGATCTTATATACAAAATAGTAAATCCTAATGACTATGCTAAAATTGTTAAAGCTAATAAATGAAATACTGTTAATAAAATATAAAATCAACATATAAAAATAAGCAATATTTCTATATACTGAAAATGAACTAAAAGAAAATTAAACCAAAAAAATCCCACCTAAAACAGCAACAAAAATTAAAAATAACCAAAGATATAAAGATAACCAAGGATATAAATATAACCAAGAATATAAAGATGTGTAAATGGAAATATATACAACATTACTGAAAGAAATTCAGAAAGACACACTTAAAAATTGAAAAAATATCTCAGGTTCAAGAATTAGAAATACTAAGTATCACTAAATTTTCTATACAACCAAAAGCAATTTATAAATTCATTGAAATACCTATCAAATTTTCTTCCAAAGCAAGAGAAAATGTTCCTAATATTGTATTGCAATATGAAACTAATAATAAAAATATTATAAAGACTTCAAATAGCAAAAGCAATTTTGAGAAAAAAGAACAAAGGTGCAGGTATTATGCTATCTCATTTCAAAATCTGTACTATGTGATAGTAGTCAAAACAAAATAGCACTGGTATATAAGTGGATATATAGAGCTATGGAACATAATAGACAGCCCCACAATAAACCCATGCTTTTATAATCAATTATTTTTTCACATACATGCCCCAAGAATATACAGTATGTAAAGACAACCAATTCACCAAATGTCACTAGAAAAGCTGTATCCACATGCATATGAATGATCTGACACCATATAGAAAATTAACTCAAAATGGAATAAAGCCTTAAAAATAATACTGCAACTGTAAAACAATTAGAAGAAAAAAATGGGGAAATTTCAATGATATTGATTTCAGCAATTATTTTTGTATATGATTGTGTGTATCAATATGAAAAGATTCTGCATAGAAAAAGGAAACAGCAGAGTGAAGAAAAGCCCTACAGATTGGAGTAAAATATTTGCAACCATGCTTTTGATACAAGGTTAAATATCCAAACTATGTAATAGTAAGAAAAAATAATCTGACTAAAATATGGGCAAGGGACTTGAATAGACATTTCTCAAAAGAAAATATACAAATGGTCAACAGATATATTTTTAAAAATTCAGTATCATTAATCATCCTATAAATATAAGTTAAAATCAAAATGAGATATTGCCTCATACCTAGTAGAACAATTATCGCCAAAAGCTGGAAAATAACAAGGGTTGGGCCAGATGTGGAGAAAAGCAAGACTGTGCATATTATTGATGAAATTCTAAATTGGTACAGCTGTCCTGGAAAACAGTAAGGTATATCTTCAAGAAAGTAAAAGTATCATTGCTATAAGACACAATATTGCACTATTAGATATAAATCCAAAGGAAATGAGATCAAATTCAATCTTAATAGTCACAATTCATGTATTAATTTCACAGATCTAAGTATGAAAATTCAAGATATTTCTCATAACTTGCAGTTTGAGAAATTCATTCTCTTAGTAAATAGGAAGTATAAGGAGCTCAAAAGGGTGATTCTCCAAGTCCTTGACATTTTATTCCCACCCTTCATATAATGCAATAAGTAATATCAAAGACAACAATTTAGTGTAAACAAAGATTCATGATCGAAAAGCATAAAGTTTCTTATACAAAAATATTTTAAAATCAATACTTTCTTTTGTAATAATATTTGTTCATAAATTATTGAGAGCTAAACAGGTGATATACATATACAATCAAAATTCAATTTTTAGAATGAGTGATATTGTATCTTCCAACTTTATCACCTTTCTGAAAGCTAGTGAACAGATCATTAGTACTTGCACATATGAAAGATACTCTTGAAGGAAAAGGAAAGTTGTGATAGGCAGGTTTCACCTTAAAGCTGGAAAACTTGCCTACTCTTGAGATATTTTTATGGTTCAGGGGAAATAAGTACTTTGAGATAAATCATGCATCATAATTGCCTCATTCATGGCTATATGATCCTACTGAATCCAGATCTTCAATTAATTACTCAATAGCAGGGTATAACTGAGATGCTTGTTTCTACCCATGGCCAAGAAATATCAAAAAATAATAATAATAATAGGCTTCAAACCCAATCCAAATCATTCTCATGATGTCAAGTTTGTGAGTTATAAGAAAACAACTTAGCAAGTAGTAGTTTTAAATAGTTTAAAGCATAAGTTATAGAGTTTCAAAAGTATACTTTTTCTCATGTGTTCTGCTCATCAAGATAACACATGCATTTATCAGATGAGGCCTGTTATTATCTGGTAATTTAAAAGTGCCCTTGTTTCCATAAATGTTTAGAGGAATGGTAAGGTTTCTTTTCAGCATGTAAAAGAGTATTATAGTGACAGCTGCTTAGATTCCCTATAATATTGTGGGTCATAATATGCCTGCTGCTTCTCATTTAATTAATGGAGAAACTGAAAATAAACTGCTGATCATTCTTTAATAATGAGGATAGTAATTTATTAGTATAGAAAATAGAGAATTGTTTCCTTTATATTGTTCTAAGAACTTAGAAGTGCAGTCTAGGGGGAAAACTACTGTCAAGGGTTAATTTTATTTGTACTTAAGTCTACAACCTGCTCATGGGTGTGGACCTTGAATACAACAAAATGCTCTCTATTTCACTGCACCATTTGAAGATGAGGAGAATTAGATAGATTGATAATCTCTAATAAGATCATACTCACATCAATTAAATCATTAGTTAGTAAGAATTCCATAAACATAAAAAAGAAAAAGAATTCCTCAGTGGAAAACAAAATAGCTATTTTTAATTAGATAAGAAAGAATGTACAATACATTTGGAGAATGGTACAAAAATACCTTTCTCAGGGAATAATTCAGAAAAAATGTTTCAAATGCATGTTATTGCCTTAATTTTCTAGATAGTCAATCTCTCAGCCTTTTTAAAGTAATAAGAAACATATCTGCTCTGCTCTACCTCTTATATATTTCCAATATCTCTAATTTTCCAATACTTTCCATTTTTTCCTTTTTTCAAGAAATAGATGATACTACAAATAAGTTTCCCTATGTGTCATTATTGGCGGGACCAGAATAAGACAGTCATGTCTTATTAGCAGATAAGACAAATTATTTCACCTGAGCCCAATGCGCACAGGTAATATCCAGTCTTAGCTTGTCATTAATAATGTGTGTCTCTGTTGACCTAGCTTATAAAATCAGTTACTGTTCTTTGATTCATTGGGATATAAGTTAAATTGATCCAACATCATCGAAAAAGCCATAAATCCACAGATAATACACATTTGCTTCACTATTACATAAAGTTCATGTTGTAAGCAGTACACATTGGCTTATTGGTTCTTATATGGTCAGAGACCCTTACTCCTACCACCTTATTATACCAATGTTCCCAAAAAATTTCTCTAGTCATTATGGTCAGTGCTAGAACATGAACATATGTGTGTCCTACCTTATCAGAAGATATGTCTGGAGCAAGAAAGATTCTTTCTAAAAATGAGGAAGACATCACACTTACCACTTCTGCACATGTTCCATTGCTAATAACTCAGTTATAGCTCCACAACTACCTACAAGAAAAGCTATATTATGCAGGCTGTATTTGGGCAGCATTGAGAGCACTTAATTCCTATATTTAAAAAAAAAAAGAAAGCTTCTAAATAAATAATCTAATGTTACATTTCAGGGCCCTTGGAAAAGAAGAATAAACCAATTTCAAAATCAGTAGAGATAGGAAATAATTAAAAGTAGAGCTAAAATTAATGACATTGAGACTAAAATATGTAAAGGGTCAATGCAACAGTTATTTGAAAATATAAACAAAAATTATAAATGTTTAACCAAACTAACCAAGAGAAAAGAACCAAATAAAAAAATAGGAATAAACAAAAAAGATATCACCACAGACATTTCTGAAATCCAGGTTATCATTAGAAACTATTTTGAAAATTTATAATCTAAAACATTGAAAAATCTAGAAAATATTCGTAGATTTTGAGACACATATGACCTACCCAAATTGAACCATGAAGATATACTTAACTTAAACAGACCAATATCAAGCAGTGAGATTGAAGCAGCATTTAAATGTCTTCTAACAAAGAAAAGCCCAGGACCAGATGGATTCTTTGACAAGTTCTACCAGATATTTAAAGAAGAAATAGTGCCAATCTTTCTCCAATTATTTCATGAAGCCAAAAGGGAGAAAACAATGCCAAATTCATTCTATGTAGCCAATGTCACCCTGATAACAAAACCAGACAATGATATATCAAGGAAAGTAAACTTCATAACAATATCCCCAATGAACATAGATGCAAAAATTCTTAATAAAATATTAACAAACTAAATTTAAAAATGCATTAAGGAGATAGTATGCCATGATCAAGTGGTTTCATTCCAGAGACTCAAGGTTGGTGCAACACACAAAAATAAATAAATGCAATTTACCACATAAATAGAGTTAAGAACATGAATCACATGGTTATCTCAATAGATGCATAAAAAACTGTTGACAAAACCCAACACAAATTCATGTTAAAAATGCTGGAGGAGCCTCAGCAACAGCGAGGCACTAAGCAACTCAGTGAGACCCTGTCTCTACATAAAACACAAAATAGGGCTGGGGATGTGGCTCAGTGGTCGAGTGCCCCTGAGTTCAATCTCCAGTACCAAAAAAAAAAATGCTGAAGGAATGGAGGAACTAGTAATAAAAGGAACTTTTCTCAGTATTGTGAAAGCTATATGTGACAAACCCAGAGCCAATATCATACTGAGCAGAGAAAAGCTGAAAGCATTTTCTCTAAAATTAGGAACAAGCATTCTCATCATTTCAATTCAGCATAGTTCTTGAAACTAGCCAAAGTGAATGGGCAAGAAAAGAAAATTAAAAGGATGCAAATAAGTTGACAAAATATTTCTGTATGCTGATGACATAATCCTGTATTTAAAAGAACAAAAAAAGTCCATCAGACAACTTCTAGAGATGACAAATTCAGCAAAGTATCAGGATACAAAATTAACACACATAAATCAATCACCTTCTTATAATCCAATATTTAATTTGCTGAGAAGGTAATAAGGAATACAATATAATTCACAATTACCTAAAAAAATTAAAATAACTGGGAATGAATCTAATGCAGTGAAAAAACTCAACAAGGGAACTTATATACCACTGAAAAAGAAATCAAAAAGGACTTTAGAAGATGAAAAGACCCCTATGTTCTTGCATAGGCAGAAGTAATATTGTCAAAATGGCCATATTACCAAAAGTGTTACACAGATTCAATGCATTTGCCATCAAAATACTAATGATATTCCTCACAGAACTAGAAAAATCAGTCCTAAAATTTATTTGGAAGAATAAAAGACAGAATATCCAAAGCAATCCTGAGCAAGACAAATAATACCGGAGGTATCACAATGTTATGTCTCAAAATTATACTACAGAGCTATTGCAACAAACAGCACAACAGCATGGCATTTGCATCAAAATGACCAAAGGAGTATAACAGAAGATACAGAGATAATTTCAAATAGATACAGCCATATGATACTTGGCAAAAGTTGCCAAAACACATGCATTGGAAATAAGAGTCTTTTTAACAAATGGTGCTGGGAAAACTGGATATTAACCTGTAGAAGAATGAGTAGATATCCCTTTCACCCTGCACAAAAAGTCAACATAGGCTTAACACTACAATATATTGGCACAGGCATCAACATATTTAACAAGACCCTTAAAGTACATGAAATTTAACTGAGAATAAATAGAACAGCATGGAATTAAAAAGCTTCTTCACAAAAAAGGAAACAAAAGTGTGAACAGAAAGCCAACAGAATGAGAGAAGATCTTTACTGATGTTCCCTTAGGTGGAATGGGCAGACTGAGTAATAAAAGCTAAGAGAAATAAAATGGCAAAATAATCACAGAACACAGAAAATAGTTTCAAAAAGCAGGGGCAGGACTGGCCTGCAAACCAGAAGTGTCTGGCTTCCAGCATCTAACTTCTAGCTTCTGGCACAATGGACCTCACCTGTGCTTTATTTATATTGAGGAACTTCAAAGGCCTTCCATAGAATGTTTCCTATCCTGTTCTACAGGATAGGAAAAAGATGAGGGAAGGTAGGCTGCAATGAGGACTTTCCTGGCAGAGTGGAAGAGCAGGGCACTTGCTTTGGGTGGTCTTACAACTGCAGGGGTGCTACAGGAAGTTCGAAATGCCAGCCCCGCCTCCTCCCTGGCTACCATGAAAGAAGTTCTTCATGTATTTCGTGAATGGCTTCCTGCACTTTACCACGTGATTCTTGGGAAAATAATTTCTAGAGTACATAAAAAACTCAAAACAATACAAAAAATCAAATAACTCATTCAATGTATAAATGGTCAAAAGAACTACACAAACATCTCAAAAATAGAAATATAAAGGGCCAACAAAGTTATGAAAAAATGTTAAACATGCCTAGCAATCACAGAAATGCAAATGAAAACTACATGTAAAACTCATCTCATTTCAGCTAGGATAGCAATCACTAAGAATTCAAATAATTATAAATGCTGATGAGTATGTGCCAGAAAAGATACACTCATACATTGTTGGTGGGACTGCAAATTAGTGCATCTACCCTGGAAAGCAATATATAGATTCCTCAAAAAACAAGGAATGTAACCACAGTATGACCCAGCTATCCCACTCCCAGTACATATCCAAAAGTTCTAAATTCAGCATACTATAGTGATGAAATCACATAAATGTTTATGGCAGCAAAATTTACAATAGCCAGCTATGGAACCAACATAGGCACCTTTGAATGGATGAATGGATAAAGAAAATGTGGTATATATACACAATGAAGTATTACTAGGCCAGAAAGAAGAATTAAATTATGGCATTTGCTGATAAAGAAATGAAACAGGAGACTATCATGATAAATGAAATAAGCCAGACTCAGAATGTCAAGTGTCCAATACTTTCTCTCATATGTGGAAGCTAGACCAAAATATGGACAAAACAAGGATGAAACCCATGAAAACAGAAGGGAGATCAGTGGAGAAGGGAAAACAGATTGAGGGGGAAGGAGGAGGCATGGGAGAAGGGAGGGATGGTAGAATGAAATTAACCAAATTATGGTAAGTACATATAAGAATATAGCACAGTGTATTTAAAATTTATGTTTGTTTATGAAGCACTAATTTAAAAACCTATAAATAAATAGAAGGAATACTTGTAGAGAAAAGGAAGGGAAATTGGGGAGGGAGGAGGAGAGGGAAAGAGGAATTATTAGGGATTAAAGTGGAACAAATTATATTCCATGCATTTATTATTATGTTTAAAACGAACCCCACTATTATATATAATTATATTGCACTAATCAAAACATTAAAAAGTTCAGTCACAAATGAAAAAATAATCTAAAAGTGAAAACTAAACAAAGGATAATAAAAGGACAAGTTCAGCACCTCCCTCTCTCCTTCCCTCCCTGTCTTTCCCTTTCACATTCCATTATGGAATGACACAGCAATAAGGTTCCCATCAGGTATCATAACCTCATTAGAGAATTTTCCAGTCTCTAGAATTATGAGAATTATTTCTGTACATTATAAATTTCCCAATGCATTTTAATGTTATATTATCCTAAATGGACTGACAGTGAAACTGTACCCACAACATGGCCTTCCCCAATTGCCTTACCAAATGGATATATGAATGGCCAACTGAACACTAGACATTTCCACCTACTTAATAGGACAGACTTATTTGATAGTCTTTATCTTTCTTGTAACCAACTATCAAACCTTCTTTGTTTTACCTTCTAAATATTTCTTAAAACTATACCCTTATTTCTAACTATGCTGTCTGCAAGCTGTTACCTACACCCTCTGCCTTCCACAAACACAGAACACTACACTTTCCATTCTCCTATGAAATTAAATGAGTGCAATGAGGTGAAGTTCTGATGAGAAGAATATGGATGCAACAGAAGGATGCCAGTACATAACCTCCCAATCCTCCTCCCTACTCTCTTTCTCACTCAATTTCCCTATTCCAATCCCGAGTCCAGATAAGTTATGATCCTCTCTACTTTGTGATCTGATTAAACTCTGAATATCTCTAACATTATACTACTATACAGTAATGCTTCTTTTCTCATTTGAATCTGAGCTTCATCAAGTAAGGGGATAGGTCTTATTATGTTTCTATATCCCTTAGAACAATGCATAGTGAATTAAAAGTTCATGAGAGAACTGGGCATGGTGGTGCACACTCATAATCCCAGCAGTTAGGGAGTCTGAGGCAGGGGGATCAAGAGTTCAAAGCCAGCCTTAGCAGCTTAGCGAGATCCTAAGCAACTCAGTGAGACCCTGTCTCAATATTTTAAAAAATATTAAAAAAAGGATGGGGATGTGGCTTAGTGGTTAAGTGCCCCTGGGTTCAATCTATGGTACCAAAGAGAAAAAAGTTCATGACATACATGCTGCAATGACACTAGTGTGAAGTTAGCACAAAATATACAGTTTACTGAAGCCCACTTTGTAACTAACCTATCAGTATCTATAAGTGGTATATTCTGACATTCATCTTTTTGATTACTTTGATCAACTCTTACATTTGAGAAATACTTAGAGTCAACTAAGAGTATTAATTAAACAAGGGATTTTGTTAAGTATCTGAGTTATATATACCCTATTGAGTGTCAGAGAAGCCAGGTGTGGTGGTGCATGTACGCAATCCCAGCAAATTGGGAGGATGAGACAGGAGGATTCCAAGTTTGAGACCAGCCTTAGCAATTTAGTGAGGTCCTAAGCAACTTAACAAGACCTCATCTCAAAATAAAAATAAAAAGGCTGGGGATGTGGCTCAGTGGTAATGTCCCACTAGGTTCAGTCTCTAGGACCAAAAAAAAAAAAGTCAGAGGAGAGAGAATGTAGAAAAAAAATGCCAATATGTACCTTTGTTACATATGATTTCTAGAGTTTCACCCAGTTGCTGAAATTTCCATATGGATTCTGGCTTAAGAATCTCAGATGATAACAGAATGAAGTTTAACATTTACAACATAATAAGACAATATGTAATGTGCCAAGAAACTTAGAACACATGCAAAAGACACTTTATTCTTGTAAAATGACCAAGAATATCAGTGCTATTTTCAGGATCGTTCTGTGAGAAGAACTTCCAGATTGTGATTTCTCCTTTCTCTTAAAATTCTTCTAAGTGCTACATGTGGCATTTCACATATTTTTGCAATAAGTAAAGTTCAAAGTCATTGATCACAACACATGGAGTGCAAGGCACTATTTTTTGACAGTAAATATATATATATATATAAAGAATATATATATATATATAAATATATATCTGAATATATATATAAAAATATAAATATATATAAATATATATATAAATATATATATAAATATATATATATCAAGAATATATGTAAATATATATATATATATATCAAGAAATTTGACAGAAAATTCCCCAAGGTGTGACAACTATTTCTAGGAATTCTCCAGAAAGTTGTGGGGCTAAAAGAACGATGCACATTGTGAAAGGAAATCCTGAACTATACTATTGAAGGAAATTAGCCAATAAGAAATGTCAAACTACTCATTGTCCAAGATTTTATTCAGTATCAATTACAGGAATTAATTGTGATAATTCAAAATTAGGATTTCATAAATTTTAGAACAAAATGAAATATCTTTTACTTTTCATGTTTCCATAAACAATTAATGAAGATAACAATTATACCAGATGGCTGTAGCCACGTGTGTCACTTTATTTTTTTTTAAATAAGATACTTTTTTGTTATAAACTATGAACATTGGGATGACTAAAGTCATGAAGCCTGTGTCATAAAAGATGCAGGATACAATGATATGATGTTGGTCAGCTGTAAAGGTATCACACCCCTGGTGATTTGACAAGAACAGAATAATTACAAGTATCTATATAGTTATTTTATTAACTTTATATGTCCACACAATATGCTAAGGCAACAACATTTATGAATGATCTACTATGTTGTAGTCATCATGTAAAACAGATCAAATATGTTACCCCATTTTATTCTTGTAAATATTGTGCAATGGAACTTTTCTTATTATTTGTCAAAATTAGGAGAGTGAGGCTCAAAAAGTCTATGATATTTACCAAAAGTAAAAGATAATAAATAGTGAAGTCAGAATTTAAAACCAGGATTGTCTGATTACCCCAAGTCCACCTTTTTTCTACCTATAACCCTTGCAATATATATATATATATATATATATATAATTTTCTCAGATCACTACTACAAGTGTATTATCCTACATGTATAAGTCCACTAATGAATCTCAAAGAAACCTTTCTAAATCTGACTTTGTAATTTAGAAGATTTGGTAATTTTATATTAAGGGGTCATCATTTTGTATGACAAGAATTGGTACTTGTGAATAGTAATTCTTTGCACTATGAAATGAATACTATAGGTCATGTTACACATTTATAGTTGCTACTGGGTTGTGTAATATTTGTTCAGCTATTTAATATCCTTCCCTTTGTTTTTCACATCTTCAAAATGTGGATAATAATGATGTCTATTTTTAATGGAATAACACATGCAATATGCTCATCACAGTAACTGCAACATAGTAAACAATAAATATCAGTTATTATTTCCTAACTTATAGAAACTCCTATGATATTGTATTTAATTTTTATTTATTTTTTAATTTAATTTTTATTTTTATACATAGACAACATGCAACACTGTTTCATTTTTCCTCAAAATAAAAGCCACTGACCTGGAAAGGAGAAGGGAGAGGAGAAATGTTACATATATTAGTTTATTGAAGTGCATAAATTTGGATAGGTAGGTTGGAAAAAGATCAGTCATGGATCTGTGTGCTAAATGTATTGGTTTATAATTTGCCACATATATAGTTGGTCAACAAAAGTTATTAAACAGAGGAGTCATATGACAATGAATATGGTGTTTGGGGAAGCTCAAACTCCTAACAGGAGTATGCTATATGAATCAACACTGATAGAAACTAAAGTCTTATCTATACTATAATCTTTGCATTTTAAAAATACATACAAGAAGATAAAAATGAAATAAGAAAAAGTGAAAATACATATTATATTTTTAATAAATGCCCCCATAATATTTCTTCAGCTTTAAGCCAATATTCTTGTATACTTTAGTCACAATCAGAATAACTAAAGTACTGTAGGTATGTTTGATGATTTCATGTAGGTAAATTGAAGTTATATAGGCTGAATAAACATAAACATCTTCTAAGATGTAGAAATGTTATCAAAATAATGGATATGCCAATCCAGTTTTTTCTGATATGCAGAACCATGTTTGATTATCTTTAAAAAATGTCAGAAGAGTATTCTAAATATGCTGCTTTCCCTTCTGTGAGATTTCTAAATGGGAAAGTAAAATATAAAGAACAAATGTCTGACTGTCTTACAACAATAAAATGTTGTTTTTAAGTGTGTGCGTGTGTGTGTGTGTGTGTGTGTGTGTGTTTGCCTAAAAGGATTGTTCTTCCCAAATGAAAAGGAAAAATTAAACATATAAACTATATACAAAAATCAAAGCTTTTGCTAAGAATTTTAAATACATATCCATTGAGGTAATAGCACATTTCAAATTTTGTTTTAGAAAAAAGTTCAGAGAAAACTCTTGGCTTAGAAATAAAATGAAATTTGGAAGTAATGGTAGAGGAGAACTAGAAAATTATTCAGAGGTACGACTAATTCTGATCTTAATATGCTCCACAAGTCAATGGTTATTGCTACTAAATGAGGTGTTTGTATGTTGTTGTTTCTGTTTTTCTTTGCTTGTTTGTTTTTTAAGGTACTGCTTCAACTCAGAGTATTGTCAAATTACTGGTGAAAAGAATGTGCTTGACCCAAGTTCATCTCAATGGATAACAAAGCACCACCTAAGGGTTCTTAATTTATAATCACTAAAGCACTTCGCATATAAAGAGATATGACAAATTGTTTCTAAAAAAGAGGCTAGGTATAGACATTCAAGCCAAAATAACATTGTTAAAAAGTCAGTTTTAATACTTAAACAATGTATAATGTATGTGAACATTAGAAACATGTTCTACAAAATAAATATTTTATGAAGGATTAATAAAGCATAATTCAAGAATATGTATTTGAGGTGAAATTAAATAATCCTATGAAAAAAGAAGCATAGTATTCTTAGGTTTATAGATATATTTTACTAGCAAAATGCTGCAAATTATAAGTTCCATACATAAGGAACTATTGACTAAGGAACTATGACTATTCATTCCTTATGGTCATATTTTCAATTATTGAATTATATGTCCAAATTAAACTTTTTTTCATTTCAAAACTTATTTTAATACACTTTGGCATTCATCAAATTCTACATATTTGGTCTCCTGATAATTATAAAGTTGTTCATGTGGGTGCCACATTAACACATCTTTATTGTGGACTGGTAACTGATGGGAATGTTTCTAGAAGGGTAGGGCCCTACTATCCAGGTATACAAGTTTCTTCCCATATCTCCCTGCACTGGGCAAATGGCTCCTACTTTGTTAGAGACTTTGAAGTAATAAGTTACTAGAGTGGAATTTACATAACTGAAATTTAAAGAAACAAAACTGAGGAAATTTTTTTTAAATTTTTTCCTTGATGTTTGGAAAATAAATGATGAGTATAAGGAATAAATAGTAATTTTGCCCTGAAAGCAATTAAATGGGAGACAAATTTCCACTTTGTTTCATTATAACTTTCCCTAATATTCATAATTACTGTGTTTTTAAAGTTATTGGCAGGTTTTGAAAAGTTTGCAAACACTTTTCTCATGTCTTTATTTGCTCATTATGCTTTACTCAAGTATCAATCACCTGTTTGAGAGAGATCTTAGAGATTGACAGATCTGTAGGGCTATATGGATACCCTTAGCATTCCCAAAATCTATGTAGCAGTGGCAATTTGTATATTAATAGAATGTCAGGAATTTTTTTTTCCTGTCACAAACTCAGTGAACTTCCCATGGAACTTCCCACATAGAAGGCTTGAGGTGAAATATACTATGGGCAAAAGACTAAATTAACAGATTAGACACTAGTGAAAGTTCCTTTGCCCTGCATTAAAAGAGGGAAATCAATTCATATTTTTCAAACATGTTGTGTTAAAATACACATAAAATAGAATTTACCATCTGAATTATTTTTAAATGTATAGTTCAATGATGTTACATATATTGACATTATTTTGCAACCATCAGCATTGCCTGTTTCTAGAGCTTTTCTTGTCATCTTGAAAAACTGAGACTATAACATTATATACCATTTTCTGGTTTGCTCTTTCTCCCAGCCCCTATCAGCCACTAATCCACATTCTGTATCTATGAATTTGACTATTCTCAGAACCTTGTATAAATAGAATCATAAAAAATTGCCTTTTTGTAACTTGTTTATTTCGCATTGGATAATGTAATTAAATTCATCCATGTTATAGAATTAGAATTTCCTTCGTTCTTAAGGTAGATTAATATTTCATCATATGTATATACCACATTCTGTATATCCACTCATCTGATGGTGGGCATTGGAGTTGGGTATCCTCTCCCTTTGAATTTTGTGAATGATGTTGTTATGAACATTTGTGTCTAACTATCTCTTCAAGATTTGGCTTTCAATACTTGTAGTATAAATACAGAATTGAAATTATAAGAACATGGTAGCAGTTATATTTTTCACTTTTTGAGGAACTGCTATACTATTTTACAGTATTTTACATTCTCACCAACACTGCATAGGGTTCCAATTTCAGTAAATAATTGACAATACTTATTACATTTTTATAGTACTACCCTAATGTGTGCTAGGTGCTATCTAATCGTAACGTAGATTTGCATCTTCCTAATACCTAGTGAATGTTGTCATTTAGATATGAGGAGGTCCCCAAAAGCTCATATATGAGACAATGAAGGGAAGCTTAAAGGTGAAATGATTGGGTTATAAGAACCTTAACCTAATCAGTGTGTTAAGTCCCTGATAGAGATTAAATGAGTGGTGACTGTAGGCTGGTAGGGTGTGGCTGGAAGAGGTGGATCACTAGGGATGTGGCTTTAGGGTATGTATTTGGTGAGCTGAGTTTAATCTCTCTTTCTCTGCTTCCTGATGATCATGACCTGAGCTGCTATCCTCCTCCAAGCTCTTCCACCATGATGTTCTGCCTCACCTTGAATCCCAAGGGAATGGAGCCAGCTATTTGTGGACTGAGACCTCTGAAACTGTGAGCCCCTAAATAAACTTTTCCTCCTCTAAAATTATTCTTGTTGAGTCTTCTGTTCACAACAGGGAAAAAGCTGACTAAAACAGTGATGTTGAGCAACTTTTCATGTGCTTATTTTCCCTTTGTGTATTTTCATAAGACACATGTCTACCAAGTCCTTCTACCATTTTTAAGTTGTATACTTTTTTCTTTAATAGATCAGTTGTATACATTCTTCATGTAGTTCTTGTCAGATATATTATTTGCAAATATATTCTTCCATTCAATAATTTTTCTTATCACTTTTTGGTAGTATAATTTGATACACAAGGTTTCTATTGTTGTTGTCCACTATTTGGGTATTATAGTACAAAAAAAATTGCCAAGCACAAAGTTGTGTTGTTGTTCACCCCTATGTATTTTGGAGTTTTATAGTTTTAGCTTTAAGAGTTGGTTTTTGATCTGCTGTGAGTTGATATCTGTATACAACATACACATGTATGTGGATACCCAGTTTACCCAGTCATTTGCTGAAAAATCTACCCTTTCCCCATTGAATGGTCTTGCCACCTTTGTAAAAAATCACTTGAATATATAGTCAAGGTTCAAATATACCAATATACCTCATTGGTATATATATGTCTATTTTTGTGCCAGTTCTACATTGTTTTTATTATATAGCCTTGAAGTAAATTTTAAGGTAAGAAGTGTGAGACCTCCAGCTTTATTCTTCATTTTCAAGGTTGTTTTGACTATCTTGGAACTCTTGATGTTCTATTTGAATTGTATGGGTAATGACAGTTAGTTCTATGTAATCTGCCACTCCTGGTTGTTTCTGGTTTTCCCATTCCTAGCTCTCCATGTTCCATCACGTGGAACTGATCACTCAGCAGACTCCAGTAGTTTATTTGCCAAACTTCCAATTCAAAGAGAAGTGCCTTCAGTTTTCCCCCATGTGCTAATTCCCAAAGCAGCAAGTTCAGAGAATAGGGCCTTTCTCAGGATGGGACTCAGTTACAGCACCACAAGCATATACTAGGGAGTACAGAAATCTTCTCTCTCAAGATGGTTTACCATGAAAATCTTAGAGATGCTACTTACATAGGCTATATTTCTGCAGAATATTGAATTTGTATCATTAATGTTCACTGGGATTTTCTCCTTTCTCCCCTATTCCCACTGAACAGGCACTCCCCCTTCCTTTGCTGCATTTCCATGCAGTGTTGGTGCATTTTGCCTCATTCCCTATTTTGCTAACCAACATCATTGAATTTCTCTAAGTTTCTGTCCACTATTGATCCCCAGCAGTTTGCTGTGATTACCCAACTTAATGAATTGCCTTATTCTAGTTGTTTTCATTATGGCTTGTATAGATTCAGGAAAGTTCTGGTGCTTCTAGCCTCCATTTTACAAAGGTCCTAGTTGACTTTTCATACTAAAACATTTTGATTGTTATTTTCCCCATTTTTATATATACTATTTTTTATTTTTTTAACAATTGAGATGGCATACATCATTGTAAAATTATAACAATCTCAAACAGAAAAAAACTTGTTATGGTTTAATAATAGTATGTCTCCACTAAAATTGATGGTGAAATGTTATTCCCAGTATAATGGTACAGAGATGTAGTAGAACATTAAGAGGTAATTAAGTCATGGGGGTTCTGCTTTTATGAAGGGATTTAGTACACATAAATTGTAATTTAGTTTTCATGGCAGCAGGTTGTTATGATGTGACATCATCTTACTTGACTCATACTCTTGCTTCTTCTTAGATACATGTTTCTGTTCAAAACATGTGTCACTTCTATTTTACTTCAATGATGTCCACACCAGAAGCCAAGCAGATGACAAAACTATGCACTGTACCTTAAAACTATGAGCCAAATAAATTGCTTTTATTTATTAATCACCCATTCCAAAGTATTCTCTTAAGGAAAGAGAAATGGACTAAGATACTAATTAATTTCAATTTCATAAAAACACTACTCCCACAAAGGTCTGTACCATCAATTTTATGCTCTTCATGTCACAATTTACATCTGTATTTGTTTTGTACCCCTAATAACACAAATTTATACTTATTTTATGCTTTTTCTTCCCAATAAAATGTAATACTATGAGCTAAAATTACAATACCAACTTTTATAATTGTATATGCATTTTTTTCT
Organism: Xerus rutilus; assembly: GCA_028644305.1. Lineage (NCBI taxonomy): Eukaryota > Metazoa > Chordata > Mammalia > Rodentia > Sciuridae > Xerus > Xerus rutilus. The sequence goes on from CM053417.1 coordinate 57,695,406, forward strand.
GATCAGCTCTACCATTTTTCATGGCTTTGAGTTACTTTATAATATCCTTTTGTTTTAACTTGGAGGACTTTCTTCAGCTTTTCTTATATGTCAGATATAGTGGAAATTAGCTTTCTCATCTTTTATTTATATGGCAATGCTTAAGGTTTATTATGAGGACAATTTTGTTTGCTATAAAATTCTCAGTTGATAGTTTATTTTTTAATCTTCAACACTTTGAATAAATCATTCCACTCTCCTCTTCCTATAAGGTTTCTTCTTATTTATTCATTGGTAATCTTACTATCACTTGTATATGATATCACGTTTCTTTTGTTCCTTTCAAGATTCTATATTATTAGTCAATGGTTTTCCACAGTTTGGTTACAGCAAGTTTCAGATTAGTTTTTTCAGAGATTAACCTATTTTAAGTTTGTTGAGATTCTTTTATTTGTATACACATGTATGTCTTCAATTGGGGGGATTTTCAGTGATTATTTATTAATAAGTCCTCTCTTATTTTTCTCTTCTTATTCTTCCTCCTTTCCAATAATCTATGTATTGGTCAGGTTTATGATATATCATTTGTTTCTTAGGTGCTTTTAACTTTCTTCATTTTTGTTTCTTTTTTATCTTATGTATAAATGTCAAATGACCTGTGTTCACATTTGTTGATTGTTTTTTCTCTCTGTTCAACTATGTTATTAAACACTTCTGTTGAATTTTTAAAAATCATTTATTGCATTTTCCAGTTTCAGAATGTGTTTAGTTACCTTTGTCATTTTTATCTCTTTCTTAATATTCTTATTTTTTATATATATTTTTCTTGATTTCCTTTAAGCTCTCTGTCAATGTTCTCTTTCAGGTAATTGAGCATTTTTAAGACAGTTTAAAATTTTCTGTCAAGTAATTACAAATCCTGTGTTTCCTAATGGTTGGCTTGTGAAGATTTACTTTATCCATATGAATGGGTTATGTTTTCCTGTCTTTATGTGTTTTGTGATCTTCTGATGAAAATTGGGCATTGGAAAAGAGTCATGTATTTCTGAACTTGTTCTGGGGAGTGGAAGACCTTCAATAATCTGCCCAAATTGAGTGTTCAATATCTTCTTGGACCTTTTCTGGCATTTGTCTTTTCTGGGTATATATGTGCAGTTTCTCCTGAATTTCCCTCTACACATGATAATATTTAAATGTCTTACTATCCTTAAAAGTATTATTCCTGCTTCTTTTATAGGTCTTTAGATATTTTATTATATTCCACTGTCTATAATGTCTTGCCCCTAAGCACCCATATGTTTGCCATCCCTCTGTAGTTTTCACATGTTATAGAACCATCCCCTGCTTTTAGCAAACTTCTTCCTGATACTCAAACTACACTACCATGCCCATAACACTCTTAAGTCAGGTGATGCAAAAACAGTTACTTCAGGTAGCCTGTAGATAAGTTATAATGTTGCAAATAAGTTCTTGTCTCCTTTCCAGTCTTAGAGAAAAATCAGGCAATGGGCATCTTCCTTCCAATAGTGACATGCCACATTGGGGAAGAGGTGGTATAAGAATAAACAAAAATGCCACAGTTTCCTACTCTTTTGTGTGCGATTTTTCATAGATAAGTGTTCATTTGTATTCTGCATATCCCTTATCATATTTTTAGAGTTCTTGTAAAACTATTTTCTATAGTATGTTGTTTACATTGTTGTTCCATGGAAAAGATATATCCTGGATGTTCCTGGTCTGCTATCTTGCTGACAGTATCCCATTGTACTTTTTCATGTGTGAATATGCATATTAAGGTTGAGATTATAGCTAATATCCAAGGACATGGTGCCAGTTTATGCTCAACTTATTGTGAAAGCCTCAGGGTGGAAGAGCAAGTTGACACATGAGAAAGAGAAGCAAGAGAGAGCCAAGGAAGCTAAACTTGCTCATAACCCACTCTCATGGTAACTAGTCCACTCTTGAAAGAATTGCATAAAATCTTTATGCAGATGTAGATCCCAAAACATAAATAACTCTTAAACATCTTGCTAGATGAAATGGTACAAGCCTGTAATCACAATAGCTAAAGAAGATGAGATGGGAGGATTGCAAGTTCAAAGCCATCTTAGCAACTTAGTAAGAGCCTGAGTAACTTAGTGAGAACTTGTCTCAACTAAAATGAAAAAAAAAATAGGCTGAGATACGGCTTAGTGGTTAAGCACCCCTGGATTCAAACTCTGGCAACAATGACGACGAAAAAAAGATTCAGATTATAATTAAGTACATCACAATTATGCCTGACTAAATAATTACAGGTTTTTGATCTCATTTTACAAAGTATAATGTTTATATTTTAGAGAATAAGATATACTCATCATATTACCTGTTTAAAATTACAGCAAAAATTAAAACTAAAATCCAAATAGGGTAGCAAGAATCATAAGGTCACATTAACATCTTCCTTCTTCAATGTTCTTATTTGTCCCTCCACTAATTTTCTTTACAGTATATTTTTTTCTAATTTCTCTATAGTCCTTCTAACCATTTATTGTCCTTTTATTCTATTTTCTTCCTCTTATTATGTACAGAAACTTTCCCTAAGTTTTGAGGTCGTGATTGCTGGAGTTAACTGGTCCTTTATCACCGCTTCAACATCTTTAATGAAATCTTTATCATCAGATGTTGCCTCTTAGTATGTATATGATTGAATGTCAAAATGGCCTCAGAATGCTGACATTTGGGTATCTTGGGAGCACCTCAAAATAGCAGGCCTCTGTATAAATTTACCACTTTGCGCAATCACCAATGCTAAAAAGTTATTTTTCCAAATTCTTTTTTATTTTCAGGTTAACCAGTTTTCTCCTAATCAATTATACTTTTCTATTTTTAAAAAAAGATAGCTTTTATTTTTCAAAAGTTAAGATGTGAATTACAGGAAACAGAAAAACACAACAAAGAAAAAAGTCATCCAGTTAGGGGCAGCTTAGCTGGACCTTTCCCTCCAGGTCATGCATACACATATACAACACGCCATTTTATGTGATTGAGATCATAGTGTGTATCATGCTTTTCCACACATCATGAATATTCACCAATTCAAAATCATAAAGCTACATGTTTATTTTGATAACAAGGAGTACATTACACAAAGTTAATCTTCTAGAAAAAATTGAAATCCATTCTTGGACACAAAAATTTCACTGAAGACATAAATAGCAATGCAATGGGCCTCTAGATAGACATTATAAGGGACTGGGTCACACAAGTTGAGGCAAGGATGAGCTATCAAGCTGAGCAGGTGGGAACACCCTGCTCTCTCTGGTCTTGGAACACCAAGACTTGGCCCTAGCCCCTTGCCAACTGATGTGCCCAGAGACTTCTCTCCCCCTACCCCCGGCTCTTTGCCAACTGATATATCAGGTTGATCTTCCCTTCTTCTGACCTTGGCTCCTGCCAGCGAGCCCAGCTTCTTGCCAGTTTCCCATAGCCCCAAACTGATACCAGCCCTGGACAGATACTGGTTCTGGCTTCTTGTCAGCCAGCCCCGGCTTCTGGCCAACTAGATGACCTTTTAGGTGACTGGTTATAAATCAATTAGGTAATCCTGTGGTTGAACACCCCTATATTAGCTTGTAACTTCCCCTTAATAAACAGTTCCTGCTTGAGACAGAACTACCGGCTCATGCGTGGTAATTTCGTGCCGGATCGGCTTTACCTTTCTCAGTTCATCTTTGCCGGGGACCTCCGGGGATCCCCTCCTCCCCATTGGTCCAGGGGGAGACGGACACCTGGCTGGAAGGACCCCGACAGACATATTGGCAGAGTACAACTGAAACAATGCATTAGTTTAATGCTCAATTTAAAATGAGAAAAAGAAACAGAATACAACAACCCTCTTCTAACAGACTTCATTATCCAATTTCTATTATAAAAATATTAGCAAGAATACATGCTCCTGGAGCCTATAGTATGGCCAGAAGAAGCACACACACCAAAGGCTCACATCAAAATGTAAATCCTTGTGTTTGACCACATTGTCTTTCATTTGTTTTTGGTTTTAAAATATATTTTATTATTTGAAAGTTAATATGTGCACTACAAGAAACAAAAACACAAAGTAAAAATCATCCAGTTAAGAGCAGCCAAGGTGGACATGTTCTTCAAGGTCATGCATGTACATACACAGCATCCTATTTTATGTGATTGAGATCACACTATAGTAAGTACCATGATAGTGTATATCATGCTTTTCAACACACCATGAATATTCACCAATTCAAGATTCCAAAGATACATGAGTAGTTTTGATAACTAATGATATATTATATCAACTTAATCTGTTACAAAAAGTTGTAATCTTTTTTGGGGGACCAAAAATTCATTGAAGACAGAAATTGCAACAGCCCTCTTGATAGACATATTGGCAGAGTTGCAACTAAAATAATGCATTCCCTTAATGTTCAATTTAAAATAAGACAAGCAACAGAACACACCAAGCATGTTTCTAAGGTGGTTCATTATCATATTTCTACCACCAAAATATTAGTAGGAAAACTTGTTCCCAGAAGAAGATGCGCATGCACCAATGGCACACATCAAAATGTAAATCCTTGAGCACTTGCTCTCATCTTTTCTGGTGTGCTTCCTTCTGCCTCTGTTGTCAGCCTAATGAATAAGTCCTGATACACACTGCTCAGATATAAAACAATCCCACGGCCAAGATCTTTTCTATCAATTGTAACAGAGAAGATTTTTACAAATTGGCTAATTCACTAACTGTACTTTTTATGATGTACTGTCACTTCAGGACATCTAGAAAGCTTAGACATTGTGAAATAAAGGATGAATTTTGTGCACAATAAACATGAATGCTTTATCAAAATTGCACATATAGATCTATGGTTATAATCTAAAACTGTCTTCCAGATATGATGATATTAGCAAAGAGCCTTTCCCCTCACACCTCCTCTTCTTCTTCACCATTCCAGTGACTAAATTCAGGACTATACCTAGCTCAAGGCGGTGTGATTAACAAAAGTCATTCCCAGAAGACAGTTCTTCCTAAAACCTAGCAAAAAGATATTGTATAGAGATTATTTTGCTATTTCTAACGCATTTTGGGAATTAGGACTTATCTTTTAATATCCAGAAATATTAACCAAAATGTACATACAACAATGACTAGAAAATCTAAACTCATCTAAGGGGCACAGATTGCTCCTCTACGTGTACTTTCTCCTTCACCACCAACCACCCAGTGAACCTTTAACTTGCTCTCCAAGACAGTCAAATTTAACAACTCCAATCCCCCAAAAGGCAACAATTCCTATATAAAAACAAAAAGAAAACAATACTTGAAGGCCATTACTTTAACCCTCTACTTTTACCATGTGTTTTGCAAATTTAATTATCTAGAATCACTAAATGTTTCTAGCAAACAATTAAGTTTCCAATTATACATGCAGTAGTGCTGAATAAACTACACGCACTTAACAAAGGCTAGACTGTGAAGCAAAACAAACAAACAAACAAAAAAAACATATATTTACCACTTACCACATTGAGCCTTAGAAACCTCTCTAGGCCACCATTATTCTCCCCATGTCATGCCCACCATCACCCAAAGATACCATAACCTTAGCTGTGGATTCACTTTGGCAGGTAATGGGGTTCAAGTTCCAACAGATCAACACTGCCATTAGGTCATCCAGGTAAAAGGAGATGCTCAAATTTCCTTCACAGCCTGGGCCAAGCTAGTGCACAGCCACAGAGGGGATACTGGTTTCTACAGAGCAGAGGCCCCCAGCTCCCTGCTGATCTACTGGGAAGGGCCCCTGGGGGCCCAGGGAAATAAGCCTCATTGTTTCTCACCATGTTTCTATATCTCACCTTTCTTTAATTATTCACATCAGTTCTGTAACTGTGACCTTTCCGTTATTGCTTTAATTATTTGAATTGTCATTTTAATTTTAAATCCATAACTGAAATGGATCTTAGAGAGCACATACAGATGTTCTTTGGGTATATGTCCTGATAAACCAATCTTAAATTAAAAAACCATGAGTCAGTCCATTGAAAATTAAACATAGGCCTATATTCATACCAGCAAAAGACAATGTAAGGTATGTGCGGATAAGCAGTAGAGGTTGAGGAAATTCAATCTTTTAAATGTCATTTTTTTAAATTCAATGATGCTGTATTTGTGTTGCTAACCTAATTCAGGATTCATGCAGGAGCCCAGACCCAGGCCCAGGACCACCTCTGCAGACCCACGTGGGAGCCCAGGCCGGGGACCCATAGATTCCCAAACAGTGTGAGAACTCAGGCCCAGGTCAGGCCCAAGACTGGCCCTGCTGACCTGTGTGAGAGCCCAGGCACAGAAAAGCCCCCTTGCAGAGTGGAGGACCATGTTGTGGCTCCCCATTTACCAATGTTTCACTTCCTCTGCCTGCCTCTATCTTGGGACACTGCAGCTATCACCATAGCCACACAGTAGCCTCCACCTTGGCACAACAGACAGCTGCCCACTGCAGCATAGCACAACACAGTGTTGCATCTCTATATAGGCAGCCCAAAGCTATTGTAAGGCCGATCCTTTCAGCCCCATCTCTGAAAGTGGTTACCTCCATCTTAGGATACCCCTACTGAGATCTTGAGTTACCTCTGCTAATGCCACCACCATCTTTAATTGTAGTAGCATCTATCTTGGGAAAATGGCCAGGGAGTGGAAGCCCAACACGAAGGTGATACCTCAGGTAAACTGTAGGAACACTATAAAATTATACATTAGGAACTACAATACCTCAGATCTGCACTGCAAGAAAGGAAGATGCATAGACCACATGAAAAAACAAGGGAAGAAAGTGCCTCAAACAAACCATGATACTACCATAATAGAATCCTTGAAAGTGCAGTTAATGAAAATAGTTCAGAATATACATAATTGAAATAATCTGTGAATTAAAGAATGACCTAAATGAGCAAATACAAGCAAACATTGATCACTCCAACAAGGAGATAAGAGAGTAAATACAGGCAATCATTAATCACACAAACAAAGAGATAAGGGAGCAAATACAGGTACTGAATGACGACTTCTAAAAGAAATAAAGATTCTGAAAAAAAGAAAAACAATCAGAAATCTTTGAAATAAAGAAAACAATAAACCAAATGAAAAACTCAATAGAAAGTATGACCAACAGATTAGATCACTTGGAAGATAGAACCTCAGATAATGAAGACAAAATATACGATTTTGAAATTAAAGTTGACCACACAGTGAATATGGTAAGAAACCATGAACAGAATATCCAATAGTTATGAGATAACATCAAAAGACCAAATATAATATTTATTGGTAGAGAAGACTCAAACTAATGGAATGCACAACTTCTTGAATAAAATAATATCAGAAAATTTCCCAAACATAAAGAAAGAATTGGAAAATCTAATACAAGAGGCTCTCAGGACACCATGTGTAAAAAATTACAACAGATCTCCACCAAAACACATTATAATGAAAACACCTAGCATATAGAAAAAAGATAGAATTTTAAAGGCTACAAGAGATAAGAATCAGAATAGATATAGGGAGATAGCAATTCATATCTCAGTAGATTTTTCAAACCAGACTCTCAAAGTCAGTAGATTCTGAAACAACATATACCAAGCTCTGAAAGAAAATGGATGCCAATCAAGAATCTTATATACAGCAAAATTAAGCTTCAGATTTGATGATGAAACAAAAACTCTTCATGATAAACAAAAGTTAAAAAATTTACAGCAAAAAATCCTGCACTACAGAGCATTCTCAGCAAAATATTTCATGAGGAGGAAATAAAAAACAACAATGAAAATCTGCAAAGGGAGGAACTATATGAAAAGAAAGCCAATCAAAGAAGAAACCAAGTCAAGTAAAAAACCAAAAATAAACCAAAATGACAGGGAATATAAATCATATTTCAATAATAACCCTGAATATGAATGGCCAAAACTCATCAATTAAAAGACATAGACTGGCAGATTGGATTTAAAAAAAGACCCAACAATAAGTTGCCTTCAAAAGACTCATTTCACAGGAAAAGACTTTCACAGACTGAAGGTGAAAGGGTGGGGAAAAATGTATCACTCACATGGAAACAAGCAGGAACCATCCTCATATCAGATAAAGTGGATTTCAAATCAAAATTATGGAAAAGGGATAGAGAAGAACACTTCACACTGCTTAAAGGAATATACATCAACAAGGCATAACAATCTTAAATAGCTATGCCCCAAACAATGAGGCATCTATGTATATCAAACAAACCCTTCTCAACTACAAGAATCAAACAGACCACAACACAATAATATTGGGTGTCTTTAACACACCTCTCTCACCACTGGATAGATCTTCCAAACAAAAACTACACAAAGAAATTATAGAACTCAATAAAACAATCAATAATTTAGACTTAACATATATATATATATATATTTATATATATATATATATATATATATTATCCCATCCATCAATGAGCAAGTATACTTTTTCTCAGCATCACATGGATCTTTCTACAAAATAGACTATATGTTATGCCCCAAAACAAGTCTTAGCAAATACAAAAAATAATAGAGATACTACCCTGCGTTCTATATGACAATAATGGAATGAAATTAGAATCCACAATACAATTAAAAAATAGAAGTAGCCAGTCATGGTGGCACATGCCTGTAATTCCAGCACTTTGGGAGGCTGAAATAGGAGAATTGCGAGCTCAAACCCAGCCTCAGCAATGGTGATGCAGTATGTAACTTAGTGAGACCCTGTCTCTAAATAAAACACAAAATAGGGCTGGTGATGTGGCTCGGAGGTCAAGTGCCCCTGAGTTCAATCCCTGGTACCAACAACAACAACAAAAAAGAAGATACTGCAACACCTAGACTTTAAATAATACACTATTGAATGACACATGAATAAAAGAAGACATCAGGGAGGAGATTAAAAAAAATCTTAGAGGTAAATGAGAATTCCAGTAAAACATATCAAAATCTCTGGGTCTCTATGCAGGCAGTGCTAAGAGGAAAGTTCATTGAATTAAGCTCATTCATTAAAATAATTAAAAGACAACAAAAAAATGACCTGACATTACATCTCCAAGTTCTAGAAAAAGAAGAACAAACCAATACCAAAAGTAGTAGAAGATAGAAAATAATTAAAATCGGGACAGAAATCAATGAAATTGAAAAAAAAATTGAAAAAAAAAAGCTGGTTATATAAAAAAAATTGACAAACCCTTAATGAAGGGTTGACAAGCTCATAATGAAGAGGAGAGGAAAAACTCAAATGACAAAAATTTGTGATGAAGAAGAAAATATCATGACAGACACTACTGAAATACAGAAGACAATTAGAAACTATTTTGAAAATTTATTCTCCAGTATAGTATAAAACCTCAGACACTGACAAAACTGAGTCAGGAGGACATACACAATTGAAACACATCAATTTCAAACAAGGAGATAGAACACACCATCAAAAGCCTACAAACGAAGAAAATCCCAGGACTAGATGGATTATCAGGTGAGTTCCACAAGACCTATAAAGAAGAATTAATACCAATACTCCTCAAATGATTCAATGAAATAGAAAAGGAGGAATCCTTCCAAACTCATTCTATGACACCAATGTCATTCTGATAACAAAGCCAGGCAGAGACAAAACAAGAAAAAAAATTTCAGACCAATATTGCTAATGAATATAGACACAAAAATTCTCAATAAAATTTTGTCAAATTGCATACAAAAACATATTTTAGAAAAATAGTCCACCATGATCAAGTTGGGTTCATTCCAGGACGCAAGTTTGGTTCACATATGGAAATCAATAAATGTAATTCATCACATCAACAGACTTAAAGATAAGAATAATATGATTATATCAATTGATGCAAAGAAAGCATTTGATAAAATACCGTATCCTTTCATGTTTAAAACAGTAAAAAAGCTAGAGATAGTAGGAATATAGCTCAACATTTTAAAAGCTATCTATGCTAAATCTAAGGCAACATCATTCTAAATGAGGAAAAATTGGAAGCATTCCCTCTAAAAACTGGAACAAGACAGGGATGCCCTCTTGCACCACTTCTATTCAACATAGTAATTGAAACTCTAGCCAGAGCAATTAGACAGTGAATGAAATTAAAGGGATACAAATAGGAAAAGAAGAGCTCAAACTAGTATTATTTTCCAATGACATGATTCTATACTTAGAGGATCCAAAAAACTCCAGCTACTTCTAGAATTAATAAATGAATTCAGAAAGCAACAGGATATAAAATCAATACCCATAAATCAAATGCACACACACAAACACACATATGTAAATATACGTATACATACATATATCAGTGATGAATCCTCTGAAAAATCAATTAGGCAAACTACCCATTCACAATAGCCTTAAAAATAAAATTCTTAGGAATCAATTAACAAAAGAGGTGAATGATGTCTACAATGAAACTACAAGAAAAGTAAAGAACACTTAGGAAAGACATTGAAGATGAAAAGATCTCCCATGTTCCCGGATAGGCAGAATTAACATTTTCAAAATGGCCATACTACCCAAAGCACTATACAGATTCAATATGACTCCAATTAAAATCTCAAAATCATTCCTCATAGAAATAGAAAAAGCAATCATAAAATTTATTTGGAAGAATAAGAGACCTAGAATAGCCCAAACACTCCTTAGCAAGAAGAGTGAAGCAGGAGCATCACAATATCAGACCTTAAACTATACTACAAAGCTACAGTAACAAGAATAGCATGGTATTGGCACCAAAATTACATGTAGACTATGGTACAGAATAGAAGATACAGAGAAAAACCCATATATAGACAGTTTTCTCATACTAGATGAAGGAGCCAAAAACATACATTGGAGAAATGATAGTCTCTTTAACATATGGTGCTAGGAAAACTGGAAACCCATATGCAGCAAAATGAAACTAAACCCCTATTACTCACTATGCACAAAACACAACTCAAAGTGGATCAAGAACCTAGGAATTAGACCAGAAACCCTGTGCCTTATAGAGGAAAAAATAGGCCCAAATATTCATCATGTCAGATTAGGCACCAACTTTCTTAACACGATTCCTAAAGCACAAGAAATAAAATCAAGATTCAATAAATGGGATACATTCAAATTAAAAAATTCTTCTCATCAAAAGATACAATCAATGAGGTGAAGAGAGAGCCTATATTTTGGGAGCAAATTTTTGCCACACACACATCACATAGAGCACTAATCTCCAGGATATATAAAGAACACAAAAACAACAACAACAAAAACAAATAACCCAATCAAAAAATGGGCTAAGGAGCTGAACAGACACTTCAGGATGGCACTTATCAAGAGTAATAGCAACAATAAGTGTTGGTAAAGATGTAGGGGGAAAGGCACACTCATACATTACTGGTGGGACTGCAAATTGGTGCAATCAATCTGGAAAGCAGTATGGAGATCCCTTAGAAAACTCTGAATGGAGTCACCATTTGATCTACCTATCCCACTTTTTCTTCTATACTCAAAGGACTTAAAAACAGCATACTACAGTGACGCAGTCACTTCAATGTTTATAGCTGCACAATTCACAATAAACTGTGGAACCAACCACAATGCCATTCAGTAGATGAATGCATAAAGAAACTATGGTATACATACACAATGGAATATTACTCAGCATTAAAAGAGAATAAAATTATGGTATTTGCTCGTAAATGGATGGAGTTTGAAAATGTCATGCTAGGTGAAATAAGCCAATCCCAAAAATCCAGGGGCTGAATGTTTTTTCTGATATGGGATAGATGGGTCAAATGGTGACTCCATTCAGAGTTTTCTAAGGGATCTCCATACTGCTTTCCAGATTGATTGTACCAATTTGCAGTCCCATGTGGATGTTAATCCATAATTGGGGGGGCATGAGATGAGTGGAGAAACTTTGGATGGGGCAAAGTGGAAGGAGATAAGGGGCATGGATGCAGGAAAGACGATGGAATGAGATGGACATCATTATCCTAGATACATGTTTGATTGCAAGAATGATGTGACTCTATTTCATGTACAACCAGAGCAGTGAAAAATTCTCCTCCATTTGAGTACAATGAATTAAAAGGCTTTTTGCTGTCATGTATAACTAATTATAACTAATAAAAAAACAAATACCTAAAATTCAAACAAAATTTCAAACAAATTCAAACAAAACAATTTTATTATTATTATTTGGGGACTATTTTACAAATACTAGGAAGACATTACTAAAATCAGCTACTTATATTTTAAAATAATTTTGATAACAAAAAAACAAAAATATTATTTTTGTGCAAAAAATATTATTTTAATGTTACTAAAGCCACCAAGATTTTTATAAACAATTTGCATGTTTATTTCTTTGAAAATTAAAGCCATTTCTATTCTGCTGCTAAAAGAGAGAGTCCTTGTTCTCATGATAATGCAGTAGAAAGTAGCATGAAAGACTTCATATGCATTTTTAATAGGCCATTTCTTATCTGAGATGTTCTATATTCATCCTTTATTATATTGTTCTTTTTTAAAAGTCTATACCCTTGCCACAAGTCATTTGAAATGAGCACATCAAAAAACAAATTTATTTTTCTGAGGCTTTTTAAATTTCAGGTATTTAATGCTTTTTTAAAAGTTTAAAATGCCAGCTCTAACCAGGGACTGATAATGCTATAGTGTGACTGACTAACAACACACTAGTTCAGAAGTCACAGTTGATTAATGAAATAATGCCCTACCTTTCCCTTTATGTTTTTCTGACAAAGGATGAATTTGAAAAAAAAAACATATCAGTTGCATAGAAAATTATGTTATGATGCTGTATAGCATATACTTATTTCCTAAAACCTTGTATTTAAAGTAACCTGAATTACAATGAGATAGAAACAGAATATTTACCCATCCCTTATGAGCTGTTGCTGATATGTAAATTTATTCTTCTACTTTGCACAAATATACTATTGAGCTACTACTTAAACTCTTTGAGATCCTTAGTCAGTTTTAATGATGCCTCCAATATTATGAAAGTGTGATATTTGATGAATATTTCATATAGTTTTGACATCTGGACACATGTCAACAAAAAAAATGAGCATTGATTTGTCATGAAACACCAGATAATTTATAATTTTACTATTTATATCCATCTTGACAGGTTTCATTTAGAATCTTAATCTGAGATTCATTTAGTGGATCTGAAAATCTTAGCTAGGATTCTCACAGGAAATGGTTCATCTACCAACAGATTAAATGGTGGTCCTGTGGTTGTTAGGGGAGTTCTGCATTTAACACACATGCATGCTCATTCAGTCAGCACTGTGGAGAAAAATTAAAGGAGTACCCCAGGTTTAGGAACAATGTAGCTAAAAAGTCCCATATTTGCTGAATGAAAAAGGGTTATATAGTAGCATTACATTTTATTATTCATGCCTGAATTTCTTGTTTGCTTTGTTGAGTCTGCTGACAAATACCAGTAAATGACTGCAACAATCCAGATGAGAGATTCCTGGCAACAAAGCTATGCCATGGAATTCCCCGATCTTGTCCAGTTCACAGCCTGATCTTTTGAAAACTTGACTGGGCTAAGCTGCAGATTTTGGGTGTAATGGTTATTGTTATCTCTAGCTTTAGGATTTATTAATTTGTGTGATCAAGATTTACCTATATTTCAAAGTTTCAAAAGACCAAACACAATCATCTATCCATTAGAACTAACAATATGTTTCAGTGATCCCTGCTTAGTGTCTGACTGGTGATCCTTCGGGTTTGTTTTCTAAATCTAAAGATGATTTTAAATAAAATGACAGATACATATAAACAGAATCTTTTTTTTTATCTTAACACTTACTCCCAGGTAATTTTTCTTTTGTAAATGATTTACAAAATTGTTGAGCTCATAAACAATTAGTATATGCTCATAAATAAATAAAAATATGTACTTGTTAAACCTAAAAAAAAAAAAACTAATTCAACAGTACATCAGAATGATCATATACATGAACAATTTGGTTTCATTCTAGGAATGTATGGGTGGTTCAACATATGCAAATAAATGTGATACACCACATAAATGGTAGAAAGGACAAAAATCATATGATCATCTCAATAGATGAAGAAAAGTCTGAAAAAATTCAACACCCTCAAAAAAAGAAAAAAAAAAACACTGAAGAAATTAGGTATAGAAGGAACTTACCTCAACATAATAAGAGCTTTAAATGACAAACTCAAATCCAGCATCACACTGAATGGGGAAAATCTGAAAGCATTCCCATTTATTCAGAAATAAGAAAAGTTCATCAGATCGCACTAGTTTTATCTAACTAATATTATAATTTTAACCAGAGATATTAGTCAAGAGAAAAAAATTAAAAAGGGGCAGATAAAAAGGAAGGTACCCGGGGCTGGGGCTGTAGCTCAGTGGTAGAGTGCTTGCCTGGCGTGCGTGGGGCACTGGGTTCGATCCTCAGCACCACATATAAATAATAAATGAATAAAATTAAGATCCATCAACAACTAAAAAAAATATTAAAAAAAAAGAAAGGTACCCAATTATCCCTATTTGGAGATGAAATGATATTATATTTAGAACCTAAAGGTTCCACCAGAAAACTTCTAGAGATCATAAGCAAATTAAGTAATGTAGCAGAACACAAAATTAGCATACAAAAATCAATAGCTTTTCTGTGTACCAAGAATGAATCTACCACAAAAGAAACCAAAAAAACAATTTAATTCACAATAACTTCAAAAATTATAATACCTAGTAGTAAATTTAACTAAGAAGATGAAAGGCTTCCACAAGGAAAATTACGGAGCAATAAAATGGTTATTGAAGAAAACCTAAAATATGGAATGTCCCATATTCACAGATAGGCAGAACTAATATTCTTGAGAAGGCTGTACTACTCAAAGCAGTCTACAGAGTTGATGGAATCCTTATCAAAACACTAATGACATTTTTATAGAATTATAATAAATGATTCTAAAATTCATATGAATAAACAAAAGACCAAGGAAAACCAAAGCAATCCCGAAGGGGAAAAACAGCTAGAGGTATCATAACACCTAATTTCTATACGACAGAGCAATAGTAAAAAAAAAAAAAAAAAAAAACAGCACAGAATTGGCATAAAAACAGACATGTATACTAATAGAATAGAATAAGACACACAGAGAGAAACCCATACAGTTAAAGTCACCTGAGTTTTGACAAAGGTGCTAAAATCATGCTGGAGAAAATTAGTCTCTTTCATAATTGGTCTTTGAAAAACTAAATATCCATATGTAGAAGCATGAAACTAGATCCCTATCCCTTGTACTGTACAAAAGTCAATGTAAAATTTATCAAAGACCTAGACATCAGTCCAGAATCTTTTCAACTGCTAGAAAAAAAAGGGGAAGATATTTTAACACATAGATATAGGCAACAACTTCTTTACTAGGACCTCTATGCTAAGAAAATAATGAGAATCAATAAATGGGATACCATAAGATGAAAAAGCCTCCATACAGCAAAAGAAAACAATTAACAGAGTGAAAGTGGCCTATACAATGGGAAAAAATCTCTGCAAGCTATTCACCTAACAGATAATTAATATCCAAATCAAATAAAGAATTCAAAAAATTAAAAATCAAAATACCTAATAAGCCATTCAATAAATACACAAATATAATGAACAGATATTTCTACAAAAATTACAAATGGTGAATAGTTAAATGAAATAATGCTTAACATCTTTAGCCATAAGTGAAATATAAATGAAAAATATATCAAGATTCCATTTTAATCCAAGTAGAATGGCAACCATCAAGAATATAAATAACAACAAATACTGGTGAGAATGTGGAGAAAAAGGACTCATGCTCTATTGGTGGGAATGTAAATTAATGATGCCACCATGGAAATCTGTATGGATGTTACTCAAAAAACTAAAAATAAAACTACCATATGATCCAACTATATTACCCTATGGTAATTACCTCCTCAAATTAAAGTCATCATATTTTAGTGATACATCATATCCATGTTTATTGGAACAAGATTCATAATAGCCAAGTTATGGAATCACCTTAGGTGTCCAAATGGATGAACATAGAAAATATGGTATACATACACAATGGAGTTTTACTCAGTCATAAATAACAACAAAATATGTCATTTGCAGGAAAATGAATGGAACTGGATAGCATAATGTTAAGTGAAATAAAGCTAGATTAAAAAAAACAAGTATCAGGATTTCTCTCATATATGGAAGACAGAGGAAAGAAAAAAGGGGGAGATGTTATGTCATAAATGAAAAGGCGTGACTATCAGTATAGGATAAAGGGATCAAGATGAAGACAGAGGGGAGGGTAACAGGAGGTAATCAGAAATGAATTTGATCAAAATATGTTATAAGCATGTATAAACATGCCATAATGTAACCCAGTATTCTGTATAAATTAATATGTCCTAATTTTTTAAAGAAGCATATACATTTTGACCACAAATTTATATAACAATTATAAGTCAGATTGAAAAGAGATAAAAGGCTTTGCTTTGGATTATCAGACAATAATACAGCATACCTTGCACTTATTTTGAAATTACATATACTTAAATTTTCAAGCATCTGTGTTGCTTTACATATTATTTATTATAACTTAATAATTCATGCTTTAAGTCTTTCTTTAAACCATTTAACTGTCAATGTTTATCAAAATATTTTGAACAAACTGGTTACATTTTAAATGTAATCCTATCTAATATTCAAAAGATTTAGCATGTCTAGGTTATGACAGACACTGCATTACTCTTTGGATCTAGTTACAAAACTTCCATAGATTTTATTTTTTTTTCCTTTTGTCTTTGTTTGTCCTTGGTACATTAGAATATCTCTATTTTCTTGTAAATGTGGAGGCTTCCGTCAAAGAGAAAGATGTTGAAGCTTGATTGCTTTTATACGAAAAAAAAATTCATCCATTCTCCAATAATTTCTTCTGAGAATTATAGAGAGCATCTTCTATAAGTAGAAAATAAATAATATGCTATATGTATTTTTAAAAAACCTTTTTTTTAGGAACCATGCTGCAAGTTGTTTGAAAGGTTTAATTCCACATAATTATACCATTACTATGTTCTTTCTAATTTTGAATATGTTTTTTATAGTAGTATCAATAGTAGTACTAGTAATCATATTTACTAAGTGTTTACTCTCTCATGATAAACATTTTAATGATAATGATAAACATTATGATAAACATTTAAAACTCAATATTTCATTTAAATTTTCTAATAATTCTGATAACTAGATTAAAATGAAGAAATTTTGCTAATAATTTTTTATCCTGGCTCTGTCACTTTCTTGAATATTTTGTATCCTACGAGACTAACAGTACTTCTCCTAGCCTCAAAGAATTGTAAGGATGAAGCACCATGTGAATTTAAGAATTTATTTTTATGAAGGATGATGTCTATAGACCCCAAATAAAAGTGAACTTATATTTCTTAAAAGCATCTACAAATGTACATAATTCATATTGAGATGCAAATGGTAATATTAATATATTCCTCTATAATTATACAATGTATTAGCATCGTTTCAGTGTTGAAAGAAGAATTTTAGAGATAAGTCATACTTCAATAATAGAATACTGTATGAGAATTCTAAGATTAATCATCAATCAAGAAGCTGACTTATTTTAATCAGAAAAGTTAGTGACATATCAGCTTTATGTTTGACTAAACAGAAAACTTAGCTTAAGTTCTTTCTAAATGCTTTTCTTTTATGTCCTTATTTCAGATATATCTTCAAACAGTAAATCAGCAAAAATTAATTATAATTTTAAATCATATTTTCCAGGGGAATATTAAAGTCAGGTTTCAGATTCCTGTAAAATGTTGTCAGGTGCTAGTTTTCTGGATGAAACTGTATCTCATAGATTTATCCTTACCCTAATTTTGAATCCTACTTTCCTTTTCTAATTTCGTGAATAAGGAAAATGAGATCTTAATAACTAATAAATAATTATTTTATGTTTTCTAGCCTCAGATCAAACCTTGTTCAAACTTTAAAAATAATATCAAAATTATACTTAGCAAATTTTTCACCCTCTCAAACTCAACTATTGTATGTATTTGAAAGGAGTGAGTTCAGAAAGCAAACCCTAGACTATTCAACTAATTTTAAAAATAAAGACACATTGAACATCTGATTATGTAGCTGGCCTTAAAATATTTTCATTGTTGTCAACAATATTCTGCAAAAACCTTTCTCTAAATACACTATTTTAGTTTCAATGATCAGAAGGTACAACTAATGACCAACCTAGAAATATGAAGCAATTATTTGATATGATCCTAAAATTACTATTTTTATCAATTATTTTTTCTGAATAAGAACTCAAGCCTCTTACTACTTTTATTATATGCCTTTTTAGTCTTTGATTCACAATTCACTTTTCACGTGTTTTTTTCTTTTTTTCACTCTTCACATCTTATTATACTTGTTTTCTCTTATTCCATACTGAAATGCATCTTATTTCCATGTTTTAGTGAAATTTAGTTGTTTCCAGGGATACATGGTAAGTGCCTGCTTTCCATGAGAACTGCAACATTGCCTTGAAACACAGAGACTGAACATGAACAAATTAATAATAGTAAATTACTAATATCTAACAGACATATATTAGCTCAGTGTTATCACTGTCTTACTAACTTTGCATATGAATCAAGAGATTCAGAAAGGCTAAAGTACTTTCACAAGATTACACAAATTATAGCTGTCATAGCTAGGAGTCAAAACAAAGAAGTACTGATGATTACTTAGTCAAGAAGAAAACTTATTTCAATGGTTCTCAAGCTTCCATATATGCCAGAATCATCTTGTTAAAATATAGACTCCTAGGAGCAGTGATATAAGAAAAATGGTAGAATAAAAAGTCCTAGACCCTTCTTCTGTCCCTATAGATGAAATTTAAAAATGTATGGACTACTTCCTTCTGTGAGAAATTTAGAAACCAGTTAAGAAGCTTCTGCCCCCATGAGTACATTCAAAACGAGCCACATTAAAATCTGTAGGAAAATTTGTGTCACCACTTGTCATAATCACTCACCTTGGCACAGAACATGATTAAGAGAAATTGTCATTCTTGGCTTTGAGGGAAAAAGAAGATTGGAGCATTTATTCAATCCACAGAATTTTACAGGAGGTGCTATCTTAATGACTATATTCTATCTTACCTGAATCCAACATGAAAGAACATCATGTCAGGGATGCTGAGAAGAACAGTAATGGTCTGGACTAACATGCACTCAATTGTCATAGTTCTTCTCTCAGTTCAGCATGGAAAAGTGGCCCAAAACTCTCAGACTCTAGCTTCTCCCCAGAGAGAGAAAGAGAACTCTAAAATGAATGTCCAACTTGGAGTTTGGGGGGGTGTGGTTTCTGCCTGGCCTGAATCAATCCACTGAGATGGGAAATACTGAGGACAAAGGTGAGAGTTTGGACCTGTAATCACTTACTCATCATGATCCATCCCCCACACTCAGAAAGGACTAATTGGAGAAATAAAAACTGCAACTCCTAGCATCTTTATGGGATGAGAGTGTTGGAGCACACACCCAATATTCTGGCTTTTCAGGAGGATGCCAGTGACACTGGTTTGTTTCCTCTGTCTCAGAACATTGATGGGATCTGGCATACCCTGCAGCCTTAAGTGCTTCTAAGAATAAAAGACAGTTGGGAGATTTGCTACTGCTCCAGAATACCTGTGCTTTATCAAACAAATCCTTGTATAGCTTGGTGGCTTCTTAACCAGGAATAAAGAAAAGAACACAGCATATGCCCAATGTTC
Source organism: Xerus rutilus (assembly GCA_028644305.1). Classification (NCBI taxonomy): domain Eukaryota; kingdom Metazoa; phylum Chordata; class Mammalia; order Rodentia; family Sciuridae; genus Xerus; species Xerus rutilus. Next base: position 57,715,270 of record CM053417.1, read on the forward strand.
TGGTTTTTCAAGTACCTCACATTTGTTTCTGTCTTGCCAAACTCAAAACACAGATGGGACTGCATATTCCAGAAGCTTGGAAGCTACTCTGAATGAAAGACTTGTATAGATCCTGGCAGATCCAAAAGAAATGCAGTGATGTGGATGGACAACAGAGGGAGCAAGAAAACACAAATTCATGAAAAAAGAAACCAGTAAGTTCCTCTAATTGGAAATTTACATGCATAAGTCCAGAGAAGACAAATTTGCAAAAAAGCTTTGAGAGGCCCCCAGTATCTCTAACTTGGTTGAATGGCAAAGATCTTTGCTTGTATTAAGCAAATACAAGGATGGAAAATGGCTGGTTTTCAACAGCATGGATGTCAAAAACAAAGTTACAAGGCACAAGTAAACACAGGCAAATAAAGAACCAAATACATAAAATGATTATTTGGCAACTAGTCCTAAAAAAACAAGGTATATAAGTTTCTTGACAAAGAATTCAAAATAACTACCATAAACATGTTCAGTAAGCTAAGAAAAGCAATGGATGAACAAAATGGAAATATCAATGTAGTGATAGAAAATATTTTCAAAAACAAAAAAAATTTTTGTTTATGTATTTGATTCTGTGGATTGAACACAGGAATGCTTTACATTTGTGCCACATCCCTAGTCCTTTTTCTTTTTAATTTTGAGACAAGGTCTTGCTAACTTGTTGAGACCATCCTCAAACTTGCAATTCACCTGCATCAGTTTCCCGAATCTCTGGGATTGTACATGTGTGTGCCACCACACTCAGCTTAACCAAAAAGAAAACTGAAAACTGAATAATACAATGACCTAATTGAAAAAGGTATTATAGTGTTTCAACAGCCAACGTGATCAGGTAAGATAAAGAGTGAAAGGAAGAAGGAAAAGATTAAGTTAAGTATGGGTACCTATACATACATAAATACAATTCAAAATTTATCTTATACCATACTTAAAAATCAACTAAGAATTGGTTAAAACTTAAACCTAAGACTCAAAAACATAAGACTCTTGGAATAATCCATTAGAGGAAGACTGTTTGGTAGGGGCATTGGTGATTTCTTGAATATTCCTATAAAAACACAGGAAACAAAAGAAAAAATTGAAAAGTAGAATTACATCAAAGAAAAAAATCGGCACAACAAAGGAAACAATCAATCATATGGAAAGGCAAACTATGGCATGGGGAAAATATTTGCAAACTATAGGTATCTGATGATGGGTTAATATATAAATATGTAAGGAGGACCTACAACTCAAAACCAAACAGATAACAAAAATAAAAAATTTAAAAATGAGGAAAGGATTTGGATAGACAATTCTCCAAAAATTCTCTATGTAGCCAACATGTATATGCATCAGTGTCATCTCAAATCTGTTAAGATAAAAAAAATTAAAAGAAAGAAAAATATAAATAGGGAAGTTTTGATAGCAATGTGAAAGAAGCGGAAATGTGCACTTCTAATGGGAACATAAAAAAGTGAATCTTCTATGTAAAAGAGTATGGAGAGTCATCAAAGATCAAAACTAGAACTACTAAATGTTACAGAAATCCCATTCTAGATATGTATCCAAATTAATTAAAAACAGAATCTCACAAAGATATTTTCACTCCAGTGTTCATTTCAGTATTGTTGCATTCACAATAGCCAAGATGTTTAAGAACATAATTGCCCATCTGGAGTATAATGAATAAAGAAAATGTGGTCTAGAGAGTATGGTGAGACTCAGAGCTGGACCTGCTACCAAGTGCCCACTGGGGCCCCCCAAGCTGGTGGGTGAGTTGGAGGACCTAGGGACAGGCTGTGGCCTTTGCTGTACAGCTACCTGGAGCTCGGGCTGCAACTGCATGCTGGCTGGCCCAAGCTGTAAAGGACTAGGGAGCCTCTCCCCTTGCCTGGATGACCTGATGATGGTGGCAACCTGTCAGACCTCAATCCCAGACCTGTGGGCTGCTGGGATTCCTGGCCCAATTTTGTCCATCCCAGCTGAAGCTGCTATTGAGGACTTGGCGCATTTGGGTGGCAGCAGGCATGGCGTGGCAAGAAGAAGTGTGGCAGCCGAAATGCCATGGAGACAGGCAGGGATTTCGAGGGCCCAAGAAGGCTGGAGGACGCCTCAAAACTTGGCTGAGAATGCAGATTAGGGCTCAGAGTAGCACCAGGCTACTGGTTAGCCACTGGTGGAATCCTTAGAGGCCCTCAGGCGATTGGTGATCATTCTACTAAAAAGAGAAATGGTAGAGGAACACACCATATTTGACTAATTGGAAATTCCCACCAACCCTGGGAAGATATATAGGCCATTTGTAAAGCATATATACAATATGAAAAAACAGCTCTCAACTCCTCCCACCTCCATCCTTTTAAAAGAAAACTTTTATTAAGTCTGGATGTTTAAGATGTATGAAGTTTAACAAATTATGATAAAATAGAAAATAACATGTTTTGTAAAGGACCATTTGTTTTATAAAAGCAGAAAAGAAGCATCATCTGGAAATGACTTTGAAATGGAGTTGTTAAACCATCTCTAGGAGCAACACTCATCCAAGTTTGTTCAGTGGATTAGAGGATATGAAGAAGACTCACTGTGAGAAGGCGATCCTGTTCTAGACTGGCTATATGTAAAAGACACTCTTTGTATTATAACCATTGTTTGATGTGTGTATTTTATTCCTTATTACTGTATATGTAGTTGACAAAGCTCAGTACTTCGAAAACATGACTAGACTTTCTAGATGTTCTAAAGTGCCTGATATATGTTTTAAAAAGTAGAAGTAGTAAAATATAACATACACTGTGAATTTATTTTTGTTAAAGCTTTTATGAAATGTTTTGGGGAGAGAGTAGGAAAATCCCCTGTTGAGTAGGGTACATTGTGCACTGGTTCTCCCAAGCAACATGGCAGTGTGCTTATAAAAAGGCAAGAGTAACGATTGTTCCTTATGTCTGTGCATTCTGTTTTGCTTGGCTGTGTACATAGTAATAGGAAATGGGAATTGAAAACAGTGTAGCTTGAGGGAAGAGGAAAATAGCTCTGTGCTAACACCCCTCTCTCCCCTGATGAATGTTTCCCTAAGACTAATTGCTATAGATAAGGGAAGGGTGCTCCACCAGGCTGGAGACACTCGGTCTGCAGCTTGCAAGACCCTGACCCCTGAGCCCAAATTCCTGGGCACTAAAACTGACCACTTCATTGATTTATGGAACTAGCCCCAAATTCCTAAGTGCCTGAGAGAACCGGCACGTCTCCACTATGCCACCCCCCAACACAAATCTATAAAAACCCAGTCCCTTTCTTTGATCAGTGGCTCATTTTCCACCAGGAGAATGGGTCCACCACCACCACCTTTGCAGATGAATCCTGTTCCTGAATAAAAGCCTGAAATGACTTGCATGGTTTGCTGCCGCCCTTTGATCTTTTTGCCCTTACACATAGTGTATATAAAGGGAAAATGAGTCCTAATCTACGTCTAATCTTCCTAGATGTTAAACAGATTGCCAGTGTATGACAAAAGTACAATTGACTAATAAAGAAATTTTGTATGCTTTGTGTTAAAATTTCTTGGAAAGACTGTCTTCTGAAAAATTGAGCTTTATAACTCACTAGGTTGGTGAAGGACCAAAATGCTCATATTTCAAAGAGTTTTCAAATTAGATCTATTGGTATATATGTTCAGTTTATTCAAGAGTGTCATGTACAGAGTGGACAAATTGAGTCCTTACTTGAAACATCTAGTCAATCTAGATGTTTAATAAGTGTCTGAGGTATGTTAAATGTGGAGGTAGTAAAATATCACTTAGTAAATATCCTTATGAGATATTGTCTTTTGGGAATGGAAATGTTAAATCACCTCTTTGAGCACTATAGAACCATCTGTACTTGTTCAGTGATTTGGAGGATGTGGGAAGGAAGTGATTACAGATGGTAATATGTTACTGTGTTCATCCTTGGAAGTTTTCAAACATCAGATTTATGTATTTTTGTGCATTTTGTTTTGCTGTATACATAGTAGACATATGAGTTCCAATTTTGCAGCATCTAGTCTCTAGATGTTAAAGAGGTTGCCAGCGTATGACTAAGTAAGTTAGTAAAATTAGCACATTTTGTATTTTTTTTTTTTTGGTACTGGAGATTGAACTCAGGGGCGCTCGACCACTGAGCCACATCCCCAGCCCTATTTTGTGTTTTATGTAGAGACAGGGTATCACTGAGTTGCTTAGCGCCTCATGGTTGCTGAGGCTGGCTTTGAACTCGTGATTCTCCTGTCTCTGCCTCCCTAAGTGCTGGGATTACAGGTGTGTGCCACCTCTCCCGGCTACATTTTGTAGATTTTGTGTTGAAACTCATAGGAAACTTGTTCTCTGTAAATGACTGGGATATGAATTTGTTCTACCATCTCTAAGTGATATGTATGCCTACACTTGTCCACGGGCCTCAAAGTAGAGAGAAAAAAGTGAGGAGGAAAAGTTTCAAGGCCAAAATGTTCATATTAGAAGACCTCAGATCATAACCTTTGCTAATACATGTGCAGTTTTATTTACCAGTCCTGAATGTGTACTGCACAGTTTCTTATGTGGAATGTCTAGTCCTTCTGCATACTTAGAAGTGCTTGACATATTCAAAAGTAGAAGTAGCAGAAATTTTTTTTTTTTTGATACTGGAGATTGAACTCAGGGGCACTCGACCACTGAGCCACATCCCCAGCCCTATTTTGTGTTTTATGTAGAGACAGGGTCTCACTGAGTTGCTCAGCGCCTCGCTGTTGCTGAGGCTGGCTTTGAACTCACGATTCTCCTGTCTCAGCCTTCCTAAGTGCTGGGATTACAGGCTTGCACCACCGTGCCCGGCTAGAAAAAAATTTTGAAAACAGCTTTTAAAAACTGGTTTTAAAAGATGGTTTTTAAACCATCTCTAAACAGAATATTGTCTGTACTTGTTCATCGGGTTGAGAGAGGTGGGAGGGAAGAATTTGCAAAAGGTGTTTTGTTAGAGTGTGCTAGAAAATTTCAGCTTATCCATTGCCCTGTAACATGCATTTTATTTAACTTTGCTATACTGTATATATTGTGTATATACTGGACAAAGGATTCATAATTTCACAATATCTAGTCTCTAGACATTAAAGAGGTTGCCAATGTATAACAAAAGTAGAGTTAGTAAATTAGCATATTTTGTACATTTTGTGTTAACATACATAGAAACACAGTCTTCCAAAAAGGACTTTTGGAAAGGAAATTGTAACATCCCATCTGAGTGACACGTGTGCCTATATCACATGTGACATAGGAGAGAAAGAAATAGAAGAAATTAAAGATTCTAGGCCAGAACGATCCTACTTAGAAGACACTTTCAGATATAACCATTGTTACATGTGTGTAGGTTATTCAACACTACTTAGCGGACAAACTGAAGTCCATATTTGAAACATCTAGTCTTTCTAAATGTTTAGAAGTGCACAAAATATGTTAAAAGTCGGGGTGGCAGTAAGTAACACTTTTTGTAGATATCTTTCTGTTGAAATTCATAATGAAAGTTTATAACTCTCTTTTGGAAATGAGATGATCAAAACACTTCTGTCAGCAGTACACATTATATTTGTGCTGGTTCAGGGAGGAAGAAGAAAAGAAAATGCAAAGGGCTTCATATCAAAGTGTTTTCTGTGAGTCAAGATTGACCATGCCCCTTATGTTTGTGTAAATAGTATACGCTTACGTACTCTGCTGTCTAAATGGTGTATGTAAAGGACAAATGAGTTGTAATTTACACCCAGTCTATCTAGGTGTTAAAGAGGTTGCCAGTATATGACAAAAGTATGGTTAGTAAACTAACACATTGAGTATGCTCTGTGTGAAAACTCATAGGAAAAGACTGTTCTTAAAATCACATAGGAAGTGAAATTGTCAAAGTCATCTCCAAGCATTTCAGATGCATACACCTGAAAGCCTGGGCTGATAAGAGATAAGAAAAGGAAGGGTTTAGGCCAGAACGTTCTTCTTTGGAAAACACTTTAAAATTCTAGATTTTAAAATGTGTTTTTTTATTTTGTTTGTTTGTTTGTTTGTTTTGCCTCACAGTCTAGCCTTTGTTAAGTGGGTGCAGTTTATTCAGCACTACTGCATGTATAATTGGAAACTTGAGTGTTTGCTAGAAACATTTAGTGATTCTAGATAATTAAATTTGCAAAACACATGGTAAAAGTAGAGGGTTAAAGTAATGGCCTTCAAGTATTTTTTTGTTTTTGTTTTTATGTAGGAATTGTTGCCTTTTGGGGGATTGGAGTAGTTAAATTTGACTGTCTTGGAGAGCAAGTTAAAGGTTCACTGGGTGGTTGGTGGTGAAGGAGAAAGTACACGTATAGGAGCAATTTGTGCCCCTTAGATGAGTTCAGATTTTCTAGTCATTGTTATATGTACATTTTGGTTAATATTTTTGGATATTAAAAGATAAGTCCTAATTCCCAAAATGCGTTAGAAATACCAAAATAATCTCTATACAATATATTTTTGCTAGGTTTTAGGAAGAACTGTCTTCTGGGAACGACTTTTGTTAATCACACTGCCTTGAGCTAGATGTAGTCCTGAATTTAGTCACTGGAATGGTGAAGAAGAAGAGGTGTGAGGGGAAAGGCTCTGTGCTAATATCATCATATCTGGAAGACAGTTTTAGATTATAACCATAGATCTATATGTGCAATTTTGATAAAGCATTCATGTTTATTGTGCACAAAATTCATCCTTTATTTCACAATGTCTAAGCTTTCCAGATGTCCTGAAGTGACAGTACATCATAAAAAGTACAGTTAGTGAATTAGCCAATTTGTAAAAATCTTCTCTGTTACAATTGATAGAAAAGATCTTGGCCGTGGGATTGTTTTATATCTGAGCAGTGTGTATCAGGACTTATTCATTAGACTGACAACAGAGGCAGAAGGAAGCACACCAGAAAAGATGAGAGCAAGTGCTCAAGGATTTACATTTTGATGTGTGCCATTGGTGCATGCGCATCTTCTTCTGGGAACAAGTTTTCCTACTAATATTTTGGTGGTAGAAATATGATAATGAACCATCTTAGAAACATGCTTGGTGTGTTCTGTTGCTTGTCTTATTTCAAATTGAACATTAAGGGAATGCATTATTTTAGTTGCAACTCTGCCAATATGTCTATCAAGAGGGCTGTTGCAATTTCTGTCTTCAATGAATTTTTGGTCCCCCAAAAAAGATTACAAATTTTTGTAACAGATTAAGTTGATATAATATATCTTTGGTTATCAAAACTACTCATGTATCTTTGGAATCTTGAATTGGTGAATATTCATGGTGTGTTGAAAAGCATGATATACACTATCATGGTACTTACTATAGTGTGATCTCAATCACATAAAATAGGATGCTGTGTATGTACATGCATGACCTTGAAGAACATGTCCACCTTGGCTGCTCTTAACTGGATGACTTTTACTTTGTGTTTTTGTTTCTTGTAGTGCACATATTAACTTTCAAATAATAAAATATATTTTAAAACCAAAAACAAATGAAAGAAAATGTGGTTTAAACACATAAGAAAATATTATTCAGTCTTTTAAAATATTAATACATCATATATGACAACTTACATGAACATTCTGAACATTATTCTAAGTGAAGTAACCCAGTCATCAAAGGATAAATACTAAATAATTCCACTTGTATAAAACACAACAAGCAGTATAGTTGAAAGGAGAAACATGAATATGTTTTTCAATGTGTATAGAACTTCAGCCATGTAATATGAAAATATTTCAGATACTTTCTGTACATCTAAGTACACATAGCTAAAAATACTATACTGTATATTATAAAAATAAGTTAAGAGGATAGACCATGTTGTGTATTTCTTACCACAATAACAACAACAACAACATACATACATATTTCTGGGTCCCTCTCCCAGAGGGTCTGATTCAATAGTTGTGCATTGCAGCCTAAGAAACTTTATTTATATTATGTTTCCAGTTGTTATTGAAATTGCTGGTTCATGTGCAACACACTGAAAAGTATTCACCAGAGCAGAATTTGACAAAATTTCTGTTTTGAAGGGCCAAATAATAAATATTTTAGACTTTATGGGCCATTGAGTTTCTGTTTTAAATATATAACTTTGCCATTACAGGCAAAGGCATCTATAGACAATGCTTAAATGAATGGGTATAGCTCTGTTTCAATAAAACTTCATTTATTAACTATGACATTTTAATTTTATATAATTCTCACATTATAAAACATTATTCTTTTAATTTCATCAAATATTTTGAAATGGAAAAACCATTCTTACTTTGTACTCAATAGAAAAATAGTTCATAGATACATTTCACCCATAATTGGTATTTTGTCAACTCCTGTCTTATGTCATACTGTTAATATGACTTTAATTTTGCATATAATAATTATAGATAATAGTTATGTAGCACTTATTATGTACCTTATACTTTTTAAAAACTGATTTCCTACAAATTGATTTAATACTCCACACAATAGGAAAGATATTTTTATTACTATTACAGATGAAGGAACTGAAGCACAGAAACTTCAAAGAAATTACTGATAGTCTCACAACTAGTCAGTATTATAGCTGGAACTGAAGCAAACTAAGCAAGCTAGCTCCAAAGTTCTTGTTCAAGAGATACTACAATAGGTGAGGAAACCATGTCATGGAGAAGTCAAATGATCTCATAATAGTAACATATTTGGTAATTGAAACAACCAGACTAGCACTCTCTCAATTCACCCTTTTACACCTTTTCTACCAATCCTAATTTCCCCCATCTTTTGTAACCATGGTTTCACTCCTCCCTCGGCAAAAAGAAGATCCAGTTATTAAGCTATTATAACCATGACTAAACTATGAATTATTTGGAGCAGTGACATAATGGAATTTATTTGCTCAAAACATACAAAAGCAGATAGAGTTAATGCTTTATTGTTTTTGCTGTTCTTCCAAGCAAATGCATGTAATTCCTCACTCAAAATACTACTGGATGTACTAGAGATCACTCACTCACTATATTTTAAGGCCTTAGTATATTTCTAATCCTAATCAGGGAAAAGACGAGACCACTTCTTCTTTCCATTTGAGCCTTAAATTATGGTTATGCATTTCATTTAGACAATACTCTTTGTTCCTATATTTATTTGACACATGCATATTATTAACAAACCACTTTCTGTGGCACCTTAGAAATTAAAATGACTTTTATTTTGAGTTGTGTAGCAGCAAAAATATCCTGTAAAAATACACAGAGTAATTTGTGAATTAATAGTTGTATGGAATGATAGTTTATGAAAGGAGTTATGGCTAAAAAATAAAGCCTTCCATAAGACAGGTGGTGCAAATATCCAGAAAAAAATAAGTATTTTGTAGAGTCTTACAATTTCACTTCTATTCTGAGTTATTTTAGAGCATTTTCATCCAAAATCCTTATATTATGTTTAGAAAGAATTGAAATTTCAATCTATTGTCAGTTTAGTTTCCAAAATTTCATATTATTTACAAATATCATCAAAGATTTTGTATTATATCATTAACAACTTTAATCATTTTTAAATTGAAACTTGGAAAACATATGAAAGTGAAAACATTCACTTTTTCTTCTTAACTAATAAGAGCAAATTGGGAACTAGAGTGTAGCTTAGTGGTAGAGCACTTGCCTAGCATGTTTTGGGTCCTAGAGTCAATCCTGATTTTCTTATGCACATAATTTATTGTTTCCACCAGACAGAGCTGAAAAATCCGTATAGATATGAGCACATAAATTTCTTTTTTGTCAAGAACAAGATATTACTAAAACTTGGATCCAGCTTCTGGGAGTCATTATCCTACATGAAATTAAAACAAAATAACCATGATGATTTATTTTGGTACAACTTGAGGCAATTTTGTAATCCATTCACAAAAAACATTTAATTAACCAGATTGTAATAAATATTTGTTAGACACTTGTCTCCTGCAAACTAAAAAAGAGAAACAATAATTATATAATAAGTCTTTAAAAATAAGTTATTGTGTCTGTTGTGATATTTCCTTTTTCATCACGAATTTCAGTAATTTGGGTTTTCTCCCTCCTTCTTTTTGTTAGGATGCCTAAGGGTTTGTCAATTTTGTTTATTTTTTCAAAGAACCAGCTTTTTGTTTTGTCAATTCTTTGAATTGTTTCTTTTGTTTCAATTTCATTGATTCAAAATCAGCCCTAATTTTGATTATTTCCTGTCTTCTACTTCTTTTGGTGTTAATTTGTTCTTCCTTTTCTAAGGCTTTGAGACGAAAAGTCAATTCATTTATTTGTTGACTTTTACTTTTTCTAATGAATGAGTTTATTGCTATGAACTTTCCTCTTTTCACTGCCTTCATGGCATCCCAGAGATTTTGATATGTTGTATCAGAGTTTTGTACTCGTTGATAAGTGGATGCTGATCCATAATGTGGGGAAGGACACGGGAACAATGGAGGAACTCTGTTCACAGAGGTGTAAGGGGGGAGGGGACATGGGGACAGTAAAGGTGGTGGAATATGATGGTCATCATAGCCCTAACTTTATGTATGACTGTATGTATGTTGTGATTCTATATCACTTACAACCAGAGAAATGAAATGTTATCCTCCATCTGTGTACAATGAATCAATTGCACTCTGTTATCATGTAAGCCTAAATAGGACAAATAAATAAATTAAATATTAAAAAATAAGTTATTGTGAAACATATATCCATTCAATGCCATAAAATACTATTCAAAATAATTCTTTATTTGTAAACTCTAATTTTATCTATTTAAGTTTTTCTGGTATGTGTACTTACAGTATTTGTTGGTGGGACAGAGAGGAGAACATAATACCCACTTCATATTAGTGAACTGATGAATTTAGGTTAGAATAGTAAATGATCCTCTGTGACATTTGCATTTTTCACTAGAATATATAAAATTAACTGACTGACCATTGCACAACACATATTAGAAACATATCAATTGAGTGATAGAAATAGCACTGCAATATAAATTCAGTACCCTAGTTACCAGAGACTGTTTCTCAGTCCTTTGGTAGGTGTAATACATAAAAATCATCCAGGGATTGATTAAAAATACATTCTAGAGTCTATTTCATGAGACTTATACTGCGGTCTAGGAATCTCCATTTTTAACAAATATCCCAATTAAGATAGAATGCAAACAGGTTTAAGAACTACTATTTAATACTACTGTGTCTTATATTTGAATTTCTACATGGATTTAGCTGTACCATGAGTCAAAATTAAGTCTCCCAGAACATTATCACCCACACAAAATGAGTCCTAAATAAAACTAAATTAAGAATACTTGTAGGCAAAGTTACACTAGGGAACTCTGTCCCCACTCTCCGTACTTTACCCATATTTCCACAATTCACCAATGAAAATTTTTACTTTAAATATTGAATCTTTATTCTTTCTAATTAATATATTTAATAAATAATATTTTACTTCTTTTTTAGTTTGCATGTGGCAAGTACGTAACAAATATTTACTCACTTGTGTAAACATTGCCCTTTAATCAATTAATTCTGAAGATGACATCTAAAGGTGAGTTTAGTGAATTTCTATTACCATTGTTAATTTGGATAAAAAGAACAATCTTTCACTCTCTTTGTAAATACATTGCCTTTCTCAGGTTCATCTGAAATCTAGATAGTCATATGATCCTTGTATGGATGTTACATAGTATAGCTTCATCCACCAATTATTTTTTCCAGCCAGGAACCTGAGAATCATTCTTTATTTCTCATCTCCACTTACTTTACATGTCTATGTATCAGCAAGTTTCACTGCACTTATTTGAATGTTTTCTGTAAATATATTTTACCCTTGAAAAGTTCTAACAAATCTAACAAGATTTCTTCCATGTTTGCCATAATTTATAGTTTGTTTCATATAAGAAAACCACAGCCAAGCACGGTGGGACATGCCTGTAATCCCAGCAACTCAGGAGGCTGAGGCAGGATGATTACCAGTTCAAAGCCAGCCTCAGCACAAGCGAGGCGCCAAGCAACTCAGTGAGATCCTGTCTCTAAATAAAATGCGAAATAAGGCAGGGGGTTTGGTTCAGTAGTTGAATGCCCCTGAGTTCAATCCCTGGTACCAAAAGAAAAAAGAAAAGAAAAACTCAAATGCTGGTAGGTCTAATTTTCAGTGAGAATATATTAATATCATTTTATTAATAATATTTTTAAGCAACAATACCTAAACCTGGTATCTTTCACAAAATCCACTTCCAAGAAATGTTATCATATTTCTATACTGATCTAATAATCAAATAAGCAGCAACCTGATACAATAATGAAGGGGATATTAGTTTTGTGGCACATATTACTCCAAATAAAAGAGATCATTTAGATTAGATTTAGTAGGTAACAGAGATGGTATTTTGTAATTTCAAGTGTTTGGTATTAAAGCTACTTCATTACTAAAACCTCAATTAATTTGTTTTTAAAAATACACTTCATATAACTGAATTCTTGGAAAATAAAACAACTAGAATTTCTCTCTCAGAAGACAAACCAAAACAAAATGAGAAGATTGTGGAAACATATGTATTATATTTCAACACCTTCCTCCAATTTTTAAGTATAATTGTTTCATTCATACATTACAGTCACATAACTGGGTTTTTACTTTACCAGCATTTTTCTTTATGAAAAATTATAGCGCATAATATTTATTCTACTATGTCTTTTGTTGTCATCATGTAAAGCATCCAAGTGATGGAAGATAATTGGTAAAGATTATTATGTGACATATAAAAAGTTTGATCTTATCATTAACATTGTTTCATTGAAATACATGCTGAGACTGCACTGATATCAATTAGTAAAATGAGAAACAGCAAAAATGGGAACATATTTCTGACAGTTTATCTCTTGTTTTATCTGACACTCCAAAGTAAAATAACATTAGCCCCATTAGTTCCCACTAGGCCATCTAAATGTTTCCACAGAGGAGAAAGTGGAAAAAAAATCCAGAAATCTGACAAAATTAAGGTTCATCTTGTGTCTTCATTTGAATAACTCATAGAAAAAGGTAAGGCAAGAAATAAACATCCATCTGCTATAGCATAGAATATGTGACACTGTATTATTTATTACAAAATGAGTAGAATAAACTGTAAAACAAGTAGATGAAGGAAAACTGTATAACCTGTGGAGAAAAACTGTCTAGAAATTAATTGACATAGAATAGACAGGGCAGCTAATGAATTGTAAAGAAATCAATTATGTTGAGGTTGGCAGTAGTTTTACAGAATGTGTTTTTATTTCATTTAGGACTGGTGATAGAGAATTAATTCATTTCAATTATTCATCCTTTCCATCATTCATTTGTGCACTTAAGAAATATTCACAGAAAAAATGCCTCATTGCCCTCTTTTGTGATCACCCATAATTTATTCTTTGTAACTTCGATATAGAATATATATTAAGTTTGGGCAAATACTGGAAAGAGATGAGACCAACATATATTGATACTCATTGTAAATTATGTCTAGGAAAGGCACCTATTTTTTTTTAATTCTTATCTAGTGATTCTCCTTGCTAAAATAAAATACCACATATTGTGTAAATTATAAACAATAGAAGTTTGTTTGGTTTATTGCACTGAAGGCTGAGAAGGCCAATATTGAGGGAATGCATCTGGTGAGGGCCTGTCTGCTATGTCATAACATGTCAGAAAGCATCACATGGCAAAGTAGCACACATGTAAAAGAAAAAAAGAGGAATGACTCCTCATTTTATAACTAACTCCATCCTGAGATCACTAATCCACTCCATCAGTAGTGACCTTAATTCATTCATGAGGGCATTGCATCCATGACCTAATCACCTTTTAAAGTCTCTCACTCAACACTGTAAGAGTAGCAATTTAACTTTATGAGTTTTGAATGGGGTATTTAAACCATAGCAATACTTTAAGAAAGTACCCCATAGAGAAAGAGAACATAAGCTACACATACATTGTTGGCACTATATGAGTATACACTTAAATGACTAAACCAGAAATTTATTAAGCACTCACCTTTTACTCTTCTTATTAATTCCATAGCATTTTACATTCTTACTTATGCTAGGTGCATATGTCCATTATTTTTTGTGACTCAAATCTCTTATTTAATGTACTTCTAATTATAATTTATATGAAGTGTTACTGATTTTTACATTTCTGTGATACAAATGTTAATTTGTAAGATAAACTTAAAATATTTTGCAACATTTTTTGCCCCACTACAATGCTAGAATGTGAATAGCAGAAATTAGGAATTATTTCCAAACTGAAATATCATCATTAGAATTTTAAAAATGATGCCAGTTTCAATGATTTACAACATATAGCTAATAAAAACTATCTGCAACACTATTTGTAACTTCGGAAGTGTTACATTTCAAAGTATTGTTAATAGAAAATAAATTATGTAAAAATCTAAGCAGGGCGCTGTGGCGCAAGCCTATAATCCCAGCACTTAGGGAGGCTGAGACAGGAGAATCGCGAGTTCAAAGCCAGCCTCAGCAATGGTGAGGCACTAAGCAACTCAGTGAGACCCTGTCTCTACATAAACACAAAATAGGGCTGGGGATGTGGCTCAGTGGTCGAGTGCCCCTGAGTTCAAACTCTAGTTCCAAAAAAAAAAGAGAGAGAGAGAGAAAATAAATTATGTAAAAATCTAATTATAAGAACACAATTTTCAGCCGGGCGCGGTGGCTCAAGCCTGTAATCCCAGCACTTAGGGAGGCTGAGACAGGAGAAACGCGAGTTCAAAGCCAGCCTCAGCAACAGCGAGGCACTAAGCAACTCAGTGAGACCCTGTCTCTACATAAAACACAAAATGGGACTGAGGATGTGGCTCAGTGGTTGAATGCCCCTGAGATCAATCCCCAGTACCAAAAAAAAAAAAGAACACAATTTTCTGGGGCCTGTGGTTGTAGCTTAGTGGTAGAGCGCTTGCCTAGCATGTGTGAGGCACTAGGTTTAATTCTCAGTACTGCATATAAATAAATAAATAAAATAAAAGTCTATCAACATTAAATATATGTATATATATACACACATATACTTTTATGAATATATATATATTTATAAAGTTTAAAAAAAGAACACACTTTTCTGAGAAAATTGTGTAGTAAACATAAAATGATCTACAAATTATATATCATATTTTATTGCTTATGTAAATATCACGGTATCTGAACCATCAGAATAACACCGAGACATGTACAATGCTTATTTAATCCAGTTGTTAATATTTTCTGTCTTTAAATTTTTGTTTTTAAAAAATAAACAAAAGCCAGGTGAGGTGGCATACACCTGTAATCCTAACAGTTCAAGGGGCTGAGGCAAGAGGACCGTGAGTTCAAATAAAGCCGGCCTCGAAAATTTAGTAAGGCCCTAAGCAACTCAGCGAGACCTTACCTCTAAATAAAATATTTTTTAAAAAAGGGCTGGGAATATGACTCAGTGGTTAAGCGCCCCTGAGTTCAATCTCCAGTACAAAAATAAAAAATAAAGAAATATTTTTGTTATGAATATATTTATCTATTTAATATAATATATTAAATAGCTTATAATATTATTTAGAACCTCTAAATATTTGGAACCATGGCATATTGATTGACCTTAATATGTATACTTGTCTTAGCCTCACAATTATTAGGATTAGGTCAGGAGGTCACTTATTATATAACTTGCACAAACATAGGTCCATTCTTAATATAAATATTGCATCCGAAGTCTATTAGGCTAGAAAACTTGAATCAGTCAATTGTATTTCCCAAGACTGCAGGGCTAACACATTTAATGGAAATGACCAAGAATAAGTTTAGAAAGAAAAAATAGTGCAAGAATGCTAGAAACTTTTCTACAAACCAGTTTTTTTTTTAAATACTAGTCTCATATTTCTTAGACTTTAAATCTGCCAGTATATATTACATATGTACAATACCTTTGGTGACTGAAATATGAATCTTGGCATAATTAAACTATAACTCTATGAAATGTGCTTATGGCCATTTTTTTTACACAGAGAAAAGTATATTTTATTCACATTTTGGTTTAGCACAGTTCAATTCAAATAACATGAAACTTAAGCAAACCAAATATAACAATTATAAATTTTTTGTTTTACTATCATGATTGTGTTCATGCAAGTAAAAATCATCAAAACTGTCTTCTAAGCATATATAAGAGCACCACCTTTCATTGGCAGTACTTGATGTGTAAATTGCATTGTGAAAGCATATTTGGCTTTAGCAGTGTAAACATATGCTATAACTCAACTTTAAAAGGCAAAAGTGAATGTTATGAATAAACATTACTAATAAATAAACAGAATTGAGTATCATCACATCACATAATTAAACATTATATAATACTATTTCAAAAAGAACCACAACTTAATAAAGTTCACACAAGGGAGGCAGACATAAGAAGTGTAAACTCTCAAAACAGTGTTAAAATACTGAAGGATATAATGTAAAATTAACCACAGAAAAAGAAGGAGAAACAACAAAATGATGTAGAGAAAACCAAATTTGGTTTAGTAGTTACAACAGTCATTTTTATGCAAAGGCCTTCTTTATGCATACTCACTAAATGCTTTATTTTCTGTCTCCTTTTTTAAAAAGAAATTATTACAGTTCGTCACATAAATTAGGTACTTTCCGGGAATTTCACATTTAATGTCAGCTGTGGAATGTTATCCCCACTAAAATTTTTAATCCTTTATCTACAAACATGAACACTGTTCCATGTTTTCTCAAACCATGCTGATGCAAAAAAAGTCTAGAGAGATCTGTTGGTTTCCACAAACTGAAATAGGGGAAAAATGAAACTGAAACATTTCATCTTCTTCAGTGTCTTTAACATGTTTAGCATGTCAAGCAGAAATTTGACACAGCAAGTTTCTTCAAGCCATTCATAAACACTTGTAAACTAACTTCATCTGTAAGGATAGGTGCTCCAGATTCTTGCCCCCAGGCAAACATATTATAATGAGTCTATGAAGGGCTGACTTTTGAAAGCAGGAAACTATCCTAGCTGCCCCCGTGTTCAGTGTTATTATTCACTGGCACTAGAAATAGAGTGAAGGGTCTTCTGTGCATCATCTACTGAAGCTTGTAGAAGGTGATAGAAATTGTTGTATTCTGGCATGTCCTGGTATCCTGACTTCCACCACTGTGCTATGGTTTCACTATGATAAATCAAAATCTGGAAGAATGTGTCAATGAGAAGAATACAATCTGCAAAAATGCTGCTGCTATCAAGAAGAACCGGCTCTGGTGGTCCACTAAAAGAATATGCATATAGAATAGGCTAAATCATAATCAGAGACTGGGTCAGATCTTGACACATTAAATTATGATAATATGAACTTTCATTGGGACTATTGTTAAAAATGTGCAAGAAAGGAGATCTTAAATGAAATATAAATTGTGGATAAAGAAAGTTTCTGAAAATCTGAAGGAACTTGGGTCATCTTTGTTATACTATCCAAATTTCTGACACAGTCCAGTGAGCTGTCTGTCCAGCCATGTGAGTACATGTGGCTCTTCCTCTGTTTCTGCTCTATATATTGCTAGCTGGGGAATAAGAATGACTGCTGCCTCCTGGTCAAAAGATGCAGCAACGTTTTGGGTTTGAGTTTGAGCATCTGCTCAGTTCCCAGCAATGGGAGTCACTCAGGATGCATCTCTGACTACTTGAATGCTGACAATAGGTCACAAACTGGATTGCACCATGTCCTCCTTGAAGAATTAGAACATTATGCTGATTATGTCCTCCTTGAAGAATTAGAACATTATGCTGATTAACAACCTCAAAATATATAGCTAAGGTTGTGGTGGGACTGAGTCTACATATCTTCCATTGACAAATGCCACACATTCTTTTCTCATTTTGCAGACACACAGTGTCCTTCGGAATTGAGAGACACAGAGGGTCCAATTGCTCCTGAAATCTTTATTTCCCTTGAAGTTTTTATTTCTAATGTACCACCAAAGCCTATTTTAGACCGTCCATGTGTATCTTTGGCAAAGACTCCTTGAAAAGTGAGTTCGAATAAGGAAGTGTTGAAAGAATCACCCATTATGAGGTATTCACCAATAAGGTTGGGACAGCATTTCATCTGAAGGAGACCTGTCTGATCTAATGAACATGTATAGATGTCAATAACATGACCAGTTGTAGCAGCTCGATTAGCCAATGCTTCGAAATGCTTGGTTCCCTTTTTAACATATTCAGCATTGTCTTTTTCAATGTCATGCCACGATCTTTTAAGTATCTTCAATTCATCTCCAACCACCATTCCAGAACCCTGAGTAGCAAGACCACCAATGAACATTATGATATGAACACTAATGTTGGGGAAATTATACTCAAGTAGTCCTACATCTATGGAAAGTGCCATTCCCAAGGAACACATGGATCTCTTTCCCTGTAGTACAGGCCAAGGGTCTCACTGCAGTTCTCCCAGAAGATCTGTGAGATTCATGTCTATTTTATGAACTGGCTGTAAAAATCTACTGGAAGAAGGTGGCTGCTGTACCTGAGTACCACATGTTGCTTGAGTGACCGGTACTCTAGAAAGCTCCAGCATCTCCTAAAGTTGTTTGGCAGACAGATCTTTTGTTCCCTTGAAGACACAGCTTTTTGAAATGTCTTCATATCCAAGTTCATGAACCTGCACCATCCTATCAAAAGTAATAAGTCCAATCAAAGTTGTAGGTGGTAGGAGACTTAATGACATCTCCATGGATTCTTTTGAGGCTTGTAAATCTTCATCTGCCATACAAATATCAACCATAAAGAGAAATATCGAAGGCATCTTAGGATCACACAGAACTACATATTCAGTGCCAGAAAACTGAGATAAAATTTCATCAAGCTGATTCAGTTCAAATATGCGTGGGTTGCAGTCCGTCCCAAGCCAGCAGGTCGGAGGGGAATCCCCACATTCACCTAGCCGTGGAAGTTGGGAAGAGTTGGAGCCCACTAGCTGCCTGTTCCCAGCCCTCCACCGAAGGACATTCAGACACACTAGGGAGTCCAGTCAGAGCAGGTACCCGTTTATTTGCGGAACAAGCATTCAACTTATAGGGCCGTTCGGCCAATCAGAGACAATGCACGTAGGCAACAGCTGTCCATGTGGCAAGGCACATAAGCCCTCTGAATTCTGTCCACGAGCTGCACGTTCCCAGAACCAACAGTAAATGTAATCCAATCACATAGTTCCTCCTTCCTTTGTGCCTTTCCCATTTACACACAATGGCTAGTCATAAGGGCGTAGCATAGAGCTAGCTCCCCACAAAATATCTCAGTCTAAGTAGGCAGAAACTGATTCCTTTGATAACAAAAGTTGCAAGAACAGAATTTTGTTCAATAATCCACTTGACACAAAGGATTCAAAACTATGCAGTAAATAGTCCTCATACACAGAACAGGTTCATATTGAATGAGTGGTAAATCAGGACTTTCCTTCAGTGGTGTAAAGAGAGCAACCATTTTGTAGCTTCCAGTCGATTAATGACCAAACATTCCAACTAAATCTAATTCCATCTCATTCTTCATTTTGTTGGATGAATTTCAAATAGGTTGTCATTCTAAAGTTTGACTCTTATTTCACACTACCCTCCTATGAGATTCACACCTGTCACAGCATTGTCCTTTCAAGGTCAGTCCCCTGCCCTCCCAGCAGGACCAGCCATGGCACTACAATCAAAGTCAACTCTGCCTCAAAAGCATATGGCCATTTTTAAAAAGTTCATAACCAATTAATTTAATATGGATATAGCTGCCTTATAAATTTTAGAATAGAAATATATCATGAAAAATGAGTATATTTCACATGGATAAATTCTGCCTTTAGGTAAATGTGCCTGACTTTATTTCTACTGGAAGCATGAGTAGGACAGAACAGCTAATATAGCAAAACTTTTTAACATGGACAACCACCAAAAATGTAAAATATTTTATTTAAAAGTCAATAAATACAAACAAATTATATTAATTTCTTTTTTGTCAAACCTATTGGGTAAGATCCAGTAATACATCAACATGGCTCAGTTTTTCTTTGATTATTGATTTGCTTGTTGCTTGATTTTTTTGTTTCTTTGCCTTGTTTTATTTTGTAGCATTAGGAATTGAACCCAGAGCTGCTCTACTAGTGAACTACATCTGACCCTCTTCATTTTTTAATTTTGAGACAGTGTCAGCTACGTTACCAAGGCTGGCTTCAAATATGCAATCCTCTTGCTTTATCCTCCAGAACAGCTGGATTACAGGCATGTACCAACACACACAGGTTTCTTTTTTTTTTAATTGAAGTTATTTTCTTCTTCATTGAGTGAGAGTGAAGTAGAAAGGAAATTCTAAAAATGAACTTTATCAGGCCCAAAAAGAGGAAATACATCTATCTTTGACTTGATTGCATTTTAACAATTAATATAACTTATCAGTATCTATCAATCAGTCAAGGGATTAATCTCAGTGCTTAAGTGGAAAGTGCAAATGGATTATTTCCATAATAGTTAGTATTATGATATACGCTTAGCTGTCTATTTTTTGTAATGTGTTGTTTTCATTAAAGGCATGCACATAATTTCACTACTATTAAGCTTTATATAATTAGAATATTAACAAATTGTATTTATTTCTCGTATTGGGATTGAACAGGGGCACTCTAAATGTGACCTACATGCCTAGTCCTTTTTTTTATTTTGAGACAGGGTCTTGCTAAAATGCCAAGACTGGCCTCAAACTTCTGAACATTCTGCCTCAGCCTCCCAGGTGGCTGGGATTACAGATATGTGCACCCATGCCCAGGATGGACTGTTAATATTTTTAAAGTTAGCTTCAGTGCTTTATTTTTCTTTTTTTCCAAATGAAACATGGATTCAGGGAGAAATAAATATTTTTAATCAGGAAGTATTTTTCCTTGACATTTTATAATTGTTCAAATTTATAGGGGTTCAATTTAATGTATATATTTACTCATCGTATTTTTTCTCATACACTCACTACATGTTTTTCACATATGTGTTGTCTGATAAAACCATTTCACTCCAAATTCATTTAATTGAAAGCTTTGCCTAAAGAAATGAGTTGTCTAACATTCACTGAAATTAGAATTTTTAAAAGCATTCCAATAATCACAAATTTTCATTCATTTACATATTCAATATGATAAAATGACATCTTTCACAATGTTCTGGTTATGGAAGATTGCATAACAAAATCAATGCAAAATTTAATTGCTTATAAAAACAATATTTATTTATATATGGTGGTTTCTGTTAGGATTTGGGGGAAATTTCAGATAGGCAGTTCACACATAAGATTTCTCCGTATGACTCAGTTGTTTTTATATGCTCTCTAGTGCTTCAGCCATCTGAAGACTTGACAGACTAAATTTCAAGGTAGTTACACATATGATTGATAAATTAGTACTCTGTTGCCATGTGTGCCTCTCCATAGTGCTGCTTGAGAGAAATCATATGACAATGTGAATGTGGGAAACCCTTTTGCAACAGGGCACTAACAACATTATAGACCTCATTCAATAGGCAAGCACTATGAGTCCACTAAGCGTAGGGGTGGCTTTCAGCAGAAATCAAAATTTATGACATATTTTATAATCCATAATGATCAACAAGTCTGAAAATGCAGTGTGGATGATTTTTGGATGCTAAGATGGCTCCAAAAATAATCCACGACTCCTGGTATTTATAGCCTGTTGTGGTCCACTTTCATGTTGAATCATGGCTATATTTGTGACCAATAAAATGTATTGGAAGCAACAGTGCATGATTTCCCACACTAAGTCATAAAAGGAATTGTAGCTTCCATCTTGGACTCTTGGATTACTTGCTCTGAGAAAAGCCATGAAGGCATATATTTATCTTTTTAAAACTTAAATGTTTTAAATATTTTTGATTTTAAATATTTTTTGAGTTTATAAACAGTAAAACATTGATGTCTTTTAAAAAATTTAGTTAAAAGAGAGAAGCATTGTTGTTGAAGGTATAGCAATTAGTTTTTTGTGTTAACTTGGGTTGGCTATGGTACTGAGTTATGAAAATAATTTGTACAGGTGATTGACATTTAGTCAGTTAGATGTTAAAAGTGGTTAACATTTAAAGTCAGTTTTATATATATATATATATATATATATATATATATATATATATATTACATGCTGATAGTAACAGTGTTTTAGTGGAAAATATATATATACATATAAAACCATTGTCACATGTGATTATAATGGATCTGAACCATACTATTGATGTTATAGCCGTTATGAAATCATAGCATAATGCATTATTGATGTTTGTGGTAATGCTGATATAAAGAAACCTACTACACTTCCAGTTATATAAAGGTATGAAACATATAATTATGTACAGTATGTAATACTTGAAAATTCTAATAAATTGTTATGCTACTGGTTTATGTAGTTTTTATACAATGTTTATCATGATTTTAGAGTGTACTCCTACTTATAAAATAAATTTACTGTAAGACACTATGCTCCATTAAACTAACTAACTTGTGTTTACCATGTTTCTTGATTGCATCGCTTTCTCTTGTGCTTGATTTAAACTTGTATTGCTGTGCTCATCATGACCCTTGGAGAAATAAGATATACCATCATAACCTAGATTTGTAGCAGCCTATATCATTGGAGTTTGTGTTTGTATGCTCTATGATTGCATAATTATGAAATTGTCCAATGATGCATTTCTCAGAACATATTCTCATCACTGAAAACATATGACTGTATATATAATATCATTAGTTAAGGTTCTCTAGAAAATAGAAACAATAGGATCTGTGCATATGTATGAAAGAGAGAGAGACAGAGAAAAAAGAACGCTGTATTATAAGGAATGGGATTATATAATTATGAAGGTGGATAAACCCAAAGATCTGAATGATAGTAAACTGAATACCCAGGGGAGCCAAGAGCGTAGTTCTAGTCTGAGTTTCAAGGTCTGAGAACTAGGAGAGTAGATGGTAACATTTTAGTCTTAACACTAATAATGTCAAGAACAAAGAAAAACTGTTGTTCCAGTGAAAATCTAAAATTAAGGAGAAAGTGTCCCAAGTCAAAGGCAATAAAGCAGGAAGAGTTTCCTCTTACCCACAGAACTGTCGGCCTTTTAGTTCTTTTCAGGCATTAATCTCATTGGATGAGGCCCACCTACATAAGGGAGGGTAGTCTGGTTTATTGATTTTATTAATCTAAATGATATTATCATCTAGTAACAAGCTCAGAGACACACCCTGAATAATGTTTGACCAACTGTCTGGGGACTCTGCCACAATTAAAATTAACATCACAAGTCCATCCTTTTCCATCCACACACATTTCCTTAAGCCATGCTTAATTTCTAAATAAAGAAAACAACAGCCAAAATTCTGACTAACATTTGTTAACTATTCTACATACAACCAAAAGTATGTTAACTTCTTCCCCAAAAGAGAAGTTAAAATCCTTGATTGACAAGCTAAGTGAAATAAGCCAATCCCCCAAAAACCAAAGGCCAAATGTTCTCTCTGATTAGTGGATGCCGATACATAAGGGGGGTGGGGTTGGGGAACATGGGAGAAATGGAGGGACTTAGGATAGGACAGGGGGAAGGGGGGAGGGGAGGGCGAATGGAAGTAGCAAAAATGGTGGAATTAGATGGACATTACTACCCTAGGTACATGTATGAAGACACAAATGGTGTGACTCTATCTTGTTTGCAACCAGAGAGATGGAAAATTGTGCTTTATATATGTACTATGACTTAAAATGTATTCTGTTTTAAAAATAAATTAACAAAAAATCCTTCATTAATGTTTTTTATGTGTATATATATACATACACACACACTAAGGCGGAAAATGTCCTTATCTCTGTAACTGGTCACATAACTGTAGCCAGTGTTTATAAATAACTTCTTCCATTATCTCAGATGGTTCTGATTCTTGGTGAGGCAACTCAAAAATTCCCTCCCAAATTATCATAATTTGCCATGGAAAATTCTTAATAAATAGTCTAGAGTAGTTGATACTTCTTGCTTGCTAGGTCTAATCTGCACAATGTAATGGATGAATGTTATGTCTTGTGGATGGGGAAAATGATCAAATTCCCTGAAAAGCACATTACGACATAGGACTAGAGAGGAGATAAACTCTGAAACAGGTCAGTGAAAAATTATTACTAGCCTTTTCAGCTTAAAAAAAAACTGCTTCTGCTGGCCCTTTATTGACAGGTATTGAGGGAGAAAATATTTGACAGATCAATATCCACATACTAGATACCAAGTTTGTATTAATTTGCTTGAGCAATTAAACTGCATTTTCTTTTATAGTAGCTGCAATTTCAGTCAACCGATGGTTAGGCTTACAATAATAACAATAGCCTGTCATTCTTCACAAGCCAAGTAGGCAAGTTAATGAGAATGTGGCGGGAATCAGCATTCTTGAATCTTTCAAATCCTTAATAGTGACAATAATCTCTGCATTCCCTCAAGGAGTAAGGTATTTCTTTCTGCATACTACTTTGGTAGGCAGAAGCAATGTCTGATGTTTCTCACTTGGTTTTTCCTACCATAACAGTCATCATGTCATAGGTCAGGTAACCAATGTCAGGATTTCACCTGGTTCTAAGTATGACTATTTCAATTATCTGTTTTGGAACTGGGTAAATAATGCTAGGATAGGTTAAAAGAACCCAGGGCCCCCTTTTCTCAGTGTTGAGTATCAAACTCAGGGTCCTGCACAAGCTAGGCATTTATTACCCTTCAAGGAATACTATGATCAACTATGAAACATCTTAAGTGTCTGTAAGTCAGACTAGTCTGATTACTGATTTGACTCTATTGCCCATTATAGTAACCATTCCCAAATTTACTTTGGCATTAAGTACTACAAATTGGCTCTTTTAATGCCAGTATTCAATTACTCCATTTCATTTAGACTTTGTAATTCAGTGTCAGACATTACCATGCTACAGAGAAGAGTGATGTCAGGACTTGCATCACAAATATGTTTTTCATAGTCATAGTGAAATTTACATGTTTTCTGGACCTTCCCAGGGTGGGAAAACATGTCTTAAATGACCAATGACAAATTTACTTACTTCAGTCTCCCTTAATCTTTGAATCATTTCCTTCATATTGAACCAAGCAAAGTTAGCATTGCTAACTCACTTTGGGCATTTTTAGTTCATGCTTGAGCAAACTATGTTTGTCAGCTTTCCATTACTGTGAACAAAATACCAGAAAAGAACAACTTAGAGAAGAAAATGTTTATTTGTGGCTCATGGTTTCAGAGATTTGGAGCTTGGCTCCAGGGCAGAAACATGACATAAGGGCATGACCAAGGAAAGTAGTTCAACTCATGGCAGCTGTGAAGCAGAGAGAAAGAGAAAAGAGCCTGAGACAAGATATAAACCAAGGGCATGTCCCCAGTGACCTTCTTCATTCAACCACATACCACCTGCCTATAGTTACCACTCAGGATTTTATTTTGATTTTTAATCCATCAAATGGATTAGTGCACTGATGAGGATACAACTCTCATCATTTAGTCATGTCACCTCTGAACATTCCTGAATTGCATAACACATGAGAGGTTTTCAGGGGATTTTACGTATCCAAAATTTAACACCAAGCAAACTGTTGGAGCCCTTTTGAACTCCTAAAGCTGCAATATTAAAAGAACAATCTTTGCTTATGCAGCTTGTAGCAATAAATTCAACCTTATCAAACTTTATGCTCTTCTCATTATTATGCCAAATTTTTATAATTTGGATGTTTGGTGCCCCCAAAAGCTCATGTATGAAATGAAAATGTTCAAAGGTGAAATGCTTATGAAAAGTATAACCTGACCAGTGGATTAATATATCAGTATGGATTAATGGGTGGTAACTGTAGGTGTGTAGGGTGTGACTGGAGTAAGTTGATCATGGGGAGTTTGCCATTAGAGTTTATGTTTTGTCCTTGGTGAGTGGAACTCTCTTTCTCCTTCCTGGCTGTCATGTCCCAAGCTGCTTTCCACTACCATATCCTTCTGTCATGGAATTCTGCCTCACCTTAAGCCCAGAGTTATGGATTTGATCAATCATGGATTGAATTTCCAAAACTAAGTTAATTAGCCTATTAAATATAAATTAATCAGTCAAGAAAATTTGTATAAAATAATCCTTTCCTCTTCTAATTGTTCTTGTCAAGTGTTTTGGTCACAGTGATGCAAAGCTGACTAAGACACATACCCTTAGTATTTATCCCCAGACATTGTGTCCAGTTTTATCTAAGAATTAGAAAATTGATATAGTTTATTTGGAGTGTGGTACACCTTCTCATGGTTCACATTATGTACTTTACCTTTAGGAGCCTTCTAGCACTTGAATCTCATGTCAAGTCCAAAAGCAAAGAAGTGTGTGTGGAACAGGTGGGTCCTGACTCAGCATTATTTCTTAAGGCAACTACTTCAGAGGAGGCCACTAAAACTTGCCTCAAGCAATACAGAGTTAATTTCTCAAATAAGAGGTAATAGGGTTTAAGTGGGTAAGTAGATGAGCTACCTCCACTGGGGGATGGAGAGGCCTCACCCTCTGGCAAAGAGGATTCATTAGAATTCAGAGATTTATATACCAGTTTCATAATGGTCTCTCCACATGACTGTATTCTAACTTTCATGAACCCATTTATTTTAATCACTTCGACAGTAGATAACCTACAAAACTAGGTGTTCAATTTGTAATATAATTAAGCCAATGGCAAAATGAGAGATTCAATTTGGTTTTTAACAATCCTAGTCTGGTGGCTACCAGGCATGTCTCTTTCTCAGGGCACACATTGAAACTTTCAGATCATTTATACAGCACCATATTAGGGAGTTAAAATCCCTGAGCTCATCTTTTGTCAAATGCCACTAGGATAAACTAAGCAATTTTGTTATACAGATTAATTTGCCATAAATGTTCTAAAGTAACTGGATTTGATGGCAAACACCTGGAATCCCAGCTATTCAGAAGCCTGAAGCAGGAAAATCACAAGTTCAAGGTCAGCTTGGGCAATTTAGCAAAACCCACGAAACAAAATCAAAAGGGCTAGGGACATAGTTCAGAGATAGTACACCCCTAGGTTCAATCTACAGTAATGAAAAAAATATGTTCTAAAGTGTTAAGCAGCAGTTGGTTATGAACATAGAGTGGTAAGTATTAACTTGTAAAGACTATGGAAAATGCTACACTTGGGTTGATAACTAAGTTCCTATACTGCATGGAAAATATGATCCTGGAGACGTGGGAGATAAGCAGCTTCCAAGGAAGAATCCAGACTTTTAGACTCAGGAGAAAAGATGGATGAACGCAGTAAAGAGCTCTCTTCCAGTCAGTAAAGATATGGTTAGTTCTGACCAGTCTAGGTGACTGATAGTTACCTTTTCCTTATTATAATATTATTTACATTTTGTTGAAATTGAATTTTGCTTCTGCCATGGACTTGACTTTGGTTCCTGTGGGTAATGAGCATGTACACCACCAGAATAGTTACATAACTAGGACAATTAACTAGTAGGTGGAGCATAGTTACTCTACATGTTTAAAACTAAATTATAGGAAACAAAGAAACACAGGATCCTTTTTTGGAGGGACCACCGACTCTTTCTCTCCTTCACTTTGCTTATACGACAGTGTACTTTCACTAGAAATCCAAATCTAGAAACCCCAGAGTCAGTTCATAATACTCATGTCTAAAATTGTGTTCCTCTAGAACAATTCTTGATACCAAAATCTGTATTAGAGTTCTCCAAAGGGGAAAAACACATAAACACACACTCAGAGAAGTATCAGCCTTTTTGTCTTATTCAGGTATTCAATTGATGGTAGGATGATGTCATCCCTACATTAGGGATGACAATATGTCGACTCATTTTACTGGTTTAACTTTAAATCTCATCCAGATATACCATTACAGACACATCCAGAATAAATTTTGAGCAGTGTCTGTATACCTCTTTACTAAGTCAAATTGATACATATAGTTGATCATTGATACATATAGGGTAGATAGTATTGTAGCATTATTATTGTAATAGGGAATAAGAGTCCTGTTCTAAGTCATGCCTCAAACTCTGAAAGTGACTTTCCCATTGTGTAATAGGCTGGGGCTGGGAAAATTTTGGAGGGCATGTGAGAAACGAACCTAAGTTTTATTAAAGGTATTACTGAAAAAAATATGTATACTATAGGTGAAGGCATAGAAACAAACAAAAAATAAGATATACTTTTGTCACCCTAGGGAAAACTTATATCACCATGAACTGAATTTTGGTAGAAATATGATGTTAAAGACACTTTTAGTGATGTTCCAGAACTAAATGAGGAGGATGATATTGGACATTTGCAGAAAGATGATCCTTACTTCAAAATGACAGAATCCTTAACTTGTATTTACCTATTGGGCTGAAGGAGAAATTGTAAAAGATTAATTTATACATTTAGGTGAAATTTCCAAGTAATATATACAATGAGCTGCCAGCTTTATCCATCCTACTCATACAAAATGTGAGACCAAAAAATAAATTGGGAGTAGAACTGTTAAATAATAAGAAAAACTTCATAAATGATTTTAAAAAATACTCAGCTTGTCCAGATAGCATGCTCTGGAAATAGTGCAAATTATAGATGGTTCCTAATTTATGATTCAACTTACAATTTTTGACTTGGTGATGGTGAAAAAGTGACACACATTCTAAAGGGAGAAATTGCACATCAAATTTGAAAGTTTATTATTTTCTTGAGCTAACAGTATACTAGTGAAATGCTGAGCAGTGGCAAATATCCTTGCTTTCATTCAGCCATATAAACACAAGAGTAAATAACCAATACTCCACAGTGTACTATGTTGTTAATCTATGACATTTGGTTAGTAGATAAAGTGTATTAAATGTGTCTTCAACTTGTGGTATTTTCAAGTTGATATGAGTTTATGAGTAGATAACTCAATCATAAATTGAGTAGCATCTGCATACAGCTGCACAATCTTTCACTGAAGAGACTGGGCATGGAACTCATGGATGAAATTAACTATCTCAGTAGAAGCCAAGAATACAGCTGGGTTAATCCAAGTTGGATATATGCAGAACCTTATTGTGTAATAATGTGGATCATCTTGACCACAGTTTTTGAGAATGTTGTGTTAGAAAAAGCACTGCAAGCTTGAACAGAAGGGGACAAAATTAGGACAAAATAAAATAAGGCCACCAGATTTCAGAGATTTGATAGGCAGAACTACTCAGGTACAAACATGAGCATCCTTCAAGAAAAAGGAATAATGACCCCAAAGAAAAAACCACAGAGGTAGTAGAGGAAGAGGCCAGATGAGCAGGAATAGAAGTAGGGTTTGGTAGGGCTTTCTTGTCCAAGAGAATGGGGTTGAGCCATAGAATATTATTTTAAAGACCATAAAAACAAATGGAATTTTCCCTGCCAGGTTTTACATTTACTTGAGAACAATGACTCCTTTATGTCTTTCGTTTCCCCCTTTTAATAGTGGATGCCTCTATCCTATGCCTGTAGCATTGTAGTTTAGAATCAGATTTGTTTACTAGTTTCACAGTTTCACAAATGGACATGAATTTTGCCCCAATGTTAATGACACTCAAGAATCTCACCCATACCTAATTTAGATAATTAATAAGGTTTGAAATTTTTGGTTGATTTTAAGATGAGTTTTTGGAATTAGAGTTAATGCCATAATTGATTAAGCATGATGGCGATAGTAGAGAATGATGAACATATTTTGTACATGGTATAGATGTAAATTTTGGAAAGTAGTAGCAGATTGTTCTGAGGTAACAGTGTCCTCTTCAAATTAATTCATGTTGACCCAGAAATTCAGACAGTTTGCTTGGAAATAGAGTCTTTGCAGATGTAATCAAGTTAAGATAAAATCATACTAGATCAGCATGGGCAGTAAATTCAATGTCTGATATCCTTATTAGGAGAGGAAGATATGGACATAAATAGGGAATAAATTCACGAGATGATAGAGGGATTGGAGGTATGTAGCCACTAGCCAAAGAAAAGGGTTGCTGAGAACCAACAAAAGGTAGGATGTGGCAAGTACACATTTTTTTAATAGTCTTCAGAAGCATCAAGACTGTGCCAACATCTTGATTTCAAATTTCTGTCTCACCAATCATGAAAGAGTATATTCTGTTCTTTTTAGCTACCAATTTTGTGGTGTTTTATTACAACAGCCCTGAGAAACAAAGAAAGAAAAGGAAAGAAAAAAGTGTATATCTGTAAAATGTTTTGTATCATTTTATTCAAAAATGTTATAATTCAGTGGTGAGAATACAAATACACAAAAATACACACACTTAAAAACACACCCACCTTAATCTGAAATTAAAGTCAATCCCTATATTACCTTCCCATTTCTTACTTTACTCTTTAGGAAATGTAATAACTGTCAAATATTTGTCAGCCTCTCACTTTTTCCAAGAGGACTTGGAAATATGAATTTCCTGTGTATGAAAAGACCCTTCATTTTACAAAAAGCAATGGAAAACATGCCTTAATGTGACACAACATAAAATTCTTTTACTTCACTACAGCATTCAAAATGCAAACCTGAGCAGTCTTTCTTTCCCTATTTTCCCATTTCTAGCTCCCAAATTATCTGGGTTCATAATTAAAGGTTTAACTGAGTAGTGTTGGTGAAGGGACTGGGGTGGGAAATGCTGTATTCTTCAACAGTTTCAGTGACATAAAAGACACAGAGAGCTGTAAGAATGTTTCAGACTTAAGGAGACTGAACAGCCTAAAGGCAATATATATGGTCCTAGACTGAATCTTGTACAGAAGATTTTTTTAAAAAATTTAACGGTATTATTTGTCAGTTGACAAAACCTGAATACAGGAAATGAGGATATTAGAACACTTACCAGGCATGTGCAAGGCCCTGGATTCAATCTGCAGTAATACACACACAGAGAAACACACACACAAACAGAAAGAATACAAATACAGTATTAGATTACATGTAACTGCTTATATATGCTGGATATAGTAATACTTTCTTTCCTTTCTTCCTCACACTCTGTCCTGTCAGTAGTTCTTCTAACATTAAATTGATTTCAATTCCAAATTGAACATTGGAAGGCTTTAAATATTCATAAAAATAAATTGACCAAAACATTATCAAAAGTTACTGTAAAATATAGTATCTCGAACTTACAATGGCCAGGGTTGTGTGTACTAGAGATTGTCTCTGTCAGGAAATTGTGGTGGAAGTCCGGTGGATAGCGTGTGTATCTTACTCTTAAAGACAGGCGGGAAGAAGAGATCAAGATCATGTCAAAGCAGTAGCAACTGCGTTCAAGGCAGGTGAGCCAAGTGAGGGGAAGAGGGCATATGTTGAACTGATTTTACCCATTCTAGTAACTGAGCGGAGGCCTTGCACTGTGGCCCTGTCCGCCATGCCTGAGAGAGAGAGTGGAGCTAAGGGAGCCCTGCCGCTGCCCCCACCTTCCCCACCCCCACCCCTAGACCCCACTCCCGACCCCGCCCCTCGGGACTCGCCCAGGGCTAAGCTGCTTGGCTCCTCAGGGTGGCCTCTGTGACCTCACAGAACTGAACCACTCCTGTTGCCAGGGCCCGGACGTGGGCGTCGGGGACCAGAGGCAGTGGTGGGCTGCCCTGGACAGGAGCGTGGGCCTCTCTGGGCAGCAGTGTCAAGGCGGCGCGGCCTCCCTGAAGCGGAAATTTTAGCTCCAGAAGGCACATCAACAGCGGCCCTGAACCACAGGAGTTCTGCAGAGCCTCAGGTGCCGGGAACATCCCTTTCCCTACCCAGTCTCAACCCCTCTCCGCTCCTGACCGCGCCACTCAGACCCCGGGACCAGCCCCAGCACCTATAGTCCTGCTGTCCGCGCTGCTGCTCCTCGCACCTCAAAGTCGCGATCACGGACTCCCTCCACCAGACGTCAGGCCCTGTGCCAAGCAGTGACCACCACGCGATGGCTCTGAAGCGCATTCACAAGGAGCTCCTTGACCTGGCTCGCGACCCCCCGGCCCAGTGCTCGGCAGGACCAGTGGGGGACGATATGTTCCGTTGGCAAGCTGCTATCATGGGGCCCAACGACAGTCCCTACCAAGGAGGGGTCTTTTTCCTGTCCATACAGTTTCCATCTGATTATCCCTTCAAACCACCCAAGATCATGTTCACCACCCGAATTTACCATCCGAATATCAACAGAAGCGGAAGCATTTGCCTAGACATCCTTAGATCGGAGTGGTCTCCAGCGCTGACAATTTCTAAAGTGCTGTTGTCTATCTGCTCTATGTTGTGCGACCCTAATCCGGAAGATCCTTTGGTTCCTGAGATTGCTAAGATCTATCTAAAGGACAGGAGAAAGTATGACAGAGTCGCACAGGAGTGGACCGAAAAATATGCCATGTGATTCACAAATATAATGCCAATGCCAAATAATAAATCTCAAATTGGCAATTCAAATTTATTGGTGGTGTTTTGATTATTTTCTATGGAGTGAGCCCTCCCCCCTATCCTTCTAGGCCTTCATTGTACAATTTTTACATCTGGGTGCACAGGAAGGGGAGGGGGAGGTTTAGAGAGGGGAGGAGCAGGGAGAGGAGGAATATGGGAGAAGAGTGGGGAGGAGGAGAGGAAGGGAAGTGTTAGGTTGGTGGAGATTGTTGTCTGGGGAGTAGGAAGGTGGAGGTGCAAGAAAGAATATAACACCTGTTTTAATTTAGTTTTGACTAAATACTTTTTATTGGTTTAGGATTGGAAAACAAAACAAACAAAAAGGTCAAGAGGGTTGTGGCTTTGGAATGAGAAGGAGAGCATTCCACTTCCACACTACCAGTGGGAAAACTGTGGAGTCTTATAGAACTAACAATTAGGAAATACTGAGTGAAGGCTACAAAGCTAGGTAAACATCCATTTCATTCTGAAGAATTTATGCCTTCAGGTGTTTTGATTTTGATCAAGATTAATTTTAACCCATATTCTTTATTTTGAGATCCATGCTCAACTGACCGAAGATGAAATGGATTAGAAGTTGTGCTAAATAAATATTTTGATCCCAGGATTCTACACCTTCCACCTCTTCTATTACCATGATTTTTCGGGCTTTGCCTTCCCCTCATCCTCTGGGTTGGACATGGCTTCTCCTGATTTACCTACTGGGCTTTGTCTCTTTTTTAAAATTTGCTCAATGTTTTTTATTTGCTCTTTTTAGTTATACATGACTGTAGAGTATATTTTGACATATTTATACAAACATGGAGTATATCTTATTCTAATTAGGATCTCAGTCTTGTGGTTTTACATGATGTAAAAATTCACTGTGGTGAACTCGAATATGTACATAGGGAAGTTATGTCAGATTCATTCCACTGTCTTCTCACAAGTACCATGTGCAGTCTGAGATTTTACCCAGCTTTCAAGCCTACAAGTTAGCCTGCAGGTGGAGGCTGGAAGAATGACAGAGACTACTGGGTTGGAGACAAAGGCCTTTATTATTCCTGGCACAGTAGGTGGCATGAGCTTCACTGATGTAACTTCCCTTTGCTCCCCAAACTTTAAGGGGGAGATGTGTAGCAGATCAGGTGGCTGTTATACACACAGTGGGTTTCTGTCACAGCTGAGCAGCCCCAGTCTTTGAAGTAACAGCTAGTAAGCCCACCCCACCTTTGGCCAGAGGGAGATGTTCATATTAATCTGGTCAGAAAACAAATATGCTTTCTTCCCTGCAGGGCTTTCTATCTTCCAAGGCAGTCTGATGTACAAATACACCTCAATAAAACAATTTAAAGAAAAAAAGAAAATGCATTCAATATGATGCTGTCACGTAGCATTAATGAGCACTGGAATACATAGCAAGGTCAGAGTTACTTTTAAAGTTTTAAGTTTCTGCCAAGGAAGCTGAGTAAATGACTTGTAGATAATCTGTAGAAAAGCATCCATATACAAATCTTGATTGTAAACTGTTAGGATGGCAGCCAGACAGACAGGACACCTCATGCAGCCAGGAGATCCCTTTATTCAGGGGATGGGCGCCGGGGGAAGGAAGGAGGAAAAAAGGGGAGGCAGAAAGGACGTGAGGCAGGGAATTTGTAGAGCCCGCTACAAACCACGCGGTGAGCTTTGGATTGGTCAGTTCAAAACTGGCCCGATAGGTATGAGGGGGAGTGATCTTCTTTGATGTGGCCAGAAAGGTAACCTGAGAGGCCAGGCTTTGTTCTCCCCCATGGAATATTCAGGAGAGGAACTGCCTGGGGCAGGAGTTGCCTTAGGCTTTTGGAGAAGGAATATGAAAATTAAATAACAAAAGGGCTGCTTTTTACCTTACATAAACAAAAGTAAAAGGAGATAATTTGGGGGAAAACATCAAAAAAGAAGGATTTTGGGGACTCACTTTTGACGGGGCACATAAAGGTCAAGATAAAACAAGGTATCAAAACTAAAAAAGAATCTAA
Organism: Xerus rutilus; assembly: GCA_028644305.1. Lineage (NCBI taxonomy): Eukaryota > Metazoa > Chordata > Mammalia > Rodentia > Sciuridae > Xerus > Xerus rutilus. Next base: position 57,749,838 of record CM053417.1, read on the forward strand.
ACAATGTTTTAAAAAGGTAAAACCATGTGTTATGGCACTGTATGTTTGCTTTTGTCTCAGGAGTGGGGATCCTTTAGTGGCACAGGCATAGTAAGGTAATTTCTGACCAGTCACTCACCCCAGTACCCAAAATATCATAGAATTAATTTGTATATGAAGCTACAAATCAGTACAGTATAGCACTGGGGCCTTCCAGTTACAGTATAGCACTGAGGCCTTCCAAGAAACTGAGGCAGTGCAAAGACTCCCTGTTCAAACCTGGATTCTTGCAACCAAGTCAGAAAGATTTCAGACATATTGCTCAGAGTAGTAGGCATGAGTTTACTGAAGGAATAGAAAAAGGAAAAAGGAGGCACTCAAGGGAGACAATGGATCCTCTCAAAGAGGAGAGGCACAATATGCCTTCTGCATTCCAGTTTTATTAGGGATCCCAGAGAACTTTCCACAGAGTCCTGCCCAGGTCCACCTTTTGACTTGACAAAACAGGGTGACATCAGACTTTCAAGTCCCCATTGCCATGGCAACAGTAGGTTATCTTGACCCATGCTGACTAGTTCTAATTGGATTCTTAACCATGCCTTCTAACAGATTTTATGTTAGGAGGAACTATCCTTATCTTCCAGAATTTGGTCTGTGAAAGGGTCACAAAAGTCTGTCTTCAAAGCAACTTGGGTTCCTCTTCTCAACATTATTTCCTGCCTGCATTTCCTTGAAGATTACACATAGTTTGCTGAGGAATATGACATATCCTGTCCACTTAGGTCAGACAAGGCTGCAGGCAGATTGCTTTTTCGCAAAGAAAGCATGTGAGAGTCAGCACAGTGGGCCTATTTTAAAGAATTATTATATTAACCTTGTGTTTCCACCATTCTCATCTATCTGTCCCTTAATAAAACCCTTCTGAATAGGATGGCCACCATGACAGTTCTAGAGAGAATCAACTTAGGTCAAAAACCCCACCAACAGGGGCTGGGATTGTGGCTCAGCGGTAGAGCGCTTGCCTCGCATGCATGAGGCCCTGGGTTCGATCCTCAGCACCACATACAAAGCAATAAAATAAAGACATTGTGTCCATCAACAACTAAAAAAAAATATTAAAAAAAAAAAAAAAAACTCCACCACCAGACATGAAAGAAGAATTGAACACTTGATTGGCAAAGGTTGCTGAAGGAGGACCCCAGGCCTCAAGGTAAACAGCAAACAGTAATAAATGTGGAGATGGCACTGTTCCCTTTGTAATTTTCTGCTTGGGGATGGCTCTCTGCTTGAGGCTTACTCTATTTTCACGCTACTTTTACTTCACTTCCAATTTACTTTTACTTAAATAAAATTCTCTTTCATGATTTTCAGTTTCTTTTTTTTAAGTTTCCTTTCATTGGAACACAAGAACTGAGGTTTAGATCTTCAGCTTCTCATTCTCCTGTGAAAATACCAAACAATACTGAACTTTTAATAATCCTTTTTTATAGCCGGGCACGGTGGTGCAAGCCTGTAATCCCAGCACTTAGGGAGGCTGAGACAGGAGAATTGCGAGTTCAAAGCCAGCCTCAGCAATGGTGAGGCGCTAAGCAACTCAGTGAGACCCTGTCTCTACATAAAACACAAAAAAGGGCTGGGGATGTGGCTCAGTGGTCCAGTGCCCCTGAATTCAATCTCCAGTACCAAAAAAAAAAAAAAAAAATCCTATTTTACTCACTCCAGCACAACTTTATATTTCATTTCAGTTTTTTTCTTTAACACTCTAACAAAGAAAATCAGTAATTAAACAAAGAGCAAGTATATCTGTAAGAAAATTTATATTATTTTATTTTATTTTTTTATTTTTATTTTTTGGTACTGGAGATTGAACTCAGGGGCACTCGACCTCTGAGCCACATCCCCCACCCCATTTTGGGTTTTATGTAGAGACATAAACTCAGGGTCTCACTGAGTTGCTTAGCGCCTCGCCATTGCTGAGGCTGGCTTTAAACTCACAATTCTCCTGTCTCAGCCTCCCTAAGTGCTGGGATTACAGGCTTGTGCCACCTCGCCCGGCTTATATTATTTCAAATTTTAAAATATCTTTGATAAAGATCAATGTTGTCACAAGTTGTATAAAAATATCATGTTTGAGAAATAGAAAGTCTGATGGTCTACTTTCAGAATACAGTATTTCAGCTTAAATGTAAAATTCAGATGTAACAAAGTCAATCAGAGGGGAAATTGAGCAGAATGGAAAATTACAAGCAGTAAACTCACACATTATAACACCATAGCCTATGCATGTGGCAGATCCAAAAAGTCCATGCACCTAAACTGCCCCTTCACAAACAGAAAGGGGTTGGCGTAATCAAAACAGATAATCTCTCTGTTAAGAAATAGTAACTCAAGCCGGGCGTGGTGGCGCAAGCCTGTAATCCCAGCACTTAGGGAGGCTGAGACAGGAGAATTGCGAGTTCAAAGCCAGCCTCAGCAATGGCGAGGCGCTAAGCAACTCAGTGAGACCCTGTCTCTACATAATACACAAAATAGGGCTGGGGATGTGGCTCAGTGTTCAAGTACCCCTGAGTTCAATCCTCAGTACCAAAAAAAAAAAATAGTAACTCAGAGATATTGAACATTTTCTCACATATTTGTTGATTGATTGTATATCTTCTTCTGAGAAGTGTCTGTTCAGCTCCTTAGCCCATTTGTTGATTGAGTTATTTGTTTTTTAGGTGTTAAGGGTTTTTTTGCATTCTTTATATATCCTGGAGATTAGTGCTTTATGTGATGTGTGTGTGGCAAATATTTGCTCCCAAAATTTAGACTCTCTCTTCACTTCATTGATTCTTTTCCTGAGAAGAAGCTTCTAGTTTGAATGCACCCCATTTATTGAGTCTTGATTTTCTTTATTGCACTTTAGGAGTCTTATTAAAGAAGTCAGATCCTAGGATGACATTGTAAAGATTTGGGGCTACATTTTCCTCTATTAGCTGCAGGGTCTCTGATTTAATCCCTAGGTCCTTGATCCACTTTGAGTTGAATTTAGTGCATGGTGAGAGATAAAGGTTTAGTTTTATTTTGCTGCACATAGATTTTCAGTTTTCCAAGCACCATTTGTGGAAAAGACTACTTTTATTCCAGTGTATATTTTTGGCACCTTTATCTAGTATGAGATAACTGTATTTATGTGGTTTTCTCTCTGTGTCTTCTATTTGGTATCATTGGTCTACCTGTCTATATGGGTGCCAATACCATGCTGTTTTTGTTACTATAGCTCCATAGTATAGTTTAAGGTCTGGTATTGTGATGCCTCATTCTTCATTCTTCTTGCTAAGGATTGCTTTGGCTATTCTGCATCTCTTATTTTTCCAAATAAATTTCTTTTTTTTCTTTTTCTTTTTTTGTACCGGGGATTAAACTCAGGGGTACGAGACCACTGAGCCACATCCCCAGCCCTATTTTGTGTTTTTTGTAGAGACAGGGTCTCATTGAGTTGCTTAGTGCCTCATCATTGTTGAGGCTGGCTTTGAACTTGCGATTCTCCTGTCTCAGCCTCCCAAAGTGCTGGCCAAATACATTTCATGATTGATTTTTCTGTTTCTATGAAGAATGTTGTTGGTATTTTAATTGGAATTGCATTAAATCTGCATATCACTTTTGGTAGTGTGGCCATTTTGATAATATTAATTCTTCCTATCGAAGGACATGGGAGATCTTTCCATCTTCTTTACGGTCTTCCTCAATGTCTTTCTTTAGTGTTCTGTAGTTTTCATTGTATAAGTATTTAAATGCTTTTGTTAGACAAATGCAAATCAAAACTACTCTAAGATTTCATTTCACACCAATCAGAATGACAGTTATCAAGAATACACACAGCAATACGTGTTGTCAAGGATGTTGAGGAAAAGGCACACTTATACATTGCTGTTGGGACTGCAAATTGGTGCAATCAATCTGGAAAGCAATATGGAGTTTCCTTAGAAAACTCTGGGATCACCATTTGACTCATCTATCCCACTCCTTGGTCTATACCAAAATGACTTAAAAACAGTATACTATAGTGATTCAGCCACATCAGTGTTTATAGTAGCTCAATTCACAATAGTTATAGTGTGAAACCAACCTACATGCCCTTCAATAGATAAATAAAGAATTGTGGTATATATACACAATAAAATATTACTCAGTAATAAAAGACAATAAAATTATGGCATTTGCAGGTAAATGAATGGAGTTGGACACTATCATACTAAGTGAAGTAAGCCAATCCCCAAAAACCAAAGGCTAAATGTTCTCTCTGATAAGTGGATGCTGATCCATAATGAGGTGGGCATGGGAAGAACATAGGAATTTTCATTAGGTAAAGGGGAGGGAGTGGAGGGGAGGTGACATGGGGGCAGGAAAGATGGTGGAATGAGCTAGACATCATTACCCTAGGTACATGTATGACTGCACATATGGTGCAACTCCACATTGGGTACAATCAGAGAAATGAAAAGTCGTGCTCCATTTGTGTACAATTAACCAAAATGCATTCTGCTGTTATGTATGCCTTATTAGAATAAATAAATTATAAAAATAAAATAAAATATTAAAAAATATATTGCAGGCCCAATCCAATGAGATGCTTCTTACCTGAGAAAGCCTGAATTCTGAATTTTCCTTTGAATGTGTATCTACATCTGAAATAAAATTCTGTCTATGCAAAATATGTGTGTGTGTGCGTGCGCGTGTGTGTGTGTGTATGGTAACTTAACTAAAGAAGTAAGATCTCCTCACTCATAAAAATATATCCACTCCAAGGCCTTTCTGCCACAGAGAAAAAAGGAGGTGGAAACAATTAAAGCTGTATTTCTTTAAACAATTCAATATGAGACAAGAAAACCTAGGCAAAATTCTGGAAGACTGTGCACCCCATCATCCTCAGGCAAAAGATCTTGTGCAATAGGGGATAAAATGCTGATTATAAGTAACTATTCTGTGGTATCATGATCACCATTATTAAAGACTTTATTTTTCTTTTTTCTTATCTTGTGTTTCCAGGCCCATTGTTTGGGTTTGGGTAGGTGAGCATGTCACACATGAAATATTTTACCTGGATAGTTTTAACTGATTGGATCTATATGGTTATTTATAAAAGTAAAAAATAACTTTATAAAAAATTGTGGGTATTGAAAAATCCCAATTTTCCCTGTAGAAATTATAATTTCAGAAGTGTCTAATCATGTGACAAGAAAATTACTACCATCATTACCTTTAAAATCAACATAATAATGTACCTTTTTTAAGAAGTGCAGAGGTACTATGATCTGAATATACCCCAAAATTGATGTTCCCAAATTTTTTTTTTTTTTTTTTTTGGTACTGGGGATTGAACTCAGGGGCACTCGACCACTGAGCCACATCCCCAGCCCTATTTTGTGTTTTATGTAGAGACAGGGTCTCACTGAGTTGCTGAGCGCCTCGCCATTGCTGAGGCTGGCTTTGAACTCGCGATTCTCCTGTCTCAGCCTCCCTAAGTGCTGGGATTACAGGCTTGAGCCACCGCTCCCGGCTGATGTTCCCAAATTTAGCCACCTGGAAGTGTGATGTTATTCAGAGTTGGAGTCTTTTGGAGGTCATTAAGTTATGAAGGTAGATCACATATTTCTCATAGATGAAATGTGGACCTTATAAAAGAGCTTGAGGGAGCATTTTTACTCTTTTTCTCTTTTCAAGATATAGCATTCCTCTCTTTTTGATATCTTCACCCCTTTTTCCTTGTGTTGATGCAGCAAGAAGGCCCTCACCATGTTAGCACCATGATGTTGGACTTCCCAGCTTCTGGAAGTATAAGAAATAAATTTTTACTATATATGATTTACTCAATCTCGAGTATTTTGTTATAACAATAAAAAGACTAAAATGGGATGGGTTGCATTTTTTTAATTAAAAGCATGAAAATAGGCATGTATTAAGAATTTTTAATGCTTTTCAAGATAAAACTATAAATATAAGAAAACTTTTAGTTTTGTTCCAATGATACTAATGCCTAAACATTGTTTTCTTTTCCCTACCTATTCAGGCAGCACTACCAAAAAAGAATATTCTGTAACTGTACTGTCCAATACATTAGCCACTAGCCACATTAAGCTGGCCATTTACCACCCCAACCTTGAGGAGTACAAAAGCAGAGAACTGAATATTTTGTTTAATTTTAATAATATTTAAATTAAATATTAGTTAAATGGTATCAATTGAATTAAAATAGTCATACTCGGCAATAGCCAGTGGCTACTGTATTATAAAATTTGATCATAATGTAGGAAATATGCATAAGTATTTGGTTTTAGTGTAATTTAGAGTGTCAATGATATTGCTGATGATTTATCAAAGATGGAAGAACCTATCATGTGATTTATCAGGACTTGAGACTCCCAGAAAAGCAGGGAGAGCTTGAAGTAAGACAATAAGACAGTCCTAAAAGACTAATACTTCACCTATTGTGAAAGAAAATGAGGATTTGGATGGCCTCACCACATGTTTTTTATTTATCTTTTTTCCTAACTGATTTCTTTTTTTTAATGATTGACACATTATAGAAAAGCATGAGTATTTGGATCAAAAAACTGTGTTCCCTCTAGACTCTGCCATTAACTAGTTGTGTGTCAGTGAACAAGTTACTTAACCTCTATGAATATTAGTTTTTTCAAGTATTATATGAGAATAGTATCTATAACATTTTATAGATTTAGAAAAATAAGATTATATGTGGAAAAGACCTAACAAGTGCCATTGGATATACATCCAATAATGATACTTTTGTCATCATTCTCTTTAAACTTTTTCCTTTAAGACATACTTATTCTGGGGTACCAGCAAAACAACTACCCTGACCAAATCTGTATTTCAGATAGTACTGGAATGGCTGAGGGAGAAGGCAGGGAACAAGAGAATCTGTGATTTATAAATTAATTTGGGGATTCATGAAAAAAATATATTGATAAGAATTTCACACAAGATATTTTACCAACAACTTTTTTAGTAATACAAATTTTAAAGTATAGGAAAATATATTTGACATGTATTTAAATGTGTAGATTTTAATGAATTTCACTTTATTTTATTTATTTTAGTACTGCTGATTAAGCCTGTCACAGGAGAAGCGATATCTACAAAGAAGGGTCCAAAGTGTTCCCCGAGGAGAGGGGAATTCAACTCAGGATTAGTGGGGTTAGTGGCATACATGATCAAAAAGAATTTCAAGCTTTTGGGAGGCTGAGATAGGAGACTCACAAGTTCAAAGTCAGCCTCAGCAACAGCAAGGTGCTAAACAATTCAGTGAGAACCTGTCTCTACATAAAACACACAAAAAAAAGGGCTGAGGATGTGGCTCAGTGTTTGAGTACCCCTGAGTTCAATCTCCAGTACCAAAAAAAAAATGAATTTCAGCAAGAGCCAGACAAAAGCATAGTCAGAGGTTTATTTAGGAAGTTAGCCATTGAATGGAGAATTCTGGCTGTCTTGTTAGAAGCAGCCTTGACTTGGTCTGGGGGTCCAATATTTATAGAAATGTTGTTTCAGGGCCTGGAGTAGATTCAGGGTGGAGCTGCACAATTTATAGTGAGTTTTCTGTGCTTAAGTGTTTTTCTCATTTTACAAGGGCATGATCAGGGCATGGATCAGGGTTTACAATTGTGTTTTTTGCATCTTAATGGCTTGAGGATGTTTCCCTTAAGATTCTGCATTTC
>CM053417.1:57757631-57782488 GCA_028644305.1 Xerus rutilus
CTGCTTATAATTTTGTGCAAAGTTAGAAAAATTATGATTGTAACAATTTTTTTCTATTTGCCTCAACAAATGTTTTCAGTGAATAGTGTGTACAGCTTCTGATAATTTGTTTTTTTCTGTTATGTTTGCCAACATGTATTAAAATGCAACTTTTGGGAAAAAAATAAAATAATAAAAAAAAAAATAAAATAAAATAAAATGCAAAAAAAAAAAAAAAAAAAAAAAAAAGATTCTGCATTTCTCTTTCCTTATCCTAAAGCCTTATCTCAACTCCACAAATGCTTTATCATAGAGCTACTTACCCAATTCTATGTATTTTTTTGTTTTGAAAGAGGGTCTTGCTCAGAGATTACTCTAACAGGAAAATTGAGGTAGGAAATGCAGTGTATTAAAAAAAAAAGGGAGATGGACAATTGTTGCATGGGACCTAATTAGAGGAAGTAGGTCATTGGGGTGTTTCCTAGAAGGGTTTATCTTCTCCTAAGCCCCTTTCTCTCTCTCTCTCTCTCTCTCTCTCTCTCTCTCTCTCTCTCTCTCTTTCTCTCTCTCTCTCTTTCTCTCACTCATTCATTCCTGGCTACTACAATCTCAGAAATTTTCCTCTTTCTTTCTCCCGGGGTATGATTTTTCTGCAATGGAGTTGGCTGTTCATGCACTAAGACCTATGAAACTGTAAACCAATATAAATCTTTCCACTTCTAAGTTGTTCTTGTCAGGTATTTTTGTCACAGGAGTTAAAATCTGGCTAACACAATAATAATAGACTTCATTGTAATATACACATACCTGCACATAGCATAATTGGGTCTAATTCATGGAACTACAGGATATTCACAAAGATTTCTAGATGTATTTGAGAGTTTTCCTAAATATCATTTCAGATTCTTAATTCTTTCATAAATCATTTACCCATTTATACTCTGCAATTTAAAGTTTTCTGTGGCAGTGGTTTTCAAACTTCTATGACATTACCTGGATTAAGAAGTACATTGTATATCACGATCTGTTATATAGATATGAACATATGTATTAATATGAGAAATAAGTGGTATAAAACAATAATATTACCTGAAATGTACTAATTTATCTCATAGTTTTTTTTGAATATATATATTTTTTGTTGTAGGTGGACATAATACCTCTATTTTATTTATTTATATGTGATGCTGAGGATCAAACCCACTGCCTCACACGTGATAGGTGAGTGCTCTACCACTGAGAAGCAATCCCAGCCCCTTTCACAGTGTTTTTTAAAATGTTTTTTTAGTTATTGATTGACCTTTATTTTATTCATTTTATTTATATGCAGTGCTGAGAATCAAACCCAGTGCCTCACACATGCAAGGCAAGCACTCTACCACTAAGCCACAACCCCAGCCCCTTTCATAGTGTATTTACATGCTGGTTGTGACCCACTAAAGAGGTTTCATGAAAGCAATAGATCATTGAGAAACAATCCTTCATGTATCTTTCATGATTCTGTGAGCACAGGTACTAATGGCCATTGTTCTAAACTATTTTTTGAATTATGATCATATAACAAAATATCATGTAAGATATAAAATCACCCTTTGGGGAGAGGGAATTTGATCCTGATGAGGATAATAGAGACAATGTTTGCTCTGAATTAAATTCTTGACAAGTTTATAACATTCTCCTTATAAGACCAGAGATTCATAAATTTCTGGTTTTCAACTATGACACAAATTCACTGTGTGTGCAGTTTTTCATGTGATGCTTTGTATTTCCCTTATGAGACTTGCCGGCAAGGAGAACTAATGCAAATGTCAAGCTCATGGAGTCCATTGTGCTACAGGTAATAACTTTATTTGTATTTCATTCATTGTTATGGTTTGGATATGTGGTATCTCCAAAACACTCATGTATGAGTCACTGCAAGAACATTCAGAAGTGAAATGATAAGATTATGATAGGTGGATTGATTTCTCTGATATAGATTAACTAGGTGGTAGGTATAGGCAGGTATAGTGTGGCTGAAGGGGAGAATCTCTAGAGGTTTGTTTTGGGGTATATATTTTGTCCTTGGGGGTTTGCTTTTGGGGTATATATATTGTCACCAGTGAGGAACACTTCCTCTGCTTCCAGTTGTCATTTTCTATTCTGTTTTTCTGTGCCATGACTTTCACCATGATATTCTACTTTCACTAGCACCCAGAGTTGTAGAGTCTCCTGACCATGAATTTAACCTGTGAAATTGAACCAAAATAAACTTTTCTTCCTCTATATTGTTCTTGTCATGTCTTTTGATCACAGTGACAAAAAACTAATTGAAATAACAAAAATCTCATGACATTCTGGCAACTTTTATAATACTTTGGTAGGTTAAATTATTATGTTGCAATTAGGCCAATGTCTTAGATCTTTCACAGGTCATGACATAAATCAAAACCCACAGTTTAAAGAAAATTGCTCTACGATAGCCACTGGTAGCAACTCATGATACTTTCAAACAATTTCATTCAGAGATGTTGCTATTAGTTTTTACTAACTGGATTAATACTGATATCAATAGTGGCAAAAGAGGAGTTTTAGAAAAGAAAAATAATAACAACAAAAAGTTTTAGTATTGATAAACCCTTTCCTCTGTCCATTTAAATTATGTCTTTATATATGATTTTTGGCTGGGAAAATGTTCTGGTTCTACACTCCATTCTGAAATAGGTCTAGAAGTTCAAAAACATACAAGGTACTGATTGCAGTGTTTTTCATGGTAGTTATGCAAACTTCAGTGGATATGCCTGAAGGAGACTTATGGAGCAAGTAGAAGTAATGAAGATTATATGTAGAAACATAGATGCATTTTTAAATATAGTGTTGATATATGGGTTCCATCTCATTACAGAGACAGCTAAAAAGACCTATCAGTGAGTTGAGGTTGTAAAGAAACCACCTGAACCAAAATCAAAATTGAGGCAATATCTATCAGGAAATGTAAGGAATTATCACATTTTCTTCTGGGATGGATACAAACTGACACTGGCAAGAAGAGTTGAGCTAAAATACATGACACATTTCTTAAAACAAATTATAAGCTAGAAGAACAATATGACTGATTGTTATTTTTATATGTGAACTGGGTTAGGCCAATGTACCTAGCCAGTATTTGACCAAATACAAATACAGACAACTCTGAAAAGGCATTTTTAAGATAAGATTAATAATAGACTTTAAGAAAGTAGATGTGGGGGCTGGGATTATGGCGCAGTGGTAGCGTGCTCGCCTAGCGCGCATAAGGCACTGGGTTCGATCCTCAGCACCACATAAAAGTAAAATAAAGATATTCTGTCACCTACAACTAAAAAATAAACATAAAAAAATAAAGTAGATGTGTTTTGCAGTATAGGTGAGCCTCATCTATGAAGTGGAAGGCCTAAGGAGAAAAAGACTGAGGTTCTCCAGAGGAAGAGGGAATTCTGCTATCAGACTGTAGACTTAAAATATCTAAAATACTAACACTTTCCTGGGTCTACAAGCTTCTTTCCTACCCTGTACACTTTGGGTATACCAGTCCCACAATTGTGTGGAATTGCATGATCAGTTCCTTAAAACACACACACAAAAACATACACACACACACACACACTTTTTTGTGTGTTTCTCTAGGAAACTCTGAGAAACAAATTTTAGTACTGAGTGTGGTTACAGAAGAGCAGAAATGCAGGATGTGTTGTATGCATTGGTTTTGGAAATTCCCTAGTTGTTTCCTAATTTAATTAATTTTAAAGTCATAAGTGACTATTTACAGCAGAAAAAAGAACATAGATTGTTGACTTGGGAGGTTGAGGTCTTGCACATTCAAGGCCAGCCTCATCAATGTAACAAGGCCCTACGCAAATTAGTATAACACTGTCTCAAAATAAATAATCCTGGGCTGATGCTGTAGCTCAGGGGCAGAGCACTTGCCTGGCATGCATGAGGCACTGGGTTTGATCCTCAGCACCACATTAAAAAAAGTATTATATCCATCTACATCTAAAAAATTAAAATAATAATAATAGTCCAAAAAAGTCTGGGGATATAGCTCAGTGGTAAAATTCCCTTTGCTTCAATTCCCAGTACCCACTCAAAAAAAAAGTACATTAATGATCGAGGTCATGATGTCATGATGTGGCAGTAGAGATACATAAAAGTATTATTATTAGATACTCCTAATGAAATATGCATTAGGAAAATTCTGAGTGTATAGTGCCCATAAAATACATTTTTCAAACAAATGAGTATGACAGGTTGCTTTTAATTCTGATGAATAAAGTGGAAAAAGGAGGAGCTCAGAGATTTAATTGACAAGCTCAACTGCTATATAAATGACCAAGAATACTGCTAGGTTTTCACTGAAAGAAATATCCATCTCCTACAGATTCAGAGGTGAGATAGACAAAATTCAAACTCAGAATCTCACATTATTAGTGACTGAATTACAACACAAATCGAATTCCCAAGATAACAGGATATGTACTGTCAAAGTCAGTGCATCGATTATAAAGAAATAGAATGCTGAAAATTATTCTTAAAACAAACACAAAAATGATGACAGAACTAGAGACACTTCAGTCCTCAATTTTTCTTGTTTTAGGGAAGGTAACATGATTTTTTAAAAAGTTTTGTTCTTTTATTAGATATACATGACAGTAGAGAATATTTTGGCATAGTTATATACACATGGATTATACCTTATTGTAATTAGAATCCCAGTCTTCTGGTTGTACATGATGTGGAGAGTCATTGTGGTGTATGCATATCTGTGCATAGGAAAGTTGTTTCAGATTTATTCCACTCTCTTATCTATTCCTAACCCAATCCCAGCCTTCTGATTTTATTTGATGTGGAGATTCATTGTAGTTTATCATATATTTGCATAGGAGAGTCGTGTCAGATTCATTCCACCCTCTTATCTATTCCTATCCCCCATCACTTCCTTTCATTCCCCTTTATCTAATGCACTAAGCTTCTATTCTGCCCTTGTTTGGTGTTAGCATATACATATCGGAGAGAATATTCAACCCTTCATTTTTGGGGTTGGGCTTATTTAACTGAGCAAGATAGATTCCAGATTCATTCATTTACCAGCTAATGTCATAAAGCCATTTTTTATGGCAGAGCAATATTCCACAGTTGACAAATACAACAGTTTATTTATCCAGTCATCTGTTGAAGGGCACCTAGATTGGTTGCATAGCTTCGCTGTTGTAAATTGAGCTCCTATGAACATTGATGTGGTTGCATCACTGCACTATGCTAACTTTAACTCCCTTGGCTATATACCAAGGAGTGCTGTAACCAGGCCAAATTGTGGCTTCATTCCTAATTTCTTGAGGAATCTCCATACTGCTTTCCAGAGTGGTTGCAACATTTGCAGTCTGCCCAGCAATGTGTGAGTGTACCTTTTTCCCCATATCCATGCTGACATTTATTGTTACTTGTATTCTTGATGGATGCCTTTCTGATTGGAGTAGATATTATCTCAGTGTAGTTTAAGCTTGCATTTCCCTAATTGATAGGGATGGCAAAAATTTTTTCATATATTTGTTGATGATTCATATTTGTCCTTCTTTAAGGGTATATTCAGTTCCTTTGCCAATTTGATTGGGTTATTTGTTTTTTGATGTTTAGTTTTTTGAGTTATTTAAACATCCTGGAAATTAATGCTCTATCTGAGAGGCGTGTGGCCAAGATTTTCTCCCATTATGTAGGCTCTCTGTACATGCTTTTGATTATTTTGTTGCTGTGATAAAGCTTGTTAGTTTGATACCATTCCAATAATTGATTCTTGATTTTACTTCTTGAGCTTTAAGGGTCTTATTGAGAAATTTGGTTCCTAAACCAGTATGTTGGGATGTTGGGCCTACATTTTCTTCTAGTAACTACAGGATCTATGGTCTAATGTCTAGGTCCCTATCCACTTTGAGTTGAGTTTTGTTCAGGGTAAGAGATAGGGGTTAAAGTTTATTCTGCTACATATGGATTTCCAGTTTATCCACCACCATTTGTTGAAGAAGCTATCATTTCTCCAAAGTATGTTGATGCCACCTTTGTCTAGTATGAGATATTGTTTATTTGGGTTTATTGCTGTCTTCTGTTCTGTACCATTGGACTTCATGTCCACTTTAGTGCCAATATCATGCCATTTTATTACAATAGCTCTGTAGTATAATTTAAAGTCTGATATTTTAATGCCTCCTCCTTTGCTTTTCTCACTTTGGATTACTTTTTCTTATTCTGGGTCTCTTATTTTTTCCAAATAAATTCTGTGACTAGTTTTTCTATTTCTATGAAGAAATTCACTGAAATTTTAATAGGAATTGCATTAAACCTGTATTGCATTTCTGATAGTATGGTCATTTTGACAATATTAATTCTGCCTCTCCAAGAACATGGGAGATTTTTCCATCTTATAATGTCTTATTTAATTTTTTTCTTTAGTGTTCTGCAGTTTTATTGTAGAGGTCTTTCACCATTTTTGTTAGATTGATTCCCAAGTATTTTATTTTTTTGAGGATATAGTGAATGGCATAGATTTCATAATTTCTATTTCAGCCAATTCATCATTGCTATATAGGAATGCAATTGATTTGGGATATTACTTTTATATCCTGATACTTTGCTGAATTTATGAGTTCTACAAGTTTTCTGGTGGAGTTTTTTTTTTTTTTGGGTGGGGCAGTCTTCTAAGAAAATCATGTTGTCACCAAACAGAGATTGTTTGAGCTTTTCTTTTCCTATCTCTATCCGCCTCCCCCCTTTTTTTTCTTTTGCCTAAATGCTTTGGCTAGAAATTGAAGGACTATGTTGGGTAGAAGTGGTCAAAGTGGGAATCTCTGTATTGTTCTGGTTTCTTAAGGGAATGCTTTCAGGTTTTTCTCCATTTCGAATGATGTTTACCTTTGATCTATTATATATAGCTTTCACAATGTGGAGATATGTTACTACTATTCCTACATTTCCTAGTATTTTCAACATAAAGGGATGCTGCATTTTTTCGAATCCTTTTTCTTTGTCACTTGAGATAATCATCTGATTCTTGTCTTCAAGTATATTTAATTGGTGAATTATATTTATTGATTTCTGTATGTTGAAGAAATCTGGCATCCCTGGGCTGAAACCCACTTAATCATGTTGCACTATATTTTAAGTATGTTTTTCTATGTGACTTGCCATTATTTAATTAAAATTTTTACATCTATGTTCATCAGAGATATGGGTCAAATATTTTCTTTCCTTGATGAGTGTCTTTGTCTGGTTTTGGTATCAGGATGATACTAGGTTCATAGAATAAGTTTGGAAGGTTTCCCTCCTTTTCTATGTCATGGAATATTTTGAGAAGCATTGGTCTTAGTTCTTCTTTGAAGGTATAATAGAACTCGGCTGAGAATCTATCCAGTCTTAAACTTTTACTATTAGTAGGCTTTTCATGGCATCTTCAATTTCATTGTTTTAAATTGATCAATTTATATTTTCTATATCCTCCTCGTTCAATTAGGGTATGCCATATATCTCTAAAAATTTGTTGATGTCTTCAAGATTTTCTATTTTGTTGGAATATAAAATTTTCAAAATAGTTTCTGATTATCCTCTGTATCTCAGTGCTGTCTGTGGTGGTATTTCCTTTTTCATAACAAATTTTAATAATTTGAGTTTTTTTTCTATTTCTCTTGGTTAGCTTGGCTAAGATTTTATCACTTTGATTTATTTTTCAAATAACTAACTTATTTTCATTGATTTTTGACGTTTTGTTTTAATTCCATTGATATCAGCTCTGATTTTAATTATTTCCTGCCTTCCATTGCTTTTGGTGTTAATTTGTTCTTATTTTTCTAGGTCCTTAAGATGGAATATTAGATTATTTATTTGGTAAGTTTCTATTTTTTTATTGAATGAGCTCCAAGCTGTAAACATTCCTGTTAGAACTGGCTTCATAGTACCCAGAGATTTTCATATGTTGTTTCACTATTATCATTTACCTCTAATATTTTTTTATTTCACCCCCATTTCTTCTACTATGCATTGATCATTCAATAACATATTAGGCTTCAGTTGTTACAGTAGATTACTTTTATTTTTTATAGTTGATTTCTAATTTTATTTCATTATGAACTAATAGAATGCAAGGCATTATCTGTATTTTTTGTTTTTTCTAAAAGTTGTTTTGTAACTTAAGATATGATCTATTTTTTAGAAAATTAACCATGTACTTCTGAGCAGTAAGTGTATTCAGTCATTGATAAATAAATTTTTCTATACATGTGTTAAGTCTAAATTATTCATTGCATTTTTTAATTCTATAGATCATTTATTTCGTTTTTGTTTGGAGACCTGTTCAGTGATAAAGAGATGTATTAAGGTCATCCAGTATTATTGTGTTGTGGTCTATTTGATTCTTGAAATTGAGAAGGGTTTGTGTTATGTATGTGGATGCTCCATTATTTGGGGCACAAATATTTATAATTGTTATTTCTTGTTGTATAATTCCCTTAAATAGTATGAAATTACCTTCTTTTTCACTTCTGATTATCTTTGGCTTGGAGTCCACTTTACCTTATATGAGCAGAGAAATCCCTGCTTATTTATAATATCCATGTGAATAATATGGGTTTTTTTTTTCCCACCCTTTTACCTTCAGCCAGTGGATATCTTTGCCTGTGAGGTGAGTCTCTTGAAGACAGCATAATGTTCAGTCTTTTTTTTTTTAATGCAATCTTCCAGTCTCTATCTTTTTATTGATGAGTTTAGGCCATTTGTATCCAATGTTATTACTGAGAGATGATTTTTATTCCCCATTATTTTGATTTGTTTCTAGTTTTTAATTTGAATTATTTTCTCCTTTTGATTGATTATTATAGTTTTGCCTTCTGATTGTTTTCAAATTGATTTTTCATTTCTTCAGGAAATATTTTATTGAGCACATTTTGTAATGCAGGCTTTCTAGTCATGAATACTTTGAACTATTGGTTTTTGTGGAAGGTTTTTATTTTATCACCAATACCAAAGCTCTTGAGAGGTTGAAGCAGGAGGATTATGAGTTCAAAGCCACTCTCAGCAATGGCAAGATGCTAAGCAACTCAGTGAGACCCTGTCTGTAAATAAAATACAAAATAGGGCTGGGGTGTGGCTCAGTGTTTGAATGCCCCTGAGTTTAATCGCTGGTGCCCCTCCCAAAAAATAATAAAGCTCACTCTTGCTGTGTGTAGTATTCTTGGTTGGCATTTTTTTTTTTCCAATTCTTGGTATATGTCGTTCCAAGATCTTCTAGATTTTTGGATCTGGTTTAATAAATCAGCTAAAGTTCACATTGGTTTACCTCTGAGTTGACCTATCATTTTTCTTTAGAAGCCTTTAAAATTCTATCCTCATTCTGCATGTTAGGCATTTTCATAACAATGTGCCTTGATGTGGGTCTGTTGTTGTTTTATACATCTGGAGGCTTGTAAGCCTCCTTATTTGATTTTACTCTTCATTCTTACGGTTTGGAAATTTTTCTGATATTATTTCATTGAAAAGTTTGTGCATTTCTTTCTCTTTTTTTTTGTATTTTCTAGCATTCATCTATCATGATAAATCTTACACTTGACATTTCCATGGTATCTCATATTTCCTGAAAGTCCTTTTCATGATCTCTTATCTTTTTTCTATAGTCAACTTTATTTTCAAAATTATATATTTTGTCTTTGTTGCCCGAAACTCCATATTTCAAGTGGTCTAGTCTGTTGATGATGCTTTCCATTGAGTTTTTAATTTGGCTTATTGATTCCTTCATTTCAAGGATTTCTGATTGATTCTTCTACAGGACTTCTATCTCCTTATTGAAATGATTTTTTAACTCTTGGATTTTCTTTTATTTCTCACATCATCTTTTACTTTGCAGATCAGTTTAACTCTGAACTTTCTAATTCCTTCTCTGACTTTTCCTCCACTATATCAGTGATTCTGTTAATGAGGACATTTTGTTGTTGTTGTTGTTTGTTTGGAATGGTTTGTTCCCTTGCTTTTTCATACCATTTGTATATTGACACATTTATCAGTGAGAATCTGAGGTGACAGTTTCTACTCTATGAATTTATAGTGTTCCTGAAAGTTTCCATTACCTCATAGTTTAGGGTAAAACTAATAATAACAACAGCCAATACAAATGATGTACAGAATTAAATCAAATAGTTCCTGCTAAGACTTTTAAAATGTAATTGTCACAATAAATACAAATGATGTGACCAGCTATTACCCAGAGGAAACACAGTAAGTTTTCAAAGTGATTCCAATTTTGAAAGGTGAACAGGGAGATAACAGAAGAGATGTAGGGTGTGTTGATTATGTGGGAAGAGGAGAGAAAATAAAGGTAAGAAGAGTGGAAGAAAGAGCAATAGAATTTGGTTGTTATCAGAAGAAAAAAGAAAGAGAGAATCAAGGGAAACAAATAATTAAGAGAGAGAAAAGGGGAAAAAATACAAAACTTAAATAAACTAATCAAACTCCCTAGTCCACAAAAGACTTAGCAATGAAAATAACTGCCTTCCATGAATACTAAAAATTAAAAAACAAAAACACACACATAATATATATATATATATATATATATATATATATATATATATATATATACACACACACAAACACATACTGTATATGTGTGTATGTGTGTGTGTGTGTGCATGTCCAAACTGGTCAGCTCACAATTAAATAGGAAACAAAAGTTCTGGATGAAATTTTAAGAATGTATTTCCTTTGTAATGATCAAAAATTGTCAATAAGAATATATGTTCATTGTGTATTTCTAAATGTCTTCATTTCCATTTCTTCTTGAGGTATGTATCATGTTCAAGAGTACTGGCCACAGGCTGTCAAATCCTTCCTCTTTTTGAGTTGCTTTGGCACATAACCATTTGAAGTTCAGAAGTTCTCAGTTTGTCTTCTTAGCCATGTTAGGTAGAATAGGAGGGAGGGTGATGTCTGTTCTACTCTAAGGGTGAGTTCTGTGCAATGTTTCCTGTGAGGAGTTCCAAAATGTGGAGCTCCTGAAGGCAAGGTTTATGTCTAAGTAGGCTCCAGGTTCTTGATTGAATGATAATTGGTATGAAAATTTTAAATAAGCTAACCTCCAAGGCTCAGAAGCTGCCCATCCACACTGGGAGACAACACCCTAGGAATCTACCCTTCACATCCTCCAACAACCATGAACTCCAACTTTCTGGAACTCTTGGGTTCAGTCCCAAACTATGTCACTCTTACCTCCACTTTTTAAATTTGCCAGTGAGATGTGGCCCTCCAAGATTGTCATGCTACCCACCAGACTCAAGTGGGAGGGGGAACCAGGTGAGTTTCCATGACTCATATTCCCCTGTGCAAAACCTTCTCTGTCTAATTTTCTCCTGGCCTCTGGGGCACAGTTTATGATGTGCAGCATGTTTTTTGGACCCAACTTGGGTTTGCCTGGACTTGGCACCCATAGACATTGGCCTCCACCATGTGGCTTCAAGATGGCTTCTTCCTCTGTCCTCTGTGGGCACCCTGGAAAGACATGGCTTCTTTCATCCATGAAGGTATTTGCAGCATACCTCTCAGTCACTCTGGAAGTGTCCTTGATCTCTGATCTTTCCATACAAAGACACACCATAGGCCTCCTTACTGAATAGTTGCCAACCCACTTTCTTGGTTTCATGCCACAGAGGAGCATGGAAATTAACCTCCTTTACTCCACTATCTTCTCAAATCCTCACTCTTCAATTCTGATGTGTCTTCTGTGCCTCTACATGTAACTGCTTCATCCTTGTCTGAAAAGATTAAACATTTTCTGAGAAAAACTCAATAAATGTCCCAAAGGTAATTACTGTAAAATAGGTTGATATTCCTTCTCAGGATCCATCCTTACCATCCTTGTTTGCTATTAGACCTATATTCAGAATCAAGTCACAGAATGCCTCTAAATGTGAAATAAAACATGATTAATGTGAAGAATGCTATATACCAAGAAAATGATATGCTTTTCCCAATTTATGAGCATAAATTGGTGAATACATGTGGGAATGGATATTAAGAGTATGAGATACTGATGGAAGGATGATAGAACTGGACATGACCAAATGTATTGCTTTTGTTGAATTAAACATAACTTATGGGTTTAATTTTACAGTTATATGGGTTCAAAAATAAAAAAAAAAACTGTTCGAAACATGAACCAAAATATGGTCCTACAGTAAATAAAAATGAAGTGCAGGCTAGCCTTGATATACTGCAGAGGAATAGATCTAAAGTCTTAAGAAAAAGAAATGTTAGAGTGAATTGTCATTTAAGATTTGCTCACTCTTTCTCAGAAGGATTAGAGAACATAAATTTTCATGAATAGAATATATGAATTTGTAAGTATAATCCCAAGATCTTTTGAGAAATCTTTAATCATTTTTTCTCTATATGTCAAAAAATACAGTCAGGGGGAAAGTGAAGTCAGAAATATGGGAAGTAGTACTGAGGTCACTGAATTGGAAACTCTAAATAAGATCGGGCAATTGAATACATGTGCTGCCTAGGTTAAGAGGTGACATTAAATTGCCAAAGGTAAGGAGGGCATAGTTACTAGAATGAGAGAAAATTTGAGGCTGGAATCAGAATAGTCTGACATTCTGAGATCAATGGTATGGAAAAGTTGATCATGGTGTTCATAGAGATATGATAGAAGTGAAGTCTAGTAAATTATAGCTCTATCTGCCTAAGCAAAATTTTATGTCAAGTAGCAAAATGCTAATTTAAATAGCAAAAAGGGAGTGAGAGCCACACAAACAATTCTCAGACTTGAACTAGATTACAAACCAGTACCACTTGAATAAAGAGGAAGCTTGGTCCCCTAAGGGAAGAATGGTGCTTCCAAAATTTATAATGCATCAAAAATTTATAATGTTATTTTGTCAAGCCATCAGCAAAGAAATCTACATTACAGCTTTTTATCAATGCAGCTATGTACATTAATCAGGGTTTGCCAGAAACAGAGATTGATTGGTGTTAAGGAACTGGCTCACATATTTATGGCTTCTGGCAATTTGAAAACCAGTAGGAGTGTTAATTAGGGCAGAGACTCAGACTGGGGAAGAAATGACTTTGCACTTCAAGCACAAAGACAAATTTATCACTATCTAAGGGGATGTCAGTATTTTAAGTCCTTCAACTGGTAGATCATACTCACATATTATGTACAATAATATGTTTTACTAAAAGTCAATTGATTTATTGTTAATTTGAAAAATACAGAAACATCTAGATTAGGGTTTAACTAAATATCTGGGTGATACCACCAACCAAAGTTGACATAAAAGCAATGATTTCAAATTCTACCCTTGGCAAATTAGCACAAATACACATCTACTAAAACCACACTTAATTTACCAATAAAGACAATAACCAGTTAATTGAAAACTATTGGTCATTAGTAGTACTGCCTAAATTGGGTTCTTATAGCTTTCCATCGACTTTTTTTATTTGAGCTGGATTTTTAAAAATTTGTTCTGTTTTAGTTACACATGAAAGTAAAATGTATTTTGACATATCATGCATGCATGGAGTATAATTTCCTATTCTTGTGGTTGTACATGTTGTGAAGTTACACTGGTCATGGATTTATATATGACCATAAGAAAGTTATGTCCAATTCATTCTGTATTTCCCATTCCCATCCCACCTCACTTCCTCAAATTCCCCACTGTCCAATTCAGTGAACCCACACACCCCCACACATATTGTGAGTTACCATCCTCATATCAGAGAGAACATTCAGATTTTGTTTTTTGGGGATTAGCTTATTTTACTTAGCATGGTAGCCTCCAGTTGTACCCATTTACTGGCAAATGCCATAATTTCATTCTTCTTTATGGCTGAGTAATATTCCATTGTGTATATGTACCATATTTTTTATCCATTCATCTACTGAAGGACACCCAGGTTGGGTCCATAGCATAGCTATTGTGAATTAAGCTGTTATGAACATTGATGAGGTCGCATTACTATAGTTTGCTGATTTTAAATCCTTTGGATATATGCCAAGGAGTGGGAAAACTGGGTCAAATGGTGGTTCCATTCCAAGTTTTTTGAAGAATCTCCATACTTATTTCCAGAGTGGTTGCACCAATTTGCAGTCTCACCAGAAATACGTGAGTGTACCTTTTGCCCCACATCCTCACCAACATTTATTGTTATTGTTACTTGTATTCTTGAAAATTGCCATTCTGACTGTAGTGAGATGAAATCTTAGAGTAGTTTTAATTTGCATTTATCTACATGCAAGGGATTTTAAACATTTTTTTATATATTTGTTAACCATTCATGTTTCTTCTGTGAAGTGTCTATTCGGTTCCTTTGCCCATTCATTGATTGAGTTATTTGATTTTTTGGTGATAAGTGTTTTGAGTTCTTTATATATCCTAGAGATTAATGCTCTATCTGAGTGAGGTGCAGGTGGCAATGATTTTCTCCCATTCTACAGGATCGCTCTTCATGTTCTTGATTATTTCCTTTGCTGTGAGGAAGTTTTTAGTTTGATACAATCCCATTTATCAATTCTTGATTTTACCTCTTGTGCTTTCAGAGTCTTGATGAAAAAGTCAGATCTTAAGCATACATAATGAAGATTTGGGCCTGCTTTTTCTTCTGGCAGGCACAGGTTCTCTGTTCTAATGCATAGGTTCTACATCCACTTTTAGTTGAGTTTTATGCAGAGTGAGGGTCAGGAGTCTAATTTCATTTTATTATATATGGATTTTCAGTTTTCCAAGCACCATTTGTTGAAGAGACATTCTTTTCTCCAGTGTATGTTTACAGAAATTTTGTCTAGTATGAGATAATTGTATTTATGCAGGATTGTCTCTGTGTCTTCTATTCTGTATCGTTGGTTTTCATGTCAGTTTCAGTGCCAATACCATGTCATTTGTGCTACTATAGGTCTATAGTTTAAGGTCTTGTATTATGATGCCTCCTGCTTCAATTTTCTTTCTGAGGATTTCTTTGACTATTCTGGGCCTCTTATTTTTTCAAATGAATTTTAGGATTGCTTTTTCTATTTCTATGGCAAATGTCATTGGACCTTAATAGGAATTGCATTAAATTTATATAGCACTTTTGGTAGTATTCCATTGACCTTTAATGACACATCATGTTAATGCTAAGTTAATTCTAAGTATTCTTCTGAGATATAGACATACTCTTCTTTACCTCCATTATGAATTAGTAGTCCAATTCCTCCTTGGTAATCAGAATCTATCATCTCAGTGAGCATAGTAACTTTCTTCTATGTTGATTCAAAGTCATGAAGAGCCCCAAACACCAATATGTCATCATTAATGGGTAATTGAATAAAATCATTGTTGCATCTCCTGGTGGAATAATTCTTCTATTAGAACAAAGTCTTTTATGCTTACAGAGAATAATGTCACAAGAACAGGAAGCAAATGTTTTGCAAAGAATGTAAACGAAAAACCATGGTATTGCTCCAGTTTCTATTCCTTGTTTCCTGACTCATAGTTGTGAGAGAAAGAGCAACTTATATTGGAAGCTGATATATATGTGCATGGCATATAAAACCTCCTGGAGAAACATGCCCCAAACCTACAAGATGGCGCCATCCAACAGGTATTGTTGCTGAATATTTAAAAGGCCATTCAGCATCCCATCAAACCTCTTGTTTCAGGATGATGAGGCATATAATAAAGTAATTGAATTACACAAACTAGGTTCCATTGTCTCACTTAATGTACTCTATAGTAACTTCCTCTGTTAGAAGCAATTTTGTATTGAGTTCCATTATGGTTTATGAGATATTCTATAACCCACATGGATCACAGAAATGGCAGAATTACTGCATGTCAAAACAGAAAATATGTGCTAAGATTAAGTGTATATTTATTAAAATAAAATAATACTGCCTCAACAATGATAGAAGCAGTGTAGTATGGTAACATCACCATGAGGAATGGGGCCATATTAGAAATTTATTGAAAATTTGTTGCTGACATGCTTAGCATTCAGTAGTGGCTATAGTCACATTAGCTTGGTGAGAAAGTTAGAGTTCATTCATAAACTCCATAAGTGTTACTAAGCACACATATTTAATAAGCCTATTGGTAAATGTCATGGGCAGATGGAGAAAGTAGTTGAATGATTCCACAGAATGAGTTTAATATTATTAAAATCCTCCTCTGATGAAAAATTCTTTTGGTGAACATTTGCATTGAACACAAATATTTTAATGTTTTTACCCACTCGTATAAGTCTATCCACATATCTCTTACTCAGAACTCTTGGTCACCAATTTCCAAGTATATTTTTCTATGACTGATAATCCAGCCAAGCCATTTGTCTTGGCCCATGAATTGATATACAGTCTTGCATTTGTACATTTACCCAACAGAAAAAAAATGAACAACTATTGGCACTAATCAAAGTTCTATGCACTGAGAGGACTTCCCTTCAGCAATGTCTTTCAGTAATGCCCCAGAAAGGGGTTGTAGCTCTGTAGCTATCTATTTCAGATATAGCCTGTGTATCACACAAAGCTGTTTATAATACAAACCAGGATTTTGTCTTTTCCTTTGTCAACTGATTTAAGGGATTACCCCAAGAAATCATAGGTGCAGGCTGGAAAGAGAGATAATGTAGGAATAGAAACCAAGAATATGTGAACTACTTTTATTTGGATCTGTAATGTACCTCAAAATTTCATGTGTTGAAGGCCTGTTTTACAGTGAAGCAATGTTCATATGTGCAGATGTAGAGAAATGATTGCATCATGAGGGCTCTGATCTCATCAATGAATTCATTGAGCAATTAATAGCTGAATGGATTTTTTGGGAGGTGGTGGAAACTGTAGGAGGTGGAACCTAGTCAGAGATAGTGGGTCCTTAGGGGTATGCTCTTGGGGATTTTATCTCATCACTGTCATCTTCTCTCTCAGCTTCCCTGCTGCCATGAAGTGAGCATCTCTGTCCTATTATGCCTTCTCAGCCATGATGTTCTGCCTTACCTCAGGCCCATGGAAAAGGATTCAGCCAACCATGAATTGATTGGGTCAGATTTTTTAATAATATATACAAACATCCTATTTATTTATTTTGGTACTGGAGATTGAACTCAGGGGCACTCGAACACTGAGCCACATCCCCAGCACAATTTTGTGTTTTTATGTAGAAACAGGGTCTCACTGAGTTGCTTAGCGACATGCCGTTGCTGAGGCTGGCTTTGAACTCGCGATTCTCCTGTCTCAGCCTCCCAAAGTGCTGGGATTACAGGCTTGCGTCACCGTGCCCTGCTACATTTTATTTATTTTAAAGAGTTCTCTTCATACCCAAAGTTATGAATTGTTGTGAGTCTTATTCTGTTTTGTGCTACTATAACAGAGTACTACAGATTAGGTTACAGATTAGAAGGAAGTCTAAGACCTAGAGATCCACATCTGGCAGGAGCCTTCTTGCTGCTTGATTTCCTGGTAGAAAGGGAACGGGCAAGAGAAAACAAAGAGAAACTTAACTTGGCATTTTACCATGGTATCAATTCCACACATTGGGATAAAGCCACCATGGCCTAGTCACCACCTAGTCACCAATTCTTATTACTGTTACAGTGACAATTAAATGTCAACATAAGATTTAAAAGGGGACAAACATTCAAACCATTTTGTTGGACCAGATAGTACCCAGTTTATGATAGACAGCTCAAGTTGTGGGGTAATTTGGTAATCCATGATCAAGCATTCACTTTGAGGTAAGGCTCAGTAGCAAGCCAAAATCTGTTTTGCAAGAGAAGAGTAATCATTCAGAGGATGGCCGGGATTTGGTCCAAAATCATAATGATATACTCTGTGATCTAACTATTTGCCACTGATACTTCAAAACTGTTGGATTTGCTGAATCATGTAGCCCAAGGGACTGAGTAGCTCACACAAAACAACGGACAATTAGAAGAGCCTTCTCTTGCCCTATGTTTCCACTCAATACTGGTAGTTTTTGGAAGGTCACAAGGTAAAAGATTAAAGGTGATACACTAAATTGAGAATTATATTGCATTATAGTGCCAAAGAGACCAACTAGGCACTTTTCCCTTTTGTTGTTGTTTATAGGAATCACCAGATACAGCAAATCATTCTTCGCCTTAGGAGTAATATTTCAATAGCCCACATACTACTGGATTCCTAGAAATTTCACTGGAGTAGGAAGACATAATTTTTTTTTTTCAGATTTGTTTTCTATCCTGGACAGAAATCTTAAGAATAAGTTGAAAGTAGTTGCTACTTAATTCTCACTGAATCTAATTGGCACAATGTCATCAATATAATGTACCAGTCTGACGTCCTGTATATGGAAAAGAAAAAAAATTACATCTGTGAAGTAAATTATGACCTAGGACTAGAGAATTTATACACCCCTTGGTGAAAGAGTAAAGTTGTATAACCAGCTTTGCTAACTGAAAACAAACTATTTCTGGTAGGCTTTACTAATAGGTATAGAGAAAAAAAGCATTTTCCACCTCAATAGCTGTATACTAAGTTCAGGAGATGTGTTAGTTTGCTCAAGCAATGCATCTTATACAGAAGCTACAAATGGAGTCAGGACAAAGATAAACTTATAATATGCTGCCATTCTCCCAAATCCATCTCACTTCTGCTTAGGCTAAATAGACAAGATTAATGGGGATGTAATGAGTATCATAATTCTAGCATTGTTCAAGTCATTTATGGTAGTAATAATCTCTGTAATTCCTCCAATAATATGTTATTGCTTTTGATTTAACTATTGCCTAGATAGAGGCAGTTTTATGAGCTCCCACTTGGTCTTTCCTACCATAGTAGCCATACTCCATATTCATGGAAATAAGTGACAATTTTTTCCAAATACATATTTCATAACTGAGGTAATAACCATATGATGTCTTTGAGGAGCACCTGGATACACTATATAAACATGATCTAAAAATCAATTTCTCACATGACCTCTAAATTTTCTATATTTGCTAATGGACCACAGTGACATTTTGAGTTTTGTGCAGTTTCACTTAGAGCCAATGTCTAGTAGTCCCTGCAAAGATGATTATTTCCATATCCCATTCACTCTGCACAACTCATGGTCACTTTTATAAAAGGCCATAGTTGTTGGGCACGGTGGCAAACGCTTACAATCCTAGCACTTTGGGAGGCTGAGACAGGAGGATCGCGAGTTCAAAGCCAGCCTCAGCAACAGCAAGGCACTAAACAACTCAGTGAGACCCTGTCTCTAAATTTTAAAAAAACACAAAATAGGGTGGAGATGTGGCTCAGTGGTAGAGTACCCCTGAGTTCAATTATTAGTACCAAAAATAAAATAAAATAAAAGGCCATAGTTCCCTTTGGGCAAGGGAGAGAGTATGATTAATATTATAAGTTTTTAACAAAGTGTCAGAGTTCTTCCTAAAAGGTACCCAGATTCTCCTTTTTTCTAGGAGTATGGGGGCTGTAAACTGGCTTAATTCTGGGAATTTGTTGATGGGCCGTGGGCCTCTTTATTATCCAAAATTCACTTTTGTTCATTGGACTCAATGAGTTCATAGAACTCTTCTGTTTATCTAGATTTAGTATGAAATTAGTAGACTTCTCATCTATATCCATTCTGGGAACACAATGTTTAGCCTATGTTCTAGATCTCTGTGGTTCAAACTATTCTGATCAGTGCTTTGACTTTTTGTCTACTGTGGTAATCATACCTTCCTGAGCTTTGGAGATGGTTTCTTCCACTTGACACTTGCAAACCAAATATCTAATTACCCAAAAGACATGTAAGTTTTTCAATCTGGTGGCAGCAGTTATTTCTATAATTTAAATGGAAGAGCAAGCACAGAGATCTTCAGGGATGCTGGGGTTCTCATCAGAGATTTATTTCTACTAGTAAAAGCAAAAGGTGTATCGTCTGAATTCTGCTAGGTTCATGAACAGACTATAAATGAAAATTCCATTCTGAAATTCCTTTTTCTTAAGTCTTTAAGTCTGTTCCTCTAAAGCACAAAACAGGTGTACATTTCAAATTAATTTACTCTAGGCCATTTTTTTTGCCTATTTTGCAGCCAGTCAAACAAAGAAACTGTTAAGAGTTCTTTTTTTTAATATTTTTTTAGTTGTAGATGGACACAATGTCTTTATTTTATTGCTTTGTATGTGGTGCTGAGGATCAAACCCAGGGCCTCACGCATGCGAGGCAAACGCTCTACCACTGAGCTACAATCCCAGTCCCTGTTAAGAGTTCTTTCTAATGCCAAACTTGAAGTCTGACTCTGAGTCAAAAACCTATTTGTGGCTTTTTAAGGCATGGCTGTTATCAATTTAAAAAGCTTTATCTGGCAGTTTTTACAGTGAAAATTATTCTTTCCACATGAGAATTGAGACACAGATAGTGAATTAAAATCTTTGAAGAGAGTTGCAGTCAAGGTCTCATACCTCCTGGCAGGTTACATACTTCACACATTTGTATTCTTAGCTGTGTAACTTTTTCCTCCACATAATTTATTTTCATCAAAGAGCTCAAGCAGAGGTCCTCTTCAGGCACCTATGTGCAGAACTCCTTAGCTGAGACAGGAAGAGAAACTCTCAGGATATTTTCCCCTACTTTGACTCAGTAGTTAGTACTTTCCCACTCCTAAACTTTCCCTTTTTCTTCCTCTCTGTCCTTTTGTGTAGCCTCCCTCAGCAATGAGATCATCCATACATCTGCACTAGTCCACCTGACTCAACTAGTGCACTGTTACACAGGGAAAAATAAAACAGAACAATGATTTCTCTGGTTTTAGACTCTTGCTTATAACATGGTAATAATTCTCTGAACAGCTTCACTTTCATTTTTGTCATGTTGGTTTAATCAGTTTGATAATCAGTCTTTTTTCTTGTACCTGTTCATCCAAACTACTGGCAAACTATCATCATAAACAAGATATCCATTTAAACACGAAATAATTCTAGAAAAACTAGCAGTCTAAATAGTCTATACTTTTGGAAAGGGCTATAAGAGTCTGTAGAAAATTCTACAGAGGTCCTGGAAGGTTTTTTCAAGAGTCTGGAGCTCCTTAAGAGCACTTCATCAGTGAATTTTGAAAATGCTTACAGATTCCATGTGGTTCTTCTCCAGCCATGCTAATAGTTCTGAAGATGTGCTAACAAAAATATCTTTTCAGAGAGGAGGAAAATTTTGGTTCTTTCACTTTAGTCATATTTGTTCCCTGTCTGAATTTCCTCAGGGGATCAGATTAGAGATCCAACAGAGAATGGTACAATATGCAACCAATTACTTCATATCCCCTTCCTCAGAATTTTCTGACAGGGTCTGCTAACAGAGTAACTGAATAAAAGCAGCAACAGTATCCACAACTTTCTGGCATAATGACTCTGAGGAAGCCCAGATTCTACTGAAACTAGTATTCCCAGTAGAAACTTCCTTGGAAGTCTTCATCAATACTGCCCATTATGGCTATCAGTGCCATCAGACCCTTCATTCTCTCTCAGGCCCAAAAAACTTGTGAGCAAATTCTAATAGGCAACTTTTGTGACTGACAAGTTTCCTTTTCCCTCTGACTCTCCCTGTAGGCCTGAGGATATGTCAAAGGGCCCCAATGGGTTTTGTAAAGACCTTTCACCTTTCAGAATTAAACAAGCCTAAGAATTAAGATGATGCTCCTCAATCTCTAGGAATGACTGCAGGCCATATGCCAAGCTTTAGTTCTAAAAATAGAAGGAAAAAATTAGGAAAGTTTACTTCCTGAAACCTTTAGATACTGGTGCACATGTGACTGTAATCTCTGCAATCCTAGACATCAAGATAAGAAAAAATTTTTTTTCTCTGCTTTTATATTTGGGGCCACTAACACTAAGACATTTGTCCAAGACCAGCTAAGAGTGGATCGCCAGTTCCCTATAAATCTTCATTATTATCATGTACATTACAGAACCTAATATTGGTATTGATCAGTTACCTATGTATACCTTTGTGTACCTTTGCCCCCAAGCCCTTATGAAAATTGCTGCAATTAGGGCCATCATAATGGAAAATAAAATAATATGTAAACCTACCCAACTCATGGGATACAGCTTTTGACAGGCTGTTTAAAATCTTCAGAATGATGCAAAATTTCCTGCTGTGGGAATAAAATACTTTGAAAAATCAGTTCTGCTCCTAATAAACATTCTGTTAACTATGCAGATGTTCATTAGAGAGGGCCTTATGCTGACAAAGGGAAACATAATCTATAAGCAGATTGTGATTGATAGTTAAGTGCATAGACTAAATTGACCTCCATAATAGAGCAAATAGATGTACTATCAACCATCTTCTAGATCCATGATAGGATGGCACAAAGAAATTATGACCTCATCCTAAACTGTGTCTACATACATGAACTGCAAATATCTTCAGAAATCACTGAAACAGAATGAAAGGCTATCCTGTTTGCTAGACCCTGACCAAGCCTAAAAATATTGCATAGGGAATGATTTTCAGGCCAACAGGTCAAAAGGTTCTTGGAAGGCTTCTCATCCCTTCCTGAAGGTTTGGTTGGATCCTGACTATAGTTGATGCCTAGACATCCCCATGAATTCCACTGATTCAGACCATGAAATCCAGGATCTATAAGATCACATTTGTCTCTTCATCAGATTTTATGAGCATATTGCTTCTGATAACAGTCCTGGGTTTAGGATAAAAGCTACACATCAGTGAGTCCAATCATGAGACATACAACAGACTCTCCAGCTCAACATCATCATGAAGTAGTAGGAGTTGAGTATTTTAATAGACAATTAAAATTCAAGCTTAAGAAGCTAGTGGAAAAGGAAAAATAAATCCAGCATGGTCTTTTGATCTCAAGCAAGCAGCGTTGGATTCCAATTTAGCAATTCCTGAAAGGAGTACGTCTCAATTTTTCCTTATTTTTATTTGACTGTGTGCTCCATTCATTCGATTTTACTCTCAGCTTTTACACTTATAGACACCTAAGTCGCTGTGTAGAATCCTGAAAGGCCTTCCATTCCCTTTAACTTCTTACAAAAGACTAGTAAATGGTAGGTTAAAATGGATATTAAACAGTAAAGGGAGAGAATTTATACAAACTCATTTGAAAATTTAAGATTTTGTTCTAACTAAATCTTAAATATGACATGTCTTTCTGGGTAAGCTATATGAAAATGTTTTCCTGTAAAAATGCTATTATTTCTCTTGCACAAAAACCTTCTGAAAAACATAACTAGATAAAAATAAGGATAATTTAAAATTATAAGATTTTAATTACTGTATGGGACATGTTGATAACAATAAGAAGCTAAAACCCTAATACTTGGGAAGACACAAGGGAGGTTGAGAGGACAATAAAAATTTCATGTTTCATAAATACTCCTAAAAGCTTCCCCACTACCTAAAAATAAACCAAAACAAAATGAAATCTGCCCACAGCCTCTCCAAGCTACTGGGATTGCTTTGTATGCAAACTATTGAGCCTATAACCATATTTGACAGTGCTAAATATGAGACAGCAGAGAATAGTCTTGGCTCCTGTGCTTGGCATGGCAAACTCTTGTATATGTTATCCACACTCATGAGGCCAACAAACTGATGCCTTAGACAAAAGTATTTAAAACTAATTCAAGAAGCCCCCCCCTAAACCTAGAACTAAACTATCCAAATTGGACTGGAGCTCCCAGGGAAGGAGGTGTCAAGGATGGAAAGAAATGTTGGGATCCCTGTTAATCTGACTGCTTGACTAATGTGTGTGCAGTCTGATTAACCATACAGTGTAAATTCCTTATTTCCTGGATGTGTTCTCAGAGATTATATTTCACATGTATGTACCCTGACCATGATACTGCTTTAGCATAGTTAGATATTCAAAGAAGCTTCACCTTACTGGTTAAAGTTGTGCCATATGTAAACGAATACCTTGGTCTGGGTGAAAAGTAAAACCCATACAAAAAATTTTAAAAATACCTTGATTTTCTGATGTAGATCCTCATGTGGTATAAAACATTAATTTCTGGCTTAGTAAATATTGAAACTCATAATCACACTCCATTTTCCAGGCAGGCCAGATCATCTTGCTTGGAATGGTCTTGATATATTATTGTTCACTTCTTGCTTCAAACTAATTACCTAGTTATTGTCATAGCCCCTCAAATTCTGACCAATTCAGTTTCATGATAGCATAGCCTATATTACTTTCTTAGGCACTGAACATTCAAGGGATAAAATTGAGGAGACCAATTCCTGTTTAAAATCTATGTGTAATTTTTCAGGCCTGACCATAGGTGATTAACAAAGGCTTTACCTAGAAGGCCTATCAGGAAAATATGCCTTCTTCATATCAGACTTGGGACACTGCCAATGAATAGCCATCTCTGGAAGGAGTTGCTATCAAGGTATCAGGACCTTGTGGCCAGTCAAGCTTTTTGCATATTTATATCCCTAGATCCTGGCACCTTCATTCCCAGGTGTCGGGGTGGGGGAGACGAACCCAGCTAAGCCACGCTCTCTCTCTCGGCCAGCGAGCGAGGGAGAAGCACGCTGTGTGTCTCCGGTGGGGGTCGAACTGAGAGGGGAAGGCCGCCCGGCCAATTCGCCATGAACCGGGGGGACCCGTCTTGAGCAAGTACCGCTTTATTGAGGGGGTTCACAGGCTTATATAGGAGGAGGGAACAGTGGTATCTGGTTTCCAAGCTAAAGGGTCAGGATAGGCTTGTCCATTTGGGAACAGTAGGGTCCCTGGCCAAAGCAGTCTGGGAGCAGGAATCAGCCAATAAGAGTGCGAGGAGGTGACTTCTCAGGGCAGCGTGGTCAGTACTGAGCTGACTGCTCGGCGCCATCTTGTGGCACGCC
>CM053417.1:57782988-57815640 GCA_028644305.1 Xerus rutilus
CATTTGGGAACAGTAGGGTCCCTGGCCAAAGCAGTCTGGGAGCAGGAATCAGCCAATAAGAGTGCGAGGAGGTGACTTCTCAGGGCAGCGTGGTCAGTACTGAGCTGACTGCTCGGCGCCATCTTGTGGCACGCCCCCACACCCAGGTCTCTTTATCTCAGGTTTTTGATAGAGGTCCTCTTCAAGTGTCTCTTTGGAGTGCTCCTGATGAATGGAAAAGGAAGAAATCATGAAGATAATTTTTACCACTCCTACACAGAGCTCAGTACCTTTCTACTCTTAGCCCATTCTCTTTTTTTCTCTGTAGTCTCAGAGTCTAAAAAATGTCAGAGACACATATTGTTCAGTACTTCCTCAACTGTGAGAAAACCTGCACTTCTATACTTATCCACCTGACCCTTCATCAATGCACAATTATACTGAAGAAACTGCAAGGAGAGTCAATATGTCTTCTGTTTTTAGATTTTTGATTATACCATAATAGTAAATGATTAAAGGATTAAACATATCATTTTGGCTTATTTCTTTAATCACCTACTCAAATATCTGACAGTTTTGCTCACATTACCAGGTCAACAGAGCTCCTGACAGACTTATAGAAAATTTTCAAGCTGATCTAAATTCACCTTCCTTCTGCCATTGTCCCACACTTTTAATATAAATTTCAATATATATTCTTCTAGTTTTGGTATGTATAAACTGGAAAAATCATACAGTTCTATTTGATGTCACTGTATATCCTCATATTTGGGGTCTTTATGGTTCTTGAGTCTAGGTCTATTAGCAAAGAGGGAGAGTTGGCAGTGGTCCTGAGCAAATTGAGCAGTGCCTTATAAGACAACTAACTCCTTCAGGGAAGGTCATTTTAGTTTCTTCCAGTATATCATGGGAATTTTCTTTGAATAAGTGTAGGGAGCTTACTGCTTCTAGCAAAAAGGATGCATCAGAATTTTAGCGAATCCATGTTACCAGCTTTATCAGTTTCAATTTTAATGATCCATTCTTTGCCAATAAATGACCTCATTTTAATGATAGAATCCTTCGGGTTTAAGGGCACAATGTATATCTTAATTTAGTCACTAGCATAGATTCTTGGTATAGTTTTCAGCAATCTGGGCTTTGTGGTTTCAGGAGATAATGAGCACTTTTCATGGCAGACCTAGAGAATTTCAAGACATTCACACAGTGTTTTAACTAGAGATTCTAAAGTCAGAGCTCAATTTTTTTCTTTCTCTGCTTTGTCCAGAGCAAACAAATAAAATAATTGCACTTTCTAATTTGCCAAAAATATTCAAACGTGTCATATTCTTGGTTACTTACTTGGTTACCTTACTTCTTACTACTATTTAATTAGTTGTATTTTGTATATCTCTATCATCACATCACACCATGGACTATCAGTGATCTTCTTAGAGAGTCATTATTGTTTCTAAGTATAATTACATTTAGATTTAGCTCCAATAGTCACAAATAACTGATTATAGAACCAACCCCCCAAACTCCAGAAACATTACAGAAAATTCATTCATAAGATTCTGTTACTATAGAATAATTCTCCGTATGAAAGTATGGCAAGTTAAAAACTACAAAGTAGGATCATTAGCTGGAGATCTAGGGAGTAGTTAATGTTGCATCAGGAATCTGCACTTCTTTGGGGAAAGTCATTCTTTTTGTCTTAAAATTCTCAGCTGAAAACATAGAAGAAAGCAATTTGAAAATTTTCATCAAAAAGAAATGATAAATTAGGATATCAATATACTTAACTAATTTAAATGTTATATAATGCATACATGTTTTGAACATTATATGTTACACCATAAATATGTACAAATTTTAAGTTTTGGTGTGTTCGTTAAAAATTTAAAAAGAAAGAAAAAAATCACAATATTTTAAAAAATTACAAAGCCTGAAGAGAAAGAAGAATATGGTTCATACCAATGAAGAAGGCAGCCAATGGAAACAATACCTAAAGAAGCCTAGATGTCAGCCAAATTACACAAATAACAGTATAAATCTATTATCAATATGTTCAAAGAGCTGAAAGGAGCTGCATTTTAAAAATAAAGTTAAAGTATGAAACTAATATACTACAAAACTGAGATGATAAATAAAAAATATACAGATTATAAAAATAACTGGATATAAATTCTAGAGTTGAAAAATCTGAACTGAAATGTTTCTTTTTTTGCATTTAGTTAGTTGAAGGTTTATTTTGTTTTGTTTTTTCATTTCTCAAACTTGAATAAGCCACTCTTTTTTTTTTTAGCTTTTCTTAACATTGGCTTTTTCTTTTATTTTTCTTTTGGATTTATTATTTATTTATTCATTCATTCATTCATTCATTTATTTGTTCTATTTAGGTTTACATGATAGCAGAGTGCAATTTGATTCATCGTACACAGATGGAGGATAACATTTCATTTCTCTGGTTGTATGTGATGTAGAATCACAACATACATGCAGTAATACATAAAGCTAGGGCTATGATGTCCATCATATTATACCACCTTTACTGTCCCCAAGCCCCCTCTCCTTTTCCAACCCTGTGAACAGAGTTCCTCCATTGTTCCCATGTCCTCCCCATTGATAAGTGGATCAGCATCCATTGATAAGTGGATGCTGATCCACTTATCAATGAGTACATTCGGCATTTGGTTTTCTGAGATTGGCTTACTTCACTTAGCATGATATTCTCCAACTCCATCCATTTACCTGCAAGCGCCATAAATTTATTCTGTCTTATTGCTGAGTAATATTCCAGTGTGTATATATACCACAGTTTCTTTATCCATTCTTCGGTCGAAGGGCATATAGGTTGGTTCCACAATTTAGCTATTGTGAATTGAGCTGCTATAAACATTGAAGTGGCTGTAACACTGTAGTATGCTGTTTTTCAGACTTCTGGGTATAGACTAAGGAGTGAGATAGCTGGGTCAAAAGGTTGTTCCATTCCAAGTTTTCTAAGGAATCTCCATACTGCTTTCCAGATTGGTTGTACCAATTTGCAGTTCTACCAGCAATATATGAGTGTGTGTCTTTTTCCCTACAACCTCGCCAACACTTATTGTTGTTTGTATTCTTGATAATTGCCGTTCTGACTAGTGTGAGATGAAATCTTAGGGTAGTTTTGATTTGCATTTCTCTAATTGCTAGAGATGTTGAACATTTTTTCATATGTCTGTTGATGAATTGTATATATTCTTCTGTGAAGTTTCTGTTCAGCTCCTTGGCCCATTTATTGATTGGGTTGTTTGGGTTTTTTTGGTGTTAAGTTTTTTGAGTTCTTTATATATCCTGGAGATTAGTGCTCTAGCCAATGTGCATGTGGCAAAGATTTGTTCCCAGAATGTTGGCTCTCTGTTCACTTCATTGATTATTTCTTTTGCTGAGAAGAAGCTTTTTAGTTTGAATTCATCCCATTTGTTGATTATTGATTCTACTTCCTGTGCTATAGGAGTCTTGTTAAGGATGTAAGGTCCTAATCCCACATGATGAAGATTTGGGCCTATTTTTTCTTCTATTAGGCGTTGAATCTCTGGTGTGACTCCCAGGTCCTTGATCCATTTTGAGTTGAATTTTGTGCATGGTGAGAGAAAGGGGTTTAGTTTCATTTTGCTGCATATGGATTTCCAGTTTTCCCAGCACCATTTGTTGAAGAGGCTATCTTTTCTCCAGTATATGTGTTTGGCTCCTTTGTCTAGTATAAGATAACTGTATTTAAGTGGGTTCATCTCTGTGTCTTCTATTCTATACCATTGGTCTACATGTCTATTTTGGTGCCAATACCGTGCCGTTTTTGTTACTATAGCTTTGTAGTATAATTTAAGGTCTGGTATTGTGATGCCTCTTGCTTCACTCTTCTTGCTAAGGATTGCTTTGGCTATTCTGGGTCTCTTATTTCTTCAAATGAATTTCATGATTGCTTTTTCTATTTCTTTTAGGAATGATGTTGGGATTTTAATTGGAAGCACATTGAATCTATATAGCACTTTGGGTAGTATGGCCATTTTGACAATATTGATTCTACCTCTCCAGGAGCATGGGAGATTTTTCCATCTTCTAAGGTCTTCTTCAATTTCTTTCTTCAGTGTCTTGTAGTTTGCATTGTAGAGGTCTTTCACCTCTTTTGTTAATTTGATTCCCAAGTATTTTATTTTGGGGGGCTATTGTGAATGGAATAGTTTCCCAATTTGTCTTTCAGAGGGTTTATCACTGGTGTGTGGAAATGCAATTGATTTATGGGTGTTGATTTTATATCCTGCTACTTTGCTGAAACCATTTATTAATTCCAGAAGTTTTCTGGTAGAACTTTTTGGATCCACTCAGTATAGAATCATGTCATTTGCTAAAATAATAATAGTTTGAGTTCTTCTTTTCCTATTTGTATCTCTTTAATTTCTTTTGTCTGTCTAAATGCTCTAGCTAGCATTTCAAGGACTATCAAGCATTTCAAGAAAAATCTGAACTGAAATATTAATGAGATTATATGAACAAAAACTTTGAGCAGTAAATTTGAATATAGTCAATTTAGAGTATCTACTCTGAAGAACAGAAAAAATTTAAAAATGAATGTCCCAATAAAAACTAAAATTTAACTATTTAATAATTTTAAAAATCCTATGATATATTTATATGGTAAAATACTACTTGAAAACAGGAGTGTAAAAAATTAATTATGTCCTGTTGTATATATGAAGTATGACAAAATATGCTTATGGTGAATCTTAAGGAACACCAAGAGTATTTGAAGGAATAATGATAAAAGAAATTCCAAATTTGATGAAAACACTTACTTACATATCTAAGAAGATATATTCTTAGAAAGTTAAGCTAAAATGTTCTATATTTACTCACAATATAACTGTCAATCATCAAAAATCAAGAAAAACTCCTAAACACAACAAGAGAGCAGTGAATCATTATGTATAAAATATCCACAGTAAGCCGGGCGCGGTGGCTCATGCTTGTAATCCCAGCACTTAGGGAAGCTGAGACAGGAGAATCGTGAGTTCAAAGCCAGCCTCAGAAATGGCGAGGCACTAAGCAACTCAGTGAGACCCTGTCTCTACATAAAACACAAAATAGGACTGGGGATGTGGCTCAGTGGTCAAGTGCCCCTGAATTCAATCCCCAGTACCCCCCAAAAAAAAATCCACAGTAAAATAAAGATATGATTTTTTTATTTGAAATCATGGAGATCATAAAATATTGGGTGAGATATTCAGAGTGCTAAAAGGAAAAACACACTGTCAAATTAGAATTATTTAAATGGCAAAACTACCTTCCAAAATTGAATAATTAAGATTCAGAAAATAAAATTCAAGAGTTGCTCAGTACCTGACAAAACCTATGAGAAATTATACAGGAAATCTTACATGCTGTAATGATAAGACAGAAATCAAATCCAAAAGAAATAATTTTGAAGCAATAAATGTAAATACAAAAGTAAAGGAAAATATAAAATAAATCATATATTTAGGAAAAAATAAACTCCAACAGACCAGATAATAACCACCTAAATTAAGAAAGATAACTTATTTACTCAAATTCTACAGATTTAAATATTAATCTCATATAAAATGTGCCTTCACAGCTGTATCTATACTGGTATTTGAGAAAAGATCTGGATACTGGGATAAGCAAAGTTAAAACATAAAGATAAACACTACACTGAGTGCATTAGCTTTCTGTGGCTGCCATAACAAAGCACCACAGACTAGGTAATTTAAACAACATAAATTTGCATTTTTGTTCTTCTGTAAACTAGAAGTCAAAGACTAAGATATCACTAGTATTGATTCCTCTGTGGTTTTCCTCCTTTGGAGATGGCTGTCTTGTTCCACCATTTCTGAAGGTGTTCTATCTTTGTGTATGAGCTAATCTCGT
The DNA here is from genome assembly GCA_028644305.1 of Xerus rutilus. Lineage (NCBI taxonomy): Eukaryota > Metazoa > Chordata > Mammalia > Rodentia > Sciuridae > Xerus > Xerus rutilus. Next base: position 57,788,875 of record CM053417.1, read on the forward strand.
CTTATAATAACACCAGTCATATTGGATTAGGGCCATCTTAATGACATCATTTAAATTTGTAGCTTTAAACACTCTATCTCCATAGGCTGTCATATTCTGAGGTACTGGGAATTAGCAATTTAACAAAAAAATTTAGAAGAGCATAATTCAGTCCACGGTAAAAGTAAATTATCATACCTTTCAGGAATTAATGGAAATTGGTTCTTAACTAGCACTAATTTCAGAAAAGCCAAAACATCATGGTGGTCCACAAGTCAGTATAGAGGTTTCTGCAGATGTTATGGCTTAGATATGAAGTATCTCCCAAAAGCTCATGTGTGAGACAATGCAAGTATAGAGGAGAAATGATCAGTTTCTGAGAATCTTAACCTAATCAGTGCATTAATCTACTTCAATGGTTTAATAGGGTAGTAACTGTAGACAAATAGGGTGTGACTTGAAGAGATGGGTCTTTGGGGGCATGCCTTGGGTGAACAAGCTCTCTCTGATTCCTCATAGTCATGTCCTGAGCTGCTTTCCTCTGTCCCACCCTTCTGCCATAGTGTTCTACCTCACCTTAGGCACAGAGCAGTGGAGTTCTCCATCTGTGAAGTGAAATCACTGAAACTGTGAACACCAAGTAAAATTTTCATCCTCTGAAATTGTTCTTGTCAGGTCTTTTTGTTGTAGCAACAAAAATGCTGACTAAAATAGAAGATAAGTTGATTGATGGCGTTTTAGTTCAGGTTTATTTTACAAAGTATCCAGTGGGTTCTCAAACCCAATATTTAATTTTTTCCCTGATCTCCTATTCCAGAATGTGCAAACTGAAATAGGCATACTGAGCTATTTGCAGAATCCCCTCATTTGTTCCTAAACTTGTGAACTGAGGAATATTTTGGTAGGAACAAGAAAGTGGAAGCCACTGGAATTGCCTCTACCTGAAAAGTAGTAAATCAAAAGTGATAATGGGGGCTGCGGGTGTGGTGCAGTGGTGGAGCGCTTGTCTAGCATGTGTGAGGCACTGGGTTCGATTGTCAGCACAGCATATAAATAAATAAAATAAAGGTCCATCAACAACTAATAAAGTTTTTTTTTAAAAAAGTGATAATGAATTCCTGGAGAGAAGACAGATATAAATACCACCATAAAGAACTTGAGGTATGCAGGGGTGTTGTTACCCACCATATTGTCATTCAATTAATCTATTTGGCCCTTTTGACAACAGATGGATATTGGAAAATTACAGTGGATTATTCTAAGCCTAAGCAGGTGTTGACTCAAATTATCACTGCTGTGCCAGGTGTGATTTTATTGCTTGATCAAATTAACATAGTGCCTGATAGCTTGTACACAGCTATTGAGTTAGAGCTTTTTTATTCTTTATACCTTATTAGTAAGAAATACTTGAAGCAGTTTGCCTTTATTTGGCAGGATTGGAAACTCACCATCTCTGACCTACCTTGGTGCATATTAATTCTCCATCCTTATGTGATAATGTGGTTCACAGAGATAATTTTTGCTTTATAGTCCATAAGATACAACACTATTTCATTATTTTGTTGACATAGTGATAATCAGATCTGGTGAGAAAGAGATAATAACCACTCTAGATTTATTATCAAGAAATTTGTGTGTTTAAGGTGAGAAATGAATCCCATAAGATTCAGGTGCTTTTAACCTCAGTGAAATTTTCAAAGATCTAGTAGTATGAGTTGACATGTCATGATATCACTTCTAAGGCAAAGAATAAGTTATTGTACCTGGCCTCTGCTACAATATAAAAAGAGGTGAATTACACAATAGACCACTTTGAGTATTATAAACAACATAATCCTCTTTTGATAGTAATACTGTGGCCCATTTATCATATGACCCAAAGAGCTGCTAGTTTCTAGTGGAAACCAGACCAAGTTACAGTTCTATAAGAAATCCAAGCTAACTTGAATACTATTCTTTATTTGGGATATGATCCACAGATCCTACAGTGGTTGGGTTGTCAGTAGAAGATAAAGAACACCTTTGGCCTTTAGCAGTCTCTTATATGTGAATCACACAGTGTGTCCTTTTGATTTGGGAACAAAACACTGCCATTACCTATGTGTAACCACTTGCTGTAATTTAAACCAAAAATGTTCCTAATAGGTCCATGTGTTATAGGCTTGATCCCCTGCTTGACATTATTGGGAAGTGGTGGGAACATTAAGTGGTGGGCTTGAAGGGAGGTCTTTTAGTAATTAGAGGCATGCCCTTGAAAAGAACAATAAGATCCCAGCCTCAGCCTATTACTGTTCTTCTATTTTGTTCCTGCCCATGAGGTGAACAAGTTTCCTCACCATGTGCTCTGGCCATAAAACACTAATTTACCAGGGAATCAAAAAGAAAAGAGTCTAACTGAGTATGTGAGCAATAATAAACTTTTCAAATTGATTATCTCATCTTCTTGGCTTCCCCTGCATATTTTGGACTTGTGATCTAACCTCATTGCATAAGCCAATCTGTACCAAAGAACAAAAAGTCGAATCTGTGGTGTAAAACACATCATTTGTGAAAATTAATTACATTGAGGGGAAGGAAAAGAAGAATAAAATGCTTCTGTATGGAAAGGGGAAGAGTGATGCCCCTAGCTCATAACCATGAATTTAGGAGAAATTGGAGAACCAAGAAGACTACACCTTAAGATACAGACTTAGTAAGAACAATATATATCTTACCCTCCCCAATTTCAAGCTAATAATTTTTAAATAGAAAGTCACAGCAGAATGACTTGAGTGGAACAAGAGAGGCACATGAGCATGAAAAGAGACACTCTCTGACCTAAAGCAAAGACCTGAAAATCAAGCCGACATTGTTCTGGAACAACAACTCCCAGGGTAAACACAAGGTAATTTCACAGGAATTTGAAATATATGTATACTGAGGATTTGTCATAGAAAGGACAACACTCAAAATTAATCTCACTCCTAATGAAATGTAAATAAAAACACCATACTGATGGCACAAAAGAAGGAACAGTAAAGCCTATTTCCAGATGTAAAAGCTACTTACTTATCTCTACTATACTATTCAAAATGTTCACATGTCAAGAAGATAATTATGAGATATAAAATAAGAAACAGAAAACAGAAAATTCAAGGAATTCATCAAAACCAGACTCAGATATATATTAGAAAACAATAATCTGATAGGGAACTCTTGATAACTACAACTTAACTGTTAAAATTTCTAATAAAATAAGTGAGAAACATGCAAGATCAGATGGATAACTTCAGTGAAAAAATATGCTATGAGAATCATATGAAAATATTAGAACTGTCATGCACGCTAACAGAGACAAAATAAACATTTGACATGATCTTCAGTAAATATGACACAGTAAGTGGTATAATAAATAAGTTAAAGAATAGGTCAATAGACATTACTGCAACTGATTCACAAAGAGAAAAAAAGAATAAAAAATGAACAAAACTGTTAAATTTTGAGAATATATCAAGCATTCTAGCATATATATGTATACATGTATATGTATATATGTATATGTAAATGTGTACACACACACACACACACATTCCCAGAAATGTAAATGACAGAGAAGGAAGTAGAGGAAATTATTGAAAAAGAAATCATGGCTAAGAATTTTTTAATATTAATTCAAACTCCAAGCAGGAGCAAAGAATCTCAGAGAACACCAAGAAAGATATGAAATTTTCTCTTGTTCTTACAAACACATCATAAAAGAAAAGAGAAAAACTTTCAAAGGTTGCTGATGAAGGAAGAACAAATAATACATACAGAGAAATAAATCCAAGAACTACAACAAATCTCCTTCATAAAACACAAAAACTAGATGGTGATGGAACTTGTATTGGACAATATTCAAAGTGTTAACAGGGTGAAAAACCATTCAACCAAGAATTCTATACTTAGATAAAATATCTTCCAGAACTGATGGAGGAATAAAGATTTTTCAGACAAAAACAAAAACAACAACAACAACAAAACACCCAGAAATATTAATTGTAGCCAACACACTCTTCATTAAACATTAAAAAAAATTCTCAGGGAGAAATACCAGAATCTTAAATTGAAATTTGGATCTAAACAAAGAAATAAAAAATGCTGAAAACTGAAATAAATGAAAATAAAATCATATTTATATTTATCTCAGATTTTAATTGCTATAGAAGTAATAGTGGAGTTGCATCATGTTTAAAAATAGTATAAATAAGAGTAAAAAGTATAGTAATGATAATACAAATGATGAAAAAGAGGAATTAGAAACTTACAATGTAAATTACTAACAATACATATGATGTGTTTTAATATAAATAAAAAATAAACTCTAATTTTAAAAATATATATATAATTTTAAAATTTTGAAACATAAGTTTATCATATATTATATACAAAATATATTTTATCACATATATTTTTATATATTATTTCATACATTTAAATATGTTAAAATGTATATTTATATATTTATAAATGTGTATATTTTATAAATATACTTTAAATATATTCATCTATGTATGAATATGTTAACATGTTTTTATATTTATATTATATATTTTATATATAAATAACTTATATTTTATATAAAATATATTTTATATTTTTCTTTTTTAAATTGCTTTTTGGTTTTAGATGGACACAATACCTTCATTTATTTATTTTTATGTGGTTCTGAGGATCAAACTCAATGCCCCACACATGCTAAGCTAGCACTCCATTACTGAGCCACAACTCCAAGTCCAAATGTATTTTATATTTTATATAGAGATATTTTATATACTTAATGGCAACCATTAAAACAAATTTTAAAAATAATTTTAAACAATAAGTCAATAGAGAGGCTGTGATGACATGACGAAAATTTTATCAACACAAGAAAATAAAGAAAAGGAACCAAGCGTGGTGGCACACCTTTGTAATCCCAGCAGTTTGGGAGGCTCAGGCAGAGGATTTTAAATTTAAAGCCAGCTTCAGCAACTCAGCGAAGCTCTAAGTGACCTAGCAAGATCCTGTCTCAAAAGAGAAAATAAAAAAGGGCTAGGGATGTTGTTCAGTGGTTAAGTGCCCCAGGTTCAATTTCTGGTTGGAAGGAAGAAAGGAAGGAAGGAAGAAAGGAGAGAAAGATGAAAACAGAAAAAAAGATATTTAAAACAGTACAATGTTAATTTTTTTTTTAACCGAAGTTTCTCCATTCTTCTCATGCCCCCTCGTCCATCATGGATCAGCATCCACTTATCAGAGAGAACATTTGGCCTTTGTATTTTTTTTTTTCAGATTGGCTTACTTCATTTAGTATGATATTCTCCAACTTCATCCATTTACCTGCAAATGCCATAATTTTATTCTCTTTTAATGCTGAGTAAGATTCCATTGTGTATATATACCACAGTTTCTTTATCCATTCATCTATTGAAGGGCATCTAGGTTGGTTCCACAGTTTAACTACTGTAAATTGTGCTTCTATAAACATTGATGTGACTGCGTCACTGTAGTATGCTGATTTTAAATCCCTTGTGTATAGGCCAAGGAGTGGGATAGCTGGGTCAAATGGTGCTTCCATTCCAAGATTTCTGACGAATCTCCATACTGCTTTCCAGATTGGTTGCACCCATTTACAGTCCCACCAGCAATGTATGAGTGTGCCTTTTCCCCCACATCCTCGCCAACACTTATTGTTGTTTGTATTCTTGATTACTGCCATTCTGACAGGAGTGAGATGAAATCTTAGAATAGTTTTTATTTGCACTTCTCTAATTGCTAGAGATGTTAAACTTTTTTTCATATGTCTGTTGATCAATTGTATATTTTCTTCTGAGAAGTGTCTGTTGAGCTCCTTAGCCCTTTTATTGATTGGGCTGTTTGTTTTTTTGGTGTTAAGTTTTCTTGAGTTCTTTATATATTCTGGAGATTAAGGCTCTATCTTACATGCAAGTGGTAAAAATTTGCTCCCAAAATGTAGTCTCTCTCTTCACCTCATTGATTGTTTCTTTTGCTGAGAAGATGCTTTATTATATTTATATTATTCATAATATAAATATAATATTTATATTAAATAATATTAAAATAATATTTATATTACTTTTTTTGAATCCATCCCATTTATTGATTCTTGATTTTATTTCTTTTTCTTTAGGAGTCTCATTAAGGAAGTCAGGACCTAATTCAACATGATGAAGATTTGGAGCTAATTTTTCCTCTATTAGGCGCAGGGTCTCTGATCTAATTCCTAGGTCCTTGATCCATTTTGAGTTGATTTTTCTGCATGATGAGAGATAGAGGTTTAGTTTCATTTTGCTGCATGTAGATTTCCAGTTTTCTCAGCACCATTTGTTGAAGAGGCTATCGTTTCTCCAATGTGTTTTTGGTGCTTTTGTCTAGTATGATATAACTGTATTTTTGTGGGTTATTAATTTTAGTTCACCAATGACACATATCAAATTTGAGTAGAGTATGTTATTAGATAGGAGAAAAAGACTGAACTATATACTGGATACAGGATGCCTAAACTCTAAATCATAGAAATCCGAATAGCCATAATAATATGAGAAATAGTGTTAAGACTAAAGAAGACTTTAACCACTGATAAAAATGTTATTTAGGAGGAAATTATATACTAAATGTGCATTCAATTCAAATCAAAGTTTCAAAATACATGAGATGAAATGGATGAAATGTAAAATAGAAATAAACAAATATCCAGTTTACATTTGGGAAATTTCTTCTCTTCCTCTCACTAACTGATAATAAAAATCCTAAATAACATTGTCAAAAAATTTAATCTAATTGATATTTATCAAATACTACCTAAGAAGAAGAAACTATAATTTATGTCTAAGTAAACCTAAAACATTTACTAATGAGAATAACTTGGGGGTAATAAAGTAAGCCCCTACAAATTTAAAAGAATAAAAATATGTAAACTCTCACACCATAGTGAAATTTAACTAGATTTTAATATAAGAAATATATTTATAATATCCCAAATCATTTTAAAACTTAAAAAGCATACTTTATATAAGTCATGGGTCAAAGAGAAATATGTAAGGGAAAAAATGTATTGAATGAAAGCAAAATACAACATATTAAAATTTAAGAAATCCTTAAAGGAATTTAAAACATATCAGAAAAAAAGGAACCCTCAATCAGTACTAAACTGCAAAGAACAAATAAAACCTAAAGCACAGAGAAAAAAGAAAATAACCAATAGTTAACAGGAATTAAATTGAAAACATAAAAAGAGTAGAGAAAATTTAAAAAATTAAAGTTATTTCTTTGAACTACAGACCCAATTTTAATAATTATTATAAAATTACAATAATTAACATGGTGTGCTTTTGGAGTAAGTGCAGATACATATATTAATGGAATAGAACAAAGAGCCTAAAAATAGAATCACAGACACAGAGTCAGCTATTTTTCTTTTAATTTTTAATTATTGTTGACATAATTTGCTTACCATAATACACTATTCACTCTTTAAAAGTGCACATTTTTATGTATAAATAATCTGATTTTTGACAAATTAAGGAGGTAATTCAGCTGACAAAGGATAGTCTTCTGACAAAATTATATTGAAACAATTGAAATCTTATGTGTAAAAAGAAACTTTACCTATAACTCACAAATTATATACAAATAATGTAAAATGGATCATAGACTTAAGTACAAAATATAAAACTATTAACTTTGTGGAATAAAAAAGGAGGAAAGTTTTGAGAATATAAATTGGGCTTTCCATTTTATATAAAATATCAAAATGACCTATAAAGTCAAATGTTGATAAGTTGGGCTTCATTAAAATTTTAAAATACTTTTGTTTGGTGAAATACATTATTCAGAGATTAAAATACAAATGAGAAACTGAGAGAAAATATTTTCAAATTACATTTCTGACAAAATGGATTGCACCCAGATTATCTGAAGAACACCAAAAACAAATTAACAAATCTAATCACCTCCTATTTTCAAATATATTATTTGATAATGAAATTTGTGTATATTTAGTGCATATAACTTGTTTTTAAATATGTGTGCATTGTGGAATGGCTAAATTGAGGTAATTAACATATGTATTACCTCACGTACGTTTTTGTGGTGAGAAAACTTAAAATCTACTCCCAGCAACTTTCAAGAATATAATGAATTATTTCCTATAGCCGAATGTTAAGTGTTATACAGTGGATCTCTTGGACTTATTCTTTTTTCTTTTTCTTTTCTTTTGTTTTGGTGGAGTGATACCAGTGATTGAACTCAGGAGCACTCAACCACTGAGCCACATCCCCAGCCCTATTTTGTATTTTATTTAGAGACAGGGTCTCATTGAGTTGTTTAGTGCCTCGCTGTTGCTGAGGCTGGCTTTGAACTCATGATCCTCCTGTCTCAGTTTCCTGAGCTGCTGCAATTACAGGAATGTGTCACTGTGCCAGGCCCTTGGACTTATTCTTAATTTGTAACAGATTTTGTATCCCTCTGTTTTTCTTTTGTTGGCCACAAAATCGGAATAGATGAACCATAAAAGAAGATATATGAGTGGTAAATAAAGACATTAAAAAGATATTCAACATCATTTGTCATTAGGGAAATTCAGATTTAAAACACAGTGAATACTACAATATACCCATAATATATATTTAAAGAAGAGAGAAAACCAAGCCAAAACACAACACAATATCCCTGTTAATACTAAGTAACAGATGTGCAACAATTATAACTATTATATAATGTTGATGAAAATATTACCAAAATGCATATAAATATCATATACCTCTGTTATGATGCACTGAGAAGAATATTCATCACCATGGAATTCATCATAAAAAAACCTCAACCTAATCATTAGAATACATCAGAAAAGCCCAAATTAAGGAACATTTAACAAAACACCTATTACTAGGTGTAAGCGCAGAAAGATCACGGCAGCAGCAAACCATGCAAGTCATTTTAGGCTTTATTCAGGAGCAGAATTACATTTTGCAGAGGTGATGGACTCATTTTCCTGATGGAAAATGAACCTCAGAACAAGAAAGGGACTGGGTCTTTACACGTTATTTTTAGGGAAGTGGTCTAGCGAAAAAACCTGCCGGTTCTCCTGCTTCTCCCAGGCCCTTAGGAATTTGAGGCTCATTTTGATCAATCAATGAGATAGTCAGGGAGTTGAGCCCTTGGGTCAGGGTCTTGTGTTCTGGCTGAAGATTATCATCTCAGTGTGGTGATGCTCTCCTTCTTTTCTGCTCCTCCCTTTCTGCGATTAGCATCAGGAAGGCATCTGTTGGGGGAGGTGGGGGAAAAACTTTCCTTTTCTCTGACTACATTATTTTCGGCCCCCATACCCATCCTAGTAAGGAGCTAGCAGGGGGAAAAATTTATCAAATGATAGAACATTTTAATTACAATGGGGATGAATTTCAAGAGATCTATTGTACAATATGGTGGCTAAAGAGAGTAGTGATATATTACATTTGTGCAATTTGCTAAGGGATATTGAATAAATTATGTTATGTGCATGTACAAATATGTAACAGTGAATCGCACAGTGGTGTATAATTATAATGCCTCAATAACAAATTGGTGCACGCAGAAAATAATGAGCATGTGGGATAATGCATGTTAATAAGTTCACTTTAGCCATCTTGCAATGTATACATATTCAAAACATCATGTACATAGTTAATATATAAATTTTTGTCAAATTAAAAAAAATTAAAAATAACTGACTAGTGTTTTTCAAAAGTGTCATGGTCACAAAAATAAAGAGAAGAAAAGACTGCAAAACTGTTATATATAGGAAAATCTAAGGAGACATGATGTCTAAATGCAATGTAGGCTTCTGGAATATTAGTGAAAAACTGATAAAATTCTAACTGTATGTAGTTTAGAAATATTGTCTTCATAATACTAATTTGTTAGCTTTGATAAATATTCAATGGTTATATAAGAAGTTATATAAGTGAAAATTAGAGGAAGAGTATAAAGAGTTATTTATATTATTTTCAACACTTAGTAAATCTACAATCATTCCAAATAAAGTTTATAAAACTTTTTATATAAAATATTTTAACATATTCTTTAAAACAGTATATAAACATACAAAATAAAATTATCTCAAAAATTCTAAAAAATATAAAAATTAGTGCTGGGTAAAACTGCTATTGATGAGAAATAGAGTGATGTTCGTGTAAATTATGATATAGCTTCAAAAACACAAAAAAATTACATATAAATCAGATGAGAACAGTAAATGTTTCTCAGTATTGTGGCAAACACCTTTAATCCCAGCAATTCAGAATGATGAGGCATAAGGATTGTAAATTTGAGGTCAGCATCAGCAATAACAAACACACCCACAAAAGGAAAAAAAGAAAGAAAGAACAAAAGAAGAAAGAAAGAAAGAAAGAAAGAAAGAAAGAAAGAAAGAAAGAAAGAACGAACAGTTGTTGAAATGGGGTGAGAAGGTGAATAGAGAGAGTCAAATAGAGACATGAATGAATTAACAAGAGAATGGAAAGTCTTTTCACAGGCTACAATGATGATTTCCCTGAGCTAAAGAAAGTGATTACTCTGTGCATCTGCCAATGTCTCATAGGAAGCATCAAGGAATACATTAGCAGCCAGGTGCATTGGCACACGCCTATTATCCCAGCAGCTCAGGAGATTCAGGCAGCAAGATGGCAAGTTCAAACTGTGTCTTCTGCAATTTAGTGAGGCTCTAACCATTTTAGTGGTTTAACACAGTTGCCCTGTTAAATATTAAAATGGAGTGGAGATGTAGTTCAGTGGTTAAGAAGTAGATGTTCAATCTCAAGTAACAAGAGAAAGAAACAAATGCATTAGCTTGTGTTTCCAAATTAAACCATACACTAAAGAATATGTGATGGAAAACATCACCAGTATCATTCTTTCCCAGGTCTTTTTTTGTTTGTTTGTTTTTAGTTTTTTTTTAAACATTTATTTTATTTATTTATGTATTCTGTATGTGGTGCTGAGGATCGAACCCAGGGCCTCGCGCGTGCGAGGCAAGTGCTCTGCCCCTGAGCCACAGCCTAGTCCCCCCAGGTCTTAATAGAGAGAGACTACTTTTCCATTTAGGGAAGGGAGAGGACATTATTTCCAGGCCTGTGTTAGTGAGCTTTGCATCATTATGACCGACATACATGACAAGAACAACTTAGAGGATGGAAAGTTTACTTTGGATCATTGCTCTAGAGGTTTAGCCCATTGTTGGCTGAATCCATTGCTCTACAACAAAGGGAAAGTAGAACATAATAGTGGGAAAGCATGGCAGAGGGAAACTCTTCCACTCATGGTGTCCAGGAAACAGAAGGGGAGAAGGGCTGTAGGGAAGGTAAACCCTTTTAAGGCATGCCCCCAGTGACTCACCTCCTACAACCATGCCTGGCTTGCGTAGTTATCACCCAGCTGTCCTTTCAAGCTTGGATAAATTGATGAGGTTACAACTCTCGAAATCCAATCAGTTCACCTCTGAACATTCCTGCATTAATCTAGTAGTTTATGAGAGACACCTCATATCTAAACCATAACAAGGTCTTAACCTTGAAATCCAGTATCAGTCCTAACATGGTGAAACACAGTGTCAGGCAGAGTACCATGATTCCTACACCCAACTGCAAAACCACAAACTGAACTGAGTTGTGAAGTGAATGACTGTTTCTGCTTCCCCTCCCTCAACCATAAATAGTGGAAGAGAGATCTAACTATATTCCACTCAAAGGGGAATAGGGCATGAATGGTATTATAAGTCTTTGTCTTAGAGCAGTGAAACGCAAAACTGGGCACAAACCAAAGTTCCATACCTAGCCCAGAAATTACGGATGGAAACTAGATTTGCCCCATTTCAGGTGAATTTTTTCTACTAGTGGGAAAGACTCAAATTTTTGCCTGTATTATTTTAAGCATCTGGGACACCTCCTTTCCAGACCATGAATCTCTCTGTAGCTGCAGATCTTTGGTGTTAGACAGTTTAGTGCTATTCTTGGCAGTAAAAGGACTATTTCTATTACCTGTCCCCTACCCTAATGCAACACAGCTATCACTGGGCAAGTGCCTACAGATAGTGCCTGTAGACTTACCTTAGCACTAAGTATAGACTTGTGCCCCAATATTATGTATTCATATTTTGACCTATATCACTATTAGCTGTCTAATGAGCCTCAGTGCACCTCCGAGACTATATGGGTCCTTGTAGCTGTGAGACCCAGGAATAACCTAGCTTAGCATCATCTGTGGAAGCCAAGGGACTGCCTTCACCAACAACAATAACCCAATAGCCAGGATAGCATGAATCAAAACTCCATTCAGTAAGGTAGGCAAAGGTAGTTAGACCGAGACTTTCTATTGCAACTCAATATTAGACTGGTGAAACTGAATACTGGACAGATCATAACAATCCCCTTCCCTGGGCTACTGCTAACATATAGCTCTAATTGGAATAGCTCCAGTGTAGGATATAGGAAACGCATATTGTCATAGTATATTGGACTTCAATTCTGGCCAACATCGCCTGTGGCTGGTTGTAGTAATCCTGGGCCACAAGTAGACCTCAGCAGTGGCTAACCTATAGCAGTGTACTGTGCAGGTCTTAGCAGCCTGTGGCCTCAGAATGCAGCTTTCTGGTGTTGGTGGCCATAGGTGTGGCACAGGAACGAGGGGCTCTTCCCAGAACTGAACAGTATTCCACAGTGTCCACCAGAGGCCATTGACAAGATAAGATATCTTGGCCTAAACTAATTCTAGGGAGAGGCTGAAGGGGATAGAGCAACCTATTAAGGTACTTCCATGATCTATGCTGAACACACCAGCTGTAGATGTGGGACAACCCTGAGCTTTGATTGCCCTCTAGTGCTAAAAGAGTGATAATATCCCAACAATAGACTCAGAGCTAATCTGGATACAAGTGCCATGTATTATTGAAATAACAAGTGAATACAAGCTCACTGGGCCTGGTAGCACATGCCTGGTAGCTTGTGATGCTGAGGCAGAAGGATTGCAAGTTCACATCCAGCTTCAACAATTTTGCAAGGCCCTAAGTAACTTAGGGAGCTCCTGTCTCAAAATAAAGAATTAAAATAAAAATGGCTGGGAATGTGGCTTAATGTTTAAGTGCCCCTGGGTTCAATCCCCATTACACCCTAAACCCAGAAAAAAATAAGTGAATACAAGCTCACAAAAAAAGCAGCCTTCTTACAGTTTCTAGAAAGACAAACACACACAAAATTAGATTCTGAAGACTGGAATAAATAGCTAATCTTTCACTACCCACATGGCATCATGCACCAAGCATCAAGAGGTTCAGTAAAACAAAACATCACCTAATTGTCAAAATAGGGGGCCAAATACTGACCAGGTAGTAGCCAGTATGAGCAATCTCTTGAATAGAGAATTTAAAAACAAAACCATTTGGTTTAAAAATAAAAACTCAATGAACTTGAAGAAAACACAAATAAGTGATTCAATATTCTGAGAATCTTAAGAGTGTTTGAATCAAATAAAATGAGATGAAAATAGAGTTGAAAAATACACTAAGTGCAATTAAAACCATAATAAAAGGTATCTAAAGCAGAGTAGATTAAACAAAAGAGAGAAATAATGAGCTCAAAGGCAAAGTATTTAAAATATATAGTTAGAGAGGAGGAAATAATACAGAATTAATAGGAATGAAGAAAACTTCTAGGAACTTTTGAACAGAGCAAATATTTGGGTTATTAGGATCCAAGGAGGAATTGAGAATGCCCAATGTGTAGAAAGCTAATTCAAAGAGATACTTATCATAAAAGCTTCTCAAATCTATAGAAAAATAAATATATCCAGTTACAGAAAATTCAAATGCCACAAATTAGATTTAACTCAACCAAGATATATTAAGTTCTCAGAAGCAACTCCCTGTCAACACCTGTTTCAGCAACCACTTTGATTTTAGCACTTATAACAATTTGTGTTCATTTTATTAATTTTCTTGTTTTTTTTCCATCTCCCTAACCATCAGGGAACCATATCCTAGTAGGTATCATGTCTGTTTTCTTCATTGTGGTATTTCAAGCATACATCAGTGCCTGATACAAATAATTTCTCAATAAATCTTTGATGCTATATTTTGGTCATTTGCCATATATTACATACCACATAATCTATGCATTAATTTTGACTAAGGAAAAAAAAGCATTCAGAGTAGTGAGATGATATTATAACTATTGTTCAATATCTATTCCAGGAAATTATATATCTTAGATGATGATGACTAGAGTTTGTTTAAGGTTCAGAAGAGAAATTTATAAATGGCTTTGTGTTTGGCCTTTATCATTGAGAAATAGGCAAAATCTATAATAATGTCATACATAAAAATAATGAGAAAAATTATGTTGATTTGCCAGTGTTGTGTTTTTCTCAATTTTTGTGAAGCAGTTAGACATTATCTTTAATAGTAAAGGAAGTAATGTACATTATTTCAAGCTTCTAATACTTCATATTTCCAATCAGTTTTACATGTTGACTGCTCTGAAAGTGGTAAATGCTTTCATCTTTCTGATAATTCATCTGTATTAGAGAGTTATCCCTAAGTTGCTCAGAGCTCTCAAAATTTCTTAATGCTGGGTAATAAAACTTGCTTAAAATATTATATGTCAGTAAATTATTTGTTACAAGCTTTTTTAAAAATTTGTTGTTTTAGCTATAATTACAGTACAATGTATTTTGAGGTATCATACATGGAGTATAACTTCTCATTCTTGTAATTGTACATGATGTGGAGTTACAGTGGTCATGTATTCATATATGATCTTAGGAAAGCTATGTCCAGTTCATTCTGCTGTCTTTCTCATTCCCATTCCACCTCACTTCCTCCAATTCCCCACTGTCCAATCCAGTAAACCTACACTCCCAACCATCAACTGTAAGTCAGCATCTACATATCAGAGAGAACATTCAAACTTTGGTTTTGGGGGATAGGCTTATTTTTCTTAGCATGATAGCTTCCAGTTGCATCCATTTACTGGCAAATGCCATAATTTCGTTCTTTTTATGGCCAAGTAATACTCCATAGTGTATATATACAGTGAACCTACACTCCCAACCACCAATTGTAAATCAGCATCTACATATCAGAGAGAATATCCAAACTTTGGTTTTGGGGGACTGGCTTATTTTTCTTAGCATGATAGCTTCCAGTTGCATCCATTTACTGGCAAATGCCATAATTTCGTTCCTTTTGTGACCGAGTAATATTCCATTGTGTACATATACCACACTGTTTTTAATCCATTCATCTGTTGAAGGGCACCTAGGTTAGATCCATAGCTTAGCTATTGTGAATTGAGTTGCTATGAACACTGATGTGGCTGCATCATTATAGTATGCCAATTTTAAGTCCTTTGGGTATATGCCTAGGAGTGGGAAAACTGGGTCAAATGGTGGTTCCATTCCAAGTTTTTTGAGGAATCTCCATACTGCTTTCCATAGTTATTACACCAATTTGCAGTCTCATCAGAAGTGTATGAGTGTACCTTTTCCCTCATATCCTCACTAACATTTATTGTTACTTGTATTCTTGATAATTTCCATTCTTACTGGAATGGGATGAAATTTCAGGATAGTTTTAATTTGCATTTCTCTAATTGCTAGTGATGTTGAACATTTTTCATATATTTGTTGACCATTCATGTTTTGTCTTCTGTGAAGTGTCTATTCAGTTCCTTTGTCCATTTATTATTGAGTTACTTGATTTTTTTGGTGGTAAGTTTTTTGAATTCTTTATGCATCCTGGAGATTAGTGCTCTGTCTGAAGTACAGTTGGAAATGGTTTTCTCCCATTCTGTAGGCTCTCTCTTAGTGTTCTTGATTTTTTTCCTTTGTTGTGAAGAAGTTTTTAGTTTGATACAATATCATTTATTGATTCTTGATTTTACTTCTTGTGCTTTCAGAGTCTTATTGAGAAATTTGGTTTCTAAGGCAACATGACAGAGACTTGGCCCTGCTTTTTCTTCCAGTAGTTGTGGCATCTCTGGTCGAATGCCTAGGTCCTTGATACACTTAGAGTTTAGTTTTATGCCAATTGAGAAATAGGGATCTAATTTTATTTTATTACACAAGGATTACCATTTTTTCTAGCACCATTTCTTGCAGAGGCTATCTTTTCTCCAATGTATATTTATGGTGTCTTTGTCCAGTATAACTGCATTTATGTGAGTATGTTTCTGTATATTCTATAATGTACCATTGGAGCATTTTGTTTTTGCTGTGAAGTCTTTTTAAACATTTTTGCACAAAAGTTAAACAGTCATAATTTTGAACAGACAATTATAAACTGAAAATATGATGAGAAAGGGAAGAATAGGGAGGGAAGAATAATGCAGACTTGAGTAGTAGTAGGTACTGGGCTTATTGGTGATAAGAGTGCTCTGGAGTTAGATAGTAGCAATATTAAACAACTCTGTGAATAAACTATCACCCATTTAATGTACATCTTAAATAATAAAATTTAGCTGTATAAAGGAGACAAATTGTATATGTAGTTTTCCATTTGTAATATGTGAACAAATTTTTTAAAATACCTGTAGCCTTAAATTAGCATGTGAAATTTACCAAAGAAGATGCTAAAGATGAATGCATCCTTTTTCTTTTTGAAACAACTCATTTTTTTTTTGGTACTGGAGATTGAACTCAGGGACACTCAACTACTGAGCCACATCCGCATCCCTATTTTGTGTTTTATGTAGAAACAGGGTCTCACTGAATTGCTTAGCGCCTCGCCATTGCTAAGGCTGGCTTTGAACTTGTGATTTTCCTGTCCCAGCCTCCCTAAGTGCTGGGATTACAGGCTTGCGCCACTGCGCCCGGCTGAAACAGCTCACTTTTTAAAAATATGATAAGGCTATTACATTTTTTCACAAATAACAAAATACAAGAAAATATCATGTAGAAAAAGAACGATGAATACTTAGCCTAACAATACTTCTACTCATTGACCATCTAGTGTTGTTTCAACAAGACAGAGGAAAAGCAACATTGACTTCATATACCTTTGCTTATGCTGGGATAATATTATTGGTCAATAAACTTAATAAAATTAGACCTTAATTTCTAATGGATTACCATTTGAGAAATTACAATGAGAATATCATACTGATTTCATCCTCTGATTAAAAAAGTACTTCTCTATAAAAATAGTTTATCTGTTTTACATTTTTATTTCAGTACATTCATACTGATATAATCATAAATGCTTTTAATATCATTTTCTCCATTTAATCTTCAGTATTAAAGTATTCAATATTCTCTCCTTCTCTCTTCCTCTGATCCTCTTCCACTACTATATTTGTCTAACTCCCTTTTATTTATTTTTAATAGGTGCATTATAGTTAGATATAAAATTACAATGGTTTGCATGATATTCTTACATTTGTTAGCATAATTTGATTAATTTTATTTTTCAATTCTTCTGATTTGCCTGCTGTTCTCCCTCACCTTTAGTCTCCTGTTTCTACTCTACTGCTCTCCCTTGTATTTTCACAAGATCTACTTTTTAAATTCCTTTTTTTTCTCCCTAGCTTCTGCATGTGAGAGAAAATATTCAACCATTGACTTTATAAGTCTGCCTTGTTTCACTTAGAATGATGCTTTCCAGTTCCATCGATTTCCTAGCAAATGACATAATTTCATTCTTTATGGTTGAGAACTCCTTCATGCTTATATACTAGGTTTTCTTTATTTATTCATCTGTGATGGGCACCTAGACTGGTTCCATGACTTGGCTATTATGGATTGTGATGCATGTATCATTATATTGTGCTGAGTTTAGATCTTTTGGATAAATACCAAGGAACAGAAGAGCTGGGTCATGTAGTAGTTCCATTCTTAGTCTTTTGAGGAATCTCTAAACAGCTTTCTAAAGTGATTGTACTAATTTTCAGTCCCACCAATATATATTTACCTTTTTCCTCATATTCTCACCATCAATTATCATTATTTGTATTCTTGATGATTTCCACTCTGAATGGTGTGAGGTGATATCTCAGTATAGTTTTTTTCTTTGATAAATATTTTTTATTTATTTATTATACTTAGGTATACATGACAGTAGAATGCATTTCAATTCATTGTACACAGATGGAGCACAACTTTTCATTCCTCTGGTTGTATGTGATGTAGAATCACATCATATATGCAGTCATACATGAAGCTAAGGCTATGATGTCCATCTCATTCCATCATCTTTACTGTCCCCATGCCCCCTTCCCCTTCCTCCCCTTTGACCAAAATTCCTCCATTCACCCTGTATTCTTTCCTCCATTGTGGATCAGCATCCACTTATCAGAGAGAACATTTGGCATTTGGGTTTTTGAGATTAGCTTACTTCACTTAGTATGATATTCTCCAATTCCATCCATTTACCAGCAAATGTCATAATTTTATTCTCTTTTATTGCTGAGTAATATTCCATTGTGTATACATACCACAGTTTCTTTATCCATATGGAGATTCCTTAGAAAACTCAGTATAGTTTTGATTTTCATCTTCCTGATTACTAAGAGTGCTAAACATTTTTCATGTATTATTTGGCCAATTACTGATTACTAAGAGTGCTAAACATTTTTCATGTATTATTTGGCCAAAAGAAGACATTTCTTCTTTTGAGAAATGTCTATTTACATCTTTTGCCCCTTTGTTGAGTGGGTTATTATGTTTTTTAGTGTTAAGTTTTTTAGTTCATTACATGTTCAACTTATTGATTACCTTTCAGAAGAGTAGCCAGTGAAGATTTTTACCATTCTGTAGACTCATTTCTTCATACTCTCAATTGATTACTTTATTGTGCAGAAGATTTTTGATTTAATGCTATATCCCACTTGTTGATTCTTGGTTTTATTTCTTGAGCTTTAGAAATCTTATTAAGGAAGTCATTGCCTATGCTGATGTGCTTGAGTGTTGCCTGTATGATTTCTCTAGTAGTTTCACTATTTCTTATCTTTTTAAATCCACTTTTAGCTGATTTTTGTTCAGGATGATGTATGGACCTACTTTTATTTTTAAACATATGGGTAACCCAATTTTCCTAGCAATATTTGTTAAAGAGGCTGTATTTTCCCTAACTTATGCTTTGGACAACTTTATCAAGGATCAGATAACTGTGTTTATGTGGATTTTTCTCTGTATTCTTATCTATTCCATTGGTCTTTATATCTGCTTTTAAGATAACACCATCCTGTTTTATGCCTAAAGCTCTGTAGTATAATTTGAAATCAGGTACATGATGCCTCCAGCCTTGCTTTTGTTGCTCAGTATTGCTTTGGGGATTCTGGTTCTTTTATTCTTCCATGTAATTTTAGGACTATTTTTTTTAAGTTTGGTCAAGAATACCATTAGAATTTTCCTTGGTATTGTATTGGATCTATAGATTGCTTTAGGTAATATGACCATTTTGATGATATTAGGACTTTCCAACTTCTAATGTCTTCTTCAATTTCTTTTTTCAGTGTTTTATAATTTTCATTGTACAAGCCTTTTACTTCCTTAGTTAGACTGATTCCAAAGAACTTTTTTGAGGCCATTGCAACTGGAATGATTTTCTTGATTTCTTTTTCAGTAAGTTTATAATTGGAGTGTAGAATAGTTATTGATTTATGTGGGTTGATCTTGTATCCCACAACTTTGTTGAATTTGTTTATAAGCTTTAGAAATCTTCTGTTGGTTTTGCATCTTCTAATTATAGGATCATGCCATCAGCAAACTTCCTCTTTCCCTATTTTTATACATTTAATTTCTTTCTCCTGCCTGATTGTCATGGATAGTTTCAAGAACTCTATTACACAGTAGTGGTGAGTTTAGACATTCTTGTCTTGTTCATCATTTTAGAGGATCTATTTTCAGTTTTTGTCCATTCAATATGATGTTGGCTATGATTTTGTCATATACAGCCTTTAGGGCATTCAACTGTTTCTTCTATATCTAGTTTATTCAGCATTTTTAACATGAATGAATAATGGATTTTGTCAAAGGCTTCTCTTCTATTCATTGAGATAATCATGTGATTTTTGTCCTTGATTCTATTTACGAGATGAATTACACTTGCTGATTTATATATTTTGAACCAAACTTGCATCCTTGGGGTGAAGTCACCTTGTTCATAGTGTATAATCTTCTTAATGTATTTTTGCAGGTGCAATGCTAATATTTTAAGAATTTTTAATCTATATTCATCAGGGATATTGGTCTGTTGTTTTCTTTCTTTGAAGTGTTTTATCTGGTTTTAGTATCAGTGTGGTACTGGCATCATAGAATAAATTTGGGAGTGTTCACTCCCTTGCTATCTCATGGAATAATTATAGAAAGATTCGTGTTATTTATTCTTTGAGGGACTGATAGAACTCAACTGAGAATCTGTTTGGTTCTTGGTGTTTCTATGTTGAAAGGCTTTTTATCTATATTTCTATCTTGTTACCTGATATTGGTCTGTTTTGGTTTTCTATTACTTCTTTAAATTTGGGTGGGTTACAAGTGTCTAGAAATTTGTCTATATCTTCAATCTTCAAATTTATTAAGATATAAATTTTCAAAATATTTCCTTATCTTTTGGATTTCATAAATTTCTATATTGATGTCTTCTTTTCCATCTCTAATTTTATTGACATGGATCTTCTCTCTCTATATATTTATCTATCTATCAGCTAGTTTGGATAGGGTTAATTAATCTTGTGTATAATTTCAAAGAAGAATTTCTTTGTCGCATTGATTATTTATATAACTTTTCTATTCTCAATTTTATTTATTTTTTCTCTGATCTTAAATATTTATTTTCTTCTATAGGTTTTGGAATTAGGCTGTTCCTGCTTCTCTAGAGTCTTAAGATACATTATTAGATTGTTTATTTAGAATGTTCCTGCCTCTTTTTGATTAAGATTGACATTTAATGCTGTAATTGTTCTTATTAGGACTGTCTTCACCCTCTCCCAGAAATTTTGAGAAGTAATGCATCACTAATGTCATTTGATCATAGGAATTTTTTAGTTTCTCCTCTCATTTCTTCTATGATCCATTTCTCATGTAAAAAACCATTGTTTGCCCTGTATATGTTCATGTGCTTTCTATAATTATTTTTCTGTTAATTTCTATTTTCATTCTATTATGATCTGATAAATGCTTGAGTTTATATCAGTTATTTTCTATTTGTTAAAATAATATTATCTAGATTTCTGTTAGGACTATTCATTTTGTAATATTTTTTAGTTCATAAATATCTTTAATGATTTTATATCTGGATGATCTCTTTATCAGTGAAAGGGGTGTACTGAAATCACCCAATATTATTACTTTGTGGTCTATCTGGAATTTAAGGTCAAGTGTTTGTCTTATGTAATTAAGTGCACTGGCATTTAGGGCAAAAATATTTATCATCATTATATCTTCTTGTTGAGTTATTCCCTTTACTGGCATGCAGTGACCTTCTTTGGGTCTTTTAATTATTTTTTGCTTGAAATCTTTTCTCCAACATGAGAATAGCTATTTATGCTTGATTTCAAACTTCATTTGCATGAAAAAAGAATTTTTCATCCTTTGGATTTCAGCCTGGGATATATGTATGTATGTATGTATGTGTATGTATGTATATGCATGTATGTGTATATATATTTGCCTATGAGATGAGTCTCCTGAAAAAGACACAGAGTTGTATCTTGTTTTTTCTTCAATCTAGTCTGCCAATTGATATCTTTTAATTGGAGAGTTGGGACCATTCACATTCAGTGTTACTATGGCTATTTTTTTTAAAAGTTCCTGTCATTTTGGTTTGTTTTCTGTATTTAATTGTCTTAATTTTCATTTAGCTAATTGTTCTTCAAGAGACCTTCATCCATTTGGGAGCTCTAAATTTTGTTTTTTAGTTCTTTTGTTTTTCTGTGTGTAGTCTATAAGAGTTTTTTATCTTGATGATTTAGTTGTCATCACTATAACATTATTATTTTTGTTTAGCATTACCAGGGAAATATTTTATTTCTCCATAAATTCTGAGTGGTAGTTTTGCTGTATATAGCAGTCTTGGTTGGCAGTTATTTAGTTTTTGGCAGTTATTTAGTAGTTGGCAGTTTGGAATATCTCATTCCAGGCCTTCCTTGATTTTAGGGTCTGAGCTGAGAAGTCAGAAGACACATTGCTTTACCACTCAATGTGACCTGAAGTTTTTCTCTTGTCACTTTTAATAATCATAGAGATATTAGACATTTTGATTATGATGTGTATTGAGAGGTTTTCTTTTGATTTTGTCTATTTTGGATTCTGTGTGCCTGCATATATGTGGATGTCCCTCTCATTTTTTCTCTACCCTATCCTATTTATTAAAATATTGCTGGAGTTTAGAGAGGTTAGTTCATGAATGAAGTGAGGTTTGCTGTCATTTTTCTGAATTGTGAGTGTAGTTCAAAAGCAGTAGTCTATTCTGTGAATTTATATTATCCAGATAATGTTCCAGCCTAACTTAGAAAAAAAGAGAGCAAACAATAGCAATAATGGTAGTGACCAATTATTCTCTGTGCCTACTATGTCTATAACACTAACTGCCATATGAAGTAGAATGATAGTGTCAGCAGTTAACATCAGTAACAACAACGAATAGTCATAAACCATATCTGGCATTAAACAGCAGGTGTCAACTATGATGCCATACTAGTAATATCAAAAACATGAATAGTGGAGAAATGGAACTACATAAATTAAATAGTTCTAAAATACAGTAAAATTGCTGCTCTTTACATTAAAAGAAAATGAGTTATGAAGGCAAAAGAAAGTTTGAAATATTACAAAGGTAAACAGGAAGTAGGAGAGAGGTAGTGAGTGACAGCAATAAAGAACAAGAAATAAAATCCTAACTAAAAGTAATAAAATAGAGCAAGTGATAGTAAGATAATTTGTCTCCTTTTAGTTGAGGAGAAAAAAAAGAAGAAGGAATTATAAAGATAAAAACAAAGTCAGGTGCAGTGGTACATGCCTGTAATCCCAGCAGCTTGAAGCAAGAGGATCACAAGTTCAAAGCCAGCCTCAGCAACTTAGTAAGGTCCTAAGCAACATAGTGAGACACTCTCTGAAAATAAAAAAAATAAAAAATAAAAAGGACTGGGGATGCAGTTCAGTGGTTAAGCACCCCTGAGTTCAATCCCTGCTTCCTCTCTCAAAGAAAAAAAAATGACAAAAAAAGTAAAAACAAAGGAACAAAAAATAAAACCAAAACAATCTCTCCCCTAAACCCTACCTTTTCAAAGTCAAAGTAAGGCTAAATAATAATGAGTGGGGCTGGGGTTGTGGCGCAGTGGTAGCGTGCTCGCCTAGCACGCGGGAGGCACTGGGTTCGATCCTCAGCACCACATAAAAATAAAATAAACTAAAAAATAAATATTTAAAAAAATAATAATGAGTGAAAGAAAAATGATTAAAATGAAAGAAAAATGATATAAATATATTAGTGTATATATACATCCTCAAAATACTCATATAAATATGAGTATGTATATGCAATATACATACTCATATACAGAACACAAACTCATATACAGAGAATGGAATGAGATAAACAACAACAACAAAAAAAAAACAGGAAAAAATTCTTAAAGAAAAATGAAAGGCTTGTCACTACTCAAACCATTGACAAAGATGGATGTTCACTGACTATACTGTTATACCTTTTTTTTTCTATCTCTTTTGGGCTATGTACCACTTGAATCCAGGTCTTTGTGTTCCTCACCAAGCTGTCAGTTGTTGTGGATTAGAATCAAAGCTAGATGTAGCAGCTCTCCACTTCCCTTCTCACAGTATACGGTAGAAAAGACTGGGGAGTACTGACAATTGAAGTTTTATCTGGACAGACTAGGTCAAACACTCTCAGAGCAGTGTCCTAAATGGGAAGTTCCAGAGGCTGCGATTTAGTTCTGACTGTCTTTTGGATCTTTTTGGGGTGGTATTTACTCCAGAGGGTTTAGATCCATACTCTCTGTTGCTGTTCAGATACCACTCTCAGCTGGATGTCTGGGTCTCAGGGACCTCCCGAAAAATCCACTCACAGTGTGTAGGGGAACTAATTCATTGCCAGTCTCACATATTCCACAATGGTGAACATAGCTTTCCCAGCATCAGACCCAGAGTCCAAAAAGGCCTGGCTGACCAGCTTCTGGTTTCTTTCCAGCTGGTTGCATGAGCCTACAGAGACAAAGAGAAAGTAAGTCTCTCTTACCTCAATATCCCCAGCATAGGTCTCCCTGGGCACAATCTTGTGTGCTTGTTTCAGTTGGCAAGGGGCACTCTGTACCCCACAACAGGCATTTAATGCTGAAAGAGCTGTTACTCAGGAGCATAAAATAGGATGAAAATATATACCCATTCATGAGTTACAAAAAATAGCATAGAATTTTAAGGATCAAAAAATTATGGCATTACAACTTAAACAGCTCCACAGACACAACACAGATAAACAATTATACATGATGATCAAGATATTGGGAGGAAAAAATGGCCAATTAGCCCATTATTGTCTTTCTTTAGGCAGGAAAAAGCCACCCAACAGGGTTGTTCAATCAGAAACAAACTAACTCCTCTTTGAGAAAGGCCTCCTCCAGTTTCTCCAGTTGCCTTTGATTTGCAGAGAGAAATGAGTATATTAGATAGTAAATAACCACATATTTTGTTTTTAGTAGACACCAAAGCCACTTTCTTTACCTAATAATCCTTCCCAATTTTTCAGCTTTCCTCAGGAAAATATAAAATGAACTAAGTGGTGGGAATTACTTTCCTTTTTCTCATGTCTATTTCTCTCTCCTCTGTCATTATGCCTATCCCCTTCTGAACCCCAACTTCTCAACATGATTTCCTCCTCCTCCTTCTATCCTCAGTCACTTAGTACTATGGGGCCTTTTGAGTCAATGGAAAGCCACTATTTAAGGTGCATGTACAAATGGATTCTCTTGATCTTCAAGACTCTGACAATCCAATGCACCATATCTTGGTGACTCTTCTTGATTACTCTGGACCCTTGTATCGCTAAATGTTCTGATTTAGTATCCACTATCTTATCTTTATTTGCCAATATCTGAAAAAGCAGGAAAAATACATGCAACCAAGTCAATAATGATCCTGCACTGCCTCTTCATATATTACTCTAAGAACTCTAAAAAACAAAAAACAAGGGGGACTGACTGTATCTTTGAATTCCCTACTCAATACCAGCTTCACAGCCAGGTGTGGTGGCATACTCCTGTAATCCCAGCACTTTGGGAGGCTGAGACAGGAGAACTGTTAGTTCAAAGCTAGCCTTAGCAATGGCGAGGCACTAAGCAACTCAGTGAAAACATGTCTCTGCATAAAACACAAAATAGGGCTGGGGATGTGGCTCAGTGATTGAGAACCCCTGAGTTCAATCCCCAGTACCAAAAAAAATGAAAGAAAGAAAGAAAGAAAGAAAGAAAGAAAGAAAGAAAGAAAGAAAGAAAGAAAAGAAAAGAAAAGAAAAGAAAATACCAGCTTCACTCAAACAAGTTAAACAATAAAACTATATATTTCCCCACCCCATTAGAGATTCATATTTTATTTGTGGGTCCAATTCTTGTCTTTATTTTTTTGTCTGCCAATTGGACAAGTTGTTATATGTTAAATAAAAATTGTTCATTGACATTTGTTAAGCATAGTTAATATGAGAAATCTGAAAGGATATCAAGAGAGATCCGATATTGAGAGCCAGAATTCTTGCCACACTGACCTAGCAGGGCTATTTGCTAACACTTAAGTTTAGAAGGAAGTGCAGAGATGGGCCAAGGAATAGGTTCAGAGGACTGAGTAAAGATTTCCAAGCACATATTTTTTATCACAACTTGCCCAGCACTTTCTCCATTTCTACCTTTATAATTAAAGTGAATTTAAACAAATCTGTGCTTAGGGGTCAACACATATCTCCTCCAAGCAATCATTTTTAGGAGGTGATAAGAAGGAGTTGAACAAAGACGAAAAAAAGGCTTGAAATCGATCTACAAAGACTTGCCAATGAGTGAGATAAATTTTATGCTGGATTATCCCTGAATGAATAGCCCTATGGGATACTGTATTTTAGCACAACACTCCATTAAGGAATATGAAGTATGTATTTGTACCTAGAGAAATCCCTGAAACACTAAAATAATACAAGTTTAAAACAATGCAATTTTAAACTGAATTTACTATTTTCTCCTCTCCTTTGTGAGCTAAATGTATTATTCCCACTTAGAAAAGATTCTAACTATTCATTCATCTGATCTATGCTATATTATTTAGTAATAATATATGAAATCTTAGTATCAGAGATTTTGAACACAGTAAATGAAAGAAATACAATTCAAAACAAAAGTCTATCAGTTATCAGTAGCATTTGTTTAAGAGTAGCACTTATCAAATGCCATTTGTTAGCCAAGTATGAGATCACAAGCTGTTAAATATCTCCTTTTAGAAACACATTATACCAAACAGCTTCCTTATGAAAAATCCTTAAGTCTTAACTTTTGTATAGACCTGCATTTTTTGTTTGTTTGTTTTGGTACTGAGGATTGAACCCAGGGATACTTTGCCACTGAGCTTGGTATATATACCAAGCCCTTTTTACTTTTTATTTTGAGATAGGGTATCCCTAATTTGTTGAGGTTGGCCTTGAAATTTTGAACATCTTTCCTCAGTCTCCCAAGTTGATGGGATTATTGCACCAAATTAGAATAGCAATTTTTACTACAAAGTGTTAGTATGAAAACAAAGTGTTTTCTATCAGTG
>CM053417.1:57815740-57859711 GCA_028644305.1 Xerus rutilus
TGCTGATCCATAATGTAGGGAAGGACATGGGAACAATGGTGGATCTCTGTTCACAGGGGTGTAAGGGGGGAGGGGGCATGGGGACAGCAAGAGTGATGAAATATGATGGTCATAATAACCCTAACCTTATGTATGACTGCATATATGTTGTGATTCTATACAACTTACAACTAGAGAATTGATATGTTATCCTCTATGTACAATGAATCAATTCACACTGTTAACATGTAAGCATAAATAAAACAACAAAAAAGAAGATATTGTTCTATAAACAAAGTAATTAATAGACATACTTTATTAACAGACCAAATCCATATGTTTAACAAAAAATCACAAAAATAAAATTATATCATTCACTAGAATAGAAGCAGAGATAAGAACATTGAGACAAAATGGGAATCAATTGATAATTTGAAATTTGTTGATCCTGAATTTGTCCTGTGTTTCATCATAAACAATTAGTCTGCTTCTAATCTACTGTTTTACCAAAGTGAGGAAGTTTGAAAGGCAATGGGTTTCTTTTAACAGTTATGTTTTGTTGTTATCACAAGTTGATTTTACAAATAAAAATGCTTTTTTCTTTTTTTAAAAAATATATATACTTTACAAATGGCATTATTTTTCTGACATATTTTTCTTGTCTTTGGACAATAGTTTGAACTAGTGTAACAATGAAAATGGGGAAATTTTATTCTTTTGAAAAAAGTTTACATATTATAATCTCTATTCTCAATATCTTATTTTTTTTCCTAAAAAAGCTTCATTTTAGGTCAATGAAAAATAATTTATATTTTCTTTATTTCATATTTGCATTTTCCATTGTAGTAGTTCATGAAACTATTATTAAGATAATTCAATATTTGTACCTTCTGGGATCATCCATATTTTTACTTTCTGTTCACTTTTTTTACAGGTTTTTAAAATAGCCTTTGCTTTTAAAAAGTTAATAATGTGCATTGCAGGAAAGAGAAAGACAAAATAAAGACAGAACAAAGTCATCCAATCATAAGCAGCTTAGTTGAACACGTCCTTCTGGCTCCTTCATGGCTTACATTTTGTATGATTGAGATAGTAGCATGTATTGTGCTTTTCCACACAACATGGATATTGATAAATTCAAAATCCCAATGCTACATGAAATTTTTTGTTTGTTTGTTTGTTTAGTATTTGGAACTGAACTCATGAGTACCCTACAACTGAGCTACATCCCCAGCCCTTTTTATATTAAGACAAAGTTTCACTAAGTTGCCCACTCTGGCCTTGAACTTCAGATTCTTCCACTTCAGCTTCCTCTGTTGCTAGTATTAGAAGTGTGTACCATTGTATCCAGCTATATAAGTATTTTTGGTAACCAAGAATATACTACACCAACTCAATCTGTTAGAAAAAACTGAAATCCTATCTCCCTTTAGGATGAAAATATAACCAAGAATAGAAAAGGCAACAAGCATCTAGATAAATATATTGACAGAGTTACACATAAAATACTGCATACCCTTAATGCTCATTTTAAAATGAGATATATTGCAACAGACTACAACAAGACTACAACAATCCAAGAGTTAATTATCCAATTTCTATTAGTAAAATATTAGCAAGAAAGCATGTTCACAGTAAATTAACTTATTCCTATAGTATGTCCAGAAGATGTTCACACATCAGTGGCTCTCATCATAATGTAAATCTGAGTATACGTGCTCCTACATCTCCTTGTGTGCTTTCTTCTGCCTCACTACTGATAGCCTTATGAACAAGTCATAATCCACATTGCCCACAGCTGTAGCAATTCCATGTCCAAGATTCATCTTTTCTATCAATTATGACAAATATGGATTTACAAGTTGGATAATTCACTAGTTCTACTTTTACCATATACACTGTCAAATCAGAACACTACAAAAGTTTTGAAGTTATGAAATAAAGTATGAACTTTGTGTACAATAAACAAGCATTTTCCCAGAACTACATCTACAAATCTATGGATGTAATCTAAAATGGTCTTCCAGATACAGAGACAGTATCAAAGAGCCCTTCCTTTTGCCCTTCCTCTTCTCTCATTTTACCATTCCAGCAAGTTGAGCACAACCCTTAGCTCCAAGAGGTGGATTAAAAAAGGTAATTCCCAGAAGACAATTTTTCATAAAATCAAAATGAAATGTAAATAGGGATTATTCTGCCACTTCTAAATTTCTGTTTTAGAAAAAATATATTTTACAAAGTGTTATTTTACTATCTTTATATTTAACACACATTGGGCACTTCTGAACATCTAGATAGATTAGATGTTTCAAGTAAGAACTCAGTTTTCATACTATATACAAAACGGTATTGAATAAATTGCAACCATAAAATAGTTATAATTTTAGATCATCTTCAAATATTTGAAAGCATCTTCAAAATATGAGAATTCTGGACCATTATCAACCCAGTGGGCTACAATGCTCAAATTTTCAGAAGATGATCTTTCCTAGGAATTTTAAAACAAAACATACACAATTTATTTGTTTATTTTTGCCATACACTGGCAACCTATTTAACATCTAGAAAGACTAAATCTTGTAGATTAGAATTTGTTTGTCCTGTATATACACTATATACACATTAAGGTAAAACAAACTCATGTACATAAGTAATAATGCTTACTCTTTGCCTCATAAGTAGGCTAGTATAGATTCTTTGCATTTCCTTCTTCTCTAGAGAACCAGAGCACAATCACAATGTGTACTATTAAGAGGGTGTTTGGCTGCCCCCTCAGATAAAATTGAATATGAATGTCAATAAAAAGAAGCATAAAAAGTGTGTTATATTTCTCTATGTCTATTTTAACATCTCATCAGACATTTTAGAACATTTAGAATAACTGGATATTTCAAAAAATATTTAGCATTGTCAACTATACATATACAGGAATAAGGACTAAAATGCACACATCAAATTCATCAGGCTGGCACAGGACAACCTTTTCTTCCTTTGCATGATCCTCTGCTTCCTGTCCTGTAACCCACTGAACACACCAGTGGACAAGTGTCTTACAGCTTCTAGAGATGGTCTAACAACTCCATTTTGAAAAATCACTTTAAGACATTTTTTTCTGATTACTTAAAAACAAATGGACATTTACAAGATGTGTTATTTTTTAACTCTATCATACTTTGGCAACATGTTTACATCTAGACTATCTGGAAGTAGCAAAAGTTTTCTTTTAAAAAGTTGGGACTTGGGCTTGGGTTGTAGCTCAATGGAAGAGCACATGCCTAACATGTGTGAGGCACTGGGTTCAATTCTCAGCACCACATATAAATAAATAAAAACATAAAGGTTCATTTACTACTGAAAATATATTTTTAAAAAATTTGGGGTAGTTGAGAGCAGCTTTTTCATATTATATTCAGTGGTCTTCTATAAAAGGCCAATAAAACTTCACAAATGGAGTGGGCACTTTCAATTGGCCCAAAGCGCAGTGTTCCTTTACCATTTCATTCATGGGCAGAAGGGAGACCATCCACCCCATGGCCACTAACCCTTTCACCTGTCCGCCACTACTCCTTCTGCACATCGCCCAGTCCAGCTGTTGGCAGCTAACCATTATCCCAGTGGACAGTTTACGACACTTCCCATTCCACTTTCTAGAAAGTTAAGGCCTGTGCCTGGAAGAGGTGATGAGGTCTCCTTGAACCAGCTGGAAGCTGTCCTCCCAGGGCACTGATCTTCTAGGACTGCTCTCTAACCCGTGGCTTACCTTTGGGGTATCCACCTACATTCTCTGGACCTCCAAATCCCTGAAGGCCTCTGTGGTGTTCTTGAAGCTGCAGGGCAGGACAGGGCTAGCTAGATCAGGAGACTGGGTAGTCCTTGCTGTCTGGTCTCCAGCAGTCTTCTGCCACCATCAGACTAATCCTTTACCTGTACAGTGCTAACTCTTCCACTCATGAGCTGCTAACCTTCTCCTAGTCAACTGCTAATCATTCCACATGCCATCATCTGGGGCTTCACTTACCTTCCAAGATGGTTAAGGCCTTTGTTCATTCTTATGGGAGGAAGTGAGGTCTTCATCCAACTAACAGTAAGCATTCACCCAGGGCCCTGATCTGCTTGGCCCTGCTGTACAACGTGTGACCAAGTTTTCCAGTGTCAATTTGCTATCTTGGGCCCTCAAAGACCCTGATGGCCTCCTTGGAACTCTTGTGGCCACTGCCACCCAAAGATGCTAAGACCGCAGAGACAGCTTCATCTGACTTTACAGGGTTGTTCCATGAGACTCAGTAGCCTGCTGGGTTCAAGCTGGAACAGAACAGGCCACCACCATCAGGTGGCGGAGGCAGTGAGGAGTAGGTATGCTGGTGCTTGGAGGACTAGGCCATGTGCAGCTGCAGGGACTCCAGGTGTCTGCAGTGTGAAGGCCAAAGCCTGTTCCTAGATTCCAAGCTCTCCATCCTGCATGTGGCCTGAGGGATCCAGAGGGCCCTGGGGAGAAGGGGCCGGACACCCTACATTTCTCACCATTCTCTCTGCCAACACTATTCTGTTCACTTCATTAAACAAGAGTGTTAAATCTAAATTACCTTTCCTTGGTATTATGCATTAGATATGAGGTATCTCCCAAAAGCTCAAGTGTGAGACAATTAAAAAAAATTAGTGGTGAAATGATTGGGTTATGAGTCTTAATCAGTGCTGTTAAGTCACTTGAATGGATTAACTGAGTGGTAACTGCAGGCTAGTAGGGTGTGGCTGGAGGTGGTGAATCACTGGGTCATGACTTTGTGATATATGATTTGTCTTTGGTGAAAAGAGCTCTTTCTGCTTCCTGGTTGCTAAATCTTGAGCTACTCTCCACCTACACACCTTTCTGCCATGATGTTCTGTCTCATCTCAGGCCCAGAACAATGGAGCCAGCCATCTACGGACTAAGACCTCTGCGACCATGAGTCCCAAATAAAATTTTCCTCCTCTAAAATTGTTCTTTTCAGGTCTTTTGGTCACAGCAGCAAAAAAAGCTGACTAAAACAGTTGGTAAACTTTCAATTCTGGGATGTAAAATGAGCCATAGTCAGTGTTGTATTTGGGATCCCACAGGCTGACTTGACTTGTAGGACTTATGGTAGTGTGAAGTTGCTACATGATAGCTCTTGTGCTGTTGCTGAATGAATAGCACCAGGTATATTCTGAGATAGATGAGGTTTAGCACAGACTACAGACATGCAAAGATGTGCATTGCCATGTCAAGCCTGAGTAATATTTGGCATGAAGTTACTCAAGGATGCTGATGCCACATGGTGAAAGATAAATATAGTAAATTACCTCCAGTACACATAGTCACATGTATTCACTTAGTTCTTGGTGACAAGAACCTGCTGCTACTCCTTGCTTTGTGCAGAAGCCACATACAGTTGTATCATAACCACAATTCTTCCATTCATTTCTGTGATAGCTTTATTCTCTTCCTTAGGAAATATAAAGCATACAATGATATAAAACCAAAGCCATTGACATGCTATATCTCCATCATGTATCTGGAACTAGTGATTTTACCAAAGAGTGAGAATTCTCTTTTCAGTCATTTATAATCAATATCTTCTTCAATAGTTTTTACACAAAGATTAGCACACTTGCACAGAGTGAGTCTTCTCTGTGTTGTATATTTCATCCCCCCAAAATTTTAGGTAAACATTGGTAAATGTGTTCACTTTAATTTGGAATTTTGCTTACGTTTCTTGGCAAAATTTAAACTTCCCAACAAAAATTTGGCTATCTTTTAGCAGAATCTTATTCATCATTGCTACGGCCCTTCTAGTGACTGCTGATTTCTCAAAAATGCATGAACTCCTCCTAGCCCCTTGACGCATGTTTATCAGTTAGCATTTTGCATTAAAGAATGTTTTCAGAGACAGAAAATATATCATAAAGTAATTTGTTATTAATAGATTTTACAAGATTTTGATGAATTATTGCCTACTCCACTCATACAAAGGGATGGATTATGCTGGGACCACATGGTATACAGTGGCCTATCATTAATAATGTCAAAGTTCAATGTCCAGAGACCACTCTGTATCACTCTGCAGCAAAAAGTTCACACAGGGATATTCTAAAAGGCATGTGAACAGATAGCTGCAGATTAGAATGGATATGATAAGCTTAGCAGTACAGAACTTCTCATACAGTATTGCCCATTCACATTGAGGTGCAGGTTTCCCAAGTAAAATGACATTTCATTTTGAATCTTGGAAGCACAACACTCGTATTAAACTAGATCCTAAGTGAACTCTGGAGTGAGATTCTGACCAAACTTGAGGATCTGATCTCTCTCAGTGGGAAACAGAGTCAATCAATAAGAATTGGAGGCCAGAGTGTTTTGCTAGGCTGCAGCAGCTGTCAAAGAGGGAGCATAAACCAAGTACAGTCTGAGTGGAAACTGTCAGCCTCTCAAGAGTCATGTATGGTGCCCAGTAGACAAGTTTTCAGATTGTAATGCAATTCATTGTTCAATGTTGCAATTTCCCTAGGTGTAGGCACAAGGTATCCAAGTGAAGGAAACATGCAGGTAGTCTTTGATGGCATGACAATTATAGATAGAAGTCCCTTGGCAAGGTGCCTTTATGTCTACAGGCAGGGAAAAGCTAGGATGAACTTCTTTTCTTTCTCTGGCCCACTTATACCTTATCCTCCAGCCTCCAACCCAGTTCCATTTTTACTCTCCCCTCCTCTTTTGTCCCCCCCACCTCTCCTCCCTTTCCATTTTGTGAGCATGCCCCTATCTGTGTGTGTGTGTGTGTATGTGTGTGTGTGTGTGTGTTTTCTTTTTTTCTGTTGAAAGATTTGGGAGAGAAGGGACATGGAATGTTAAAAAAATCTTTTTTAAAAAATTTTTAGTTGTACATGGACACAACATTTTTTGTTTATTTATTTTTATGTGGTGCTGAGTATTGAACCCAGTGCCTCACATGTGTGAGACAAATGCTCTGCCACTAAGCCACAACTCCAGTCTCTGTTAAAAAAAAATATTTTAATGTGTGTTCTCACAGTTCTAATAGTTTCGAGGTATTTGGGGTTTAGATTCTGTATATTTTGTGGGTTTATTTTAAAATAGGTAATATTCAATTACAACTAAATGAGATGCAGAGTTCACTATTTCTTGTGAAAGCATCAGTTTCTTTAGGTCTATTACTGCTTATCTTTTGTATTAAAATTTTGCTTTCTAATCAATGCAAGCAGTTTAAACCTTAAGTTTTCTCACGTGTTTGAGGTAAGATAATTTTCAGGACTAATACAATTTTCAATGATTGAAATATCAGTAAGTAAATGACATATTTAGGGCAAAATGAAGCAACATCTTGTTACTGGCTAGTTTTGAATTGACTGATGAAAATTGGTAGATGTACTTTTACTTTTTTACATACAAAAATCTGTAAGAGAGAATTAGGGATACTAAGGAGAACTGAAATGAATTATCTGATTACTCAATGACCATTTTGTTTGAGGAAGACCTGCACCATATGTGTGAATAGGAATGGGATTGGGTCCCAAATTTAGGAAGTTATTAATGATTCCCCAAATCCTGAATCTTAAAAATAATTATATTCTCATCCAGTTGCTTCCAAAAATAACCTCTATATGATAAAACAAAGGTCTTTTTAAAAATTTTCATATCTTTACTGTAGTTTATTTTACCTTACTCTAAAAGATTTATGCCTTATTGTAAAAATTTTATGATAAAAATATTGGCAAATTGTCATTTACCCAAAAGGACAGATCAACAAAATAGCAGTAGCTAACATTGTATAACTTGACTGTAATAATTTATTTAATTCATTCAACAAATTTATGAAATATATTCTTTGCCATTTTACATTTAATAAAACTTGGGTCAGAGATGGTAAGTAACTTAACCAAATTTGCACAGCTACTAAGTGTGAAAACTAAGATGTGAACCTAGGCATTCTGGCTGTTTCACCTATGCTTTGTGAAATACTCCACATTTCCTTTTCATAATAGGAAAACAATTTTACTTGTCTCTATATATCTATCATTCCATATCAATCTAAATCTTTAATTATTTAAACTCTATGAGATTTGAAACCATACTATCTCAGAAACTGAAAAATATCTAAACATCTAAGACAATGTGGTGTTTATGAACATTATCAATATATTTTGCACTAAAATTTTGAAACTTTATTAAAATATGTTTTATATATGTTTGAGCAGATCAGTCATAGTTATATTCCAGGACATTTATTATAATGAAATAGATTTTGATCAATTATAAAGTCATTAATTGTGAAAGAATTTTTGAAACTCCCAAACCCAGTAAATCCATATGGCAAGATGCTATAACTTCTACATTAAACCAGATACTGTACATTATATAAAGACTCTGCATATTTCAACATTACATTTGTATCTGTTGTCTTTTAAAATTAATATTGTCTCCAAATGAACTTAAGATATTAAAAACACCTGTTCTATAGTATTCCATAAGAAGTTTTCATTTTTTGGTCATTATCCATGCCAATATAACATTTCATTTTATAGTTCAGGCTGTCATTTGTCCATAAAGATTTATTATTATAAGACTGAAAATGCAAGGAATATGAACTTTGACCTAGAAGTATTGTTTTTTTTAAAAATTTTCATTGAGTTGTACAAACACATGTTGTGAATAATAGAAGTGCCTCTACTAACACTTTGCAGAGTATTTTGAGGTAGTGTCCTCTATAAGATGTCACTCATATCACCAAGCATTGACTAAGGTTTGGGAATCCAGGGAACAAAAAACATTGCAAACTTTAATAAGCCGAGAATCATTGATTTTGTTGTGTCAATAATTGCCAAGTAATGATTTTTACAAATAATTAGACTTTAACAGGCAGAAACAAATTTATGTCCTTCTTTGCTTTTATAATGCATGTAATAATAGATGAACTATAATACAAGCTGTTGTTTTTAGGTACACAACATCTCTTACTATCCTAAAAAAAATGAAATATTGCATGTCAGTAACTGATCAGTGACTGTATAAAACACAGTAGTGGTTTTTCTTCTTTAAGCTACTTTTAATTGAAGCTCATTCATCATTTCATGTTTCTAAGCCATTCTTTATGGAAAAAGGCAATGAACCATTAAAGTCAAAAGGACAAAACAATAGTTTCAGGTTAGTAAAATTGTTTTTATAATAGTTGAGATTTATGTACACTGATATTAATCATTCTTCCTCTCTTCTAAATATATTCCTTAAAGACAAAATTTGAAAAGTATTGTAAAGATATATGATTTTGACTTGTGCATTTCAAAAATGCTGAGCCTAAATTATATCTGGGAAATATCACTTCTTTAAATTTTGGTTTTGATTTTTCTTATCATTTCCTCCCATGTTGGACTGCTCAGTACTGTTACCATCTAATTTTACTTATTGCAAAGAAATTAAAATAAAAGGATTGAAATGAGTAAAATCTCAGGTACAATGCATGATGAATCTCAAAACTAGAAAAATAAATAAAAGCTTTCAAATATTTTTACTGAGAAGGACCACATAATAGTTTTAATTAGAAAAAAATACTTAAATTCATCTGTATATTTCATCTGTACATTTTTAGCTAATATTATTAATTCTTATTTAATATTTTAGGGACCTAAAGAGTCTTTTAAGATTTATCATGTGACCAAGCACTGGTAGATTAGGTAAGATGCTTCCTGAGAAGTACTTTGGTCAACTAGACTAGAAAAGAGAGACATAATTTTCTTGTTCTCCTTTTATTGTAGAAACAATCCCTTATTATATTTTTGCTTTCGAAAAGGAAGTTATTAGAATAAATGTGTCCTATAGTATTGTCAAGTTTATTATGGCTAAATAAACATGAGAAGTGGATGCCATTTTATGTTACCTTATATGTGGTACTGCAGCTCTCACCTTTTTTTTGTATGACAAAGCAAGGTAAATTATTATAATTGATATCTCCCATGATGAATTTTAACTTTAGATGTTTAAATACATATTACTATGAATTGAAAAGTATTCAAATTCTTTGTTCAAAAATTTCAACAGGTTGGTATTTTTGAATCAAGATATATTTGTTCAAATAATAACTTTGGATTCTGATTTTGGAAAAAACTTGGGAGACATCTATTTGCAGAGGTCAGTGAATGAAATGTTATCAATCAAAGCAGACATGAGAAAGGTTTTTTTCAGTAAATCCCTTCAACTTTCTATCAAAGGTAAGATGAAGAAATAATCATGTTACCCAAACGGAATTCTTATTATTTCAATAATTATGTTTATTTATTAAATTTTGAAGTAAAGAGAGAGAGGAGGGAGCAGAAGATTGATGTTTAACCAAATAACTGCACTATGGCCTAGTCAAGTGAACATAAAAAACTAGCCATCACAAACTGTCTCAAGGTTCCAAACAGAGTCTCAATAACACACTTCAGCAAAAACAGAGAAAAACAAGTTTTGTCTGAAGTCAAGCACATTGGACAAGTCCAAGATACTACTACTTTACGAAAGTGACAGTCATACAACACATTTAAAATTTTCTCTTTCTTATTGCATCACTGCAGAGGTATTTCTATTCTTATACAAACAAGTTGAGCTTCTTTTTATGTAATATAAAAATAACATAATATTAAATAATGTAAGACAAGGGAGCATAGTATACTTAGTTAAAAATAATTCATTGCAGCCTGCATACATTATCTCATAGGAATGAAATGTCTTAAACCTTGCTGTACCCTACCTTCTTACTAATAGTTGAACAATTCCCTATATTCACAGATGAAATATAATTATATCAGAGATGTCTATGAATGTTTGCAGCATATATCTGAAAGATTATCTAGAAATCTTGAACCCACCAGACCAAGCTATAGAAAGTCTTAAAGGTTATACTAAGGGCTTTAAATTTTCTCATGATGGTAATAGTCATTCAAAGGTTTAAAAGAAATTAGTGGTATAATGATAAAGATCACATTGGGCCAAACACCACCTATAATCCAATTGACCTGGGAGGCTATGGCAAGAGGATCACAAGTTCAAAGCCAGCCTCCAAAATTTAGCAAACACCCAAAACAACTTAGTAAGACCTTGTCTCAAATTTAAATAAAGGCATAAATACATAAGTACATAAATAGGAAGGGCTGGGGATGTAGCTCAGTGGTAAAGTGCTTCTGGGCTCAATCCCACATACTACAAAAACAAAACAAAACAAAGATCATACACATGGGCAGCTTGAATGTGTATGTAGGATAAGAAGATGGGAAAAGATGGACTGTTGTTAGACTCCATGCTGGAAATGGAATACTGGGAAACTGGTCTAGATACAGTTCATATGATAGATAAGAAGAGATTATGATTCTAAACAGTAACAAGCAGCTCCAGACTACAACTTAAACTGAATAACCTATGTGATTTAAAAAGTAGATAAGAAGTATAAGATTTTATGAATTATTTGAATTTTTAAAATGTTAAAATAAGAACCCTTTATTTTAAGTGTTATATAAGTATTTGAAATGGACTGACCAAGATTATGTAATAAGGGTTTTAATTTAAAGAATAAGTAAAAATAATAAAAGAATATTTTTTCAAATAATTGCATCTAATTCTCTTATGCATCTGTCATAGCACTTAACTAACAATTACTTGGTTAAAAAGATTTATTGAACACATGTGCCAAAACACTACTTTAGTCCTGTGGATAAAGCAGTGAACAAAGCAAAACAAAACAACAATAACAAAACCACAAAGATCTATGTTCTCGGGGAGCTTACACTCTAGTGGGGGGGGAGACAAAAATAAATATACATATACAGTTGGCTCTTCATTACTATGGGCCATGGATACAAACAACTGTGAATCAAAAATATTTAAAAAAATGCATCTGTTGTAAATTTGTACAATAAGGTTTTATCATTACTCTTTAAATAATACAACTAATTATAGAGTATTTACATTGTATTAGACATTATAAATAATCTAGAAATTATTTAAAATATTGTATAGTATATACATAAGTTATGTACAAATTCTACAGTGTTTTTACAGAGAATAGGGGCATCTGTAGATTTTTGGTGTCTCTCAGGGTTATACTCCCAATGACATCTCATAAATTAACCTAAGTCAGACCCTAATGTTGTAAGTATTTATGTTTTCCTATGAGATTAGGTAAGACTTTGATGAAAGCAACAGGTATTTTAGTTCCAGAGAGAACTATAGTATGAATGTCAGCTTACAAGGCAAGGAAGTGGGAGAAATAATTTTTGTCTGGTATTCATATCAATTAGAGGCTTGGCTGAGAAAAGCAGAAAAGATCATGAAGAACTGATTGGAATACTGAAAGGTCAATAACATTCAACAACTTAGGTACTAAAAATAACAGTGGTATTTGCCAATAATGTTCTTACTTTCATTTTAATATTTACTTGGAAGAGGCCATCTGGAAATTTATTCCCTACTGAGAACTTTAATATTCTGATTATCAATATAAATAGATACATAAATAACAGCTTATTAACACTATACTAATAGTAAAGACATGCAATGCCTAATAACATTTCACGCAATAATAAACAGCACACAGCATGGCAGTCCTATATATTACTTAATGACATCATAGCTCTCTTAGTTTATATAAATACACTTCATAACCCTGAGTGTGGAGATACCAGCAAACTCCAGACAACCCCACCCATCAGATGAGAAGGGAAGCAAGGAAGACACTGAACTTCAACAGAAACCATCATTCAATTTTCCTTCAAGATTTTTTTTTCCTTCTTTTCTGTCATCACATCCCCACAATTTGTGAAACCAAGTACTTTCCATGCATTAGGCTACTGAGAACTGGAATGTCTGAATAGTATAATACAGCTTTGATGTATATTCCTTTAACCTTTATTTTTACAATTTGTTTTCTTTTAGCTCCCTCCCCATATTTTCCTCACACTTATCTGTCTCCCCAGAGTCTCTTTCTCTCTTTTCTCCTGCTAATAGCCAATTTCTTTTGGTTCCTCTTTCATGCTCTCTATGATCTAATACTTCTATAGTCTCACCTTCCAGCTCACTAACATCTCATCCTACACACCCCCAGCTCTCTTTGTCCATGATTATAAACTGTAGACCAACTTGCACACCTACTCACTATATTGTAAATGATAAACAAACACACCATTTCTGTTTACTGTGCCAAAAGGGTAATTATCTCAATATAAGCTATTTGGTTTAAGTCTGCATATTGTTATATTGTGTGCTAATTAATATTGATTGCCTCCTTAAAGTTGAGGTATTGGAAATCAGAAGGGAAAATATAAGACTATAGGGTAAAAGCTACAATACCTCAGGTCTGCACTCCTAGAGGGGAAGACATATGAACAACATGAAAAATAAAAGGAAGAAAGTACCTCAAACAAACCAAGATGCAGCAATAATAGAATGTTTTACCAACAAAATAGAGGAAATGTCAGGGAATGAGTTCAGAATATACATAATTAAAATGATCTGTGAAATAAAAAATGATATGTGAGCAAACACAAGCAACAAAAGATCACTTCAGTAAAGAGCTACAAGAGCAAATACAGGAAGCAAAATATTACATCAATAAAGAGATGGAGATTCTGAAAACAAACAGAAATCCTTGAAATGAAGGAAATAATAAACCAAACTAAAAACTCAATAGAAAGAAACACCAACAAACTAGATAACTTGGAACAAAGAACATTAGGGAATGAAGACAAAATATATAATCTTGAAAATAAAGCTGACCACACAGTGAAGATGGTACAAACCCATGAACAGAACATCCAAGAATTATGGGATAAAAGAAAATACCAAATTTAAGAATTATTGAGATATAAGAAGGCATAGAAATACAAACCAAAAGAATAAATGATCTATTCAATGAAATATTATCAGTAAATTTCCCAAACCTGAACAATAAAATGGAAAATAAAATATGAGATGCTTACAGAACACTAACTGTACAAAATGGCAACAGATCCACACTAAGGTATATTATAATGAAAATTCCTAGCATACAGAACAAGGATAGAATTTTAAAGGCTGTAAGAGAAAAGCATCAGATTACATATAGGAGTGAACCAATTAGGATCTCAGCAGATTTCTGAATTCGGACCCTCAAAGCTAGGAAGTCCTGGAAAAACATGTACCAAACTCTGAAAGAAAATGGATAACAATCAAGAATCTTATGTCCAGTAAAATTAAGCTTCATATTTGATGACAAAATAAAAATCTTCCATGATAAACAAAAGTTAAAATAATTCACAAGATGAAAGGCTGCACTAGAGAACATTCTCAGCAAAATATACCATGAAAAGAAAATGAAAAACAACAATAAAAATTAGCAAAGGAAGGAACTACACTAAAGTAAAAGTCAATCAAAGAAGAAACCAAGGCAAACTAAAAAACAAAAATAAATCAAAATGACTGGAAACACAAGTCATGTCTCAATACCCCTGAAAGTTAATGGCTTAAACTCATCAATCAAAATACATAGGCTGGCAGATTGAATAAAAAAAATCCCAAAATATGCTGCATTCAAGAGAGTCATCTCATAGGAAAGGACATCCACAGACTAAAGGTGAAAGGTTGGGAAAAACATACCACTCACATGCACTGCATAAACAAGCAGGAGTTTCCATCTTCATATCATATAAAGTAGATTTCAAATCAAAGTTAGGGAAAAGGGATAGAGAAGAACATTTCATACTACTTAAGGAAATCATGCATCAACAAGACATAATGATCTTAAATATCTATGCCCCAAACAATGGAGCATTTATGTATATCAAATGGACCCTTGTTAACCACAAGAATCAAATAGAACTCAACATAATAATACTGGGTGACTTTAACACACCTCTCATTACTGGATAGATCTTCCAAACAAAAACTAAACAAAGAAACTACAGAACTCAATGAAACAATCAGTAATTTAGACTTAACATATATATATACATATATATATATATATATATAATATCCCATCCATCAATGAGCAAATATACTTTTTTCTCAGCAGCACATGGATCCTTCTTCAAAGTAGATCATATGTTATGCCACAAAAAGTCTTAGCAAATACAAAAAAAATTAGAGATACTACCCTGCATTCTATCATAATGAAATGAAATTAGAATCCATGATACAATAAAAAATAGAAGGTACTCCAATACCTGGAGAGTAAATAATTGCTATTGAATGGTGCATGGATAACAGAAGGTAAATGAGAACTTCAATAAAATATACCAAAATTTCTGGAACACTATGAAGGCAGTGTTAAGAGAAAAGTTCATTGCATTAATCTCATTCATTAAAAGAATAAAAATTCAACAAATAATGACCTAACATTACATCACAAAGCCCTAAAAAACAAGAATAAATCAACACCAAAATGAGTAGAAGACAGGAAACAATAAAAACCAGAGCTGAAATCAATGAAACAAAAACAATAACGAAAAAAATTCAAAAAATTGACAAAACAAAAAGTTGGTTCTTTGAAAAAATAAATAAAATTGATAAACCCATAGCCATGCTAACAAAGATAAGGAGACAGAAAATTCAAATTACTAAAATTTCTGATGAAAAGGGAAATATCATGATGGACTCTATTGAAATACAGAAGATAATTAGAAACTATTTTGATCATTTATACTCCAGTAAAATAGAAAATTTCAAAGCCATTGACAAATATATAGAGACATATGATATTCCCAAATTGAATCAGGAGAAGAAACACAATTTGAGCAAATTGATTTTATGCAATGAAATAGAAGACACCATCAAAAGCCTACCAAACAACAACAACAAAAAAAGCCCAGGATCAGGTGAATTCTCAGTTGAGTTCTACAAGACCTTCAAAGAAGAACTAATTCCAATACTCCTCAAACTATTCTATGAAATAGAAAAGGAGAGAAATCTTCCCAACTCATTCAATGATATCACTCTTATCACTAATATCGCTCTTACACCAAAACCAGACAAAGACACATCAAGGAAATAAAACTATAGACCAATATCTCTGATGAACATAGATGCAAAAATTCTCAATTTCTGGCAAATCACATGCAAAAACACACCATGATTAAGTGTTTTTCATCCCAGGGATGCAAGGTTGGTTCAATATAGAGAAATCAATAATCTATCACATCAATAGACTTAAATATAAGAACCATATGATTATCTCAATAGATGCAGGAAAAGCATTTGACAAAATGTACCACCTCATCATGTTCAAAACACCAGAAAAACTATGGATAACAGAAACATACCTCAACATTGTAAAATCTATCAATGCTAAGCCCAAAGGCAACAGCTTTCTAATTGGAGAATAATTTAAAGTATTCCCTCTAAAAAAAAATAGAACAAGACAAGGATGCCCTCTTTCACCCTTTCTATTCAACATAGTCCTTGAACATCCAACCAGAGCAATTAGACAGTCGAAAGAAATTGAACAGATGTGAATAGGAAAATAAGAAGTCAAATTATTACTATTTTCCAATGACATACTTCTATACATAGAGGACTATGGGGAGATGACCAGTGTCTCCTTTGGGGCATTCTTCCTGCCGAGGAAGGTGTAAGCCATTTGAGAAAGTGAAGAATAAAAGACAAAGTGAGAATTATAGTTTTCAAAAGGTTGGAGCCCCTGATAGGTCCGGTCCACATGGGAGATGGGACAAGAGAAAATGGCTCTCATGGTTTATTTAAGGGGGAACACCAAAGGCAGTGATAAGATTTTAAGGGCAGAGTCTTGCTTTGTGATGTCTTGCAGTCAACAGATTAATTGGCTTCTTGGCA
This sequence comes from Xerus rutilus, assembly GCA_028644305.1. Taxonomy (NCBI): domain Eukaryota; kingdom Metazoa; phylum Chordata; class Mammalia; order Rodentia; family Sciuridae; genus Xerus; species Xerus rutilus. Next base: position 57,832,542 of record CM053417.1, read on the forward strand.
GGTCACACTCATCAGAGGGGCTGTGTGGCTACAGGAGGTCACCACATCTCCGGTGCTGTGTGGGACCTTTGGCAGAGCTTCAATAGGGCTCAGAATATCAGGGCAGTTAACCAGAGGAAATGCTCACTGGTCATTCCCAATCACCAGATTCTCCTATTCAATAGGCTATGATGCACAGCAGTCCACATACAGTCCAAGGATGGCTCGTGACAGAGAACCCAAAAAATTCTACCAGAAATCTTCTAGAACAAATAAATTAATTCAGCAAAATAGCAGTATATAAAATCAACACCCACAAATCAAATGCATTTCTGTACATCAGTGATGAAGCCTGAGAAAGAGATATTAGGAAAACTACTTCATTCACAATTGTATAAAAAAATAAAATAAAATATTTGGGAATCAACCTAACAACAGAGGTGAAAGATTTCTCCAGTGAAATCTATAGAACACTAAAGAAACAAATTAAAGAAGACCTTGCAAGATGGAAAGACCCCCCTTGCTCTTGGATAAGCAAAATCAATATTGTTAAAATGGCCATACTACCAAAAACATTATACATATTTAATGCAATTCCAATTAAAATACCAGTAACGTTCCTCAAAGAAATAGAAAAAGCAATTATATGATATATTTGGAAAATATAAGAGACCCAGAATAGGTGCTGAGGATATGGAGAAAAAAGTATGCTCATTCATTGCTGGTGGGTCTAAAAATTGGTGCAACCACTCTGGAAAGCAGTATGGACATTTCTTAGAAAACTTGGAATGGAACCACCACTATTTGACCCAGCTATCCCACTACTCAGTCTATACCCAAAGTACTTAAAAGCAGCATACTACAGTGATGCAGCCACATCAATGTTTATAGCAGCCCAATTCACAATAGCTAAACTGTGGAACGAGCCTAGATGCCCTTCAATAGATGAATGGATAAAGAAACTAAGGTATATATATGCAATCAAATAATACTCAACCTTATAGAAGAATAAAATTATGCCATTAGCAGGTAAATGGATGGAGTTGGAGAATATCATGCTAAGAGAAGTAAACCAATCTGAAAGGGTAGGGGAGGGGGTATAGGGATGGGAAAGATGGTGGAATGTGACGGACGTTATTATCCTATGTGTGGGTATGATTGCACAAATGATATAACTCTATATTGCGTACAATCAGACATAAAAGCTGTTCTACAATTGTGTACAATGAGTCACAATGCATTCTTCTGTCATGTATAGTTAATTAGAACAAATAAAAAACAATATTTTGGCATTTTTTGGTTATTTTATGAGAATAAATTGCTAAATTTTATTTTTTACATGAAGGTTAATGGTTTAATTTTGTGGAGGGTTAAGACATTTAAAATGGCTCTAGCAGGTGCCATGGCAAATGCATATAATCCCAGCAACTAAGGAGACTGAGGCGGGAGTATTGCAAGTTTGAAACCAGCCTTGACAACTTAGTGGGCCCCCGTCTCAAAGTTAAAGAAAATTACTGGGTTTTATTCCTTAGTGGTAGAACACCCTTAGTTCAATCTTCAGTACCACAAGAAATAAAAATGAAAAAAAAAATTAAAATGGCTCTAAATTGATGTATAGAGTTATATTCATATTAGAAAGTGATTATTATTATTAAGTCAGTCTACCAAGAATGAGTGCACTATGGAAGTTCTATTGCCACAATCAATGCATATACTTCCCAAATTCTTATGTCTTATGTTTATGTTTTGTAGTTTTTATGTTTTCTTTTGAAAACAAGTATAATAAGCATGCTGGGTAGTCAGTCTTAATTTTATCTTTCAGAAAATAAAATTTATTTTGTATAGAGATAAAATGGAGACAAGAAAGAATATTGAAATAGCAAAAGGAATGAAGTTCTGAGTATTTGAATCTTAATCATAGAGTAGAATATTTTTAACATAAAATATAAAAGCTTTAATGAAAATATGAGAAAATAATTTTAGCACTGGTTCTAAATAGGAGTAAGCTTTCTGCCTAGCAGACATTTGGCAATGTCTGGAGAAACTTTTCATTGTTAGAATTGGGGGTGCTACTGGTATCTAGTTAGAAGAGGCCAGGCTAAACCGGGCACGGTGGCTCAAGCCTGTAATCCCAGCACTTAGGGAAGCTGAGACAGGAGAATCACGAGTTCAAAGCCAGCCTCAGCAATGGCGAGGTGCTAAGCAACTCAGTGAGACCTTATCTCTACATAAAACCCAAAATAGGGATAGGGATGTGGCTCAGTGGTCGAGTACCCCTGAGTTCAATCCCCAGTACCAAAAAAAAAAAAAAAAAAGAGGCTAGGCTATTGTTAAATATCCTACAAAGCCAAATACAACTTCCTTTCTCTTAACAAAAAATTATCCAGCTTTAAATGTCAATAATATAACTGTTAGGAGACTCTGGTTTAAAATACTGATTATTAATTTTACAGAAAATATAAATGTTTTAAAATATAAATTCTTAATTGTGATCTGCTTGCCAAAGGAGCAACATTTTCAGAAAAAATTGCTACCATTGAACTCTCTATTTTTTTAAATGAGCAACAATAATTTTGGAGTAGGAAATTATAGAAATGATGCATTGATTATTCTTCCTATCTAAAGTTGATTGATCTCTTTGAGCATTTAATTTTAAATACTGAATCCAATACTCAGCTTCCTAATAATTCCTCTTCATACAAGAAATTTCTCATTCACGAACTCACAGAGGATACTATATATTATATGAGTCTGCTTTCTGATTCTGTAATATAGAAATTTTGTTATTGTTTGTAAAAGTCAAATACCATAAAAGCATTATGGTTTGGAGATTTTGAGAAAATTATGCAAACATCATGGAGGTGAAATTATGGGATTATGTTCATGTTATACTGTATCTTTGTGTCAAATAGATTAATTTATGAATTAGGTTACAGCTCTCATAATCTAATCATTTTACTTACAAGTATTCCAGCACTGCCACATGAGTTTTTATACAAAAATCATGAGATTATTTCAACTTAAAGAAAGTAGGTGCAGACTGATAGTCTGTCCCCAGGTAAGCACAGCTATGGGGAAAATAATGGACCAATCCTGGATAAGCACTCTGACAACAAAACTAGAGAAAAATAGCAGAACTATTGTGGACACTGAACCTATGAAGCTCCTCATCATCAGTTAAGGAACTGATGATGTACTGATGTTCAATACTCCTATGAAGCTCCTTATCATCAGTTACTACAACAACATCATCAGATGCTACTACAACTATCAGATCACACATTGATGATAAAACTGGAATTGTCACAGAAGGAGAGCTGCAAGTCCACATGAAACAACAGGATCTGCACTACTATCTAAACAGAGGTAAAATCTTCTGTCATATCAACATTGGGACAGCCTTCATCAAAATTAAAGTAAATGATGGGGCCGGGGTTTTGGCTCAGTGGTAGCGTGCTCGTCTAGCATGCGTGAGGCACTGGGTTCGATCCTCAGCACCACATATAAATAAAATAAAGATATTCTGTCCACCTACAACTAAAAAAAATAAATATTTAAAAAAAATTAAAGTAAATGAAACACCATCACCTGATAAGGCTTCCCATGCCGATTGTAGGAAAAACCAGAGAAGGTGCACTCCATGTACTCTGCTGTACATCACACCTGCACAGACTACCAGAGGACCCCAAAATTGTGAGATTTATAGATAAAGCATGTTTCTTGTGCTCCATAAAGTACACATTATGTCAAATCCCATTAATTACAGGAAAAAAATAAAACACATGAAGTCCACAAAAGCAATTGGAATGAACACCACACAACAAGCCAATATCCCAAGATACATGTTCAAGAGAAGCCTATTTACTAAGCTATTCCTCATAAAAAGGAGAAGAACTGTCCATTAAAAAGATGCATAAATCTCAACAGAAAAACATAAGAGCTGGGCATGGTGCCACATGACTGTAATACCAGCAGCTTGGGAGACTGAGACAGGAGGATTACAAGTGAAAAGCCAGCCTCAACAATGGGGCAACTCAGTGAGACCCTGTCTCTAAATAAAATACAAGATAAGGCTGGGGATGTGGCTCAGTGGTTGAGTGCCCCTTAATTCAGTCCCGTGTACCCACCCGCCAAAAAAGAAAAAAATAAATAAATATGTAAAAATAAAAGACAATATCATACTTCCCAAAGTTTGCAACTATTTTTTACTTTTGTTTTTATGGGTAATTATAATTGTACATAATAGTAGGATTCACTATGCCTTACTGTTATATTCCCATGGCATAATTTAATCAATCTCCTTTACTAGAACTTTCCTTTTTTTCCTTTTTTTTTTTTTTGGTACTGGAGATTGAACTCAGGGGCATTTGACCACTGAGCCACATCCCGAGTCCAATTTTGTGTTTTATGTAGAGACAGGGTCTCACTGAGTTGCTTAGCACCTCGCCATTGCTGAGGCTGGCTTTGAACTCACGATTCTCCTGTCTCAGCCTCCCAAAGTGCTGGGATTACAGGTGTGCGTCACTGTGCCTGGTCCTTTTCTTCCTTTTATCCCTACAACTTAAATTTTTGTTCTACTCTACTTATCTCCACTCCATTTTTATTATTATTATTTTAAGTAGTGCTTAATAAATATATATAAAAGTAGGATTCCTTGTGGTATATTCATACATGGATATAGCATAATTTTGTAGATTTTATTCCCCAGTGCTTTTCCATGACCCTCTCTCCACATTCCTAGTCAAGCCCCTTCCTCAACTCAGTTGATCTCACTTTTATTGTCCTAATATCCTATTTTATTTGTTTTCCCTATAGCCTTATACATTATTAAAAAAAAAACACTTGACACTTAACTTTCTGAGTGTTTATATTACTTACCATTATGTTCTCCAGTTTTGTCAATTTTCCTATAAATTGCATCATTTCATTTTTTTATGGATGAAAAACTCCTTTGTGTATATATATCACATTATGCATTTGTCTGTTGACAGACAGCTAGACTGGTTCTATAACTTGACTATTGTGAATTGTCAATATTGGTATGCATGTATCTCTATGCTGATATTCATGTTTTTTGAATAAAGGAGTGGGATAGCTGGTTCATATGGGTGTTCCATTCTTAGTCTTTTAAGAAAACTCAAAGTTGATTTCCATAGTGGTTTTACAAATTTTCAGTCTCACCAACAATGTATAAATATACCTTTTCCTCAATATACTTGCCAGAAATTATTGCTATTTGTATTCATGATGTTTGACATACTACTGGAGTAATATTAAGTCTCAGTGTAGTTTTGATTCACATTTTCTTGATTGATAGTGATTCTGAGCAATTCTTTTATGAAATATCTGCTTAGTTCATTTGCTTATTAATTAATTGGGTTGTTTTTGTTTTTATACTTATTTATGTATTTGTTTCTTGGTGTTAAGTTTTTATGAGTTCTTTATATGTTCTGGATATTAATCCTCCATCATAAAAATGTCTGGCAAATATTTTCTCCCATTCTGTAGGCTCTTTCTTCATACTGTTGTTTCCTTTGCTGTACAGAAGTTTTTTAATTTGATACCATTTCACTTTTTGATTCTTGATATAGAAAGCTGATGCTTGTGACAATATGTTGAAATGGTGATCCTATGTTTTCTTCTGGAAGTTGAAGAGTTTCTGATATAACTTTTAGATCTTTGATCCACTTTGAGTTAATTTTTGTGCAGGTGAGAGATAAGGATCTAGTTTCATTATTCTACATATAGTATCTGGTTTTCTCAGAACAATTTAAAAAATGTCCATCTTTTCTCCAACATGTTTTGGCATCTTTGTTACAGACTATATGGCTGCATGTGTGTGAGTTTTTCTCTGTGTCTTTTATTCTGTTCCATTGGAATATGTGTCTGGTTTTTTAAATATTTTTTAGTTGTAGATGGACCTTTATTTTGTTTATTATTATGTCGTGCTGAGAATCGAACACAGTGCTTCACACATGCCAGGCAAGTACTCTACCACTGAACCACAACTCCAGCCCCTATGTGTCTGTTTTTATGACAATTCCATGCTGCTTTTGTAACTATATATTTTGAGCTCCAGTAATGTGATGATTTCGCCATTACTTTTATTGCTCAGAATTGCTTAAGGTAATTCTGTAGTAACAGATTCCAAAGACATAAAAGTGGATGAAATGCCAGGCAATGAATTCAAATAATGGTGTTGAAAATGATCAATGAAATCCAAGAAAACACAACAGTTCAATGAATTAAGGAAGACATTGAAGGATAGGAATGACCATTTCAATAAAGATATAGAGATTTTGAAAAAGAACCAAATACAAATCTTGAAAATAATGTGCTCAATAAATCAGACAATCTCAAAAGGTACATGAAGAGCCTGTGATAAAATACAACATCTCCTCTGGATATAATCTTTTAATAATTCAAATATAGAAGTATCATAACTCAGCCAGGCTCAGTGGCACACACCTGTAATTCCAGCGGCTCGGGAGGCTGAGACAGGAAGATAACAGGTTCAAAGCCACCCTTAGCACTGGCAAGGCACTAAGCAACTCAGTGAGACCCTGTCTCTAAATAAAATACAAAAAAAATAGGGCTGGGGATATGGCTCAGTGGTCAAGTGCTCCTGAGTTCAACCTCCAGTATCCCCTCCCCCCAAAAAAAAGGGTCATAACTCAACACTATAAAGGCTCAAACCTATGTCCAAAATCATACTGAATGTGGACATACTGAGAACATTTTACCTAAAGTCAGGAACAAGATAAGAATATTCCTCATCTCATAGGAGAAGATGTCAGATTATAAGAAGCTTACACTCTCCAGCTGCTCTTCAGCATGAGACATACAAAGTGTAAAAACTGCTTCTCAGTATGCTAACATCTGCTACCGATCTCCAACCTCTCTTCTGATTGCTTTTTAAAAATATGTCAAATTTCTCCTACCTTTCTACCCTATTTTTTCTTTACTTAAGAAACTCTGGCCCCACCAAATAACATAATTATATAATTTATGTAGTACAATCACATTGATGTGATTATTCTTAAAGGGGACAATGTAGTGGGCACCTGATGTCAAATGCCTGATTGAGTTCAATGTCTTGTATTGCTGGTACTGATGTCAACTGCTGACTTCACCATTCCTATATAGGTGGAATTAATGTTAGAGGTAACACAGTAGACACCAGACATTTACCTTAAAAACACTTACCATTACTTACTGACATTAGTGTGATTCCTGGCTCACACCCCTAAGAGGAGCTACAAATTGACTGGTAAACTTCAAGAATAGAGAATAGAGACTCAGATGAGAAAAAGTATTCACAACCAGCCAAAAAACAGTGCATCTCAAACCAAACAAGATCTAGCCCCAAATTACAATAGACATTCAACTCATAGAATCAAAGTGATAAAAAACCTCAAACCAAAAACCAGGCCACAAGGAGGAACAAACAGAGGGAAAATTCAGATATCAAAAACAGAAAAAAATCTCAGAATAAAAAAGAACTTCACATCTAAGAACACTCATATACCATAGAAAGAATAATCCACCTTAATAGATTCACAAGTCCAGGACTTCTGCAAACAAGAATAAACAATCAAAGTGATACCCCACCTACCAAATCACAATCCCCTAACAAATAATCCCACAGATATAGAGGTGAATGAAACACAAGATAAATATTATAAGAAATTATTATTCAAATATTCAATGAACTAAAAGAAACTGTAAGTAATGAATTAAGAAACCAAATACAGGAGAAGAAAGACCATTTTTATAAAGAAATAGAGATATTGAAAATAAACTGATAAGAACTCCTGGAAATGAAAGACATAATGAATAAAATTAAAAACTAACTTGAAAGCATTACCAACAGATTAGATTGCATAAAAATAAATGGCAGAAGATAGAACTTTAGACCTAGGATTTGAGATATATGAATTTGAGTACATAGAATGCTATAAAGGGAAAAATAATAGAACATGATCAAAATATACAAGAATTCTGTTACAACATCAAGAGACTAAACCTGAGAATCATTGAGATAGAAGAGAACATGGAAATATAAGCTTAAAACATTAAGAACATTTTCAATTAGATAGTCACAGAAATTTTTTTACCATATGAGAAATGAGATATAATTCTACATGCAGGATGCATACAGGATCCCAGATATATATAATCAGAAGAGAAGTTCAAGACACATCATAAAAATGTCTAGCATAGAAAGTAAGGAAAGACTATTAAAAACTGCATAAGAGAAATATCAGGTCACATTTAGAGACAAACAAAGAAGGTTTCTTTCTGGCTTCTCAACTCAGATACTAAAAGCAAGGATGGCCTGGAGTGATATTTCAAGCTCTAAAAGAAAACAATTGCCAACCAAGATTGCTATAGCCAGTAATGCTTTCTTTCATATTCAATGGGGGAATAAAAATTTTCCATGAGAAGGATAAAGTAAAAGAATTCATGACAACCAAGCCAGCACTATATATAATATTCAAAAGTAAATGCACACAGAGGAACCAAAAACAAATGATAAAACTTCCAAATAAATTAAGATCAATATAAGGTTAATCAGCTAAATAAGAATCAAGACAGAATTAGAGGTAACAAAAAATCAACATGGTAGCATACTCCAAACACATAATCATAATAACATAGAATATAAATGGTCTCAATTCCTCAATTACAGGACATATATTAGCAGAATTGATCACATAACAAGATCCAACTATATACTGTTTGCAAGAGACATATCTCATAGGCAAAAACGCTCAGGCTAAAGGGAAAATGATGGAGAAAATATTCCATGCAAATAGAGTCTGAAGACAAGCAAAAGGAGCTATTCTCTTGTCAGACAAAGCTGATTTTAAGCAAAAATTAATTCAAAGACAAAAATACTGCCATTATATCTTGCTAAAGGGAATAGTCCAACAAAAAGTTATAATGATAGTAAATATATAAGCCTCAAATGTCAACACACCCAGTTACATGAAAAAAAAGAAACAAACTCCTTAACATTAAGTCCCAGATAGACCCTTAAAAATATGTTAGATGATTCAAACACCCTTATCACCAATAGACAGGTCACCAAAGCATAAAATCAATGAAGATATATCCAATCTAAATAAATCAAATGGGCTTTATATATTTTTACAGAATATTTCATCCCAAAACAGCTGAATTTACCTTTTCTGTAGCTCATGAAACTTTTCAAAATAAACCATATTTTAGGTCACCATATAAGCCTTAGCAAATGCAAAAAAATATTACATAATCCCACACATCCTATTAGACCTTAGTGGAGTTAAACTAGAAATCAACAGCAAGAAAAATAATAGAAGCCACATAAAATATGAGGATTAAACAATATCCATTTATTTATTTATTTACTTTTTATTTTAGATGGACACAACATCTTTATTTATTTTTATGTGGTACTGAGGATTGAACCCAGTGCCCCACACATGCAAGGTAAGAGCTCTACCCCTGAGCCACAACCCCAGCGCCCAAACAATACTCATTTAAATGAAAAATGGATTAAAGAAAAAATGAGAGAAGTCAAGAAATTATTAGAAACAAATGAAAACAAAAATACAACATATCTAAGCCTTTGGGACAATATGTAATCAGTACTAAGAGGAAAATTGAGCATGGCATAGTGGAGCATATTGAGACAGGAAGATCACAAGTTTGAGGCCAGCTTCAATAATTTAGAAAATAGAGCTAGAGATGTGGTTCAGTTTTTAAGCACCCCTGGGTTAAATCTCCAACACCAAAAAAAGAAAAAAGAAGAAAAAGAAAATTCATTACATTTCGTGCCCACATTAAACAAAACAGGTGCCAAATGTATAAGTTTATGCTCCACCTACAATCCTTAAGGGAAAAAAAAACTTACCCCCCAAATCATTAAACAAAAAGAAATAATAAATATCAGAACCAAATTAATGAAACTGAGAATAAAAAACATACACAAAATCAACACAACAAAGAGTTGGTTCTTCAAAAGAACAAATAAAATTGATAAACCCTTAGCCAAACTAATCAAAAGTAAGAAAAGACCCAAATCAACAAAATTATAGATGAAAATCAAGATATTTACACAGACACTTCTGAAATCCAGAGGAATAGAAACTATTTTGAAAATTTATACTTAAATAAACAGCAAAATCTAGAAGATATTTACAAGTTTCTACATCGATATGCCCTGCCCAAATTGAACCAGGAAGATATAGAAAACCTGAACAATTGAATATCAAGCAATAAGTTTGAAATAGCAATTAAAATTCTTCTAAACAAACAAACAAACAAATAAACAAAAATCTCATGTCAAGATGGAGTCTCAGAGAGTTCTACCAGACTTTTAAAGAAGAACTAAGCCCAGGCTTTCTCAAATTATTCCATGAAATTGATAGGGAAGGAACACTCCCAAGTAAATTATATGAAGCCAGTATACCTATGATACCAAAACCAAACAAAGATACATCAAAGAAAGAAAAATATGAACCAATATCCTTGATGAACACAGATGCAAAAATCCTTAATAAAATCCTAAGAAATACATTCAAACACATATTAAGAAAATAATACATCATGATCAAATGGGCTTCATCCTAGGTTGTTTCAACATATGCAAATCATTAAATGCAATTCCCCACTGAATTAGTAACCAGAATCATATGATAATTTCAATAGATCCACAAGAATCCTTAGATAAAATCCAGCACCCATTAATGTTAAAAATACAAGAGAAACTAGGGATAGAAGGAACTTACCTCAACATTATAAAGGCTATACATTGCAAACCAAAAGCCTGAAAACCAAAAACTGAAAACTTTTTCTCTAAAATTAGAAACAAGACTATGATATCCACTTTCCCTACTTCAATTTAATATAGTTCTCAAAACTCTAGCCAGAGCAATCAGGCAAGAGAAGGAAAATAAAGGGATACAAATTGGAAAAGAAGAAGTCAAACAATCAGTGTTTGCTCATGACATGATCCTAGGTCTATAAAATCCAAAAAATTCCCCCAGGAGACTTGTAGAACTAATAAATTAATTTCTAAGGTAGTAGAATACAAGATCAATACTCATTAAGTAGCTTTCCTATGCCCCATCATTGATTCAGCTGAGAAAGTGATCCGGAAAACCATCCTTTTCACATTAACTTTTTTTAAAAAAAGAAATTAATTTAACCAAGAAGAAGAAAAGATCTCAACAATGAAAACTATAGACCATTAAAGAAAGGAATTGAAGAAGACTTCAGAAGATGCAAAAACCTCTCATTTTCCTGGATATGTAGAATTAATATTGTCAAAATGGCCAAACTACCAAAAGAAATATTCACATTCAATGTAATCCCCAATTAACATATCAATGACATTCTTGACAAAACTAGGAAAAAAAGTCAGTAAATTTATTTGGAAGAATAAGAGACCAGATATAGCCAAAGCAATTCTAACTAAGAAATGTGATGCTGGAAGCATACCCAATCTCAAATTACGTTACAGAGCTATTGCCACAACCTGCACAGCTGGACCCAAGAAACCTATGAAGGGCAATGGAGGATTAAGAAACACACACACACACACACACACACACACAAATATTAAGATAAAAGACTGGGATTAGGTAGAGCACTGCTCTATGATAGAGATGCAGTGTCTAAAGTGTGGGCCTGCCAAGTTTATTTATATAGAGTCTCATAATCAAGAAGTAAAGGACCATCAAGGGAATATTCTTTGTGTATAAGAAAGTTACATGATAGAAACATTTATGTAGTTGTTCCACTGTTGCAATGTGCAATGTTAGGAGATTTATGTAGCACTCAAATCCATTGTCTAAAGTTACTGTTAAGCTGACAGGCTCAGGATTAGCAGCACTAGTGAAACATCATAGTTGTCTTCTCATGCTCAGAATTCCTTTTTCCCTTGGAGCTCTGTGCCTGAGATCAAGGTTGAGATTGATAAAGACTCTTGCACAGAGACTCTTCCAGTGGGGCATCACCACAGCAACTGGGTATCCTGTACCCATGCACAAGCAGCAGGCATACCACAGCCATGAAGCAATCAGAGACCCCCAAACTCAGCCACCACCCTATAGTTGCACAAATAGTGTGCTATTGGCATCAAAATAGACATGAAGTCCGGTGTAATAGAATGACACAGAGACAAACCCAAATACTGATAGCAATCTGATACTTGAAAAGGGTGCCAAAAATATATGTTGGAGGAAAAGACAACCTTTTTAATAAGAAAACTGGCAAAACTGAATATCCATATGTAAAAGAATGACTGTAGATCCATTTCACCCTGCACAAAAGTCAAATGAAAATGTATCAAATACTTAGGAAATAGACCAGAAACCTTACAACAGCTAAAAGAAAATCTAGTGTCAATGCTCCATTATATAGGTGCAGGCAATGACTTCCTAAACAAAACTCCTAAAGCTCAAGAAATCAAGGATCAACAAGTGAGATATTATCAAATTAAAAATCCTCACAGCAATGGAAATGATTAGAGAGTTAAGAGAGAGCCTACACAATGTGATAAAATATTTTCCCACTACTTCTCTGAGAAGGGATTAATATCCAGCATAAAGAACGAAAAAAAAATCTCAAGTCCAAAAAACCCATAGCCCAATCAAAAAATAGATTAAAGAACTAAATGGAAATTTATCAAAGAAAAAAATGTAAATGGCCGAAAAATATATGAAAAAATGTACAACATATTTAGCAATCAGGAAAATGCAAATCAAAACTACACGAAAATTTCATTTCAATCCAGTCAGAAAGGCACTTATAAAGAGTATGAATAATAATAAATGCTGGAGAGGATGTGGAGAAATAGGTGTACTCATACATAGTTGGGACTGCCAATTAGTACAACCACTCTGGAAAGCAGTGTGGAAAATCCTCACACTCAAAAAACTAAAAAGGAAACCATCATATGTTCGATCTGTCCCACTCCTCCGTTTTCATCCAAAAGATCTAAAATCATTATACATTGTCGCACAGCCAATTTAACATTTCTAGCAGCATGAGTCACAATAGAAAATCATGGAATCGACACATGTGGTCATCAATAGATGAATGATGCAAGAAAATGTGGTATATATGAACAATGGAGTCTTATTCAACCACAAAGAATATAAATGTGTGGTGAGAAACAGACTTCAAACTACAGTTATTTGGGATAGTGAGAACACTCTAGTGGCATCCAGCTACCAGATGCTTTTAAAGGGTAGTTTCAACTTGTGTTTTTCACCTGAAAATTTAAAGTCTTAGATGCACCCTGATTTTAATATTTTCTCAAATTACCACAGATATATCTCATAATTATATTTGATGTTTCACTGTGTGTTTGTTTCCACTCCAAACTCTGTAGGCAGAAAGTAACAATTTAAATTCTGCATCTTCTGAAATTTACTTTATGGTCCCATAAGGTGACTGAGTTTTGTAATGTTAAAATATGGGACTCAACTTAAATTGTAAGCATTTGTCAAGAATATGTGACAGGTACTTTCTTTCATACTGGCTATATAGAGATAAACACTAGCTTTGACCTGAAGGAACAGACTAGTGGGAGCATTAAAATACTATATATAATAATAATATGGGGCAATAAAATTTGTAACTATTTCTTTTAAAATTTTTTCTTAGTTGTAGATGGACACAAAGTCTTTATTTTATTGCTTTGTATGTGGTGCTGAGGGTCAAACCCAGGGCCTCACGCATGCGAGGCAAGCGCTCTACCGCTGAGCCACAATCCCAGCCCCTGTAACTATTTTTTAAAAATATTTTTTAGCTGTAGATGGACACAATATCCTTACTCTATTTATTTATTTTTATGTGGTGCTGAAGATCGAACCCAGTACCTCACGCATGCTCTACCACTGAGACATAATCCCAGCACCTGTTACTATCTTTTGAGGGGCAAAAATTGCTGAGTATAATCCCCTTTTCATCAAGATTCTACAAAAGAAGCTATAACTTATTCCCCATGCATCTGGAATGGTACTTAGTTAGGTACTATCATTGAGTTGAGAAGATAATAACTGATACATATTTTTTTTTTGTTGTTTTTTGGTTCTAATGAGGAAGCTAGTTGAGAAAGTCAGATATAGAGAAAATATATTTTACTACTTTTCCTTTTTGGTGTACTTGTCAATATATGTTAATCTCTACTAAAATAATCAATAGCTCTAGCCTAAGAATATTGCTATTGGTGATGTATACTACCATACAGGCTTTATATATCATAGCAGCACTTCTCAAAGGATGCTCCAGGAAATCTCATTCCACTGAAAACGCTCCTAGGCAAAAAGGTATGATCTGTGGTAAATAAGCTTGAATAAGGACATACATATTTCCTGTTTAGAGATATATAGTAGACATTATCATATAAAAGTTTTAAGAAGTCATAATAATCTACAGAACTATGTTTAACAGATTATTGCACAAACTTTCTTGATACTTGGTCACAAAAGCCAGAAGATCATGGGTTGTTATCTGTTAACATCCATGGAATTAGTGTCCCTCAGAACATAATTTGGGAAATGCCGTGTTTTAACACATGTTCAGAAAACAGTGATTTTTGTTATAATGATGTGTATCTTAGTTAAAACAATTCAGTGAATTTACTGGTAACCATTTGTGAGTTAAGAAGCTATTTTTCAGAACTACAGAATATTTCTCACAATATTTTGTTCTACAGATACTGGTGAATGAGTTTTTATGTGAGGGTCTTATACAATTCTGCACAATTCAATTTAATATTTATTTTAATATGCTCTCATTTGTATATATTGTATTATTTAGAGAATGTCAAAATAAGAAAAAATGATAGTTGAGAGATTTGAAACATAGTTTCACTGTGTGTGTGTGTATACATGCATATATTTTCCAGTATACCACATATAAATCCATTCAGAGACACTTTCATATAACATAATTATGTGAACTGTTATCAGATTATTAGAAGAAATTACCATATATATAATCATGGAAACTGATATCATATTGAGGACACAATATGAGTATAATTAATCTGGGTACATATAACTGCTATTAATGTCAATTTGCCACTGACTGAATAAAATGGGGACAGATAACTAATTATACATGAATTTCAGAATTCTCCACAGCAGGCTGTGTGAAACAAATGCATATGTTTAAGGGTATTTCTTTCAACCATTATGATTTCAGAAACCACAAGATTTTACTACAAGTATTATACTAATAGTTATTCATAAAAATTCTCAATCTTTTAGCAGTAGATACAGAAATGGATTTGTTTCATTATTTAAGAATGTATACCTGCCTTATAATTTGACTTAAATTAAAAACAAGTGAAACTAAGGTAGCTCAGCAATATTTTACATAGAGAAATTAGTCAGATAACACTACTAACAAGATTAGTTTTGCCGCTTAAGTTTAAAACAATTATAACTACTTGTATCAAAATACTAATTGGTGGATAAATGTCTTCCAATGCACACTTTCCAGGTTTTGAAAGTGCTAAGATTATTTGTTCTTGCGTTTTTATACTTCAAAAAATGAAATGAATGCATGCACATTTTCTCAGAAACAGAATGTTCTTTATCCGAATAAATCTAAAAAGGATAAAAGCTTAAAAAGTTTCCCAAATAATATATTTATTTTTACAAAATATAATTTTATACATTACTTCCATATATTTTCTCCAATCGAATATAATGATAATGAATGCCAAGTTAAGGATTTTCCTGTGGTGTTTTATAGGAATATCTCTTTTACTGAATTAATCATTTCAGAAGTCTTATGAGTTAACACATAGATTCTTTTCTGCAAATCAAGTGTTGATTGAAATCCTACTGAGACCATATACTGTCCATTTTATCTTGGCTGTTCCCTCTCAATGAAATGTTTTTCCTAAGGGAAGGATTTATTAAAAAAAAAAGTATTATGCAGGCTGAATACAAGAAATAAAAGAAAGAAAAGTGATTCATGTGTTTAAAAATGTAGAACATAACAATTTGGGAAAAATTATGCACATTACTTCAATTACCTATATCATAAAAAAGTATGTTGTTTAATATGGGTATGAAAAAGCCTTTTGCAAAACGAAATTTCTGTATAAAATGAGTTGTTCTAACCAGCAGAGTTTAATTGCAGAACCAGGACCTGTGAAAATGTCAAATTTAGTAATCTGATATACTGAGCCCTCATAGATCTACTTATTATTATTTTTATAATCATAAACATATTAATTATACAAAATAATGTATTTTACTGTGGCATGCCCATACATGGATATATTAAGCTTTGATTATGTCCACATTCCCTTCTGCTCTCTCCCCCAGAACTTCCTCAGAATCTCTAATAGTGTATTATAATTCCAGATTATCATTTTATTTCAGTTTCCACATATGAGAAAAAACATACAATACTCATCTTTGTTTCTGAGTTATTTCACTTAATGGTTTCTCTCAGTTCCATTCATTTTACTGCAAATAATGGGATTTCATTCATTATGGATGAATAATATTTCATTGTGTGTGTGTGTGTAATGTTTCTTAATCCATTCAACTGTTGTAAGGTTGATTTCATATGTTGACTCTTGTGAATAGTGCCATATTAAATATGGTTATTCAGGTATCCCTTTTGTATGGTGACTTCATTTCTTTTCGGTATATACCTAGAATTGGAATAGACCCTGAATAACCAGATAATGCTGAGCAAATTGAGCAATGTTGGAAGCATCACAGTACCTGCTTTCAAAACTTACTACAGAGTCATGATAAAAAAATACCATCATATTGGCATAAAAACAGACCTGTAGAAAAATGAACAAGAATCAAAGACACAGAAATAAATCTACACATCTTCAGCCAACTACTTCTCAACAAATATGCCAAAGACATATATTGGAGAAAGGGCAGTATCTTCAATAAATGATGTTGAGAAATCTGGATATCCATATGTGGAAGCATGAAACCAAACCCTTTTCTCTCACTCTGCACAAAATTAACTCAAAATGTATCAAAGACTTTAATGAAAGAACTAAAAAGTTGACACTACTAGAAGAAATTTTAGAGGGAAACACTTCAAGGTACAGGAAATTATTTCATTGATAGGACTCCAATAGCCCAGGACATAAAAGCAAGAATTGACAAATGGTAGCTGGGTGCGGTGGCGCACACCTGTAATCCCAGCACATTGCGCGGCTGAGATAGGAGAATTGCGAGTTCAAAAAAGCAACTCGGTGAGACCCTGTCTCTACATAAAACACGAAAAGGGCTGGGGATGTGGCTCAGTGGTCGAGTGCCCCTGAGTTCAATCCCCAGTACAAAAAAAAAAAAAGAGAGAATTGACAAATGGTATTATATCAAACTAAAAAGCTTCTGCCGAACAAAGAAAATAATCAACAGAATGGAAAGACAACTTACAGAATAGGAGAAAACCTTTGTCATGTATTCATCTGACAGAGGATTACTATCCAGAATATATAAAATCTCAAAACAACAACAACAAAAATAAAACAATTAATAAATGAACCAATGATCTGAATACACACTTCATAGAAAAGGAAGTACAAATGGCCAATAATAAGTGAAAAATTGCTCAATATCTTTAGCTATCAGGGAAATGCAAATTAAATCTACACTGTGATTCTATCTCATTCCAGTCTGAATGACTTTTTTTAAAATTTTTTTTAGTAGTAGATGAGCACAATACCTTTATTTATTTTATGTGGTGCTGAGGATTTAACTCAGTGCCTCACACTAACTAATGCGAGATAAGCACTCAACCACTGAGCCACAACACCAGCCCCAGTCTGAATGACTTTTATGAAAAATAATAACAATAACAAATGCTGATCAGAGTGTGAAGAAAAAGAACACTTATACACTATTAGAATGTAAACTTATACAAGCAGTATGGGAAAATTATGAGGTTTCCATAGGTCTGTTCTTGCTAAAAACCTGCTTCCTAGGTTTTGCCTTCCTCAACCCGGGCTACAAGAATGAAAAGTTGTATTTCCTTAACTTTTGAGCAAGTGCTATTGTTTCTAGCCTTGGCTTACTGACAACTGTGTTCTTGATATTACTTCCTTTTTTCTTTAGACATGAAACATTGAGACTATGAATCCTTTGTCAATGATAATTTGATTCTGATGTAGTAAAAGTAAATTTGAAACCTAATGGAATTTTTTCCTGCCCTAACAACTCAGGTTGAAGAGTTTTTAATGCATATGCACTTGATGTTAGTGTCAAATTATTAGAGGCAATACATAGCAACAAAATTATTCTCCCTTTAAGTTTTGGTAGCTTGTGAGTGTATGAAAAGAGAAATGTGGAATTACAATTTTGTCAGAGAATATATCAATAATTTTCTTCTGTTATGTTGGTACTAATGTAATTCTGGCCATTTGAGATCCAGATCCTGATCCACACAACAGTCATTATTTAGTATATGCATAGTGATAATGAGCATTAAAAGAAGGCACATTCTTTGAATATATGTCCTCATGTGTGGAGGATGTTTTGTACTTTTTCCTATTTCCTCATATTAGGAAAAAATATTTAGAATTGCTACAACCCCTTAAACATCAATAAAAAAGTAAAAGTTATCTAGTACTATACAAAGATGCTTGAAATACATGGTGGAAAAAAGATAGCCTTTTTTAACAAATGGTGCTACGAAAACTGGAAATCTATATGTAGAAAAATGAAATTTAATCCATATTTTTCACCCTGCACAAAAGTCAAATCAAAGTGGATTAAAGACCAGAGAGCCTGCAATAGCTAGAAAATGTAGGCCTAACACTCGAACATGTTGGTACAGGAAGTGACTTCCTTAACAAGACTCCTAAAACATAAGACATAAAATTATTTTAAAAATTCAATAAGTGGGATGATATAAAATTAAAAAATATTTATTTGCACAGCAAAGGAAACAATTAAGAGCATTAAGAAGGAGCGTATATAATGGGAGAAGATCTTTGTTACCTGCTCTTCAGATAGGGCATTAATATTCAGAACATATAAAAACTAAAAATCTTAACTCCAAAGAAACAAATAACCCATTCAATAAATGAGCAAAAGAACTAAATAGTCACTTCTCAAAAAAAAATACAGGGCTGGGTTTGTAGCTGAGTATTAGAGCACTTGCCTAGCACGTGTGAGGCACTGGGTTTGAATCTCTGCACCACATGAAAAGTAAATAAATAGAATAAAGGTATTGTGTCCATCTACAACTAAAAAAAATTAGAAAAAAGAAATACAGATGGGGATGGTGGTGCATGCATGTAATCCCAACAGCTCAGGAGGCTGAGGCAGGATTGCAAGTTCAAAGCCAACATCAGCAATTTAGCAAGGCCATAAGCAACCTAATGAGACTCTCCCTCAAAATAAAAATAACATGGACTGGGATGTTTCTCAGTGGTTAAACACTTCTGGGTTCAATCTCAGGATAAAAAACAAAACAGAAGAAATACAGATTGTCCAAAATAAGGCCTGGAGGGTGCAAGTGGGCAAGAGAGAGAGAGACAGAGAGAAAGAGAGAATAGGAAAAAAGAGAAAGGGAATTTCATCAAAAGAGTGGACATATCAGTAGAGTATACAAAGGAGATTGAGAAGGAGGAAGAAGGTACAGGAGAAGAGAAGAACAGTGGAATGGATCTGATCAAACTTTCATATGTGCATGCATGGATGTGGCATGGTAGGTCCTGGCATCAGTTGTATTCACAGGACACTAGCTGAAAAAAAATGAAACTGTAAATGGATTGAAGTGGGATAGACTGAATTGGTGGAATGGAGAGAAGGGAGCAGGGAGTGGGGTGTAGGTGCAGGGGACTGGATTGGAGAAGGTTACATTCCATGGTATTATGATTATGTCAGGGTGTATCTTGATATTTTATATAACTAAAAAGAACAAATAAAAGAAAAGAAAAGAGTAATGAATATTGCTATAAACAGATGAGTTGCATGTTTAAAACACTTGTTCTGAAGAGCAAACACAGAATGGAATAAAATAATGATAGTTACATTCCCAGTAAACAAAAAAAAAAAAGGAAATATTTTTTACTTCTTTCTTGTACCATGACATTTGTTGTATGAATGAATGTTAAAAAATACTCTAATAGACATTTTTTCCAATCTTGTCAAATTCTCTGTTGAAACCTTAATTTGTTCCTATAAGTTTCCTTAATGCAATATAGCAGAGACCACTTGATTGAAGTCATGGTTGATAATTATTATATAGGCCACATGGATTAGAATCAACCTTCCATAATCAGCTGCTAATCACTTTTGAAAAAAATCTTGATTAAATATATATTTTGACCTTTTAAAAGCTCTATCTAATTTGAAAATTAATTAAATTTTCTCCCAAATAATTTATAATGATGTACACGAATAGAGTGATTGCTGTTACATGTAAATGTAAATGTTCTCATCTTTAATTATGACTCCGAGTACTTAAGTGCCATACCTCCTCTCTCTCTCTCTCTCTCTCTCTCTTTATATATATATATATATATATATACCAAAGCTTTAATTGATTTCTTCTTAGGACTGAGCAATGTGGAAATGTTGGGGTCTCAGAATATTAATTGAAAAAAACATGTTAATGCTGAAAATCATTTTATAACTTCTAATTTTGAAATAAAGTATATCACTTTTAATAAACTACAAAGCAATTTGTAACCACTCGTGAGACTAGTAAAATACTTTTAATGATAAAGTAAATATTATATAGCTTGTTACTGATAAGTTGGATAAAATAAAGAGGGAAAATTGCAGTCACATATCTTAAAAAGCCATATATTATATTTATTCTAGCAGTCACTAAATACCCTGACCTAAGTAATGGATAAAGCAAATAATTCTAGTAATATTTATTCATATAAATGATGGAACAAAATACAAAGCAATGTAAATTTTATTAAAGCTGTGCTTCTTAATGTTTCTGAATCTCAGATCTCTTTGAGAAACTGATGAAAGTTACTAAATGACTTACAAGATAAATTATCATGCTAATAGGCACCTAAAGTTTCATATAAAATTTCAAGAGGTTAATAGGTAGAAATTCTGTTTTAAAATAAGTTTAGCTACATATTCCTTGGGAATATTTAGGCACTTTCTTAGTCTCTTATTTGTAACATCCACATTTGGCCTTATATTCTGATTTAAATAAAACTGACATGTATCATATATGTTGTATGTTGAACAAAAAATAATGATGTATCATGTTTTAGTTAGTCTGTGTATTCACCAACAGGAGTGTATTGGCCAACTTCAAGAGTTAGCCAGTTAGAAAATTATAGGACACTGTCTCTGCATATTATCATCCCTACTTTTAATAACAATTGTACATTCAGAGAGTTTGAAAATCCACTCTCAGTTTTGATAATTCACTAGGATTCATGACTCACTGAAAGCTGTTATACTAGTGATTATAGTTTGTTATAGAAAAAGAGTACAGGGGCTGGGATTATAGCTCAGCGGTAGAGCGCTTGCCTCGCATGCGTGGGGCCCTGGGTTCGATCCTCAGCACCACATACAAAGCAATAAAATAAAGACATTGTGTCCATCAACAACTAAAAAATATTAAAAAAAAAAAAAGAAAAAAAAAAAAAGAAAAAGAGTACAGAATGAATTCACCCAAAGGTTGAGATGCACAAGTCAGAGTCCCCAAAGAGTTCAAATATGGTTTCTGGCCATCATCTCCCTATAGTCAGAAAAAGTGTTACTGTCTCTTTTACAGGATGTATGAGAACACACACTGAATATTACCAAGCAGAGATCATTTGATGTTTTGGTGTCCAAGGATTTTTGTTTTATTTTGTTTTGTTTTGTTTTTTAGCTTGATCATATACTGTCTGTGTGGATAACTAGAGTCCTGAGCTCCTCCTCTGTCTGTGTGGATAACTAGAGTCCTGAGCTACTCCAGAATTTGAAACTTATACCATGTGTATCAAAGTCACTATCATAAATCACAGTGATAGACTATTGACAACAAAAGATCCCAGGCAAATGAAGACATACAGGTAGAATATTCAATTGCTTAAAGATCATCTTCCAGTAGCAGAGGGAAAAGGCCAGACCTTTCTTTGGATATGGTTAGTTCTTCATTACATAAACACCTTCACAACTTTTGAGTCAAATCAACATGTAAAGGATATAATTAGATCTGTATAGATATTATCTTAAAAGAAAAAAAAAGGTATACCCAGACAAAACCAAGTAATCATACCACATTTTAGTAGCAAAATGGGACAGCTAAAGAAGTACATATTAACAGAAGAAAAACTGTAAATTTCTTGAGGAGAGGATCTCTTTCTCTTTTGTTCATTACTTTATCAACAGTGTTAAACAGCCTGGTAGGCATTTAGTAAGTATTTATTGAAAGAAAGCATAAGTGAATGAATCAATGAGTAGCATGGAAATTGAACAAAATGTACCAAAAAAGCTGAACTGACCAGTGATTTTCTATCATTGGACTGGGTAGAAGGTCCTGGTACTGACCAATCCACACTTATTGCTACAGTAGAAATAGGTGCATCATGTATGATATTTCAGTAAGGCTGACTGTTTGGAGCTGAGTGAGTGAACTTCTGTGTAAAATTTTTCCCATTTGTTGTGGCCCAGGATGAAAATACATTACCAATTCCTATGAATTACGATCTGCTTAGCTGTTATATTCTTCACTGTCAATGAAGAAATTGACATTGTGGTTTATTCTTAGTCACATATTCACTCACAAAAGATTCATTCGGTACATAGACTCCCTGCTGAGTTCTGGGAACACAGTAGTGTCTTCTATTTAATTCCCTCTCTTATTGTCATTACCTCAAACTTCACCACATTTTTCAAGGCAGTTTAACATATTTCTTCCATTTTGTCAGGAGATGACTAAGTTCTTATCCTAATTTTAAAAAGAAAGTTTTAGCTGTCAACTCTTCTACTATCTGTCTCCATATCACCAAATTTATAGTCATAACAGCCATATATCCTTAGTTATTTTGTTACTTTTAAAGCTATCACTAATTGACTATTCACATTTCAGACACTGCTCTAAGTGCTCATTTCTCACAACTCTGTGAACTATTATTATCATTCCTATTTAACAAAGAAACGAGCACAAATAGATTAAATAATTTGCCCATATTCTTATAATTAGTGACAATCTGAATCAAAATTTAAGCTCAAGCAGTTGGGTTCTAAAGATCACACACTGCTACATAGGTGCTTTCTTGCTTTCAGATCTATAGATAAAAGTATTTACTCATTAGTGAGTATTCCATGTTGTGATTTTCCTCATTTTCACTTACCACCATGTCGTTTATGTCATGCCTCGCGTGGGTTCGCTCAACGAGTTGGGGTCCCGCAGGACAAGGGGACCGAGGAATGGGGTCCCACGGGACGAGCTCTGGGGTCCCGAAGGACGAAGGACAACGGGGTCCCACTAGACGAGGTCTGGGGTCCCAGAGGATGAGGTCTGGGGTCCCACGGGATGAGGTCTGGGGTCCCGAAGGACGAGGTCTGGGGTCCCGGAGGACGAGGGACAATGGGGTCCCACGGGACGAGGTCTGGGGTCTTGAAGGATGAGGTCTGGGGTACCGAAGGATGAGGTCTGGGGTCCCTGAAGATGAAGGACAATGGGGTCCCATGGGACGAGGTCTGGGGTCCTGAAGGACGAGGGTTTATGGGGTGGACGGTCGCGGAGTCCCTCACACAGACCCCGGGGGTAGGTAAAACTGCTCTGCCAGCGAGAAGCAGACCTGTTTATTTCAGTTAGTGCAACAGTTTATATAGGGTCCTTGGACCAATCATGGCCCTGAGGTTAGGTTACAGCCAATAGGGTATTGATCCATGTCAGGCGCACAGCCAATCAGCGTGGGATGAGAAAAGGAGAGGCACTGAAGGCAGCCAATCAGCATGGGGTAAAGAGGAGGGGAAACATTCAAAGTAACCAATCAGCATAGGGCAAAGGAAAGGGGAGGGGAGGCATTGAAGGCATGGAGAGAGCTCCTATACCACCATTCCTGCATTTCTACCCTAATATCCATAATTGCTAAACTACTTATAGTTCCTGAATTATTCTTCTTTATGCCATAATACCCAGAATGACCCTTAAATCCAATTAACTTTTCAGAAGATATTTTGGAGGCAGTTTTACATTCATACACACACACAAAGCCCAAGATAGTACAGAGTTCTCACATACCAAATTCAGTTTCCCATAGCATTAACACACATTATTATGATTTGCCACAATTAATGAATCAATAATAACATATTACTATGAACTAAAATAAAATAATAAGCATTATTTTATTCAGATTTCCACAGTTTTTACCTAGTGCATTTATTCTGCTATTGGATTCCTTAAAGAAGGAAAAGAAAAGAAAAAAACAATGTACAGTTGTTTTGTCTCCTTAAACTAATCTTGGCTGCAGTAGTTTCATAGATTTTTCTTGTCTACGATTATTTTGACAGTTTTGAGAAACACTTATCAGGTATTTTATAGAATTTCCTTCAATTAGAATGGTATAAAGTTTTACATCAAGGTCGGGCTGGGTTAATATGTTCTTGGAAGGAAAATGGCAGAGGTAAAGTGCCATTTTTATCACATTGTATCAGAGGTAACTAATACCATTATTGATTCATCATTGTTGATGTTAAATTTGATCATAAATTCAAAGACAGTACTAATCTGTATTTATTGCCTTTCCCAAACTGTTCAATCTTTGGCCATAGAAGCTCTTACATGTGGCTTCTATGTCAAATTTTCATACTTCTTTCAACACTTTTATTGTTTAGAACAGTTCCTTATATTGTGGCACTATTAAATACTTCAGGCTCATCTTACTTCATTCACAGTTCTAGATTCATACATTTCTCAAAGAATACCTTGTTCCTGTTACTGGAAAATGGTACTAGAAACCAGTACATGGGGACTGGATGTTTCCATTGCTACAAAGGATGTCCTTGCCCCTAGGCCTTCTCCAATGGCAGAGCAGGGAAATATGTATATGTATGCTACCCTGTGCATATACATAAATGTATAAATACTTCTATATTTAAGTATTTTGTGTCCATATCCAGCTAAACATCAATTCACTGACATTGAGAACTGTAGTCCCTTATCACAATGTTTCCTCCAGCCTCTCCTCCCAGTTTATATATAAAGCTCTCAATCCTATAATTTCGAAAAGGGTTCCTAACTCTCGCCCTCCATTTCATAGTTATTTAATTTCAGTCTTAATAGGTAGCAGTATCACAACTGTGAATGCACATTACTATGGGAAACAGCTTTGTTGACTATACTATAATGTTTATGTACAGGTAGTGTCACATTTCCATTCATTTACACAGTCACTTACATTAGCAAAAAAAAAAATACTTAGACAGCAATGAGAATCAGGACACAACTTATCAAAATCTCTGGGACATTATGAAGGCAATTCTAAGAGGAAAGTTCATTTCACTGAGTATATTCTCTAAAAGATTCAATATAAATCACATTTTATTTTTTCTTTCTTTATTTTTTTCATATTTAATTTATTTATTTGTTCTATTTAGGCTTACATGATAACAGAGTGCAATTTGATTCATTGTACATATAGAGGATAACATATCAATTCAATTTACTTGCAAATGCCATAATTTTATTCTCTCTTATTGCTGAGTAATATTCCATTATGTATATATACCACAGTTTCTTTATCCATTCATCTATCGAAGGGCATCTAGGTTGGTTCCACAGTTCAGCTATTGTGAACTGAGCTTCTATAAACATTTAAGTGGGTGTAGCACTGTAGTTTGCTGTTTTTAAGTCTTCTGGGTATAGATCGAGGCGTGAGATAGCAGGCTCAAATGGTGGTTCCATTCCAAGCTTTCTAAGGAATCTCCATACTGCTTTACAGATTGGTTGTACAAATTTGCAGTTCCACCAGCAATGTATGAGAGTGCTTTTTGCCCCACAACCTCGCCAACACTTATTGTTGTTTGTATTCTTGATAATTGCCATTCTGACTGGCGTGAGATGAACTCTTAGGGTAGTTTTGATGTGCATTTCTCTGATTGCTAGAGATGTTGAACATTTTTTCATATGTCTGTTGATGGATTGTATATCTTCTTCTGTGAAGTTTGTGTTCAGCTCTTTGGCCCATTCATTGATTGGGTTGTTAGTTTTTTGGTGCTAAGCTTTTTGAGTTCTTTATATATTCTGGAGACGATGCTCTACTGGATGTGTGTGTGGCAACGATTTGTTCCCAGAATTTCAGCTCTCTGTTCACTTCATTGATTATTTCTTTTGCTGAGAAGAAGTTTTTTACTTTGAATTCATCCCATTTGTTGATTCTTGATTTTACTTCTTGTGCTATAGGAGTCTTGTTAAGGAAGTATGGTCCTAATCTGGCATGATGAAGATTTATACCTATTTTTTCTTCTATTAAGCGTTGGGTCTCTGGTCTGCTTCCCAGATCCTTGATCCATTTTGAGTTGAATTTTGTGCATGGTGAGATATAGGGGTTTAGTTTCATTTTGCTGCGTATGGATTTCTAATTATCCCAGCACCATTTGTTAAAGAGGCTATCTTTTCTCCAGTGTATGTGTTTGGATCCTTTGTCTAGTATAAGATAACTGTATTTAAGTGGGTTCATCTCTGTGTCTTCTATTCTATACCATTGGTCTACATGTCTATTTTGGTGCCAGTACCATGCCGTTTTTGTTACTATAGCTTTGTGTTATAATTTAAGGTCTGGTATTGTGATGCCTCCTGCTTCACTCTTCTTGCTAAGGATTGCTTTGGCTATTCTGGATCTCTTATTCTTCTGAATGAATTTCATGATTGCCTTTTCTATTTCTGTAAGGAATGGCATTGGGATTTTAATGGGAATTTCATTGAATCTATAAAGTGCTTTGGGTAGTATGGCATTTTGACAATATTGATTCTGCCTATTCAGGAGCATGGGAGATTTTTCCATCTTCTAAGGTCTTCTTCAATTTCTTTCTTCAGTGTCTTGTAGTTTGCATTGTAGAGGTCTTTATCCTCTTTTGTTAAATTGATTCCCAAGTATTTTTTTTTTGAGGCTATTGTGAATGGGATAGTTTTCCTAATTTCTCTTTCAGAGGGTTTATCACGGATGTATAGAAATGCAATTGATTTGTGGGTGTTGATTTTATATCCTGCTACTTTGCTGA
>CM053417.1:57860211-57915516 GCA_028644305.1 Xerus rutilus
AGTTGGCAGGCCAACTAAACAAAACCTATCTTTTGTTTTCTGTTGTTTAAAGTTATAATATACAAGGGTTATTAAGTCTGTTTGTGCCATAAAGCACTTCAGAAATCTGATATAGCCTAAGAATCTATCCTCAAAATGAATGTTTTCTACATGCATGCAGTAAAATACATGAGTATAAAGCCTTTTATATTAAAATATGGTTATCAAATGTAAGTGAGTCATACAGTTCACATGTGCTTCTTTATTAATTCGTTAAATAAAAAATCGAAGAGTGACAAAAAAAAAAGAGACTATGTTTTAGACCTTGCTTCACCACAGTCATGAAATTTAGACAATCTTAGTTGCTCAATGATAAAGCATATTCTATTCACCTTAAAAAAATGATGGAACCAATAATATTGATCTTTACCTGAGTCCTATGTTTCTGGAAAATAGAGTGAAGTAATCCTCCCTTCTTTTTTGTTCCAGGAAACTGTTTACTGAAAACAAACATCCTTCCCCAGGCTACTTAGAAAATACTTGCTTATTATTCTTTCTAATAATATTAGTAGATGATCCCTCATTAGCCTTCAACAAAGTCAAACACAGATCTTTCTGCTCTTGTCTCAACATATTGACAACTCCAGGCACAGACTCTTCAACTTTGCATTTTTGTTTCATGTGTGATTAGCTGAGATTATAAGTGTCTTCTAGCTAGACAAAGAGAATAGAACTTCATTTGTCGGATTGAGACTTCTGCTGATTGCTAAACAGTTCCATTTATAAATCATTCCCACCTATAATATACAGACTCAACTTTATAAATGTTCAAAGAAAGACTACTCTGTTGAGACACTCTAAACTTCGGATCTGATGTGCTCTCCCTACTGCAAAAGCCTTCATGAAATCAATTTTCTTAGTTTGCTGGTTTTTATCTTTGACAATTCAGTAGGACAGAAAAACTGATATAGGTTCAGGATTTGTGGTCAGGAACATTTTATTTGAGAAGGAAAGACAGGCTATATTACTCCTAAAAATGAATCCTGACATCTTTCATTTTGGTTCTGTTTCAACTCTACATTATTTGAGGTTCAGTGGTCAGAATCATTTTACCTTGAAATAAAGAGGGCTACAGAATCATTTCTAACCATAGTAATCCTCTCAAACACGCTTTTAAACTTCTGAACTTATTCTTTAAATAACATAGACCACTGTATTGAAATAAAAACTAAATATTTTTTTCTTGATTTTTGACATTTCAACTGTTTTATGAGAATTAGCTGCTGATAGTAGTAATTTCAAAACTCTTGGACCTCAGCTTCTTATACTGATGATTGCTTATCTCATGTTACTTCTATTTAGCTTTCTCCTTCTTTCAAAACTTGGATTCACTCAGGTCACATTTATTTAAATGTTTCCCTTAGTAATTTTTATTTTTTAGTTACTTGCTGTGAAATATGTGTACAAAATATCCACATAACAAGGCACTCACCCACCAAGGTGACACTGGGGGTGGAGAGGAGCAATCCAAAGAATTACTGTAAACTTTATCTTTACTTGGACTCTTATGGAGAAGGTATTGAAGCAAAAAATATGTTTTAATGAAATATTATCTTGAGAAGAAAATACTAAAATTCTACAGCTCCAGTCATACTACCCTAGGAATAGATACAGTTCACAACAGTCAATGTAGATTACATCAGTGTTTCCTCCATCTGGTTTTGTAGAACCCCAGTCTTCCTCAAATGACTGTTCAAAAGATCTCGGAGACTTCAGAGGGTATATTACTTGTGTTCCGTCCACCAGACATCTTATATACAATCTGGCTTTGACAATTTTTCTTCTTTCTTCTTCTAGAGTGCTGATGGATATCTTCTGTTGTTGTCCACACTAAAACATGTAGCTATGCTGCTAATGACTGCTGAAAGCACAGAAAACTGACTGCTTTTGATGCATGCTGAAATTCATGCAGTCAGTGTCTGACATTGCCCAGTACTGAGAGTGCTGATATGCTGATTTTATTGTCAAACCCACCGGCAGAAGTGCTACAGACAATTTGCACTTTATCAGTATATCAGTTCATTTTACTTCTATGTACTTATTTACATAGCACAATTACCCCTTCTCTACAAACTAAGCATGAGTTCAAGAAAGAAAAAAATTAAACTATGTGACAGTAACTATTCAGTAATTATGGGTGATACTGTTCACTTTATTATGCAAAAAACTATACCTACACTCCTCTTTTCTTTCAGTAGGGACAGTGGTTTTTTTTTTCTTTTTTTTTTTTTGGTACTAGAGATTGAATTCAGGGGCACTCGACCACTGAGCCACATCCCCAGCCCTATTTTGTGTTTTATGTAGAGACAGGGTCTCTCTGAGTTCCTTAATGCCTCACTTTTGCTGAGGCTGGGTTTGAATTCACAATTCTCCTGTCTCAGCCTCCCTAAATGCTGAGATTACAAACTTGAGCCACCGTGCCCATCTGGGACAGTGCTTTTATTCAGGTATAAGCAAATATAATTGATTTCAAGGAATTTGGATGTAGCCCTGGCTTAGAAATGGGAAAGACCTAATTGTAGTTCTTGCCAACTATATGTAAGAGAAGCTTGTTTCTAGTTGTCTAGATAATTTTTACTGGCTTACTAAATGTCTTCCTAAATGATTTTTTCTTTGAGTATTAAGGATGAAACCTAGATCCTTGAACATGCTAGGTGAGCACACTTCCACTAAGGTACAGCTATAGCTCTCACAGTTTTCTTCCTAAAGAGACAAATATGTGAGATCTCCTACGTGTACCTCCTTCTTTCTTCCCTACTTTGAAGGGTGCTATATGAGGATTTCACACTCTCACTGGCAGTGGTAGTCTTGCAATTTTGAGAAGGCCAAGAAAACCTCACAGCTGCTAACTTAGTATCCCTACACCATTAAGACACCATTAAGAAATGGCTTTCCTGAAAAAAAAAGTAAATTGATGTAAAGATACAAAGTATTGCAATGTAAGTATAGTAATAGTAAATTGCTTGTTACTATTATTATCATATGGTAAGTAGAATCTAATAAAAATACACATTATGATGCCTGTTTTGATGTAAGACAGTCATCGTTTACCTTTTAAATGATTCTAGTGTACTCCGTCAAAGATAAATAAAGCCAGGCATTAATTAAGTTGGTAAAAACTAACTTTTATTTAGCAACTACTGACAGCATGGTAAAGAGTGGACTCCATTTTGAATTGTGCAGAAATTACTATACATTTTATAGTGAGAATGAAAGAGTAGGAAGTAAGAGGAGCAGAGGCTGAGTAGAGCTGAAGAAGAAAAAAATTACAAAGGTTTTGTCAGTGTAAATATAATTAGGGTGACTATATCTCCTAGCTGGCAATTATGGAAGATTGGATGCTATCCTCCTACAGAGAGTGGAAAATGAGTCCCTATTCTTGCTGATGATTTTATTTCAAAGTAATGACTTTTAGGTACATGAGAAAGACACTCTTGAGTTGTAGGAAATACATACACATTTCAAAGGAACTGAATAAATCTCACAGTTTAAA
Source organism: Xerus rutilus (assembly GCA_028644305.1). NCBI lineage: Eukaryota > Metazoa > Chordata > Mammalia > Rodentia > Sciuridae > Xerus > Xerus rutilus. The sequence goes on from CM053417.1 coordinate 57,863,744, forward strand.
CATGTTTAGTAAATGCTTTAAGAATCATAAGCCCATTTTAGTAAATGTTTTAAGAACAAGCAGGAGCAGGAGCTATTATTCATCAGTTGTTGAGTAGAACTATTTCTTTTTATAGTCTTGAGTTTTTTCCAGACAAAACTCAAAAGAGGACAGGGGTATCCCAGAGACTCAGCCTTGGCCTTCTAGAATACCTGTTAAATTTTGTTCAAGCCTGTTAGTCCAGGTGTTTGTAGGGAGTCTATATACTGAGAGTTCTTTCAGATATCAACTGACTTTTGAAAAAATGCTGGTATGAGGAGGGGATTCTTACAACCTGGAATAACAGCGACTAGAATTGTAGAGCTCCAATATTTCTAAAATTGCTCCATTGTACCTTCTTGACATTGACTCATTTCCTCTTTTATATATATTTCTTGTTCTTTTAAAACAAATTTTATTTATATTCATTTGGAAAAACCAAGGCAAGAACATATATTAGTGTGTGCATTAACTTTATTGTATTAATCAATGCTATTCCAATTTAATGACTTACAAAAGCAAAGGTTTATTTTTGATATACATTATATCTCATCTGTGAATTTACTGTGGCTCTTTCTACTCCATGCAGTTTCTCATTCTAGGTCCCAGACAAAATAAATAGTCCATATTTGTGATATGTTCTCAAGGTGAAAGCAAAGGGTAGTCAAATTACTCAGAAGCTCTTAAAGCTTCATCTCATATGTAGTACACCTCACATTTGCTCATATTATATTAGTCAAAGAACATATAGATAAACCCAACAGAATGAAGAAGCATACTCCTCATATAGAAGGTGTTGCAAGTCAGTTGACAGTGAGAGTATACTACCCTATTTTAGGAAAAGGGAGAAAATAATTAGAGATTTACTGGAAACTTAAACAATATTATATTGGTAAACATCTTGCCATGAAATGAGAATATTTTGTTTTCATGAAGATAAAATACATATAACAGATTTTATATAAAATATATATAATCAGTTACATAACTGATAGTACAATATATGCAATTACATATAATACACATATTATATAGAATTATAGTCATCCGTTGGTATCCATTGGAGGATTGGTTCCAAAACAGCTCCACTCCACAGTCACCAAAATGAGCAGATATTTGAGATCCTTATATAAAATGGAGTATTTGTAATAATCTATACAGATCCTCTAATGTACTTTAAATCATCTCCATATTACTTATAATACTTATTATAATGTAAATTTTATGTAAATAGTTGTTATACATATTGCTTATGGAATAATTATAAAAAAACATATGTAAATATTTGTTATAGTTTAGATGTGAAGAGTCCTGCAAAAGCTCACATTTGGGACAATATGAGAACCGTTAGAGGTGAAATGATTGGTTTATGACAGTTTTAACCTAATCAGTGTATTAATCCCCTGATAGGATTAACTGAGTGGTAACTGCAGGCAGACAGAGTGTGGCTGGAGAAGTTGGGTCTCTGGGGATATATGTTTTGTTCTTCTTGAGCAGAGCTCTCCTCTCTCTCTCTGTACCTCCTGGTAATATCCTGAGCTACTTTACTCCAACATACAGTTCTTCAATGGTGTTCTGCCACACCTCAGGCCCCAAGGAATGGAGCCAGCTGTCTATGGACTGAGAATTCTAAAATCATAAACTCCCAAATAAAAATTTTCTCCTCTATGTTTTTCTTGTCAGGTCTTTTGGTCACAGCAGCAAAAAAGTTGACTAAAACAATGTTCAGTACAGATGTAAGTTTTTTTCCAAATATTTTCATTCACCATTAGTTGAATCTGTGGATGTGAAAGGCCAACTGTATAAATTATACATATTATAGAAATAAATGTTGATAGAGAAATTGATGCTATTATAATTTGAAGACTAAACAAAATTTCCCCTACCTCTTTCAATTTACTAATTATAAAATTCAGATTTTCTATGGATACTTCATTAATTAAATAAAAAACAGTGGCCTTCCCTTTGCTAAATTTATAGTGCATTTATCAGCAGTCCACAATATTTAGCACTTGATTACATTTATTTCATATTACCATCTAAGTGTTGTATAGATCATAATTTCCCTTTACAGAAGTTTTAAATGTTGCTACTGCACAATGTCATATGTAAAATAGATTTTTAATAAATTCATGTTGAATTAGATTTTGGAAAAGTACAAGTAGTATAATAGAAGAATTTACACAATTAGATATGTATCCCTTTGGACAATGTACTTTCTTGTTTAAATATTAAGATATTTAGAAGAGGAAGCCACCTATCAAAGCTTATTACACAATGACAATGTATGTGGATCACGTCCAATCTGTAGAAAATAAATAAAAGTAATAAGACAAGAGAGAATGTTAACCTTAACTTTTAATTTTTTTCTCAGTAAGATTTTTCAGTTTAGTTTGGCAACTAAATATTTTGTTCACACAAAAATATTAATGTGTCTAAAGCAAAACACTATATAATATGTAAATTTTCTTCCATTTTATGGCAATACCACATGGGGAAAAGTCAACATATCAATTCTTCATTTCCCCAGAAGCTCAGATAGTAATACTAGCAATATAAGCTAACTTTTAACTCTGATATATAAAAAATATTAAACAATATAATTGCATAAATATTATTTGTGTTGCTGATGCATGTATAATAGAAATGTGTTTATGTCTACTAGTGAAGTTTTCTTGAAATTTCTTAAGAAAGAGTTGCTTGAAGAAAATGAGATTATTATTCAAAGATCAACTGCTGTGTTATAAAAGAAAGTCAAGGAATAAGACAAGACACTAATTTAAAACAACAACAAAAAGAACTACAAATAAATTGCAGAAAGATCAGTAAAGTAGAGTGAGTGGAGCAGAGGAAGGTAGGGGGAGGAAATAAGTGCCAGGGACTGAAATAGAGTGAATTATATTCCATGCTTTTGTGATTATGTCAAAATGTATTGTAAGGTTACATATAACTAAAAAGAATCAATAAAGAATGAGGTAAAAAAAGCATGGATTGAGAAAATGAAGTTGTTGTAAGTGGACTATTCTGTGACACTTAAATGCCCAAGGAATCAAGTGCATCAAAATTGTAAAAACTCATAAGTAAGCCACAATGAACTACGGGCCTCCCTAGAGGCTTCATCCTTATCTGAGCAAACAGAATTCATTGTTCTACCTCTACTGCATCCTTATAAGACAGGGGAGAAAAATATCTTTTCCTCATCATTTTTAGGTTCATGGATGAGGTCCCTAAAACAAATAACAAATTAATGATACAAAAATCTTACACATTCATTTGATATAGATAGAGGTGTCTTCATAAATAAAACAAAGACATAAAGAAAGAAATGTGCATTTATTTTTTTATGAGGAAGTAAGTAATCATGGAGAAATTTGGATAGAAAATTATAAGCAACATTAGCAAATATAGAGGAATCTAGCAAGACCTATTAATTCAGTTTCTTCTCTATGACCATGTCTTTGGAGATAATAATGCTCTTTTCCACTGAGTGTAAGGAAAAGATCTCTCAAATGAAGATCTTTTAGACTTAATTTAGGGGGATTTCAGAAAATCTTTTTAAGGTTTCATGAAGTACATCAGGGGAAAAGGATAGAATAAAAGGTGAGAGTGACCTTCCTGCTTCCACACTTTTATTTGATTCCCTTTGTTTAATATATTTAAATATTCAACACAAAATACAACTTCCTGAAATGCAGTTCCTCTGTATGGAATATTATAATAAACTAGCTATATGCATGCCAGTCTCATTTATTAGAGCGCTTATAAAAAGAGAACTTATATTCTTATCCTGTACCAGTCCAAGCCTAAGCTCCATTCCTTCTGATGCATTGCTTTGCAATTTACCACACATGAATTTCATTTTGTATTCTAAAATGGGAGCTCTAAATATTTTCACCAATTTATATTTTAGTCATCAATAATAAAGTAAGGAAGCAAAGGGCACACCTCATTTCTGAAGAGACATGATTCAGAAGTAGTAAACCATTGTCTTTTACATCTCATTATAAATAATATAATCACTTGGAAGATTGGAGAATGTAGTCTTTATATAGGATGTAATATCTTCACACAAAATATTGGATCCTATTACTAAGGGAAGGAATAAGAGATGGAAGTGGAGGAATCTAACAATTTATACCAATTATTATGAACTCTATGCATGCATAGATTCATTCTTAGATAGTTTTAATTTCATGATGATTCATATAGTGATTGAAATGTAATAATATTAATGTTTGTTCAGAAATGAAGATATGGGCTGGGGTTGTGGCTCAGTGGTAGAGCACTTGCCTATCATGTGTGAGGCACTGTGTTCGGTTCTCAGCACAGCATATAAACAAATAAAGTCCATTGATAACTAAAAACATTTTAAAAAAAGAAGATATGAGCCAAAATGATATATCCACTTGTATAGATTTTAATTCAAGGAATAGAGAAATAATACCAGGGATAAGCACAATAGGATTAGGTGGATCTGGTGAGCTGTGAGTAACAAATTTTTTAAATTATTGCCAAAGGTCTGAAAAATTCAAACATGATCAGTTCAGAATTGATATCTAAAGAAATTCAATCTGATACATAAAGTGGGAGAATAAGAAGTTGACAGGGATAAAGTGTGGTCAGATAAGTATAATTGTTTAGGTTCTGGATTTTTATCTTTTTGGGAATTGAATTTTCATTAAATTAGTTATCTTTTGCTGTATAATAAATGGACACAAATCTCAGCAGTTTGAGATAACATTTATTATGCCATACACATGTTTCTATGGGTTAGGAGTCCAGAAGTAGTTGAGCTAAACTTGATGTTTCTGGCTTATAATTTTTAATGAAGTTGCATTCAAGATGGTATCCTGACCTTTAATCATTTGAATCATTTGAAGACTTGACTAGGGATAGAAAGATCAACTTCTGAAACAACACAATTACATTTTTGTTGGTTAGTTAACTCAGTTCATTTTCTCATAAATCCCTTCTCATTACATCACAGTTAGCTTAACCCAACTACAGTGATCCAAAAGGAAGAGGTATTCACAGTGCCATTTATGACCTAGTCTGTGAAACACATCCTGTTCTTTTTGCTTTATTCTGTTCTTTAGCAGTAAGCCAATAAGTTCCCCCACATTCAAGAAAAGGGAATTCGGCTCTATCTCTTAAAGGGAGGGCTCTCAAAGAATTTGTGAATATATTTAAAACCAGTTCACCCAGAACTATTCAGGATGCATTAAACAATTTAACCTCCAAGAGAAAGGGCTGACACAAACCAAGCATTTACATCCTGAAGAACTCCATTCAAAATACTTTATCTATGTGAGCAGAAGGAACCAGACATATGTGAGTGTCCCTTGATCATAGAAGAAAGAGTTCTTTTTAAGATCTTCAACAAGAGATTGAATACACACACACACACACACACACACACACACACACACACACAGAAACACACACACCGAGGAACCATAGAGCTAAAGAATACCATAATTAAACTGAAATTTTTGAGTTGTTCAATAATACTTGATGAAGCAGAAAAGACTATGAACTAGAAGGCAAAAAATCATCCAATTTGAGGAGTCGAAGTAAAAAATAATTAAAACAATAAAAGTATCATGAATAGCTTAAGATATTTATGGGATAACATCAAGTGGAACAACTTATTCATTATTGTATGCCAGAAGAGAAGAAAAAATATAGAAAAAAATATCCAAAGAAATACTGGTAAATGACTTGCCACACCTGGGGAAGGAAATAGAAAGCCATATCCAGAAAGTCCATATGATACCTAATAAGATGAGTCGAAAGAGACCCAGGAGAAAACACCTCATAATCAAATTGTCAAAACTAAAGACGAAGAGAGATAACTGAAAAAAGCAAAGGAAAATTGAATCATCACATAAAGGTAACTCACATAAGACGGTCAGCATATTTTTCAGAAGAAATTCATGGTCCAGAATAAAGTAGGATGATATATATTTTTTTTAAAAATCCCAACCAAAGATACTATGCCAAGCACCTCTGTCTTTCAAAAATGTAGGAGTGGCAAACACTGTCTCAGAAAATAAAAGAAATTCTTAGAAATTGTTTATTACTACTAGACCTGCCTCACAAGAATTGCTAATAGATGTTCTTCAAACTCAAGGAAGAGGATGCTAGTTAGTCACATGAAAACATATAAGATTGTAAAACTCACTGATAAATGAAAGCAAGTTATCAAATCTAAAACATTCTAATACAGCATTTGTAAATGTAAATCAATTAAATCTGTAGTATAAATAGTAAAAGGGGCTGAGATTCTAGCTCAGTGGTGCAGTACTTGGCTAGCATGTATGAGGTCCTGGGTTTGATTCTCAGCACCACATGAAAATAAATACATGAAATAAAGGTATTGTGTCCATCTACAACTAAAAATATTTTTTTAAAAAAATGAGTAAAAGGTGGAGGCTCTGGCTTTAGCTCAGCAGTACAGTGCATGCCTAGCATGTGTGAGGTACTGGGTTTGATCCTCAGCACCACATAAATGTAAATAAATAATATAAAGATATTGTGTCCATCTACAACTAAAATAAAACTTTAAAGAGTAAAGGGTATGACTATTAAAAATAGCTACAGAAGGAAGTGGAGCGAGGGGAGAGGGTATGGACTTAGGAATGATAGTAGAATGAATAAGACATTATTACCCTATGTGCATATATGATTACATGACCAGTGTAACTCTACATCATGTACAACTAGAAGAATAAGAAGTTATACTCCATTTACATATGATGTGTCAAAATGTATTCTACTATAATGTATACTTAATTAGAACAAAGAAAAACTTTTAAAAAACAGCCACAAAAAATTTTTAAGGGATAAATTTATAACTAAACTATAAAAATTAAAGTATGATAGCAAGGAATGAAAACTATGGAGTTTGTGTATGACAAAAATTAAATTTTTATACAAAATAAATACTCCATCAATAAATGGACAAACTACATAAACAGACATTTCTCAAAAGAAGAATGCAAATGGTCAACAAATATAAGGGGAAAAAATCAACATCCTTAACAATCATCATGGGAATGCAAATCAAAACTACATTGAGATTTCATCTCACAGCAGTGAGAATGGCAATTATCAAGAATATGAATAATGATGGTGAGAATGTGGAGAAAAGGACACTTATAAATTCTTGTTGACACTGTAAATTAGTACAACAACTCTGGAAATCAATATGGATATTTCTCAAAAAGACAGCATGGAACTATAATATGATCCAGCTATTCTACTCCTCAGTATTTGTCCAAAAGAACTAAAATCAGTAGAGTATAGATATTCAGCCACTTTAAATTTTATAGCAGTGCAACTCACAATAACCAAGTTATGGAACTGGCCCAGGTGACTGTCAATAGATGAATGGATTAAGAAAATGTGCTACATAACACATTGGAGTTTTACTCAACAATAAAGAAGAATTAAATTATTGCATTTGTTGGTAAATGCATGAAAAAGGAGAATATCAAGCTAAGTTAAATAACTTAGCTTAGACTTAGCCAGACTTAGAAAATTAAGATTAAAACATTTTCTCATGTGCTAAAGATAGAGCAAATTAAGGGGAAAGGCAGGGGTGTCTGAATATCATAAAGATAGAGGAAATATTAGTGAAATAGAAGAAGGGGATGGAAGGGGAGGGTGGAGGGACAGAAATTGAGAGAAAATTCAGAACGCACATACATAAATATAGCATAACATGGTGAATTCAACCTTTATGTATACTTATAAATCACCAATTAAAAATAAACTGATAAACAAATAGAAGGAAGACCAGTAGAATAGAAGAAGGGGAATAGGAGGACTGAGGAGGGAGGGAATGAGGGATCGCTGGGTACTGAAATGGAGTAAATTAAATTCCATGTATGTATGCTTATGTCAAAATGAACCCAAATATTATGCATATTTATAATAAACTAATAAAAGCATAAAAAGTAAAACAAAAAACAAAAATTAGTTTGTTATAAACTTAAAATAGACTATTATCAATGTAAAATGTTTTATGTAATCCACTGGGTAATTACTAAGCAAAGGTCTATAATAGTCATACAAAGAGTAATAAAATATCCATCATCAAAGGCATATAACAACTGTAAATGTATATACACCCAACACCAGAGCACCTAATATTAAAAGTAAACACTAAGAAATATTTTTAAAAAGACCTAAATAAAATACAGGAATATTAGAGGATTCATTTGTATGATCTGTCAACACTGGATAGATATTCAAACCAAAAAATCAGTAAGGAAATATTGGACCCACACTCTACTTATAATCAAATAGATTTAACATGCATATCAGGATATTACATTCAATATAAACACAATACGCATTTTTCTCAAATGTAAACGTACATACATTAGGCTACAAAATGCCTTAATGAATTTATAAAGATTGAAATCACATTTAGTAATATATTTTCTGTCCTTGATAGCATGAAACTAGACCAGTAATAGGAGAAATTTTTGGAAATTCATTCAGCTAATAGATTAAAGAATAAATTATAAGGGAAATTTTAAAATATCTGCAGACAAATGAAAATGGAAACAAAACATGCTAAAATGTACACAATGCAGTAAAAGTAGTTCTTATCCCTGTTTGCTGATGACATGTTATGTATATACATAGAAAATCCTTAAGACTATACCAAAAGCTGTTAACATTGACAAATAAGTTCAGTAATATTGCAGAATAACGAATCAAACTTAAATAAATCAGAAGCATTCTTGTACACTAATGATACTCTTTTTTTTTTTCATGGTACTGAGGATTGAACCCAGGGCCTTATGCATGCAAGGCAAGCACTGTACCAAATGAGCTATATCCTCAGCCCTGACACTCTATCTTAAAAAGAAATTAAGAAAAAAATGCAATGTACAATAGTATTGAAAAATTACTTAGGAGCAAATTTAACCAAAGAAGTAAAAGATTTGTATATTAAAACATATAAAAATAGATGAATATAATTGAAGGTGATAGAAATAAATGGAAAGATATTCTGTTTGTGTATTGAAAGTATTGATATTTTAAAAATCTCTATTATCCAAACCAAGGTAAAGATTCAATGTAATGTCTATCAAAATGTCAATGTCATTCTTCACAAAAAATAGAAAAAAATTCTAAATTGTGTATAGAAACACAAAATACCAAGTATAGCCAAAGCAATCTTGACCAAAATCTGTAAAGCTAGAGGCATGGCATTATCACATTTCAAAATACTGTGCAATACTGTTGTAATAAAAGCAGCATGGGACTGGCATAAAAGCAAATACATTGACAAGTGGGATAAAATGGATTATCCAACCATCCAATATATTGCAAAAATAAACAATTTACTTTTGACAAAGGTGCCAAGAATTTACTATGTAAGAATACCTTATTCAATAAATGGTGCTAGGAAAACAATATCCACATAAGGAAGACTAAAAGTAGATTCTTATCTCACTCTTTATACAATAACCAACTAAAAATGGATTAAGAACTTAAATGTAAGACCAGAAACTATGAAACTATTACAAAAAAATTGGGAATTTCCATGAAATTAGTCTGAGTAGAGATTACTTGGATATGACAACAAAAAAACAGGTGATGAAACACAATTAGACCAATGAGATTGTGCCAAACTAAAAAGATTCTATATAGCAAAGGAAGTAATTAATAGAGTGAAGAGATGCTCTACATAATGGAGAACATATTTGTAAGTCATAATTACACAATGAGATAATATCCAAAATATACAAGGAATGCAAATTGCTTATACCAGGAAAAAAAACAATTAAAAATGATCAAAGAACTTAAATAGCCATTTCACAAAAAAAAATACATACAAATGGTCAAGAAATACATTTAAAAATGTTCAAAAGTTAGAACCACAATGAGAAGTTACCTGCATGTTAGATTGTCTATTATTGAAAAATGAAATCTAAGTCTTGGATTTAAAAAATGATACACTTAAAATGTTGACAATATTATAAATTATTACATTCATTTGGAAAACAGTACAGATGTTTCTCAAAAACTAAAAATGGAATTACCATACAATCCAGCAATCCTCCTATTGGGTATAAAGCTAAAGAAGTTAAAATAATCACAGAAAGATAATGGAGTAGAGGAGGATACTTTCCAAGCTGCTCTGTGTTGTGAGACTAAGAAAGCAGAAAAATAACTTCTCAGTGAGGTGGCTATTGGTATGGTGTGTCTTGGTACGGGCGAATCAGAGATCAAGGACATGGACAGACTGAGCCAGAGGGTGAGCTCACCTTGAGAACAGAACAACAAACACTCTCCAACCAGCTCTACCTCATCTACCTCTCTCTCATCTCTTCCTCAAAGGGAAACTGAGAATTTTGGGGGGGCGGGGCACTGGGGATTGAACTCAGGGTACTCAACCACTGAGCCACACCCCCAGCCCTGTTTTGTGTTTTATGTAGAGACAGGGTCTCCCCAAGTTGCTTAGCATCTCCCCATTGCTGAGGCTGGCTTTGAACTCGCAATTGTCCTGTCTCAGCCTCCCTAAGTGCTGGGATTACAGGCATATGCCACCGCGCCCAACTGGGAAGCTGAGAATTTTTGAACTTCAACTGACAACTTGACAAGCAACACATAAAGAAGAAGTACTTGGGCTGGGATTGTAGCTCAGCAGTAGAGCACTTGCCTAGCATGTGTGAGGCACTGGGCTCAATTCTCAGCACCAGATATAAACAAATAAAAGTCCATTGATAACTAAAAGAAGAAGGAGGAGGAGGAGGAAGAGGAGGAGGAGGAGGAGGAAGACTAGACAGCCTGTGGCTGCTACTTCTGTATGTAGTACTTATCTAAAGAAAGAAAAGGAAGGAAAGACTTGGAAACAGACAATGAACATATATTTTCATTGAAAAATTTTGACAAATTGCAATAGAAACAATTCCTTAATTTTCTATCGGGAACATTTTTTTAGTTTTCTTATATTTATTTATTTATCTTTTCTCTTCTTTCACTTTTTATTATTTTGTTGTGTGCTGAATGGTCCATGAACATTTATACGTATACATATGTGTCTCATTTATATCTAACATTTTTAAGGTAGTTATTTTTTATGACTCTATTTTTTGAGGGCTAAGGTTTCTGATTAGTATACCATGGTTTTATTTTGCATTGTATTTGACTTGTATATGTCTCTTGATTCTCTTTCTCCCTTTTCTTTTGCTAACAGCCAAATTCTATTGTTCTCTAACTCTTCCCTTTGCATGCTGAATGGTTTTTACTTCTACTTTCTCACATCCTCCCTCAAAACCATCACATACTACATCTCTTCTGAAATCTCCCTGCTCACCTTTTGAAATAGCAAACTATTTTGCAAAATTACTGTTTTTACTGTTGGCAATTGCACATCATACCGTTTCTGTTTATTATGCCAATTAACATTGTAGACATCAAATAGGAACTACGTTATTTAAAGCTGTTTATTGTTTCCATTGGTTGTTGTAATTACTTTCCCCCATAAATTATAAGGTACTGGAAAACTTCAAGGACATGGCAAGTTCATAGGGTGGAAATTTTGCCATCTTAGATTCAGACTGTTAGATATATAGACACACAAACAACATGAAAAATCAAGGACACAATCCACCCCAAACAAACCAAAATACATCAATAACAAAATCCATCAACACCACAGTGGAAAAAATGTAAGAGATGGGGTTTAAAAAGTTCATAGTTCAACTGATCTATGAAGTAAAGGGCAACAGAAGTGAAATCAGAGAGAAACTACAGGAAATGAAAGAACACTTCAATAAAGATATTCTGAAAAAGAACCAAATAGAAATATCCAAAATGAAGGAATCAATAAATCAAATTAAAAATTCAATGGAAAGCATCATACACCAACTAGACCATATGGAAGATAGAGTTGCAAGCAAAGAGGACAACATATATAATCTTCAAAATAAAGTTGACCATGAAGAAAAGGTGCTAAGAGATCATAAACAGAATTTCCAAGAAATATGGGATAATATGAAAAGTTCCAATATAAGATTTATTGGGATGGATAAAGGCTCAGAAATAAAAACTAAAGTAATACATATTCTTTTCAATGAAATAGAAAATTTCCAAATCCTAAAGAATAAAATGGACAATCAAATGCAGGAGGCTTATGGAAGGCCAAATATACAAAATTACATGAGACCCACACCAAAGCACATTATTATGAAAACACCTAACATACAAAAAAAAAAAAAAAAGGACTGAATTTTATAGGTTGACAGAAAAACCACAGGTCACATTTAGAGGGAAACCAATACAAATGGCAGTTGATTTCTCAACCCAGATCATCAAAGTTAGGAAGTGTTGGAAAACTATATACCAAGCTCTGAAAGAGAATGAATGCCAACCAATAATACTATGCAAGCAAAATTAAGCTTCAGAATTGATAATGAAATAAAAACCTTCCATGATAAACGAAAGTTAAAATAGTTCACATCTAGAAGGCCTGCACTACCAAACATATTCAATAAAATATTTCATGAAGAAGTAAAGAAAATTAAGTTTTAAGACCAGAAAAGGGAGAAACTACACTATAGTAAATCAAAGGATAACCTAATTCAAATTTAAAACCACAAATAAAAATGACAGGGAATAAAAGTCATTTCTCAATAATGACATTGAATATAAATGACTTAAATTCATCAAACAAGAAATAGACTTGCACATTGGATTTAAAAACAAGACCCCAAAATATATTGTCTCCAAGAAACTCATCTCAGGTAAGGACATCAACAGACTGAAGGTAAAAGAATGTGAAAAAATATTATTCCCATGCATATCTTAAACAAGCAGGGGTTTCTATCCTTATATCAGATAAAGTGGACTTCAAGCCAAAAATCATCAGAAGGGACAAAGAAGGTCATTTCATAGTGCTCAAAGGAATTATAAAACAACAAGAAATAACAATTGTAAATATTTGTGCCCCAAACAATGGAGCATCTGTATACATTAGACAAACTCTTCTCAATTTCAGGAATCAAATAGACCACAGCACAAAAATAACTGTGTGCCTTCAACATGCCTCTCTCTTCACTGGATAGATCTTCCAAACAAAAACTAAATAAAGAAGTTATAGAAATAAAAAAATGCAATTAATAATTTAGATTTAATAGACATATAAAGAATATTTGATTCATTAATGATTGAATAAACTTTCTTCTCAGCAGTGCCTGGATCATTTTTCAAAATAGACCATATCTTAGGCTCCGAAACAACTCTTGGCAAATACAATAAAATAGAGATAACATGTTGCATTCCCTCAAAAAACTAGAACAAGATGGGGATGACTTCTTTCACTAATTCTATTTAACATAGTCCTTGAAATTCTAGCCAGAACAATCAAGCAAAAGTAAGAGATTAAATGGATATGACTAGAAAAAGAAGAGCTCAAACTATCTCTGTTTGGTGATGACATGATTCTATAGTGAAAAGACACCAAAACTCCACCAGAAAACTTGTAGAACTCATAAATGAATTCAGTAAAGTAGCAGGACACAAAATTAACACCCACAAACCAATTGCCTTCTTATACTCCAATGATGAATCAACTGAAGGAGAAATTAGGAAATTGATACCACTCACTGTAGACTCAAAAAATAATTCAAAATTGGGCTGGGGTTGTGGCTCAGTGCAGGATGGGGTTGTGGCTAAGTGGTAGAGTGCTCACTTCACATATGTGTGGTACTGAGTTCTATCCTCAGCATCACATAAAAATAAATAAAAGATATTGTGTTAATCTACAACTAAAAAATAAAATGTTAAAAAATACTTCAAAATCAATCTAACAAAAGAGGTTAAATACCTCTACAATGAAAACTACAGAACACTAAAGAAAGAAATTGAAGACCTTAGAAGATGGAAAATTCTCCCATGTTCTTGGATAGGCAGAATTAATATTGTCAAAATAGCCATACTACCAAAAGTGTTATAGGATGTGCTATATGATATATGATTCCTATCAAAATTCCAATGACATTCTTCATAGAAATACAAAAAAAAACAGTCATGAAATTCATTTGGAAAAATAAAAGGCCCAGAATAGCTAAAGCAGTGGTTCATGAGAGAATCAAAGCAGAAGGCATCACAATACTTGAACTTAAATTATACTACAGAGATATAGTAACAAAACAGTATGATATTGGCACAAAAACAGGCATGAATACCAATGGAATGAAATAAAATACACAGAAACAAGCCCAATAAATACAGTTATCTAACACTAGAAAATGGTAACAAAAACATACATTGGGGAAAAGACAGCCTCTTCAACAAATGATGTATACCACATTCTATTTGTACTAGAATGAAATTTAATCCCTCTCACCCTGCATAAATCTCAACTCAAAGTGAATCAAAGACCTATATATTAAACCACAGATCATTCACCTATTAGAAGAAAAGGTAGGCCTTACAGTTCAACATGTTATCTTAGAAATTGATTTCCTCAACAAGATTTCTAAAGCTCAAGAAGTAAAATCAAAAATTAATCAATGGAATGACATCAAAATAAAAATCTTCACAGCAAAGTAAGCAATCAAGAGTGTGAAAAGAAAACCTATAGAATGAAATAAAATCTCTGCCACTTGCACCTCACGTAAAGTGTTAATTTTCAGAATCAATAAAATCTCAAAAACCTTACCACAAAAACCAATAACCCAATCAATAAATGAGCAAAGGAACTAATCAGTCAAAAATATAGATTTTCCCAAAAATATAGATGATAAACAAATATATGAAAAATGTTTAACATCTCTAGAAATTAGAGAAATGAAAATTAAAACTACACTCAAATTTACTCTCACTCCAACCAGAATGGCAATTATCAAGATTACAAGCAACAGTAAATTTTGGTGAGGATATCAGGAAATGGGCATACTCATACATTGTTGGTGGGACTGCAAATTAGTACAACCACTCTGAAAGCTGTGTGGAAATTACTTACAAAACTAGGAATGGAACCAACACTTTACCCAGTTATCTCACTCCTCAGCTTATATCCAGAGGAGTTAAAATCAGCATACTGTGGTGATGCAGCCACATCAATGTTTATAGCAGCATAATTCACAATAGCTAATCTATGGAATTAACCTAGATGCTCATCAACAGAGGAATGGATAAGGAAATTGTGGTATATAAACATAATGGAATATTATTCATTCATAAAGAAGAATAACTATGTAATTTGCCAGTTAGTGAATGGATCTGGATACTATCATGCTAAGTGAAATAAGCCAGTCCCAAACAATCAAAGGGCTAGTGTTCTCTCTGATATGTCAATTCTAACCCCCAATAATTGGGGCAGGGAAAGAACAGAAATTCAGTAGATTAGACAAAGGGGAATAAAGGGAAAGGAAGAAGTTAGCAATAGGAAAGAGGAATGAATCTAACCTAATTGTCTTGTGTACATATATGAATAATCCATAGTGAATCTCTATATCCTTTATAACCACAAGTGTGTGATTCTAATTAGAATAAGATATATTCCATACTTTTATAAACATATCAAATATATTCTACAACTGATATATAGCTAAAAATAAAAATATTAAAAAATTGAAATCAGCATGCCAAATAGGTGTCTGCACTTCCATGTTCATTGCAACCTTGTTCACCATAACTAAAATATGGAAAATAAACATCAGTATAAGAATGAAATAAAATATGATCAACCATATATATACAATAGAATATTATTCAGTCTTAAAAAAAAACAGGAAATTCTGTAATTTGTTTCTATGGGGATGAACCTAGAGAACATTATGTTAAATAAAAAGTCAAGCACAGAGAAACAAATACTATATTATTTCACTTATATATGGAATCCAAAACAGTCAGTCTCATAGGGGTAGATTAGAATGGTTGTTCCCAGAGATGTAGCAGGGAGGTAGATGTGGTAAGCAGCTAAAAAAGCTACAGTTAGATAAGAAGAATTAATTATAATATTTTATTTCAGAGCAAGGTGATTATAGTTAATAACAATGTACCATATTTTAGAAAATGACTAAAAAAATATTTTAACTGTCATCACAGACACATTAAATACAAGCTGATGAAGATAATGATTAGCCTTGTTCAATTATCTCTAATGTATGCATGTATAAAAAAATCCCATGAGGGGGCTGGGGTTATGGCTCAGCGGTTGAGCGCTTGCCTCGCATACGTGAGGCACTGGGTTCGATCCTCAGCACCACATAAAATGAATAAAGATATAAAAAACAGCACATTAATAAAAAAAAGATTTAAAAAAAATTTTAAAAAAATCCCATGATTCCCAATATACATATATAATTTATATGTACCAATTAAGAACAATATCAAACTTCAAGAAAATCACTAATAATGGCATCCAAGCATGGAAAAGGCAAACTGGCTTGAATTCAGGATGTGAAAATAGTCCCTAAAAAGGAAATGAAGTTTACTTTTTTATCTAAACTGAGGAACTGATCATCGATTATCATATTTAAATTCTTTGGGAAGACATGGAAGAACAACAATTTATTAAACATAGAAGTTCCCAGGGAGTACTCTCCCATACAATAAATATTACATGGTTTACTAATATAGTTTTAGTTTTGTCCAATACTACCTCAAACACTGGGCAAGGCAGATGAGCAAAATAAATGCCATCAGTACTTGCAAAGATGGTGCTGGAAACACATAATTTGAAAGAGATCATTCAACATGTGATATAGGGATAGCAATGTTGAGATGAAAATCGATAATGTAATAAAATCTATGTATGGGAGTGTTACGATATAAAAGAGTTAACATTAAAAATACATTAATAGTGTATGCATCTTCATCTTCTGTTATTCTTAATACTGTCTTAATACTTAATTTTGTCACTCAAATTTGGTACAGAGCCATTCATGACCCTTAAAATAATTTCAACCTGGAGATGGAATATACACATGAGATTCAGTAAATGAGAAAATATATGGAAAGAAATTTTAGAAAACTTAATACAAAGCCTGAAAGTGGTAGTTTGTTAATGCTTTTCCCACACCTAATTCACTCTAGTTTATATATAAGCACAAGGAGAAGTATACAATAAGGTGAAATGTACTCCAAAATCCATGGCTCCCACATGATCACAAAATCCTCTTCTGGTCATATTTTTATATGATTTCCAAACATTTTTACCACTGTGCTGGATTTGTCAAATACCAGCACTGCAATAGAGAGGACAAATTCTGACACCACTGCCCAGGTAATGTTGCAATTACTGATGTTATTTTAGCAAATCGATTAGTTTCTGGTATGCTTTTTGCTCTCCACCACATAAATTTAGTTTTAGCAACTCCTGGCAAGTCATAAACTTGGAATATTTTTTTTCTGTTGATATTTTTAAGCACAGAGGTCATTAGCAGGAGGTTGTATTGAACTCTTATTGGATGGGAACTATAGAGACAATGACAGTTCATTAGCCTGTAATTTGTATTCAGGTAGTGTGATTCAGATAGTTTAATTACTCCCTTAAAAGAATTAGAAGCCAGGAGCTGTGGCACACACCTGTAATCCCAGCACTTTGCAAGGCTGAGACAGGAGAATCGCGAGTTCAAAGCCAGCCTCAGCAACAGCGAGGATGCTAAGCAACTCAGTGAGACCCTGTCTCTACATACAACACAAAATAGAGATGTGGCTCAGTGGTTGAGTACCCCGAGTTCAATACCCAGTACCAAAAAAAAAAAAAAATAGAATTAGAGCTAATTGTTGAGAGTTGCCTTATTGAGTAATATCATCTAAATAGTTTCCATTTGGTAGAGGTATTTTTATGTGTATATTTTTATGGTGGTCTTTTGATAAATGAGGCATTTTATTTTTTCATATTGCTTCTTATATTTTATGCTTTTATTAGTGTGTTACACCTGTATATAACAGTGGAGTTCATTTTGACATACTTACACATGCAAGGAATATAATTTGTTCCAGGCTGGTCCCAAATAACTCTTTCCTCCCTCTCTTATCCTTCCCCATATTTCCTCCCTTTACTCCACTATCCTTCTCTACATCTATCTATTGCTTTTATAAATTGTTACTTTATATATATATACATATATGTGTATATATATGTGTGTATGTGTGTATATATATGTATATATAATTCACTGTGGTAAATTCACATGCATAAAGAATAATTTGGAAAACCTCATTCCACTGTTTCACCACATTCCCATCACTCTGCTCTCCCCATCAAGCCCCTCTTCCCCATTCCACTGATCACCCATTCATTATCATTGTGTGTCCTCCTTTTCACATTATTTTGCTCTACTTCCCACATATAAGAAAAAACATTCAACCCTTGATTTTCTGAGTCTGACTTATTTCACTTAGCATGATTTTATCCAGTTCAAAGAATTTACCAAAAATTGCTATCATTTCATTATTCATTATAGCTGAATAAAAATCCACTGTGTATATATATTTTACATTATATTTCTCTATGTGAAAGGAGTGAGATAGCTGAATCATATGGTCGTTCAATCCTAGCTCTTTGAGGAATCTCCATACTGCTTTCCAAAATGGTTGTAATAATTTGCTGTTCCACCAACAATATATGGGTATACCTATTCCCCCAATTTTCCTCAGCATTTATTATTGTTTGAATTTGTGATGATTGTTCTGGCTAGAGTTTCAAGAACTATGTTCAATAAGAGTGATGAGAGTGGATATCTTTTTATTTTTCCTGATTTAGAGAAAATACTTACAGATGTTCTCCATTTGGTATGACGTTGATTTGGGGGTTTGTCATATCTAGCCTTTACAATGTTGAGGTAAGTTCACTCTATCCCTAGTTTCTCCAGTATTTTTAGCATGAACGAGTGCTGGATTTTATAAATGGCTTTTTCTGAATCTACTGAAGTTATCTTGTGATTTTTGTCTTTAATTCTATTTATGTGGTGAATTACATTTATTGATAAGTGTATGTTCAACCAACATTGCATCACTGGGATAAAACCACTCAATTATAGTGTCCTATCTACTTAATGTGTTTTTGAATGTGATTTTCAAATATTTTATTAAGGATTTTTGCATTTATGTTCATCAGGAATATTGTTCTGAAGTTTTGTTTCCTTGAAATGTCTTTGTTTGGTTTTAGTATCTTGGAGTTATTGGCTTCATAGAATGAATTTGACAGTGTCCCCGCTTTTTTCTATTTCATGAATAGAATAATCTGATGACAGACATTAGTTGTTTTTTTAATTGTTCCAAGTTTTAATCAATCAGTATACCAACGTGAATATTACAGAATTCACACTTGTAATTGAGAAACTGTTTAAATTTATTTTTAGTAGCAATAGAATTTATCCTTGCTAACAGATGTAAGAGAAAAAGTAGAATTGTGTGCATCACTGTTTTTTTAAGCACATTAGGAAGAATTGACTTCTGCTATCCCTTCAGCATTTTGTGCACTTAGAAGATGGAAAATACAGTTCTTATTATTCTAAGACGACAAACAAATATATACTTGAGTTCCAAAAGTGTTAATGCCAGTGGGAGGTTCCCAGATCTACCTTTATTTCCTCCTATCATGCTCTGATGATTAGCAATAAAACTTTACAAGATGGTGACTTATTTAACATTAGGTAGGCACTATAAGAGAGTAAAGACTTTGATTGATTTAAGATAATATACTAATTGTTACCATCTACATTAAAAAACAAACTCACTCTATAAAAGCAAACTGAACTGAAAATAACTTGAAAAATATACTTATTGGGGACTCAGAAGATTTATTTCCATCTCCACTGATCATGTAGAATGGGCCCTCTCCTCACCTTAAGCTGTTTTCACGAATAAAATGGAAACCCTTCAAATGATTTCTTTTAAGTACTTGCTTCTTTTTTTATTTGTTCTTTGTAGATATACATGACAGTAGAATGTATTTTGACATATTATAGATACATAAGAATGGGATCCCAATTAGGTTAAGTATTTCTTGAACAATGTAGTAGAGTGAAATATTCTTTGGTGTGTAGATATTTCCCATCCTCTTTGCTATGAGCAAAGTCAACATTTCTTTCATGCAGAGAGAGGCTAGAAATTGTTCGCTTCTAGGTTGAGAACCAGCACACATTTTGTGTACTGTATTTGCTTACTTTTCTGTGGCCCTTTATTGTGTGGTGACACAGCACCACTGAACCTGCAAGGATCAGATGAATTTCCTTATATCCTCATTTATTACACAAGCATCTCTGAGGTGCTCAGAAACTCTGACAGACAAATAATGATATATAATGGTTTCCTTAAGAAACCCATCTCATTGTGAAGCTGTATTCCTGTTGTTCAACTTTCAAACAGCAGAGCAAATGGGATGTATCTCCTTCCTCTTCTCTATCATCTTGCCAATCTTCCTGGGCAGAAGTCCTTTCTGGCTCAAATACAGATGTTCTGCAATAGTCTATAGGACATAATAATTTCATTCTATAAGTAAAACAGGAGGCAGAAAAAACTGTCAAATATTTTGTATAAGAAATATTTTAAATAATAAAAATCTCAAACAAAAGTGTGTGTGTCTGTGTGTGTGTGTGTATGTGCGTGTGAATGATAGTGATGAACACTGCCACTGGTACTATTATTATCTTTTTTTTATTTGATAAAAAGATGGCTAAATGTTGGTGATGGGATAGATGATGCGGAAAATAAATTACCAAAAGTCATCCCAAACAAATTCAGATTTATGATATCACTTACAAATTGCACCCCAACTTCTGTTGCCTGAATAATGTCTCAAGTTTCAAATTCCTCCTTCTTTTCTTTTGTTTCTCTCCATCTTCTGTATCACATTCCATAAATCTGTCCACTTAACTTTCATTCTGTATCCTTTGAAGTCTCTTCATAATTGTCTGTATACAAAGAATGTTGCTGTTTCTATAGAAGATTTAGAAATATCCTGAATGGAAGCAATTTTATAGTTACCTATGTGTCTACAAGAAAAGGGGTTATTTTTCTTCTTTTATATGTAATTCGTCTCTGTTTAGTTGCTTGGATAAAGTTGTGATTTCTTTCCTTGTTGTGAAGAATTATATTTATTATTTCTTTTATAATATTTACATAGTTTATCCAACATTGTTTCCCTTCTCTCTGATAAATATAAAACCCAGAGTGACAATTTCCTCACTTTCCTTCATTTTCTCCTCAAGCATGACTCCTTTACTACATAAATAAATATTAATTCATTTTAGATCAAAGACTAATATTATATATACTGTACAAGTTACAGATTGTCTTTTGATTTCTTCACTCTTTTTGTTGAGCTAGTGGTTAATCTTTTGGTATTTTTTGATGTTACTCTTTATAATTCTTGGTTCGCTCTCATAGGAAAATAGTGGGACAACTTCCAATTCATTTTTTTTCCTAATTTAGAGGCTGCTAGGTACCTTCTTCCTTATGCAGTTGTCTTTGAACTATATTTGAAATTTGGACAACTAATCTTGTTATTGAAAGGCACAAGTGGGAAATGGTGTTTCAAAAGAGCTAAAAATATATTCTATTTTCCCAGTGGCTTCCCTGGGACTTTAGGATATATGATAAAGGTGAGAACATTTTCAGGCACAAGGCCAATTTCAGTTTTTCCTGAAGGATAGGAAATTCAATCCAGTAATTTCATTCTCCATACTTTGTCCTAGTCACAGAGAATGGAGGAGATATTGGAGCAAATTGAGGCTTACTAGATATATCAGGAGGAAGAGTAAGGTTAAAATATCTGCCTTCCCTGGCCACAAACACAAAAAAGAGTGGATTTTTTCTATTCCTCATCCCTACTTACAGCTACTCTATAAGACTCCCTAGATGACTGTATGTCTGCCCAAAACTCAGCATTTAACTTTAATAGGTATGGAGTTTGGGGAAGAGCTAAATGTTCAAAGCATAGTATAATTTATCCACGATGAATATGTTATCATCATCATCATCATTATCATCATTATCATTGCCATCATCATCATCATCACCATCATCATCATCATTTTGGTACTGGGGATTGAACCCAGGGGTATTTAAACACTGAGAAATATCCACAGCCCTTTTTAATATTTTATTTAGAGATAAAGTCTGACTATGATGCTTAGGGCCTTGCTAAATTGCTGAGAATGACTTTGAGCTCACAATCCTCCTGCCTCAGTCTCCTAAGCCACTGAGATTACAGGCATGTGCCACCACATCCAGCTCGTTCATTGCTTTTTAATAAATCAATCCCAGGTTCAAATATTGCTTAGTGAAAGCAGAGCCTTGGAAGGGGTGTAAAGGAGAAACAAGACACACATAATTAGTGGCATGGCAAGAGGAAAATTCTGCTTTTGTGGGTAAAGTCTTCCAGATGCAGTGGTTCTCTTTATCTCCAAAATAAAACAAAAATGTCTTGGTTTAACGTACAGGAATTTTCATGATCTGGCCTCAGCTAAGTTCCCCAGTCTTAGTGCTCACAACTCAATCACTATGTTCTAATTTCCAGTCTTCCACAAATACTCTGGATTGTAGAGCATGCCATGCTGCATTACACAATCTTCCCACATGATTGTAGCACTGTGTTAGTTAGCTTTTCTAACAATGTGTTAGTTGGTCTCATAATTCCAGAGCTTGGGTTCATGATTGGCTGGCTTCATGACTCTGGGCCTGAGGTAAGCTGGAGCATCAAGGTGGAGGAAAGCTTCCAGGGCACATTCCCAGTGAACCACCTACTCCAGTCATGCCCCACCTGTCTACAGTTACCATCCAGTTAGTACATTCAAATTAAGATGGATCAATAGGTCTGACTCTCATAATCTAATCATTTAACCTCTTACTATCCCTGCATTAAAAGAACCTTTTTGAGGACACTTTATATACAAATCTTAACACATATTATCCATAATATCTTTGTATCCCATACAATTACTTTCATCTGTTTATATTTTGCTCATCTTCTAAAATTTGTTTCACGTATCATATTATCCAGAAATACCTCTCACAATTCTGAATAATTGCCCCTCCCAAGGTCTCCCATAGTAATCTATTCAAATATCTCATCACACGTTATCTACTGTAGAGTGTACTGTCTATTTTTAAATGTCTGTGTTCCATTGGACATGGTTCATTTTGACGAGAAAGACAGACTTGTAACTTTGTGTCAATTCTAAGACTTTATACATAATTAATGTCAATAAATATTGAATGACTATACAAGAATATGATGTTTAATAGGAAAGATAGCATATTGAGAGATCTTGTACCTTCACTGTGTCTAGAGAATTTTTAAAAATTCATGACATAGTACAATACAGATAATAAAACAAATGAAACTTAAAAACCACATTTGTTCACTCGAGTTAACAGAATGAAATTTAGCATTTGGTGAAAATTTAAAGTTTATTTTTTCATTCCACTAAAGTCTGTACATTTAATTTCAGCTCCTTTTAATTTTTAATTGTTTTTTTTTGTATTGAACCCAGGGCATCATTGATGCTAGGCAAGAGCCCCTGCACTGAAATACACTCCCAACTCCTAATTTCACTTTTGAAAATCATTTGAAATGCAATGTCACATAGTCAGCTCTCAATAACATTATTGTTTAGATTACCAGCTCATCTGACAAATTTCAGACCCCTTGAAGGTAAACATTAAATCTCTAATAATGCATCTAACATATTGTAAAATCCATGAGGGTACCTATTAAGTCTAATGTAATGCTTGGTACAAATATTGAATTTTTGGAAGATAGTATGATTAGTAAATTACCATTTATTAAGAGATTCCTAGGTACTAAGTATGTTCTGGGT
Organism: Xerus rutilus; assembly: GCA_028644305.1. Lineage (NCBI taxonomy): Eukaryota > Metazoa > Chordata > Mammalia > Rodentia > Sciuridae > Xerus > Xerus rutilus. Next base: position 57,887,569 of record CM053417.1, read on the forward strand.
GATTTCTGTTTGAGTATTATTATTGTTCTAATTTTACAGATAAATAGCTGAGAGATATAGAGAAATCCCAATATTTTCCCTGAAGTCAAATATGTGTTATGGTTTTATCCATTGTACTTTGGCTCTAAATTTCTATAGAAGAGCATTGGCCCTGGACTCAGGTGAAATGACTGCCTTCCATTATCCCTTTCTGACCTAGCTGAATACCTTCACTACTCTAAGCTTATACTTTTTCCAAGAGCCAGTTTAATTTCCACCATGTCTTAATCCTCCTAATTTTTGAAGACAGGGTGCCTGAAGGCCAGAAGTCCTTCTTCAACTGGACTAGCTAAAAATAAAAAATAAAAATCCAAGATGGTTGCCAGATGACCGACAATTTCTAACTTAATTATAATTCAATTTACATGTTAAATGGTGTACCCTGAGCATCATGGAAGTTGACAATTTCCATGAAGATGATAAGAAAGAATGATAAAAGGAGCAAGGAGTTGACACCCAAATACCCAGAAAATCTCTACTTATTCCCAGAAAAGGCATAAATATTCTTTTCCTTTATTAGCCTATACCTATTCATCATTTCTTTTATCCTATATCTATGATAATTTCTTTTAATCTATAACCTCTCTATGCCCAATGTGTCAAGAAACTCATTAGTGAGTCTTTTTCCTATTTCTTCTATTCTTTGTGTAAAGAATTAAACAGTGAGTCTCTGCTCAATTGAGACTCACTCTTTATATATTCTTTGATTCTGAGAGAGAGAAATGACCCAGTTTGGAGTCAAATTGATAATATGTCAATTGTAAAGGTGGAAATAGGTAGTGCCTGTTGCTAATTTCTGAGCCGCTTCATTGTTCCTATTTGGTTGTGCACTAATTTACTCCAATCTTTTATTTTAAATTCCCTTTGCTTCAAGTATTCAGTTTATTTTTCCTTCCTGTGCCCTGACTGATACACAAAATCAAATTATTATTTTGCCCCCACTACTCAGCTAAAACTTCTGAGAGACTGATTATATAAATGGACAATTACTAGATCAGATATGACAACAAAAATCCCATCAGAATGTAAGTGGTAACCAACCAATCCAGGAAGCCAAAGCTCAACTTTTCATCCACTAGATGATCCAGAATTTGTCAACAACTGCCCCCTTTCCTATTTTGTCACTTTTTCCAACCAAGATCAACCAGAGAAAGCCGAATATGGTCCTCAAATTAATTACATAAGTTGTCTAAGTTTTACATAGCCTGCTTCCTGAATTCCCTTGTCTATCAATCTATAATCAGAGAAATACTGATGCCTGTCCCTGTTTTTCACTATATAACTTCCTTACTCATCTGCATGGCTTTTGCTATCTTCTAAATGCAAGTGATGATGAATGAACCCTCTTGTCATTTAAAGATCTAAACCAATAAGTCTGTTTTCTTCTTAGTGTAGTTTTCACTTAGTAGCATACAACTCATTTTTAAGGTTACCAATGTCAACTACATCACCAAATCCAGCAATTAATTTTCAACCCTTATTTTTGTCATATCAATACAGTTTCAAATATCACTTTCCAACTATTTAAAACACCTTTATTTATCTCTAGGAAGCCACACTCTCTTGGTTTTATTGATAGCTCATTGATAGTTCATTTTTTTCTCATTATATTTGACTTATGCATCCTAGTTTCTCTAGCTTCTAGGCATTGGGCTTCCTCTGGGCTTAGTTCTCTGAACTATGTATTTGCCTTTCTGCTGCACTCTGCTTTTCTTTACCCTGCCTTAGGGCATATGAGGTTCATCTACTGGGACAGCCAATAGCTCCCTGGCCACCATGCATTATTAGGATTTTCTTGTTTCTAGTTAAATTTAGTCAGTTAGAAGCACAATAAGTTACTCGGAGGATGGAAAGAATGTTTATTTCTCTAGCTTTTCTGTCAGTTCCTTGTGTGTTTGTTGTAGCCATTAACTAAATGTCATGGATTATACCAGGAGGATCTTCTCATATAATTATTTGGATTCTATTAACTGTTCCCTTCAGGCCTACAGTGGTATAGGCTCCCTATCTGAATAATTTCCACTGGTTTCTCTAAAAAAAACTACCTAATCAGCATAATAAATAAAGATAGCCCAGACATTATCTATGGAGCAGCTTACATAGTTTTATTCCTAATTATTCTCATTATGTAAATGATATTTAAGCACAGTTGCACAGGGAGGAATAAAATAATTTAAGAATATCATTCAAAAACTCTTGTAGTTTGATGAATGATCCAAGGTTTGTTCTTAGAATATATATATATATATATTATATATATATATATATGTATATATATATATATATATAGTTAAGGAAGAAAGCAAAATCACAGGAGCATTCACACTTACACCAACCCTTATAAAATAGTGATGCAGCCAGAATCAAATGATAATTCCCAAAAGCCAACCTCTCTTTCTGCTATACTATTGTCTGAAGCATCAGTAAACATGATGGCTTATTATCATTGTTTTCCTGTTGCTTTTCTCATTTGCTTAGGGTCTATCTTCTTATGAATAATTTACATTTCTCAAGTATAGGAAAGGAATAAGATGAGAACACTACCAAAGAAACTAATCAAAATTGAAATACTGCATGCTTATTAGCATTTTCAGTAAATAATGAAAATCTGAGTTTATGGCTTCCATTAAATATTGTCTTGAACATCTCTAGTGCAATGTTTTATTTTATGCATTCTAAGGCTTTTCTTTAAGTGCGTTTTGGAGATTCTTCTATGTAAAGGAAATCAAAGCACTTTTCCAACATTGATATTGGAAGACTGAGCATCTGTGATTTACAGCCTTTAATTATATAGCTGTATTTTAAAAGTGTGATTTTTAGCCATAGTTTATATGAATAGTAAAAAAAATATATATGTATTTATGCTATTTAAAGAATGAACATTAACCAAACTGCATTCTAGCCTTTGCCCTTGGATACTGAAAGATGATTTCTAGGCCCCTTAAATGTTATGCATAATAAGGCCTTCAGGCTACCATGCAGTCCATCACTCTGATATACAATGGGAAGTTTTGGACACAGTGTCAATTCAGACCTCAGAAGGAACTGATAACTAAAGATATTACCATAAACTCTAAGAGGGGCTAGAGAAGTAGGGTCAGTCACATTGGTAGTATATAATAGATCTCCAATAAATACGGACTCCAAAGTTCTATGAGAGAATCCTTGGTGGGTAATACTCTGTGCATATTGTTGCACAACATGACCAAAAGAAAGCAATGTCATCCATGACTCAATGGAATGAGGACACCTGGATATTCCACATTCATACTACTTCTGCACTCTGACATATGTCTCTCTATTTGGTTAATTTTAGCCTATATTCTTTCTCTATAACAACAACTTTCTTTATAATAACTACTACAGCAACTAGTTGTTATTAGTACAAAAACTTTCAATGAATTCTGTGAGTCCTTCTAGTTTATTATTGAACCTTACAGTGCCTTAGAAACCTCTGAAAGCTATGAAACTTAAAGTGGTTTTGCACTGTGTCCCCTCTATCTTCATCCTTAAGTAAACTCTTTAGGAGTTGTAACTAAGGTTTTAAGTTTCTTCATCTCCTTTAGGCTTTTCCAGTACTCTCACAGTACCTTAAGGATTTCAAAAATGGCAAAGAGAATTCTTCAGTTAAAACTATTGCACTTCTTCCTGTTACTCCTCTCATAATCTTAGAACTTAGTTGTGTAAGTTAGAAACCTGAAAAAGAAAATAATTTTATCCATTTATCTTTTCATATTTCTCTTATTTTTTTCTAAGTTATCAAATATATGTAATGACAGATGGTTGAAAACATTAGTTATGTTAAAAAGCAACTTTGGGAGACTGGGACAGGAGAATCGCAAGTTCAAAGCCAGCCTTAGCAATGGCGAGGCGCTAAGCAACTCGGTGAGACCCTGTCTCTACATAAAAACACAAAATAGGGCTGGGGATGTGGCTCAGTGGTTAAGTACCCCTGAGTTTAATCCCTGGTACTAAAAAAAATTTACAATAAAACGAAGTATAAATATCTTACACATTGCTACAATAAAACCTTAAGACTTCAAATAATATTTATTGAAGAAAACTGGCTTGGACTCTATGTGTTTTTTCCTTTTATCTAGTATTAGGGGTATTTATGTCAAAAAGTTGGCAAAATAGTAGGCTAAAGCTTAGATTTGAGCCAGCACTTCAGCAGCCTGTCATCCCTATTCTGTGGTCCCATCTAGTCATACTCAGCTCTCCCCTATAATACAAAAGAAAAGCAATAACATCCCAATTAACATCAGTGACAGAACTGACTCTTGATTTTTATCATCAGTGACTAAAAATATCTTCAGAGAGAACCTAAACAGGAAAGAAAGAAAATAGTGAAGGTCACAGGTCAACCAAGAGATCAAGTCTTATGATATTCTCTAAGGTATTCTGGCTTCATTTGGCTAGTTGGCTGCAGGGAGAAGAAGAGAGGAAGGGAGGTCCAGATAAATGTTGATTTTTTATTGTTTTTGTCATTGAGTTGCATAAATTATATTTATTTAACCTTGGCCTAGTGTAGCCTTGGAAACTAAGGTTATAAAAAAATAACTGTGGTTCAAATGAAGGTTGGATTAGAAATATTGCTAGTGAGAAATTCTATTCCTTCATATTTTCATGAAAATATTTACTTATTAAATAAATGACAGCTTTAAGCTTAAAAAAATCTAAGATGAAAACTTTAACTTTTCAGTGAGACGATGAGAATGTTTTTTTCCTTCCTGAAATGTTTTTCATAGCTCTTGTCATTGACTTAAATCCATTTCCGTATGAGTCAGAAAGATTAAAACTGTTGGCATACAACTAAACAATATCTATATTTGTGCCTTTACCAATTTCTTACATTTTCTTCCTTGACAGTTACCATTTACTTTGACTGAATGTCACTTTCTTAATAAAAATATTCTTACCTTTTTTGACAGATGTCAACTCCATGTACTTTAATGATTTTTACCAAACTCTCAAACAAGTTTTTCACTTACTTAAAATAAACTACAATGCAAAGCCAAGTTAGTTGTGAACTTTAATATTGAATGTTATATATTTGAAGATATTTTAATGGTTTGAACAAAAACTTTTCCTATTAAGGTGAAGTAACTATGGCATTACTATTGAACTGTCAAACTGAGCTCTGTTTTAGCTTCTTTCTTTTCATTCCTTGACTTTAAATTGTATCTCCCCCAGAAGAATTTCAAGTGACTAAATTTTAAAGTTTTCAGTTCAAGACTGATATACAGTGAAACACAACTGGTTGAGGAGCTTCTGTGTAACTACAAAAACATCAAATCCCTCTCTTCCTTTTTAACTATTTCCTCTGTTGTTTTCCCCAGTAGAGAAATCATTTCTAGTATTTGAGAAATTATATAAAAGACTATTAACTTATTTGGGGGGAATTTTTATATTTGTAGGAGAAAGATTAGTAGACCTGGGAAATTTCATTGGAATATTGTCAAGTAGACACTAACCATGTACCTTAAGCAAAATATTTGGATTAATGACTGGCTAACCATTAGAGTTATGACTGCGTTGGTTTCTATTGTTATCATGGTAAATTACACAAATTTAGTGGGTTACACAATAATCATTAGTATTTCATAATCTATGGGTCAAAGTCTGATATGTATCTTTAGGAAAAAATAACAAACAGAATTGCTTTCCTTATTGGAGACTCTAGGAGATATTTCTTGCATTACTCAGGTTGTAGTAGAAATTAGTTTCTTACAGTTTAGAACTGATATCTTTACTGGTCATAAGCTAAGGGCCACTCTCAGCTTCTAGAGGTCCTCTGCATTGCTTGGCTCATGTCTCCTTTCCTTTGTTTCCAAAGCCAGCAATGGCACTTTAGAATTTCCCCTGCATTTTCTTCTACTGTTAACCTTTTTGTTACTCTAACTCTTTTGCTTGTCTCTTCCACTTTCAAAAGCATGTGTGTTTGCATTGGGTTGGTCCATATGGTCCAAGAACAATTTCTCTATATTAAGGTCTACAAACAATCGCTTTTGTGAAGCCCCTTTTGACATACAATGCAGCATATACACAGGTTCCAGAAATAAGGTATGGACATCTTTTTCGAGGAGTCATTATTCTACCACAATGACCAACCAATTATGGACTGTTAAGCTACTATTAGGGTAGGGAAATGTTTCAAGTCTAGTTGATGTCTCCATTAACTCATGTCAGCTATGGAAGAACTGTAGCTTCACCCTCTGGGCTAAAATCTAACAGCTGAAATAAGCTTTGTATCAAAATTTGGATTCAGCTTGTTCCATTGTTTCATTAAGGGATGTCAACCTGGAATGCAGGCTAGTCACAGGTGGAGGACTTCTACATGCTTGAACTGATTTTTCTAGAAGGAAATCAGTGTACTAGAGTGTGATTAGTACAGTTGAACACTTTATTGGCATGATAAATAGTTCATCATTTATGGCACTTTCTTTTTAATTTTCTTTTGCAGTATGGAGGAATAAACCCAGAGGTGATCTTCCACTGAGATACATCCCTAGTCTTTTTTATTTTGAAGCAGGGTATTGCTAAGTTGCCCAAGCAAACTGCACACTGACCATCTTCCTGGCTTACCCTTCAAAGTAGCTAGGATTATTGGTATATACCACCACATTTCACTTCAATACCTTATTAAATTGAATTAAATAAAATCTATATCAAAACATAAAAATGTAACACCAAAAGATAATTACCTGTAGGATTTCTGTGAATACATTGTGTACAGTAGGTCACATTATGAGGGAGGAAAAAGAACTAGGTATTTTTTATTGATGATTAAACCAAAAAAATGTAATTTTGAATAACAAATGTCCTCTTCTGTCCTTTACTTTCTAGCCCAATATATTCAGTGTAATCTGCATGTCCAGGAGTTAGGTAGTAAGGTTAGGGATATATTCTTTGAAAAAAAGTACTGACAAAAAGGTTGATTTGTTTGAACATCCAATTATAGATGAAAGTGAGAATTTTATCAATATAATATTTTTTGAGGGAATAGATATCAGAAATTGTAACTCTGCAATTAATTGAAATTTTTCTAAGCCGGGCGTGGTGGATCAAGCCTGTAATCCCAGCACTTAGGGAGGCTGAGACAGGAGAATCGCGAGTTCAAAGCCAGCCTCAGCAATGGTGAGGTACTAAGCAACTCAGTGAGACCCTGTCTCTACATAAAACACAAAATAGTGCTGGGGATGTGGCTCAGTGGTCGAGTACCTCTGAGTTCAATCCTCAGTACCAAAAAAAAAAAAAAAGAAATTGTTCTATGGCAAAAAGGCACTTGAGTGAATAAGAAGGAGGGGAGTCTCCTCACCACACAAAATTTCTTATTCTTGCTATATAATAAAACAATTAAATTACTTTTTCAACAAAATATGTCCTGATAGATATATTATTTAAAATACATTAAGTACATTTCTTAACACTAGCTTTTCTGTTACAAATAATCAGTCTTTTACATCAGACTAATATGTTAAAATGAAGCACATTAGATCTATTAAAACAACCATTTACTAAAGTACCCTTAAAATTAGCTTAAAAACTGAGTAATTAGCCCCATGCTGTGATAAAATTACATTTTCCTGCATTGCTTTCAGCTTATGCCCAGAATCTTCGATGCTGTTTTCATTATCTGTTATATATATAAATTGGCTGCTAAAGAATGCTTTATCCTTTCAATTATGTTTTAATTTTAAAAAAGGATGTTACTGTCTGTCCAGACAAGAAAGAGTAGTAATGCTGAACTAACAGTGTCAATAGTCCATATCTTATACTTCTATCACTTTGACAGGTGAAATCATAAATAGAAAAACATCCTTCTCTGAAATGATGTACATCACTTATAGAAGTCTTTTTGTTTGTTTGTTTGGTACTTGGTATTGAACTCAGGAGCACCTAACCACTGAGCTATATCCCCAGCCTTTTTTTAAATTTTTCATATTGAGACAGGATCTTGCTCAGTGGCTTAGGACCTCACTAAGTTGCCAAGGCTGGCTTTGAGCTTTTGAGCCTCCTCTCTCATTGTAGAAGTCATTTTAAAAGATGGTGGTTATGGGGTCTAGGGTTGTGGCTCAGTGGTAGAGCACTTGCCTAGCATGTATAAGGCACTGAGTTCGATTTGCAGCACCACACATAAATAAATAAAAGTCCATTGACAACTTAGGGAGGCTGAGATAGGAGAATCGCGAGTTCAAAGCCAGCCTCAGCAAAGGCGAGGCGCGAAGCAACTCAGTGAGACCCTGTCTCTACATAAAACACAAAATAGGGCTGGGGAGGTGGCTCAGTGGTCGAGTGCCCCTGAGTTCAATCCCCAGTACCAGAAAAAAAAAAGTCCATTGACATATAAAAAATATATTTAAAAAAGATGGTGGCTATGGAATTCTTCATATGACAGAAGCTAATTGATTCTCTGTTGAAACATTGTTACTGTTTTGCCCGCTTTCATACTGGGGGTTGAACCCAGGGGTGCTCTATCTCTGAGCTATCCCTACAACACTTTATTTTGGGACAAATCTCATGAAGTTACACAGGTTGTTGCACAGACTGACCTCAAACTTACCATCCTCTTTCCTCACCTCCCATGTGTTCCACTATGCTCAGCCTGTAGAAACTAGTTACATAAATTATAGTCACTTGAAATGGAAAACCTTTAGGGGACCCTTCACATCTGATTATACCTTAAAGCAAAATCTGATCCTCTAAAGAAGAGAGAGCTAGGTGAAAATTATTTTGTTACACAGGATCAAAAGAGGAGTTGAAGAAATTTAACTGGGCCACATTTAAAACTTCACACACTCCGATATTAGGATTCCAAGAATTCCTAGGCTATTTTTTACGCCACCACTGTTATATAATCTACAGGTTATGAAGACTAACATATGGGGTAGCTAGCATCAAATTGGAGTAGTTCCCTGCTCAGAAGGTTGTGAGCCACCTGAGAAAAAGAAAGACCCCAAAATTAGTAAAGAAATAAGAGATAGAGCCAGAAATTAAGTTCAAAGGGGAGCAACTGATAGATTCTCCAGTCTTGTTAGGAGCTGGAACTGAACAACTAGAAAATGACTCTGGTTCTTAATTTAAGGAGGAGTACATCAATGACAGAGCTAAGGTTTCAACAGTAGAAGTCTTGCTGCAAACAGACTGGTTGGCATCTTGGCAAGCCACATCCATCTCTGAGAGGCTATGTGGCTGTGTGTCTCCAGCAGGTTACCCCATCTCCAGTGCAGTGCTGAACCGGACAGAGCTGAGTAGGAAGTCAAATGTAGTGGGCAGTCTGAAACTATCAGGTTTGCCATGGGGAGTTCCCAGATACTACACTTTCCTACCCAATGGCTTCCATGTCAATTTGGTTCACACAAATTTCACAGATGGTTCCTGGCACTAACACAATTATTAACAATTTCCTAAGTTGAAACTTTTACTTATTACTCAATATCTGTGTAACCTAGACAAATTACTTAAATGCACTGAGCCTCAGTTTCCCCTTCAGCAACAAAAAAAACAAATGAGAATGTCTAAGTAATAGGATGATATAAGAAATGAATGAATTAGCATGAGTAAAACAACTAGCAAAACCACACAACATTGATAGGTCTTGTTGATGATATTACTACAATGCTCATATAATGTTACATGTCAACATAAATTGATGATGTGGACCCTAAACTTTGTAAGGATGATGTGTATTGTTTCTCCTTTCCATATTCTATCAGCAAGTTCAGTCCACATTAAATAGGAATGCAAATAAATTTCCATCTCTTGGAAGAGGCAGTATTAAAGAATCTGCCAATATGCATTAAAATCATCAACAATAATTAAGACATATTTGGGAAGGTGTACTTTTTTCCATATGTTTTTATAGGTTCATTGTAGTTATATGTACGTATGGGATTTGTCATTACATATTTGTACCTGCACACAATATAACAATATAATTGGGCCAATATACCTCCCTAGCACTTCCCTCCACCTCCCTGCCTTCCACCCCATGGTCCCTTTTCTAATGGATCGCCCTTTGATTCTCATGAGACCCACTTCTACCTTTTTTTAAAACATTTTTTTCTCTCTAGCTTCCACATATGAGAAAAAACATATGACCCTTGACCTTCTGAATTTGACTTCATTTACTTAACATGATAGTCTCTGGCTCTATACATTTTCCTGCAATTGACATAATTTTATTTTTCTTTAGGTATGAATAAAACTCCGGTGGGTATATATATATATTACAACTTAGGCATTCATCCATTAATGCATTCATCTATTAATGGACACTTAGGCTGTTTCTATAGTTTGGCTATTATGATTTGTGCTGCTATGAACATATGATATTCATGTATCACTGTAGTATAATGAGTTTAATTTTTTAGGATAAATATTGAGGAAGTATAGCTGGGTCATATGTTGGTTCCATGTCTAGTCTTTTGAGGAACCTCCATACTGATTTCATTAAGTGACTGTACTAATGTACTATCCTACTAACAGTTTAAAAGTGTTCCTTTTTCTGCACATCTTCTGCAGCATTTATTATTATTTATATTCTTGATAAATACCAACCTACCTGCTATGAGATAAAATCTCAGAGTAGTTTTGATTTGTATTTCCCTAATTGCTAATAATGTTGAACATTGTTTCATATATTTGTTGGGCATTTTTATTGTTTCTTTTGAGAAGTGTTTGTTTAATTCATTTGTCTAATTATTTATCAGACTGGTTTTTTTGTGTAAATTTTTTTGAGTTCTTTACATATTCTATGTATTATCCTCTGTCAGAAAAGTACCTAACAAAGATTTTTCTCCCATTATATAGGTTCTCTCTTCATATTCCTAATTGTTTCCTTTGCTGTGCAGAAGATTTCTAATTTGATGCTGTCCCATTTCTCCCCATTGTCCCACTTGACATTATTTCCTGAGCTTTACGGGTCCTACTGAGAAAGTTGTTGCCTATGCCTATATGCTAGAGTGTTTTTTTCTAGGTTTTCTTGTAGGAGTTGCATGGTTTCTGGTCTGATTCCTGTGTCTTTGATCTATTTATTGTTGATTTTTTTGTGCATGTTGAAGGATAAGGGTCAAGTTTAATTCTTCTACATGTGGATAACCAGTTTTCCCAGCATCATTTGTTAAAAAGACTGTCTTTTCTCTAATGTACCTCTTTTAAATATTTTTTTTAGTTGTTGATGGACCTTAATTTTTTCATTTATTTATATGCAGTGCTGAGAATCAAACCCAGTGCCTCATGCATGCTAGGCAAGTGCTCTACCACTGAGCCACAACCCCTGTCCCTCCAATGTACATTTTTGGCAACTTTGCTAAGGAGCTGTTAACTATGGAGGTGGGGGATTATCTCTGCATCTTCTATTTTATACCATTGAATATCTGTTTTTATGCCAGTACTATGCAGTTTTTGTTTGTTTGTTTGTTTTTTACTATAGATCTGCAGTATAATTTGAAGTCAGGTATTGTGATGCTTCCAGAATTGCCTTTTGGGCTTAAAATTTACTTTGCTATTCTGGATATTTTATTCTTCCAAATGAGTTTTAAAACTGTTTTTTTTTAAGTTATATAAAAAATGTCATTGGTATTTTGACAGGAATTGCTTTGAATTTGTATATTGCTTTTGGTAATATGGCCATTTTGACAATATTAGTTCTGCCTATCCAAGGACATGGAATGTCTTTGTGTCTTCTGGGATCTTCTTCAATTTCTTTCTTCAGTGTTGAATATTTTTTATTGTAGAGGTCCTTCACTTCCTTGGTTAGATTTATTCTTAGGTGTTTTTTTCAGGATACTGTTAATGGAATTATTTTCTCAATTTCTTCTTCAGCAGCTTAATTTTAGAAGTATGGAAAAGTTATTGATTTTTGTATGTTGATTTTGTAACCTGCTAGTTGGCCAAATACAACTAGAAATATTTTGTTGGAGTTTTATGAATATTCTATGTGTAGAATCTGATCATCTGCAAATGGTGTCTTCTTTCTTTCCCATTTTCATCTCATTTATTTTATTACCTTGCCTAATTGCTCAAGCTAGATTTTTTACCATTATATTATCATTTTTTATCATTATACTTGGTGAGGGTGGACAACTTTTTCTTGTCCCAGATTTTAAATGAAATGTTTTCCATTTGCATTGACTTTGGGTTTTTCATAAATAGCCTTTAGGTTGTTAAGATAAGTTCCTTTTATTCCTAGTTTCTTTAATGTTTAATCATAAATGAGTGCTAACTTTTGTTGAAGGGCTTTTCTGCATCTACTGAGAGGACTAAGTGATTTTTGCCCTTAATTCTGTTTACATGATGAATTACATTTATTGATTAACTTATATTTAACCATTTTTGCATCTCTGGAATAAAATCAACTTGGTTGTGTACAATCTTTTTTTTCCTGATGTTGCTGGAGATTGAACTCATGGCCTTGTGCATGCAAGGCAAGCACTCTACCAACTGAGTTATATCCTCAGCACTAACCTTTTTATTATGTTGTTAAACATGATTTCCTAAATTTTATGAAGAATGTTAAGAATTGTTACATCCAAATTTCATCAGGGATATTGGTCTCTAGTTTGCTTCCCTTGGTATTTCCTTATCTGGTTTTGGTATGAATGTGATACTTATTTCATAGAATTAATGTGGAACTGTTCCATCCCTTTCCATGTCATGGAATAATTTGTAGATTGTAGTTATTCTTTAAAGGTTTGGTAGAATTCAACTGAGAATCCTCCAATTCTGAATTTTTCTTTGTTGGCTGGCATTTCATTATTCTTTGTATCTCATTACAAGTTATTGGTCTGTTTAGGTTTTATAGGTCCTCTTTTTTTATCTTTTTTTGTGGTGCTGGGGATTGAACCCAGGTCCTTGTACATGCAAGGCAGATACTCTACCAACTGAGCTATCTCCAGGCTTTTCATATGTTCTCTTGTTTCAGTTTTGGCAGATTGTATTTGTCTAGAAATATATTGATTTCTTGTAGGTTTTTCAATTTATTGGAGTATAAGTTTTCAAAATAGTCCCTAATGATCTGCTGAATAGCTGACATGTCTGTGGTGATTTGTACTTTTCATAAACAAAATTTTGGGGGTTGTAGATGGACATAATACCTTTATTTTATTTATATAGTTTTGTATGCTGCTGAAGATCGAACCCAGTGCCTCACACATACTAGGCAAGACCTCTACCACTGATTAACAATCACAGCCCCAATTTCTGCTTTTTCATCTCTAATTTTATTAGTTTGATTTTTCTCCCTTTTCCTTTTGTTTAGGTTGGCAAAGGGCTTATCAATCTCATTTATGATTTCAAAGAACCAACTTTTGGATCCAAGATGGCAGTCTAAACAGATGCTGTGTTCATAGTCTCTCCATGACTGGGGATTAAAGAAGTGGAAATACTGTTTCTCTGCAAGTTATTACAAGACCTCTGACAGCTGCCTCCATGTAGGAATTCTAGCTGCATGCCCGCACAGGTCTGCAGGCCCCAACATTTGTGCAGGACCCTGGCTGCTCACTGGTACAGGACCTCCTCCCATGCAGGACTCCAACTCCAGTGCCCACACACCATGCAGAACCTCTGGTCACCCACCCACACAGGATCACAGCCAATGATCCCATGCAGGACTCTCAGGTGCTCCATAAAACCCCTGGTTGCTGCTCCCATGTGGCTCTACATCTACCAGCGTGGAGCTCCCCTGTTTGCCTACACCTGGGGGCACTGAACGGGATCTGGAAACAGCCTTCATACTTCACAGCACATCACCGAGCTGCACCTCCAAACACATTGCCCAATGCCACTGACCGTTCAAGCCCTACACCCTATCTTGGAAAGCAGACACCTCCATTGTAGGCCACCTTCGTTGCCATCTTGGACGTGAGGGGGATATATGTGTAAACAACAGACAACCTCATCTACTGGATGAGAAGGGAAGCAATCCTTTTTATTTACCTTGAGAATTATTTTCTCTGTTATCCTTTTTTTTCTTTTTCTTCTTTTCTCTCTCTCGCTCTTTTCCTATCCTCACATCCCCAACATTTGTGAAACCAAGAATTTTTCATGCATTAGGCTGGGGATTTGGATATCTGATTAGTATATTACAGTTGTATTATATAGTATTATATCTTCTATTTTTACATATTTTATTTTTCTTAATTTTTATGTCTCTTTGTTAGTTGTACTCTATTTTCTTCCTACTTGCTGGACTTCCCCAAATCTCTTTCTCTCTTTTCTACTACTAGCCAACTTCATTTGGATTTCTCTTTCACACTTTCTAACATCTAATACCTCTATATGCTCACTTCCTTCCTCCCTAACATCATCCTATACCCAACCTCTGGTTCTCTCTAGTCCAACAGCAGAAAGTATAGACATATTTGCAAATCTATGGTTTATATAATAGATACTAATTGAATTCATAATTTCTGTATATTGTGACAAAATGGTAAATGTCCTATTAGAAGCTACTTGCCTTAAAGCTATATATTATTTGTATAGGGAACTGTTAATATTGGTGTCTCTCTTAAAGTAGAGGTATTGGACCCTGCAGGGAATCTATAAGCCTATAGGATAAAGACTGTAAAACCTCAGATCTGCAGTGTTAGAAGAGAAGACACAAAACAACATGAAAAACAAGGGAAAAAAGTGCCTCAGACAAACCAAGACACTACATTATTAGAATCCATGGTCAGTACAGCAGATGAAATGTCAGAGAAGGAGTTCAGGATGTACAAATTTAAAATGTTCTGCAAATTAAAGACTGTTATAAGAGACAAAACACAGGCAGCAAAACATCATTTTGATAAAGAGCTACATAGGCAAATACAGGAAGCAAAAGATTACTTCAATAAGGAGACATAAATTTTGAAAAAGAAACAAACAGAAATCCTTGAAATGAAAGAAACAATAAACCATATTAAAAACTCAATAAAAAGCATCACCAACAGATTAGATCACTTGGAAAACAGAACCTCAAACAATGAAGACATAATATTTAATTTTGAAAATAGAGTTGAACACACAGTGAAGATGGTAAGAAACCATGAGGAGAACATCCAAGAATCATGGGATAACATGAAAAGATAAAACATAAGAATTATTGGGATAGAGAAAGACATAGAATTACAAAGAAAAGGAATGAAAATTCTAGTCAATAATATAATGTCAGAAAATTTTCCAAACATGAAGAACAAATTGGATAATCAAAAACAAGAGGCTTATAGGACATCAAATGTATAAAACCACAACAGATATACACTAAGTCACATCATAATGAAAATGCCTAGTATAGAGAATAAGGAGAGAATCTTAAAAGCCACAAGAGAAAGAAATCAGATTACATATAGGGGATCTCTGCAGACCTCGCAACCCAGACCCTTAAAGCTGGAAGAGCTTGGAACAACATATACCAAGCTCTGAAAGACAATGGATGCCAACCAAGAATCTTATATTCAGCAAAATTAAGTTTTAAATTTGATGATGAAATAAAAACCTTCCAAGATAAACAAAAGTTAAAAGAATTTACAGTGAGAAAGCCTGCACTACAGAACATTATTGGCAAAATATTACATAAGGAGGAAATAAAAAACAACAATGAAAACCTGCAAAGGGAGAATCTACACTAAAGGAAGGGTCAAACAAAGGAGAAACTTATTCAAGTTAAAAATGAAAATAAACCAAAATGTCTGGGAATACAAATCATGTCTCAATAATAACACTGAATGTCAATGGCTTAAACTCAGAAATTAAAAGACATAGACTGGCAGATTGGATTTTAAAAAATGACTCAACAACATGCTGCCTCCAAGAGACTCATCTCATAGAAAAAGACACAGACTGAAGGTGAAAGGATGGGAAAAAAATGTATTACTCACATGGACTGCATAAACAAGCTTTCTCATATCAGATAAAGTGGACTTTAAATCACAGTTAGTAAAAGGGATAAAGAAGGTCATTTGATACAGCTTAAGGGAATCATACATCAACAAGACATAAGAATCTTAAATATCTATACCCCAAACTATGGGGCAGCCATGTATGTCAAACAAACCCTTCTCAACTTCAACAATCAAATAGACCACAACACAATAGTATTGAGTGACTTTAACACAACTCTCTCACCACTGGATAGATCTTCCAAACAAAAACTAAACAATCTATAAAACTCAATAAAACAATCAATAATCTAGACTTAACAGACATATATAGAATATTCTATCCTTCCACAAGGGAGTACACATTTTTCTCAGTAGCACATAGCTCCTTCTCCAAAATAGGTCATATGCAATGCCACAAAGCTAGTCTTAGCAAATACAAAAAAGTATAGATAATACCCTGCATTCTATCTGACCATTATGGAATGAAATTAGAAATTAGTGACAGTTTTGAAAAAAGAAGCTACTCCAACACCTGGAGACTCAATAATATGTTATTGAATGATGCATGGATAACAGAAGACATCAGGGAGGAGATAAAAAATTCTTAGAGGTAAATGAGAACTCTGATACAACATATCAAAATCTCAGGGACACTATGAAGGCAGTGGTAAGAGGACAGTTCATTGCATTAACCTCATTATTTAAAAGAACAAAAAAATCAACAAATCAATGACTTGACACTACATATCAAAACCCTAAAGAATGAGGAACACATCAACAACAAAAGAAGTAGAATACAGGAAACAATTAAAACCAGGGCTGAAATCAGTGAAATTGGAACAAAAGGAACAATTCAAAAGATTGACAAAACAAAAAGCTGGTTCTTTGAAAAAAATAAATAAAATTGACAAACCCTTTGCCACTCTAATAAAAAGAAGGAGAGAGAAAACCCAAATTACTAAAATTCATGATGCAAAAGGAAATGTCATGACAGACTATGCTGAAATACAGAGGATAATTAGAAACTATTTTGAAAATTTGTACTACAGTAAAATAGAAAACCCTGATAACACTGACTAATTTCTACAGGCATATGACCTACCCAAACTGAACCAAGAGGACATTCACAACTTAAACAGATCAATTACAAGTAAAGAAATATAAGATACTATCAAAAGCCTACCAACCAAGAAAACCCTGGGACCAGACAGATTCTCAGCTAATTTCTATAAGACCTAAAAAGAACTAACTCCAATACTCCTCAAATTATTCCATAAAATAGGAAAGGAAAGAACCCTTCCAAACTCATTCTACAAGGCTAGTATCACCCTAATAACTAAACCAGACAGAGACACAACAAAGAAGGAAAATTTCAGACCAATATCCCTGATGAATATAGATGTAAAAATTCTCAATATAATTTGGGCAAATCACATTCAAAAGCATATTTTAAAAAATAGTGCACCATGATCAAATAGGGCTCATTCCAGGGCTGCAAGGTTGGTTCAACATATGAAAATCAATAAATGTAATCCATCACATCAATAGAGACAAAGATAATAATTATATGATTTTATCAATTGATGCAGAGAAAGCATTTGACAAAAATACAGCACGGTTTCATGTTTAAAACTCTAGAAAAACTAGGGAGAGTAGAAATATGCCTCAACATTAAAAAATTAATCTATGCTAAACTCAAGGCCATCATCATCCTAAATGGAGAAAAATTGGAAGCATTCTCTCTAAAACTGAAACAAGAGAGGGATGCCCTCTCTCACCACTTCTATTCAACATAGTCCTTGAAACTCTAGTCAGAGAAATTAGACAGATGAAAGAAATAAAAGGGATACAAATAGGATAAGAACTCAAACTATTATTAACTGTTGAGGATTTAATTCTATACTTAGAGGATCCAGAAAATTCCACCAGAAAACTTATAGAAATATTAAATGAATCAGAGATGTTGCAGGATATAAAATCAACATTCATAAATCAAGTGCATTTCTATTCATCAGTGATGAATCCTCTGAAAGATAAATCAGGAAAACTACTTCATTCACAATAGCCTCAAAAAATAAAATAAAATACTTGGGAATCAATCTAACAAGACAGTTGAAAGACCTCTACAATGAAAACTACAGGACCCTAAAGGAATAAATTGAAGAAGACCTTATAAGATGGAAAGACCTCCTGTGCTCTTGTATAGACAGAATTAATTTTGTCAAAGTGATCATATTACCAAAGATGTTACATAGATTTAATACAATTTCTTTTGTTAGATTGATCTGTGAGCTGTCTTAATAGTTGAAATTATGTATGAATTCTCTGGGGGTTTCTATTTAGACATGTTAATGACAAAAAAGTAAAGCTATTTTGTTCTTTCCAATCTATTTTCTGCTTTATTTTCTTATTATAATGTTGCCAAAAATATAGTCTGAAATATTTGCAATTAGAGTGAGTCTTGTCATAACATCAATTTTAGTGGTAATGCTTAAACTATTATATGAATAGAGATGATGTTTGCTTTAGGATTTTTGATAGATGCCTTCAGTTAAGGGAGTTTCTGACTATTTCTAATTTGCTAATTATTTTTTTCATGAATATGTGTAGAATTTGGAACACTTCTTTTTCTGCTGTTGCAAAGATTATGTAATATTTCCCTTCTAGCCTGTTAAGGTGGTAAATTACTTTGTTGGATTTTCCTAATATTCAATCATTTTTTTTTAAATTTCTGGTATGAACTCTACTTGGCCATACATTTAGTGATGAATTCCATTTGGCAGTATTGTATTATGCTTTTTATTTCTATGGTCTCTAGTAAGATTAGTCTATAATTTTATAATTTTGGATATTCTTAACTATGTTTCTGTTACCAGATGAGTTTAAGTTCTATTCCTCTTATTCTTCACATTGAACTCACTATCTCAAAGCTTCCATAAGAATCTGATGTCCTTTCTGCTAAAGGTACTGGGAGGATAGAGAAAAATTATTTTTTATTACAATGTAATGTTTTCAGTGATTAATGATATTTTTAGATTTTTTAGTTAGTGCTTAAACAATTTTAGCAATTCATATCTTTTCTAAACAAGTGTACATTAAGTCTAACTTCTAATTAAAATATTAAATTACTACCCTTTTTCTCTTATAATTTCACTATAATATGTATTTTCTTATGTTGTATTAGGGTTCTAGAGAAACAGTAACAATATGTAAAGAGAAATATTTACTTATGACTTGACTCAGGTGACTGAGGGTGCTAGAAAACCTAAAGTTTTCAAACAGGGTCACAAGCTGGAGACCTAGGGAAAAGTTAATATTGGGGCTGGAGACCAAAGATAGTTTAAAGGCAGTCTGGAGTTAGAAGCTATTCCTTGAGGGACCTATGTAATATTTTTCTCTTGAGGCCTTTAACTGATCAGAGGAGGCTCATCCATATTTTCCAGGATAATATGCTGCAAAAGTTTACTAATTTAAGTTAAGGTTATCTAAAAATGCTATCACAGTGACATCTAGATCACTGTTTGACCAAATGATCAAATAGATATTATGGGCCAGCTAAGTTTGCATATAAAATTAACTATCACAATCATCATGTTACTATTTCATTGTTAATATTTTATTTGACTTTCTCTGTTTGAACCACAATTTTGATATGTTTTTATTTTATTAATGTTTCTAAAAATAATTTTCAGAATTCTTAATCATTTACTTTGACTTTCTTCTTCATTTACTTCTTTAATCTTTTTATTAGTCTTCTTTACTTTCAGATTGACTAGGCCACAGGGTGCTCGGATATTCAGTCAACCATTATTCTTGGTGTTTTGATGAAAGTGTTTCTGGACATTAAATTGGTGGAATAAGTAAAGCAGATAGCCCTCCATAATTTGGGTGTGCCTCATTCAATCAGTTGAAGCCTGAGTAGAGTAAGTTTGACACTCCCACTAGTAAGAATTCTCCAATAATAGCATTCCCTGCTTGGTAGCCCCTGAATTGGAGCATCAACTCTTTGTGTTTCTACAGCAGCCTGCATGCAACCTTTGGATTTGAACTGGGATATTGGCTGTACAAATTTTGGACTTGGCAGCCTCCACGATTGCCTTAGCTATTATTTATTGATTGTCTTTCTCAGGACCCTGAATAATAGAGGGACTTATTCAGTTATTTTTTTTTAATTTCTTGGTTCATTTACTTGATACTCTGTTTTCATTAAGCTATTATTATTTTTAAATAAACATATTTGAGACTATAAATTCTTCATAGGTATCATTTTTCTGAGAGCATTTCAAATGTTTTTAATATGTCCATATCATTATTTACTTCTAAATATTTTCATTTAGTTTTAGGTATATCATTATAATTTTAATTCATGGGTTATTCAGAGATCTTATAGTTTGAAGGTAATATGGGGGTTTTAGACTATTTTAGTTAAATATTTATTTTGATTGTCTTGTTATCTAAAAAAATTCAATTATAGTAATTCAATTTTTAAAATTATTTTTCTATGACTAATCATGTAGTCAATTTGGACACTTATACAACACAGAAAAATCAACTAAAATGGACAAGATACCTACATGTAAGACATGAAAACCTAAATCTCCTGGAAAAAATCACAGAGGAAATGCATTTTAGCTTTGAACTTGGCAATAAATTTTTGGATATCACACTGAAAACTCAGGTTACAAAATCAAAAATAAGTAAACGGGACTACATCAAATTGAAAATCTTATGCACAGCAAATGCAATAATAAACAAAATTAAAATACAACCTGTTGAATTGGAAAAATATTTTCAAATCACATAAAGGGTTAATGTTTAGAATTTATAAAAAGTACATACAACTCAATAGCAGAAAACAAAATAATTAAAATCTGGCCAAAGACTTGAAAAGATATTTCTCCAAAGAATACATACGAGGACAAACAGGAATATGAAAAATTGCTCAACATTGCTAATCATCAGGGAAACACAAAAAAAAAACCACCATGAGATATCACTTCACATCCAGAAGGATGTCTATTATAAAAAGAGAGAGAGAGAGACAATTAATATTGGTAAGTATATTTAGAAAAAAGAACCCTTGAACAATGTTGGTGGGAATGTATATTGGTACAGCCATTATGAAAAAAAAATAGTAAGGAGGCTTCTAAATAAAATTTAAAAATAATTTTCACACAACACAGAAATTCCTCTTCTAGTCATATTTTCAAAAATTAAATCACCTCATAAAGATATCTGCACCCCTATGTTCATTAAAGTGTTATTCACAATAGCCAAGATGTAGAAACAATTTAATCTGTTTCTTAAATAATTATGTTGTCTACTTTCATTGTGGGTATGTTGATTTTTTTCTTTCTATTTAACTAGGTTTTTCTGTACATACTTTGAGGCTATGTTGCTGGTAAATATATTTGTAGTTATATATTTTTGGTAATTTGTTAGTTTACCAGTATGTATTCTCTCAATCTTTAATGATATGGTTCACTTTACTTTGCATTTTGTCTTAATAATGGCATACTAGCATTATTTTACTTTGTAACTTCTTACTATTACATCTTTCTTTCTTTGTGTTTTTTTTTCCCAGTGCTGCAGATTGAACCAAAGGTCTCACATATGATAGGCAGATGATCTGTCACTAAGCTATACTCCTGCTACTTCTTCATGGTGTTGGTATCACGGATGTAATATTCACTTCTTGTCATAATAGTATTAAAAATCACCTCAAAATTTCAACCATTTTTTTTTTGTACTAGGGATTGAACTCAGGGCCACTTGACCACTGAGCTGCATCCACAGCCCTATTTTGTATTTTATTTAGAGCAAAGGTCTCACTGAGTTGCTTAGTGCCTCACTTTTCTTGAGGCTGGTTTTGAACTCATAATCCGCCTGCCTCAGCCTCTCAAGCGGCTGGGATTACAGGCATGTGCGACCACGCCTGGCTTCAACAATTTTTAATGACAAGCATTATTTCTTTATTTCTTATCCATGCATGACTCTAAGTTATCTGAGATTCTGGATCTATTGTAGATTTGGATGGTATCTATACCAAGTCACAGGTTGTGTCCACACATCATCTCTTTTTTAGAAGAACACCTACCCAACCATGCAGTATCATCTTTGTAGGACTACCATAACTAAGTATCACAGATTTCATGACTTACAAAACAGAAATTTATTTTCCTCACCATTCTATAGGCCAAAAAAGTCTGAGTTGAAGGTATTGGCAAGGTTGATTTCTTCTCAAGTCTCTCTGCTGCCTTATACATGACCATCTTCCCCTGGAATATACACATGATATTCCCTTTGTTTATGTTGTGTCCAGATTTTGTTTCCTTAAAAAGACAAACATCACATTGAATGAAGGCTAACACTAATGATCTAATTCTAATGTAACTATCTCTTTGAATACTTTGTCTTCAAATACAGTCATATTCTGTAGTAGTGAAGTAGGAGTGGTAATTAGGATTTCAGGATATGCATTATTTTGGGGTGACACATTTGAGACCACCACATGTGCTTTTCTTTTCATAAGAGGACAAACAAAATTCCACAAGTATATTTAAAATCTCTGTTCCATTCAGATCTACTAACATTCCATTGCCCAAAACTATTTAAGTGATTAATTCTACTGTCAGTAGAAAAGGAAAATATACTTTTCTCCAGTAGGAGCATTGGAAGGCACATATCAAAATTGTGAATCAGAGAGAACTGTAGAATTGGAAACAATAATGCAAGTTATCATATTAGGTAGTCCTCAAAAGCTTGGTCTGGAAGGGTAAAATAGATTCTAATTCCAGATCTGCCACTTAGTTATTTAACTCTATATGCCTCAATTTTCATATCTGTAAAATATGAATAATACTATTTTATTGTTTTATTTTACAGATCTCCAACTCCTGTTTTCTATGTTATTGGTATATGTATGTGTTTTGAATCTATTTTATTCTATATTCCTTTGCAATTATTATAATATTTTGTTTTTCTATCATGCACACCAATTTCTTTACTAGGCATATGACTTCTTATGCCACATTTCTTCTTACTGGTTTGTTTTCCTTCATATTGACACATATAATTTAGTAATTATTCCAGGAAAGGTCTGTGAATAGTAAACCCAATATTTTTGAATGTATAAAATATATTTATTTTAAAATAGCCATGTAATAATATTTTGGTTGAGACCAGAATACCAAATTTGTCTGTTTTTTTCTTTAAAAATACTCTTTTTGGTCTCATTTTTAATATTTATAAGATAATCACAATTTTATAATATACATATATACATACTTATGTCAATATCTACACACATGTATCTAATATTGGATGGCTTAGAATTTAGTAAGATTCCAGTAGTATTTTTTGTGGCACTGGAAATTAAACTTAAGGATGCTTTACCACTGGGTACATCTCTAGCCTCTTTTAATTTTTTATGTTGAGACAGGGTCTTATTAATTTGCTGAGACTGGCCTTGAAATTGCTATCATCCTACCTCAGCCCCCCAAGTCACTGGGACTACAGGAGTGTACCATCTGTAATCTAGTAGTGTCTGGCTCGTAATTATTTTCATTATTTTTGGAAGATTTGAAATGTAAAAATTCATATATATTTTAAATTCCAAAATATCATCTGCTGTATTCCTCAGTTTCTCTAATTGATTATCTTTTTTTCTTTCTTTCTTATCTATTTTCACATCATTTCATTTCATTTTGGTCATTTGTGTTGCATTCTTTGTGATGTTTCTAGATCCTTCAGTTTACTAATTTCTTACTTTGGCTATACCCAACTGATATTCAACCCCCTCACTGAAAATATTTCACTTACTTCAATAACTATTTTTCATTAGTTGATTGTATATTTATTTTTTTTACTTTCATATCTATCTTTTACATTTTCCATACAGTCCTAACAAGCTATTGATTGCAAAAGGTTTCTGTTATTTCACATATCTCTTGGATCATCTTGACATAGGAATCTTAAGGACTTTCAGGGTATTTTTTTTGTCATCATTTTCTTTGGATGCAAAATACATTATCAACTGCATCTTTTGATTTTCCTTTATGGTGGTTCTTTTCTTTGTGGGGTTTTTAATTTTTCACAGTAACCTCATCTTCAAGGGGGATTTGTTTAATGGGAATCAAATGTACCCGGGTCTTGGGAACATTCCTATGTAGTATATTTTGTTAGCATTCCATGAATTTCTGTAAGTTTCTTTGGTCTTTGATTTGTTTTTTAAAAATAAATGTTTATATCATTTAAATAAATATTTATATTAATTTTTTTCAGCAGGGTGTTCCTAAAGCATGAATTCAAATCCTATGCTTATTTGGCAATGACTTGAGATATAGGGTAACTCTCATTCCTCTGGGTCCTCACATGCTTATTGTTTAAAACAAAGAATTTCATGTTCAGAAAGGATGATAGATGAAGAAACAATTGCTGTTAAGGTATTCATTTATTCATATATTTCTAATAATTCCAAAGAGGAGAGGCATGCTATGTCATGGCACACCATGCTATACAATGCCCAGTGAAATGATACAACACAGAGATTGCTTGAAGCCAGAGTGAAGTTGAGGATAACTCTGAGCAAAAACTTTTATAGAATTTCTCATGGAATGAAATGGGTGAACGTAAACAGTCTTAGAACCGGCTAGTTTGAATAATTTCAATGGGTCTGGGCACAAGATCTTCTCCTAGTTGTCTATTATCTGGCCCCGGGGTAAATGGAATGGGATGATAAAGTGTGAGAGACTAATAAAGTTGGTTGTAGATATGGGCACTGGAATGGTTGGTCAGAGTGAAAAGTGTGCTCTGGATAAGCAGTTTACTTTCTCCAGGAACGGTCTAATTCCTAGGAAGGGAAGTCTTTCAAGGGTCTGTAAGGGTCCAGAAGTAAGTTTCAGAATATAGGAAATAAAACATATGGTTAATATACGCCTTATACCTCATCCCAGACAGTAAGACTTCTTGACTCTTTCTTGGGCCTGTTGTACACATTAAAAAGCCCTTTAAGATGCCTGCCTTAATAAAGAGAAATCCATTTCACCTCTCTGCTAAAAACCAGGGCCTTAAATCTCCTCTTCATTTTAATGTTAAATGTCAAGTTTCTAACTATTAAAGTGAATCTCTGCCCCTGCTTTCTTCATGAGCCTTCTGACTTTGGCTCCTTCTTATTACCCTGGCCTATTATTCTCTATTTTTTCTGGTACTTCAATGTTTCCTTTACTTTGTTTTATCTTTACCTGTACTTACTTTTTAATACTATGGCAGTGGTTATTATATTTAAATCTAGTGTATAAATGTATTTACCGCAGAAACAAGGATTCTATTTGTTATCTTTGTTTCCATATAGACTAGAGTAATTTCCCTTTATTTTCTGAGTTATGCTAAAGTAGTAGATTCTATTTTAAGCATATGAATTGCTGCAGTAGAAAGAACATTTTAATTTTTATAGTATGTGATCATATTACAAATATGTTTTTGACTCTCTGAAAAAGTAAGCTCTGCTCAGCAGGAAGCTGCAGTTATCCCATCAAGTTGTTAATGTGTTATTTGGGAAGTCACTCCTTGTTCAAAATGTACTTCAAATGAAAAATAAATATGAATAAAATGGAGCAAAATATCTTGAAAGACGATGAAAATGATCAAAAGTTTGAAAAAAAAAGAAGTTACAGATAAGTGCTACTTGTGATTGAAGGGAGAAGACTGGATCTGCTTTATATAACTATTTAGTAGACTATTGACAATAACAGTTTAGGGTACCTTTTAATCCAGGCATTTTTAAAATCATAACCTAGTGGAGCTAGCATGTTGTAAAATTATTCATTTATTTAATAATTCATCAAGTACTTATTGGGTTCAACTATGTTATGTTGGCAATATTCATCCATTTTGACCTATCAAAATGGGTATTTAATATGGTTCTGGATAAAAGTAGAGGTACTAGTATTTGCCTTTTCAAAAAGCTAGGCACTGCAGATATTAATATTAACAAGATGTATTTCCTGCTTCTGTAATCCATGAGGGAACTCTGAAAGGTAAAAAACAAATACACATTGTTTAGAGTATAATGAATGTTATAATATTTGCTTGTGCAAAAAAATGAGTAGAATAGAGGTCTGTGGAAGAGTTTATAGGGAGTGAGGGAGAGTGATTGATTCAAAAAAATATGTGGAAAAATCATTGTCAAGGGGGTTATTTTTGTACTGGATCTTTTTTTAGTTATAGATGGACACAATATCTTTATTTTACTTACTTATTTATTTATTTATTTATTTTTATGTGGTACTGAGGATCAAACCTGGCACCTCACACATGCTAGGCAAGCACTCTACCAATTGAGCTATATACCCAGCCCCCCATAGTGGATCTTGAAGGAGGAATAGAGATATTCCTAAAAGGACAATGAGATTTTAAAAATCACTATATGTTCAGGAAATGTTTAATATTACTATGATGCTAATGTAGATTGAATGGAGATGAATGGCTTAAGCTGAGAACAGAAGGTTAAATTGGTGTCAGTAAAAGCCTTATATGTCAAACAAAAGGTATTCTATAGGTAATAGAGAATAATTGAAAGATCTTAAGAATTAGCCAGATTGAATATTTGTGAAGTATCTAGAAACAAACTAAAGAATATATTTGAGGAAAGAAAATAGGTAGCAAAAGACATCAGTTAATAAATTATAAAATTTAGTACAAACCCATTATTTACTTAGCTATTTTATGCCAGTTGCTTTTTATTTTATCATTATAATTATTATACAAGATTGTTATTCTTCACATTTTGTAGATGGGTTAACTTAGGTAAAGAAACACTAAGCAGCTAGACCAAAACTTAGTTAATATATAGTCAAGTTTGGATTTGAACCTAGGATTATCTGAGGATAGACACTAAAGTAGTTTCAGGGGAAACAGAAAACACATTTCTGAGAGAAGTTGCTCAGATAGTATCAGTAAGACTTGATAAACAATTGAATATGGAGAGAAAAAATTTGATGTTTTTTTTCATTCAATCAAATATTCATTAATTTAGTCAATATTTGTAGAGTGCCTGCTATGTTAGACACTGTGCACTGTACACGGTGTTCTAGATATGATATTGAAAAAGTAGGACATTCCTAGCAAGGGTGATTGGACTGAGGGTAATGTCATGAAGTGGAATAAAGTAGGGAGAATTACAAATAGATTTTAGGGGAAGAAGATATTTATGTTGAGTTTTCAGATCCTATAGGAAAAAATGAGAAGGATATGTCCATGGAGTAGTTAAAAATGAAAAACTGAAATTTAGATATTCTAGCTACAGATATATAATGAAGAGTTATCAATACAGAGTTAGCAAAAGTACAGAAACAAATGAAATAATTGAAGCGATACATAAAATTGGAGATGAAGATCAGTGTCATAATATAGGTAACAATGGCTATTTAGAGGAATAACAAAAATAGCTATTTCCAAGAAGCCAAGGCAAGGGACACTTTGAAGAAGAAGGGGAAGTTCAACAGTAACAAATACAATAGAGGAGTCAAGGGAATCAGTAAGAAAATGTATGTATTAGATTAGACAATTAAATGATAATAGGAAATTGTATATCAATATTAATTATATTGTGTAATATTAATTAATTGTGTATTATATCAATCAAATCTCAAATCTTTTTATATGTTCTATAAAACTTAAAGTGCTACGCATGGATACTGAACAAGTATTTGTCTAGTTAATAAATAATATGGCCATTTTACTCATGTTGAATTTATTAACAAATGATGTGGATTTCTGCAGAAGCTATTCATCTTTAGGCTTTCCTATAAAAACATTAGTGAATGTGTATATTAGAAAATATGGGGCTGAGATTGTGGCTCAGCGGCAGAACGCTTGCCTCGCACATGGGAGGCACTGGGTTCGATCCTCAGCACCACATCCTTCAATAGATGAATGGATAAAGAAACTGTGGTACATATACACAATGGAATATTATTCAGCAATAAGAGAGAATAAAATTATGGCATTTGCAGGCAAATGGATGGAACTGGAAAGCATTATGCTA